>CM031860.1:59023643-59045300 GCA_018697195.1 Certhia americana | reverse complement strand
ATTTGTTGGCTGAGTTGGCTCTGATTGTGCCACTTGAAGAGATACTGGCAATGTGGTGGGAATCATGTATGCAAAATTTATGTATTAATCTAAATTTTATTTTAGTCAAGTTTGTAATTAAACAATTTTGATTCTGTTAAGCAATTGGAACTTATTTATCTCTGTGTATTAAGTTAATATTGTACCCAAGCTACCTTTCAGACTGTTTTTAATGTCAAATACTTAATCTCTTTTTGTGCAAAAAAGTAAAGGCTTACCTTTTCACCCTCAAAGGTTCAAGAGAAAGAGCAGGAGATTCAGGATTGGAATAAGAAGTATAATAAGCTTCATATGGAATACAAGGAGATGGGGTATGAATCTGTCCTGACTTTTATATCTACTTAGAAAAAGCAACTGGAATGACTAACTTATGTCCAACTTTTTTTCATGGTTTTTAGAAAAATAGTTGCTGAGTTTGAACAGACAATAACACAAATTATGGGTAAGTTCCATATTTACACTTTGAGTGCCTTGGGGGTTGGGGCATCCTTAGCCCAGAGTTACTAAATGAGGTACTCTTTCACCTCTGACATTAATATTGCCAGTGTTTCCAGGATAAGTGTAAAGTTTAAGACAAGGCAGACTAACAATTTTATGGATATTCATACAGATATGGTATCACTTGATAGGTAGCAATGAGTTTTTGAATCAGGCGTGAACACTACTTTTTCTTATTCTCCACTGGAGTGTGAGCTGTTGGTTTATTAAAACTGGCAGATCCAGTTGTCAGCACTTTGTGTTAATTATGTTAATTGTGTTTATTATCTGACGTCATTTAAGTGGCAAGGTACCACTAGAAGTTCTTGCTGGACAGATCTGGCCTTTTGCTTTAGTCAAGTTTGTGACTTTAAAACTAGGAAAGGCATTCAGTGATGCTCTTGTTGTATAGTTACACTTTCTTAGCTCAAAGCTGAATTAGGCACGTCTGTGCCAGCTCTTCTGTGCTCTAAGGCCATGGGAAATATAGCTTGGGCATGCTATCCCAAATTTCTTCTGTACTAGTCTCACTTGTTATCCCAGTGTCCTCCAGATCTTCCAACTGTTGTGTATGTTTCTGAAAAATATTTTTGGATTCCTTGCTTCTATCGCAACATTCGAGGCTCCTGTTATGGTAAACTCGAGTGGAGTATTTTGACTACAGTGCAGGAGAAAAAATGCTTTTGGCAAGCACGTTGTCATGGTGTTTAATGGCCTTAAGTTTGGTGTGAGGTAATATGTAACCAAGATAGAAAGACTTCTTAAAAGCACAGATGTGTTTTTTTTTTTAACAGGTGAGAGGCTATGTTATGAAACCTTTGTAAGGGGAAGAATTGAAAGTGCGGGGGTTATCTCTCTGTTCTATGGAACTGTTTTTATGCTAAAGCAATAACTATCCTGGGTTAACTCAACTTTCTCTAGAGGATGCTCAGAAGCAAAAGGAAATCTCAAGGAAAGAAATACAGAAGCTGATGGAAGAGAAGCAGCAAGCTATTTCAGATCTGAACTCTATGGAAAAGTCCTTCTCTGATCTCTTCAAACGACTTGAAAAGCAGAAAGAGGCGTTAGAGGGTTACCACAGAGTAAGATGATTTAATTCAAATAATACCCTTCCAAAATAAATGAAATTTAGTGGAGAGGAAATAGTGAATTTTCTAGAGCAGCCATTAATTAGGTAGTAAAGGGACTACCTGTAAAACCAGGTCCAAATCTTTAAATAAAAGATAATAAAAAAACTACAAATTTGTTATATTTAGTGACTGACTTTAAGATAATATCTTGGAAGGCAAAGTTTATTCAAACAGAAGTGAGCTGTTTCTTGCTGCAACACATCTTTTTTGTTAATCATAGAGATACTCTCATGTGGCAACTACTGCATAAGAGCAGGTTGTTTCCCCTACATCATATTAAATGGATGCTGATGAGGATGTGCAATTACAAGTCAGAATAATAGGCAGTTAGGTGCTCCCTACTAAGATGATTGTGGGGTTTCTCTAAAGCTAAAGTCAGGCCTTTGTTCTGCAGCTCTTCAGAGGCTGGAGGAAGAAAGCTGATGGTTTCTTACTCTATGATATACGTAAAAATTGATTCAGTTGGTGCTTAAAAAAGTGCCTTCAGATTTTTTTCATTCCATTATCCTTTAATGTCCCTGTTTACTAAGACTCAGAAACTAATCCATTAGAAGTTTCATGGTAGGCTAGTTTTTAGAAACAGGTGTAGTGTCTGTTACAACTTCACCTTCTTCTTTCCTAGCATGTCAGGCTTCCTTCATCTTCTGACCTTTCCATCTCCACCCTAAATTCAGAAGCCTTTTCCTTAGCACAGAGATAAACATCTCTTGGAAACACAGTTGCTAAATTCAAGATCTGCAATTAGTTTCTTGGCAATTGTTTCAAAGAGTTCAAACTTCCTACAGCAGCTAATAAAATACCTTCATAGTGCCACTACAAGGTAATTTTCCTACAGTTTAGTGTTAGTTCCAAAGCCTGAAGCTTTGCATGGCTTCTGTGGAGAAGCTGGATTTCTAGCTATTCTTGTGACAATTGCAACTTAATCCAAAGCTGACTTTAAAAAAATCAGAGTGAAACAAACAAAACCAATTAGTGATTTAGTCATTTTGGTGACCACCTTTACTACAGTTTGCTACTAAATTATGTATTGGGGGGGAAATATGGGAAATGAATGTTTGCCAAGTTAAGATAGTTGAAAGGAGGCAGTTTAGTCCATGTAGACCTGTGGGATTTCATAGTTGTTCCTGTTACTCCAGTGAGCAAATACTGCCTGTCAGATGTAGTCCAATAACCCATTTGTTAAGTGGGGAGACTCCTTCATCTACTAGCTTAAACAGCTAACTGAACTTCTTTGGGTTTTGGGTCAGAATGAAGAAGTTCTGAAGAAATGTGCAGAAGATTACTTGGCTAGAATTAAAAAAGAGGAGCAGAGATATCAGGCACTCAAAGCACACGCTGAAGAAAAGCTGCAGCAGTAAGTATCATGTCAAGAAGCCCAGGTACCAGGAGTGGCATCATACATAGTTTTCACAGTTGCTGTAGAATGTGGTTCAGTAGTGCCAAAATTTGGCTTAAACATTTAATTTGGTGATTAATTCAAAGTACAAGCATCTGGTGTGGTTCTGTAAGAGTTTTACTGTGCTATCTGAAGGGGATGTAAACACCATCTTGCACCTGTTTCAGAGCCAATGAGGAAATTGCCCAGGTTCGCAGCAAAGCAAAATCAGAGACTGCAGCACTTCAAGCCACTCTGCGCAAAGAACAGATGAGGATCCAGTCTTTAGAGAGGAGCCTTGAACAAAAGGTCAGTTACAATGCCATGGGTGAGTCTCTTCAAGTTATTTCCTTGGACAAGGTCAAGAACTCTCTTGTATCAGGGCTAGAAGGAGCCTTGCTAACTGTGCTGGTTGTGATGGCCGCTGTCCTGGCAGGCTTTGGGAAATTGGCATTGAGACCTAAGACACAAATGTTGTGTCAGGACTTGTCTGTATGTTTAGATTTTTTTGGAGCACAAGGTTTGTTTCCAAACCAGTCTGGGCCTCTGTGTCAGGAGGGTACTGGGACTGCTGAAGGAGGTGGTGATTAACAGTTACACATGATGCAGAACAGAATCTGGGACTAAATTTTGAATAACTGGCTCAGCTTCTTCATTAACATGACTTGTTAGCACTAATACATATTTAACTGTATGTAACTCAAGTTTTCAATATTGTTTGAGCCATTAATACTTGTACTTTATATTCTTGGATATTGAGTAGGTAAAGTTCTCAGAATGTTTTGTAAAGGCATATCCTTTGTTGGAACCCTTCAAAGGAATAAGCTTTTTGAAGATTAAGTCACTGTTGGAAGTGTATGCTGTTAGTTTTACTGCATCATTGTTGTTGCTGCCAGTACTGAAGACTTGGTAATGCTGTTATGGAAAAAACCCATACTTATGAGTCTTCAGGTTTATGGCTGAAATAAACTGCATAGCAGAGGAAACAGCAGATGAGATAAGCCATTTAACACAACTAAGTTTGGTCTTATCATAAATACAGTAACACTTTTTAAGAGTTCTTATTGAAAAAGCTTAACTGTTTCATAAGGAATTCTACAATCTGGAAACTGTCACATGTCAGTAAAAGTATCAAGGCATTTTATGAGGGTGTTTGTCTTTTTGGGGAGACTATTTGGCTACCTCTAAACCCCGGTGAACACCTACAAGGACAAAAGGAAAAGATGAGAGGTGCCCTTTGTTCCTGGGATGATGGATCACTCAGGTTTTATTGTCCAGGCAGGGTGAGGAGAAAGAGAGAGCCAGGTGGAACAGGGCTTTTTCCAAGACCCTGGGGAGAAAGGGGGATGGAGGAAAGAGCTGGAGCAAACGGAAACCAGTGATGGGAGGGGCAAAGGGAGAAGTCCACCCTGGGGAAACCAAAACACTACAGGGCCTTGGGGGGTGATGGAGAAAACCAAATGTGATGAAATACAACAATTTTACAGTCTGTCTTGTGCAGATTAAAATATAAACTGTCCATGCTTTGAATTTTGGTGTACCTAACAAAGGCTGAATCCTAGAAGTCGTGTTTCCCTGGTTCTGTTGGTCTCAATGTGTATTATGGGAGTGTCAGTGGAAGAAGCAGAAACAGTAGAGTGGATTCTGGCTCATTTCCTGAGGCTCCAAAGGATGCTACGTGACCTTTGGCATAGTAGACTGACTGTCCTTTACATTAAACTTGCATGAGCCACCATCATGTAAATGGACTTTCTATTGCATATACTGGTAAAGAGGACTCGCTGCGACTCAGCTCACTACAAGGTTGTAATATAGTTTGGACATACCTGAAATTCACTTTTTTCTTTCTTCCACAGACTAAAGAAAATGATGAATTAACAAAAATCTGTGATGACTTGATCTTGAAGATGGAAAAAAATTGATATCTTAAGCTGTCTTGTAAATATGTTTATTTTCTCTGACTTGCTGTCTTGTGTGTTCACTCACTTTTTTTTATGTATGTGGGGGAAAAAATAAAATTCTTGAATCACCCTTATTTTCTATATTGTTTGCTATATCTTTTGTAGGAAAAATCTATTAAGTTCAATTGCTGCTTCCAGTAAGCTAGCAATGTCTTTCATAGCATTTTCACACATTGCTCAAATGAAAAATTTTTAATCAGTGTACTTTCAGTCTGTTTCCTGTGTAAGAACTTCAATGTTCTATACTCTTGACCTGGCTTTGCTGGGGAGGGTTGCCATGGGCATTGTCTCTGTTTTGCACTTGGCTGCTTTCTCACTTAACCAAAGTACAAGACTGAAGTAAAACTGAACCAGCACAAATGCTATGAAGTATTTAGTGTAATGTAAAAAGATTTGTAACTTAACTTTGGCTTTGGTTGTGGGTTTGTTTGGGGTTTTTTTAATTGTTAAGAGGAGGGGGAATGATTTTGTTTTTGCAGATAAGCTTAGCAGAGGGTTTAAAGGCAGGACTGATTGCTGCTCTCCTCTGGGGTTTTCCATCTTGTCAGTCTGACACTCTTGACTATAAAATCTTCAGTCAATCTCTGTGTCCCTGCCTGTAATGGAGAGCCTTGAGAGCTGAGGGCTGCAGGTCACAGATTATGATGAAGTCAGCCCTAGGCAACAGCAGACATCTTGGTTAAGCTGTTATTGCCCAACAGACAGCAGCAGGATTGTCTCAGTGCAAGCTACAACTTCTGATTTCTAAAATTACCTGGGAGGTTATTCCTTCATTTCCCTGACTTTGTAGATGCGTCTTCCTCAGAAGGGCTGTTGGTGCTGAATGTGCTGAGCTGCACTTGGAGCCCTTCCCCTAATCAGGGTAGTTTGCCTGGGCAGGTGGAAAAATGAACAGCAATGCCTTGAAGTCCAGAGTCAGCTCCTCTGTGAGCCAGCTGCGGCTCAGTGTAGGTAGTAGGAATACCCTATAGGTCAAAGCTAGTTAAATAACATGCTTCAGGTTTATGGTTTGTGAAGTTTTAGTAATTTCTGCACTCATGTGAGAGGCTGACAGCAGTGGCGATGATATTAAGTGCCTGGCTCTTGTAGAAGTTGTGCTGTACTTTTTAACTTACAGCTTAGGAAAGTGGCAGATGGAAGAGGAGAAGAAATAGCCATAGAAGAGTGGACAAAACCAAAGTTCACTATCCCCTGCCTTGACTTCAGATTGTAGGACTCCCTTGGGGGTTCCTCTGTAAACAGACAAACATATTGATGAGAAATCTTGTACTTGATCTAATGTGGGAAGTGTCTTGCTTATCGAAACAGATTTTCACTAGATTTGCAATAAAATGGTTTGAAAGGGACATCAAAGATCATCTCATTCCAACCCCTGGTTATGGGCAGGGACACCTTCCTTGAGACCAGGTAGCTTGGAGCCCCATCCAGCCTGGCCTTGAACTCTTCCAGGGCTGGGTTATCCACAAATTCTCTGGCAACAGAGGAGGCTGGCACTGACGTTGCTGTTACTGTTAGGCTACAATTAGCAAGGGCTCAGCCTTCAATCCCAGAGGCCAGACCTGTGCTTTGCTCTCTGGCGTTGGATCGTTGCTGTGGTGTGATGAGCCAGATTGATCTGGAGGAAAGGGTAGGGATTGGTTGAAGCTGCTGTTTTACAATAGATCAATATGTTGTGCAGGTTCACTTTGTACATTGTGCATAAAAAGAGTGGTAGCAAAGGGGAGGGCATTTCAGGGATAAAGGGATATTTATTAGGGATTAGCCTGCAATCCTAAATATTTCCACAAGATGTAGCTGCTGCCCTTTGAAATAGGACTTTATGGGGTGGTGCTTCAGCACGTTGCAGAGCTGGAGCTTGTCTCTAGAGTTGAGCTTAATGCTAGTAAGAGAACTGTTCTTATGGATTTCTGGAATGGATAAAGAGCTGCACAGTGATGTATGATAAATGGTAAACTGTAAATAGTGACAATGCTCTGGAGTTTTTGTGCTACAGGTGCCGAAGCACTCCACCACTTGTGTGCACCTTTAGGAAACTGCTGTATCAGGGAACACTGGGTTCTCCCTTATCTTTCTGTATTCTTTCAGGGTTAAATGACTTTTTACTCTTCCCCCAGCTTTCTGTTATTTATGCAGAATATGTCTGGTCCAGTTTGCTGGGTGAAGTAAGGAAAGACTTCAACTGTATTTTGTTTTTTCTTGAACATAGCAGCTGTACAGATGTTACCACCCCCAGTGTGTTGATGGAGGTGAATACAGAAGGCAAATAGAGAACATCATGCCAGATAAAGGTGCAAGGGTTGTGTTGAGATCAAAAGTTTTATTAAGAATTATACCATGTGTGTCCAGTTACTGCCTGTTGATATTAAATACTGAAAATTGCCACATTCCTACTGTAATCTGTGACCCTCCCCCAGCTGGGAAATCTGCCTGGGGCTTTCTTGTTTGCTGCTTATGTCAGTACCTACAAGAAAACTGGCAGTACATGGGAACCAATGCTTGAATGGAGATGGCTGTGAAATGTCAGGGCACTGAGCAGGATGAGTGAGCCACTTCTGTATGTATGAGTCCTTGAGGCTTGACTACAATGCTTTGCCTTGGATATATGTTTTCCTTGCCAAAGGCTGGGAGGCAGGGAAGGCCTTTGCATTTTAAACTGCTCAGAAAGGATGGTTGATTTTTCTCTGAAGCTGCAACGTGTGCAACTTAGCACTCACACTACCTGTAGGAATTTGGTATTTTACAATTCCTACCTGAAAGCATCATTTAAGTGTTGCCTTATTTAGTGAATTGTTCTTTTTACTGTCTTAATGCTGGACAGTCCCCTCAGAACTCATCTTTATAGTATGGAATGGAAGTGCCCAAATACATATAAGTCAATTTGTGTGAACTGTTGTGTGGAAAATACACATGGGTTTCAGTAGGATTAGTTATGTTTGCTAACTAAGATAAGAATTAAGCTGTCTTGGTTTTTTTGCATTATTGCCATTTACTTAAAGATGTGAACTGCCTGCTCTGCAAGCAGGTTATAGGATGGAAAAGTGATACTACTTGGTGCCTCTGCCCACTTAGTTTTATTTATTGCTTATATGAAAAATTTTCAGGTGCTGTACAAGCAGAGGATGACAATTCCTGCTCCAGACAGCCTATTTCCAGTTGAAGAATTTGGGAGGATGTATTTTATCTCAGAGCTGATTAAAGTAGAGCAAAAGTACTGAACCTTCTTCCAAGCCATTCCCACTCCTGTTCCACCAAAACCAATTTTCAGCAGAACATTCATCATGATCCAAGCATAGACTTTAGTCTCTTGCACAGTTAAAGAGTGCTGTTCAGAAATTGTGGCTTAAACCTCTTTGGAGTCAGGGAATTTCTCCTGATTTATTCTCAAGTCAGTGGGTTGTATGTTCACCAATTTTCCAGTCTATTGTGCAGCTTTGACAGCACAAAGTAAGGAAGCGTCACAGTTTGACATGAAGGAATTTCAGGAGTCATCTTGATGTGAAATTGAAACCAGGCAAGGGCTGAATCAAATGCTGATTTCAGCTGGACTTCTAAACATACAACTTTACTTATGTTGCAAGTTACATCTCCAAAGCAAGTATTTTTCTCCTCCCTGTTGTAAAAATTAAAACACAGAAGAAAATCAGAGAAATAATGAACAATCATCTTTTTTACTTAGTTTGGAGGATGGTTTTATTACCTGAACAAAACCCAGCAGAATATCTTAAAGCAGAAAAGGGAAATTAGTACTAGTTTTTCATTAGAAAACAAACAGTAAAAGCATTTAATTCCAGCTGTCTGTGGCTGTATGAGGAGCTCTCCATCTCTTTAAAAGTCATTAGATCACGACATGACTAATCCTTTTATGGTTTTGAAAGATCTGTGTGGTTTGACTTTGACAAACGGATCAGTCACAGCATCTACTTTCTTAGATTTCTTTTCCTCTCCAGCCCATCTAATACAGACAAAGTAAATCCCCTGTATTGGTCAAGGGGAAGGAAGTTCCTTATGAGTTTTGTCCTATGATCGTGCATGTAAAATTAACAGCAATTTGCATCTGCGATTTGCTTTTCAGCTCCTGCTACCAGATTTTTGCTGGTGATGTCTTTGCTGTTTGAAAGAGTCTCTTATAGTTTGCAGACAGAACCTCTGTCAAACCCTGATTTTTTAAATTTTGTTTCTTCCTGTTGTGAGAGGGTTTCACAACGAAGTTCTGCTGTCCTCAAGAGGTTTGTGGTGTAACTTTATTCATCTCCCTGGAGTCTCTCCTGGCTCAGGGTGTGCAAGGGGACAGTCCCTTGGGTAATGCCCATGTCACACCACTACAGGAGCTGCTGGCACTGGGGACCAGCCTGTCTGTGTGTCTGATGGGTCTCAGTGGCCCAGAAGCAGCTGTGGCTGTTCAGTGGGGCAGACACATGTTGTGGCACCAAGTGAGCTCACTGGTGTCATATGGCTTGTTTGGCTTGAGGAAAGAGCCGCTGGGGACACAAATGTGGTGAATCTTTTTCCTTCTTTTTTAAATCCACTTAGACTTGAAGCACAAGATTACATGGAGAAGATCTTCCAACCCTTTCACTATTAACTTCTGTATCACCTCAGCCCCAAACTTGATGACTTATGTACAATGCCAGGGTTGACTTCATATTCTTCTGGAGGAAATGGTGCAAGATGGCACTGAATTAGCTAATGACCCATTAAATTTTCTTCTTTTATCTCTATTTTCCAAGGTTGCTAAGCAACATTGCATCTTGGATCCCAGTCAACTACTTTACTTTTTCTTTTTCTCTAATACCTTCTCTTCAGGGCCACATATTTTTTTTTCTCTAAATCAAGAGCCTATATCACCCCCTCCCAACACAAGCAAATTTGTGTGTCAAATTCCATGTACCCATTTCCTTTTGAATAAGTTCTTCAAACCAGTTATCCATTATTTCCTCTGGGGAATGCACCAGCTATAAAGAGAACAAAGCTAACTGAAAGCTTTGGGGATCAAGCAGCCCATATTCGTCAGCATCAACAGGCTGTGCTTCCTGGAGCTCAGGAAGGTGCCAGTCAAGCCCAGGTGGAGAGGAAATCCAAATGTTTCCCATGAATTTCATGTTTGGGATTTGTCTCCAATTTAATGGACAGGTAGCATTAAAGAAACAAAAACAATGAAACAAACCAGCAATGGATGGTAGATTGAGGAACTGAATGTTTTTGGGAAAGTTAGTCATGCAACATTTCAATATGCAGGAAGTTCCATTGGTTGTCTGTCTCTTGGCATTTCAAACACCAATCCCTGCCTTTCTTTCCATTAGCAAAGCCAACTGGCCTGTGCTTAGGAGGCAAGTGACAAGTGCTACCCTGGCTTACGCTGAGTTTGGTGAGAGCCTGTGCCTGACAGCAGATAGTTTTATTTATGAGTATGGTACCATGCTTCACTGTTCTGTTTGAAGAAACCACTTTGGTGCTCTGCACCTCTCTTTTCCATGGAGGTGTCTGGAGATTAACAATGTCTGCTGCTTTTACACCACACATTTGAGATTTTCAGTTCCAAAAGCTATGTGTTGCTAATATTTTCCATCTGAGGGGCAGCCTGGAGCTAGCACTTCAAATTTTAGCTGCCCAGATCTCATGATAGGAAAGCTGTTGTTCCAACAGATGAACTAATTAACAATGAAGCATCACATCTGGTTGAAAAATCTCTGCTGTAGTTTCTATGGAGATTTCTGTAAATAAATAAAATCATTTCCAAAACAGTGTTTTGATCTACAGTTGGTTTCCAAACAATAGAACTCATATCTAGGTCCCAAATCTGAAGCCTCCAGACCAGATCTAGTATCACTGGAATCTGGGACAGCAGGGCTGGTAGATTTGCTGCAGATTTAACTATTTAATGCAGATGATGCCTGTAACTCCCCCTTCCAAAGAGAAACCTGATCTATGTTTTTCTGGTGCTTTTTCCATTACCTGTGACAAGCAGTGTAGGAGCTGTGTCTGTTCTAGGGCACATGGTAAAATATGACATATTAATAATGAGCAAAATGTGATGTTTCAAAAAAGAAGTGGAAACAGCTCCATGTTTTTCTGTAAAATGAGTGCTTTTAAAGAATTTTGTAAGGTGTAGCTGCTGTTAGGACCCTGAGCAAGGCAGAGGCACCTCATGGGCATCACTTGCAGAGCCCAGAGGAGCTGGTACTGACAAACCCATCACTTCAGCTCAGGATATTTCAGTGCTTGGAGTGACTCTTCAGAAGCAGTGAGAGTTATCAACCTCCTTCTGGAGCCTGAGGTCCCAGCAGTGACAATTATGCAAAGTGCAGACTGGAGTCTGTTTGTCTGGCAGGGATCTGTAATTCATTCTTCCAAGTGCTGTTGTCCTGTTTTGCCAGAAAGCCCATTCCAGGAGCCCTGGGAGAGCACTTGGATAATGATGGAGCCTAGAGGCAGGAGGATGCTGGTGGTGACACCAGCTGCTGATGTGGAATGAGGTGTCAGAGAAATTTGTGTGACTGATAAATTGCTGTACCAGGTGTGGATGTACCATGAGCTGTCCTTGGTATGGATTGAGAAGATTATGTCCATTCAGACCACACACACACACACACAAAAATAAACTAGGAAGTATCTGTGTACACTTGAGAGTAAACATCGGTTGTGTTTGGCTGGCTCCTGAGAGAGGAAGAGTCCCATCTGGAAAGAAAGGAGTCTTTGAAAGACCTTTGGAGTTAGTAGTACCTAATCCTAATTTCCAGGATTAGCTCTAATCTGAGCATCTGTGATAAACTGTTCAGGAAAAGAATTGCAGATGGAAATATTGGCAGCATATTTGCCTTTTTTCTGCTCAACTGTGTATACATATGCCTATATGTATATGCACATACCTGTAGGTTTCACTCCTTGCTGTTTTACCAAAGCTTCTTAACACATCAGAAGGAGATGATGTGCGTCCTGTGCTACCTGTCTGCTAGGAAGTTAAGCATGTTTTTAAAATCCATCTATTCATTTTTATTCCAGCACTGGCTGGGCAAAATGCCACTTGTGGCAAGTGTAATCAGAGTTGGAGCTGCTGGTCTCACGTTGGTTTTGGGGGATCTCTGAGAATGAGCCTGGTTGCAGAGAATTAACTACTCCCCCTTGCACAAGAGGAGAGTTTCAAAGCCCTCTGTGAAAAATAGGTGTACAACTTTTTTTCAGGGTCCAACTGTCTCCTGAGTACAAGTAGCCAAGGCTCCTGACCCTACAAGTGATATCCCAAAAGCTTTATGTGCTGTGAAGGAGAGAGCTTCACAGGCAGGTGATGATAAATTTATCTCAAAGGTCCCACTACAAAACAGCTGTGGTCTTGTCATGCAGCCTGGTCTCAGCCCCTCCTGCCCTGCACTGCCCCTGCACATGTGAAGTGTCCCTCACAGCCCCACTGGGGCTCACCAGCCCCCAGAAATCCTGCTGTGGTGTTTAACCCCAGCTGGCTACTCAGCCCTATGCAGCTGTTCCCTCCTCCTCCAGTGGGTTTGGGGGGAGAATCAGAAGAGTAAAAGTGAGACAGTTCATGGGCTGGGATACTGCCAGTTTAATGGGTAAAGCAAAAGCTGTGCATGCAACAAAGCAGAACAAGGCATAAATTCCCAGACAGGTGTTCAGCCATCCCCAGGACAGCCAGGCTCCATCACACATAATGGTGACTTGGGAAGACAAATGCCACCACTCCAAACAAATCCCCCTTCCTCCATCTTCCCCCAGCTTTACATACTGAGAATGATGGTCTGGAATATGCTTGGGTCAGCTGGGGTCAGCTGCCTTGGCTGTGTCCCCTCCCAGCTCCTTGTGCACCCCCAGCCTCCTCACTGCTGGGGTTGGGTGAGGAGCAGAAAAAGCCTTGGCTGTGTGTGAGTCCTGCTCAGCAACAACAAAAACACCCCAGGGTTATCAACACTGTTTCCAGCACAAATCCAAAACACAGCCCCATACTAGCCTCTATGAAGATTAGCTCTATTCCAGACAAAACCAGCATGTACAGGTAACCAGAACTCCCGATCCATTGACAGGAAAGCACTTTGCACGTGTGCTAGGTGTTTTTCAGCAGATTTGCATGGATGGACAGGGAGCAAAGCAGGTTGATTGCTCTAGACAAGGCTGGCCTGGACTGCCTGTTCAAGTGTGACATTGCTGTCTGCTTAATTACTTGCAGTGCTCACAGTAATGTTCAGTTTCTCACAATTGTAAAGAATATTATTTATAAGAACTTTATCCTCCTGGCAACCAACAAATTACATCAGACTGCATCTTTCAATTGGATTTTGCTATGATTTGTGGCTGTGAAATCCATAAAATGTTAAAGAAATGGATAAAAGGGATTTACAATTGTAATCTTACAAGTAAAACCAACTGCAGCTTGTGTTTTGGTTTGATTAACCATCCATAGAATATAAAGGTAAGGGCTTGAATGATTTTAAAGACTGCAGGAGAAATTAACTAGATGGGCCAGTTGGAGTTCCAGGTCCTCTGATGTGGCTCAGGCAGGGCTGTGGATCCCTGGATTAGCAGTGAGTGTGTCTCCAGGTCAACACAAGAATGCCGAGAGGGATCTGAACTGGGAATTTGTGACAATCGAGACAAGACAGAGCAAAGCACAAGGAAGCATTTCCACACCATCTGCAGCTGGCTGTGTGAAGGAGTAAGGGGGTTTTGCCTTGACTGTCAAAATGTGCACTGTCAGCTTGCTTTGTTCCCACTTCAAAACTTGGGGACTGGGTTAGCACCAACAGAAACCAACATCATCTCAATAATAATGAGCTCAGTGAGGTGAAGTCCCAATTCTTCCCAATCACCCCAGTCCAAGTCACATTCATCCTGACAAAAGTGACAAAGAGCCAACATTTCCTTGCACAGAAATAAGGGGAGTTAAGCCCACCTTGCTAGAACAAGACAGCAGCATCTTTATGAAGCACAGAAGAAGTCCATGTGTGTTGTGGCACGTGTCCCTGGCACAGACACTGCAGGTGCAGGGTGTCTCTGTCTCCAGGAGGAAGCTGAAATGCAGCAGGAAGGGCTTCCAGCCCTTGTGCACATGTCCCTGAGGCTGCCCAAAGTGCAGTGTGTCCATGGGCAAAGGCAGTTTCTGGCAGCTCCCAGCTGGGAGCAGGCTGACACATCTGATATCTGCAGGTAACACAAGCCCTGGTGGAATCAAGGTGGGGAGGATGGTCTAGCACAGAAGGAAGACACCTCAGCTCCTTCTTTCTTTTATAGGTGGGAATTCAGATGTTTCCAGTGACCAAGAAATTCTTGTAAATTACCTAAATTTTACTTAGACTTGGAATTTTTAAACTTGGAACTTCTTAAGTGAGTTCTAAGAGGCTGTCTCAGACACAAACCTGCTGAGTAAGAGGGAGAAGCAAAACAGGGATTTTATTTACTCCCTAATCTCCTTTTTGAAGCCACTGGTGAGGAAACAAGAAGCTTGTTTTTTAAACCCTCTATTGCTGTCAGACTTTTCTGCTGGGAGAGAGGGTGGGTTTTTTCCTTATTCTTTATTGTGACTTAGGACTGTGCACACTAGCAAGTGACTGCCTCTGCATAATAAATTGGAGGTGACCTGGAAAAAAAATGGAAAAGCTGCAGTTTCTAGGGAGTTCAAAAACATATGCTCCAAAATCTGTTTGTCTGTATATTGACTATTATTTCCAATTGCCAAGGAACTACATGTACATTTCTGGTTTTTCAAAAGCACATTGTGTGTGTTGCTGACAGGAGGAACTTTGGCTCCAAAATACTGCCAAATAGCCTTGTCAAATAGAGATATTTTTTTTCTCTCTTTTCTCCTTCTCTCCTCTCTCTCTGTCCCTCTCCCTCCTTCTCCCTGTCTCCTGTCCTCTCTGCACCTCTTCCTCTTGTAGAGGATATGGGGTGAGGGGCTGTGCTGGGCAAAGGGATGAATTTCAGGCTGTGGATTCAGCAGTGCCTTTGTGTTTCTGACATTTTAGCAGCTGAAGGAGCAAGTGCCATGGCAGTGACCTTAACAAGGTGACAGGGCCCACAGTGTAATTCACACAGGAGTGATCATTACCTGCAAAAGGACATGAGAAGGTGGCAACCCACCTGCAGAAATGCCAAAGGTGGGGAGATCAACCCAGGCTCCTAAAGGCATATGTTGTTGACAGGGGCCTTAATATTTAATTACTATAAATTTCTGAATTGACACAATTATGCTTAGATAATTTAAATACAAAGTTATGAAGTTTTTAGAGTTGTGTTTAGAAGAGGCAAATGTTACTGGGAAAGGCAAGGAGCTAAAGGTATTTTGGCTCAGGAAGTGTAATATGAAAGGGAAAGGTAGATGGCCTTTTTCCCCTGGATTTTGTGCCTCTGGTTGTAACATTCTGGTTCAGGAATGTCTATTAATATTAAATAATTCACTTGGGTGACTTTAGTAGGTGGAAACCAGAACAGATTTCAAAGGACTCTGAAGGAGGCCCTTCATAAAGGAAACAAATAATTACACATTGTTTTTTATTTTGTTGTTTTTACCTTGTTTGTGTCCAAGAAACTTTTAAATAGGCCTTCTTTGTTTGTCCACACTGGAGCAATAAAACCGAAGAATTTGGCAGAGTCCCAGATCCTGGCAGCAGCTGCCAATAAAAGCTCGCTGAGCAAGTACAAAAAATAAAATCACACAATATCATTTTTAACTTTGATTAAGTTGTGCTGAATTGCTCCAAGGGAGGTAATGGCAAGCTCCGAGGGGTTAGAACCAGCCAGAGATGTGAAGGATGTTTATCTTGCAAGTGTTTGCTTTGGGCTGTGTAGTAGTTCCCACTGCTGGGGAAACACTTTGTCAAAAGTCCTCTACTAAAAGAGTTTGGGAAATAAACATTGCAACAATAGGAACAAATAAAATCCTTTATACTGTAATGTGCATGGCAAGCCACTGTCAGATATAAAAGCTGGATATGCTCTAAGATCCTTGGAGCCATCCACCGAGGGGGCTGCCCTGGGTTTGCCAGCAAGAGGCTGAGTGATGCCAGGGCCATGGGCTGACGTGTGCCACGGGGGGTGAACGATGAGGGCACGGCCATGCTCCTGCTGCAGGATGGGCACTCAGGGCTGCCTGGCACACTGGCACCTGCTGTTTTGGGCTTGTGTGCTGGGAAATGTCGGGTTTGGGAGGTCCCCTGGAGAAGATGCCTCTAGGAAGGGGAGGAGGGGAGACCTGAGGAGCAGCTTCAGGGACATTGGGCTACTTGTGTTGGACAGGCTCACAACTGGAGTTTGGCATGGCGAGGAGTTATGATGGATCCGCAATCATGAAGCCAAAGGTGTGGATCCATTCATGGGTTTGTCCCTCACCTGAGTGCATGGGGGCTGCTGGCTGTGCTATCCTTATGCCTTTTCCCCACTCTGGTCCTTGGTTGCTCAGCACAGTAGTTTAGGGCTGGCCTCCTGCTTAGCACATCCTCAGCTGGGTTCGGACTGTCTCTGTGAAACCTCTTTGAGATTTACCTTGGAGGATAGGTTCAGAGAGCTGTCAGCCTTCAGGTGCTTCACATTTACTTTTTCTTTAGGGTTCAGGCTCTTCTCTCAGTGCCCAGGATGCCAGGTACATCAGATCAGCCTGTCCTGCTCTGCTCTGCTCCATGGGGGTGGCAGCACATCTTCAGAGCCACAGTTCAGGACAGCCTCTCTGACTTATCCTGTCCTGGAGTAAAAAGCATCTTTACATGGAGAGGAGAGAACTGGAGGGGAAAATCCTCTAATCCTGTCCAGTTCTACCCAGCCTTGAGATCTGATCCAACAGCTGCCATTATACTGGAGGGTTCCAAGGACTCACAAAATCAGCTTCTTCCTTGCCTGACTTCTGGCAAGTAGGACTAGCTGGGGACACAAAGACAACTCTTTCCCCTGCTCTGGCGTCCAAAATGTAAGTATATTTTTACTTTTCTACATCCCTGCACTGCCCTGCAATAGATGATTTCCCTTATCCAGCCTCCCTTCACTTGGAGCTGTGTCCTTGCTCAGCTTCAGTGTTTGTTGATCGCATCCTCTCCCTGGATATTTCTAATGGCCTTCCTGTTTTCAGGTCTAGCTTTTTGCCTGCAGTAATTCCTCCTGAAAATCTTGGGTCCCACAGAGAGCTTTCTCTTGAGTCAGGAAGCATTTGTGCTTCCTGGTTTGTATGCAGATGCCAAAGTTCTCAGCTGTGGAGCAGAAATCTCTGTTGTGTCCTCTATTCCTTAGTTTCAAGTGGAAAAAACCCTTGAAAACCCAAGCCCCAAAGCCAAAAGCCAAACTCCAAAGAATTGTATTTCTTTTTTTCATTCTTTCCACTGATGAAGTCTCAGGGTTCTTTAAATGACTCTTTAGCTTTAGCATTCCTGGGGACATCATTTTCCAATGCCTCAGTTCACATGCTTTTTATCACAGTGAGGCAGTACAATTCATTGCATTTTGGTTTGCTTCCCTTTACCCCATCATCAGCCCATCACATACACTCTGCTTGCTTCCACATTGGTCAGAAAGTTTTTGGTTTGTTTTTTCTCTAGAAATCCATAACTCTCAGAAGCTCTGGCACTGCTTTGCTTTGTTGCCCACACACTGCTCCAGAGCACCTCTGGTCTGACCCACATCTTTATATCTCACAGACATGTGAGGTAGGCTGATGCACCTGGAAGAAGTCAGGGAATGCCCAATGTCCACACAAGCGGAGTGAGAGCTGCCAGCAAGTCCATCAGTGAATGCACAGCTCCAGGATAGCCTGTGGTGTCTCCACTGAACCTACTCAGGAGAGCAGAGGAACTGGGGTGAGCAGTTTATGGCTCAGTGGAGCCATATTACTCCTGTCCAGCAGCAGCTTCTTTAAAACCTTCACCTAGGAATTGTTTAGACACCAGGGTCTGGCCAGTTCCTGTGGGCAGCCTGGCTGGACATCTGCCAGCCAAAGAGTGACAGACACCACCTGTCTTGTGAAAAATTTATCCCAAGGTGTTGAATGTGAAATTCTTCTTGTGTGAGAGCACCAAGGAGAGACATTTACTCTCACTGGTTTTCTTTAAGAAAACTCAGAGGTTTTCTTTGGCTGCTTCTTTAGTTTGAAAATACAAGAAACCATTTCTTAGGGAGAAGCCAATGATCCCTCCAACTCCCAGTGCATTTCCATTGACTTTCACATATTTTTGTCATGTTTCTCTTGGCCTGTGCTATCATTTAGGCACTTGCTTCTGTGCCTCTTTGGTAAAGGTTTAGATGGAACTCAAATCCCATGTTGCTTTGCAGTGTAGGCTTGGGACTGCCTAAATTTTTTTAGGATCTTCAGCTCTTTTGAGTTTTTTTGTATGTTGCATGGTACCATTGGTTAAAAGCTCTGCTTCTGTAGTAAATTAAATGGGAGCCTGTTTGCATTCCTGGTGTTTTCACTTGCAGAAATGCCAGTAGTCATGAGGAAAACTACAGCAGCAAAGGCTTATGTGACAATGTTTTTGTATGTTGGTGTTTGAAATGGCCTCAAATTGTGCTAGGGGAGGTTTAGATTGTGTATTAAGAAAAAAATCTTCACTGGAAGGGTAGTCAAGTATTGAAATGGGCTGCCTAAGGAAGTGTTGGAGTCACCATCCATGGAAGTGTCCAAAAAATGTGTGGATGTGGCATTTGGGGACGTGGTTTAATGGTGGACTTGGAAGAGTCAAGTTATAGGTTTGACTTGCTGGTCTTGGAAGCCTTTTCCAATCCTAATGTTCTTTAATGTGCATTTTCTTTTTTTTTTTTGTTAGCATTTCTGCCCTATTGTGATGTCTTATGACAGAGGGAGAGCTCATGCTCTTTGAAAGGAGCTGAGAACCTCACCTCTGCACTTGACTGCAGGGCTTGCAGCCTGAGGAGCAAAGCTCCACACCAAGGGCATGTTGATCTAGAGAGAGAGCTGGAATCAGTGTGTGGCTGTGAAACTGAACATAAATATGCAAGACTGAAGACCTGGTGTGTTTACCCACCCTGCCATCCTCTTTTATAGCAGTGGCTGACAAAGCTTGAAAGGATATATACTGGAGCCAGTTCCCACTAAGTGAATTGAACTTCTACCCTCATCCCCCTGAATCTGGTATCAAAACACCTCAGAAGAATAAGCATAACAACTATAAAACATACTATTTACTTTTGACCCTTTTTTAATTTACTTTACAGCATGTTTGCCCAGTTAAATCACTGGCCACCCCAGCTGTGCCTGTGGCAGGGTGAGCTCCTGAAGCCATGGTTAGAGGTGAGGTCCTTCTGCTTAACTGTTTTAGCAGCTGAAGTTTTTATTTGGTGAGCTGTTCAGAACCAGGTGCTCTTCAGCCCATGGTGAATCTGAAGTATGAAGAAACCTGCTAACCTGCAGCAGTGATGTGTGCATCTTCCCACAGCCATGTGGGGACTGCTGGGCCTGGGACTTACAGCTTGAGACCCTTCCTGATGATGAACACCCTCTGTGGGCTTGTGTCCTCACACAGAATTTGGAATATTCCCCCTCCTCTTACATCTCTTCTAGATGGTCCTGTCACACTCCCAGAAGATGAGAGGGGTTTACTCTTGATGGATGTAGCTCTTTAAAAGTGGGGATATGTGCATGACATGAATTTGTTGTCTTGCCCTTTGCCTGGTCGCTGGGAGGGAAAGGCATTTCTGGAGGGGAATTCAACCTTCTCAGCACCCTTCTTTAGGATGGGATGGATCAAAACCCTGGAAGGGCTGAGGGGAACTCAAAGCTGGCTTTTGCATTCCCATGCTGTAAGGCAAGGCCAACTTCTATAATTGTCTATAATATTCCCTCAAGGAGTTCTTGAAGGATGTTAGACTGGTGGTGGTAAATCCAGAGCCATCCCAGCACCACTTATCCTCTGGCCTTTTCCTTCTCATGTCCCCGTGGCACTGTGTGCCATGTACTGCACCAGTGTCACTGAACACCACTGCCCCTGGGGCCTTGGGGACTCTCTGGTCCCACCTGGATGTTTTAGCCAGCCACAAGGTTTCTGCAAGAGAAACAAAGCCAGTCTCTGCCTATGCCTGTATGACATGAAACTGCAGAGCAAATTTTCATACGCACGTATAGATAATCAGAAATATCAGGATACTCAGAATAATCAGAAATCAATATATTTTCATACACTGACATTAGTAGTACCTTAATGTCCCTGGCTCTCTTGCAGGGCAGAATGTCTGCAGAGATCTGACTTAGCTGGTTCATGTGCAGCAGCCTCTTCATATCCCAGTGTTATTACAGCTCACCCTTAAAGAAGATTAGCACTCCATTTAACAGCCCTTATATGACAACACACCATAAGTTAAATTCAGTATAAAAGGAAGTGTATGCATTCCTAGACCTAGTCTCTGAGCCTTTCTGTTAGTAGAGCTATATTCCAGATTAAGATGTTATAATAGCTCTGGGCTTTGCCACAATTAAATCATTTTCAGGTTTGGGCTGTCACTCGAGATAGATTCACTTTCTTCTGAACAAAGACACAGAAAGACCTGTGAACAGGCTATAATGAGGAAATTGGCCAAATTCGTTAATTTCCAAGCAAACATTTTGGGATGGATGAAGGTGTGAAGTGTCTGTGACAAACACAGAAGGCCATGAAGAAACTGCCGTACCTGGATGGGGGAAGGAGGGATTTGGAGGAGCCTCTTAGCAGTGGCATTCTGGAGAAGTCATAGAAAGTAGCTTTGGATGCTGCTCTTGTGCCAGTGAGGTCAGAATCTGACATTGGGATTGAGACCTCAGGTAGCCAAAGGCTGAAGATGACCTGAGAGAGGTGCTTTTGGGACCTACAGAAAATGAAAAGACAATAGAAAAATAGGAAATAGTAGATAATAAAAAATATTTCCAAGGGCTATCACAGCTTCTCTGTCACTGCAAATATCTCCAGCTCAAGGAGTACTCAGCTAATGCAGATTCTGATATCATGCACTGACTTTATGTAAATGAGGCTCGGGTGGCTTGAATGGTCTCCAGTGGGGTACACCCTCACTCTTGGAGAATGGTGACCATAACCATAAATAAAATAAAGTGGACAAAAAACCTCCTGGCAGGAGGATGGCCTGACAAGAGAAGGCAAACTGGAGAACTAGACTACATTAGATAACCAAAGCCTGGGAATACTTCATACAAAGTAGAGGACTGAGTGACAAGTGCTGGTGTGGCCTGTGGAACTCACTGCTGCAGGACACTGCAGGGCCTGGGGACTTAATCTGAGGCAGAAAATGAGCAGACCTTGGAATCAGGTGGGGAAGGTCCAGAACCTGCCTTCTTACCTCTCCTCTTGCCCTCAAGAGAGCCCTGTAAGACACATTTAACCTTCACAACTGTGCCTGTGGATCATCCAGGATCATCAATCCCCTGCTCCCACCAGGGAGGGGGATTTTACACTGGTCTGCTCATGCTGGCTTCAGTGGGGGCAGATGCAAGGCAAGGCTAAGGGACCTATGTAACTCTGTGGGTGTGAGGGTATGCTTCAGTTCATTTAGACTTCATTAAGCCACCCAAACAGAAAAGAAAGAGCTAAAGATGTTTAAACCCCATTGTGAAGCCATCCTGGGCTGGGGAAATTGGAATGGGATAACAGGTAACACTCCTCTGCACAGGGTGGAGTGGTAAGAAATCAGCATACACACACACACACACACACACACACACACACACACACACACACACACACACACA
>CM031860.1:58640735-59023543 GCA_018697195.1 Certhia americana | reverse complement strand
TATCTGTATCTGTATCTATATCTATATCTATATCTATATCTATATCTGTATCTATATCTATATCTATATCTATATCTATATCTATATCATCTATATCTATATCTATATCTATACACTGATATGTAGGGCTTGTTCAAGACGAACACTTCAAGAATTGTGGTCACTGCACATGGGCATTGAAGTGCCAATTACACATCCCTTTGCTCAGCCAAGGAGAAATGGGAACAGAAGTGTATTTCTGCCTCTTGTTAAAAAGGCACACTTTCAAATACTGGGCCCTATCCTGACCTCAATTACTTTGAGTGGCCTCTGCAATGTAAGTGAGGTGGTTTGGTTTATGCTGTGATGTTGAAATGGGGATCTGTCCTGTTAGCTGACTTTTTATTTTAATCTAAATATCAAAGCCACCGAAAGGATGGTTGATCTTTAAAATAGCAGTTGCTCTCATTAATTGTTCTGAGTGCTGTTCAAACTGGGTTGTAGAATTCATAATTTAAAGGAATGTGTAAATTTTAGTCCATTCCAGATTCAGCTGCAATTAGCATTCCCATTAAGATGCTGATTTATTCCCATACAGTCCCTTGTTACTCAGAGAGGGAGGCAGTGAACAAGATCAAAGACACGTGGTCCTGGCACTTCAGCATCTCCTGGGAAATCTCTGCTCCCTCCTGCCAGGAATTTTTGCAGTTGTGGCTTTGGGACTTGTGTGTTGCTGCTCCTGGATACCCAAAACTGCAGTGTTTTACTGCATATAACCACTTTCCCTAAAGTGATTAAAACAATTCCTCAGGAAGGGCAAAGGTTTCCATCCACATTACCTCTTGGAAAACCAGTTCCTGGCCCATGCTGCTTTGTTGTGCCCCACCATCTCCTGAGAGGCCAAGGGCACTCATGGGACTATAGACAGGGTATTTTCCCACCTAGGGTTCTTGTATGGATGTAGCCACAAGGTGCAATCTGTTCTCCAGGACCTCTGTCTACTGAATGTTGGTGGGGCCTGGCTCAGCTGCTGCCAGTACAGCAGGTCCCGCTCTCTGCAGAGGAGAGGGAGAAGTCTGTCTGTTCCCTTGTGTTCACTTCTTCATGGCTCCTGTAGCAGAAAAACAAAACACTGATTTATTGCAAAAACAAAAGGCTAGTTTAGGACAATTTGTTCCATTTTTTTTTGTGCACCCAGCTCTTCCTCCCACATTTCTGTGTGTACCACAGTGCAGATGTGCACAGCTGCTGTAACCTCCTCAGTGGTGGCTTTAGCACTGGGGCCACACAGGACCATTCTTTCCTGTACAAACCGTGGTGTCTGGCTAACCCAGATTTGAGGAAATGACATTTCCAGATCATTTTGGGGAAGGCACACACTATCCCACACTCATGTCTAGGGTACCGGGTCCCCTGTCCATCTCAGTCCTTCAGAGGTCATCCCAGGGAATGTGAAGTGATGGGTCATGAGGCAGGGTTTTCCCTCAGACCAGAAGATAGAGGTAAGAAGGATTTTTTTCACTTGTGGTCTCCTCTATGAGCATTGGGCATACTCTGCTTGATAGTGTTATCTCAGAGCTTTGTCTTACAAATCACTTCCTATTGAATTCCAAAATCACAGAATATTCTGGGTTGGAAGGGACTCACAAGGATCATCGAGCCCAACTCTTAAGTGAATGGCCCAGAGGTCTGGGTTTCTCTGGCTCTCTTCCACTGGCACATCAGGGTGATTTCCCAAGGTCTTCTGCTGCAGGATATAAATTGGCCCCTTAAGTGGCCCATGGAAGCACTGCAGAGCACCACTGCATGCCCAGGTGCATGGAGGAACTGTGCCATCTGAACTGGGTGAGTGTTTTTAGGACACTGCAGGCAGCGGCCCTCTTTGTTTGCCTTTGGAAAAGTAGCAATGACCCCACTGTTGGCTGGGAGATTGAGCAGTGGCCACAGGCTGCAGCCCTGGCTCTGTCACAGCTGCTTTTACAACCCTGCCCAAGTTGTTGCCCCGTTTTACATCATGGAAGCAGTATACAAGGATCATACACCCCTGAAGAGCTTTTTTCTCCAAATACATAACAGTGCTACCTGAGAACAAGATTACAGCTACAAATCACACCCCTTTTACCTCCAACAGTACAAAGCCTACCTCCCTGCTTTTAGTGCAATACATCAGCTGAAAATGACTGTACATTAGCTTTACTAGCCCCAGAGGTGCTGTTCAGTCTGCCACATTCTCTTTTCCACCCTAACACCTGCACATTACTTTTGTCTCTTGTTTTCCTCAGCTGTGGCTGGAGGGTGTTCCCACTGGCAGATGGGGAACTGCACATGCCGGAGGAAGCTCTAGATGGTGCTGCTGTCCCGGGAAAGCAAGGCTGGGCTCTTTATTCACCGGTAATAAAAGCTCCAATAAAAGCAGTGTAAAATGAGCAAGTCAGAGGGACTGAGAAAACCAGGGCAGCTCAGAGCGGCGGGAGCACCTTGCCAGGTAAATCCTGAGCTCCAGGGCCAAACACTGATCAGTCAAAAATGGGATGCAGAGAGAGTGTGGAGTAATCGTGCACCACTGTGGGATTCATCAGAGCATTCTCCTGTGGCTGTCCCCTGCAGACCCTGCCTGCCTGAGGTGAAGCAGGATAGTGCTTTGCCCATGCCAGTACTTCCCAGGTACAGGCTGGTGGCTCTGGGAGGAGATGTAGCACACCTCAGGAGTTTGGGAATAGCTGAACTTCAGAGAAACATCTTCCTAATCCCCGCTCACTGGTTTAAACTCTGAGGAATTTTATTTTTTCCAAACATCTTATTTTTTGTTTGTTTAATACTGGCTCTTGTGACTAGCTAATCTTGTTTGCCATAAGTGCAAGCCATTCTCTTTTGGATTCCTGCTAGGTTTGCTGTGTATGGGAAGAAAAACACAAGCAGCTGAAGTATCATGGCATGATGAATTACCACTTCTCCACTGAGCTGTGGCCACTGGCCATCTGTGAGCTCTTAGCCCTCTGCACAGCAAAGCTCAGCGGCAGTTTTAGCCAAGATGTGACCTGTATTTACAGAAGGCTAGGATGTCCCCAGCAGCAGACTGTTTCAGTGCCATCCAGTGTGCTAAGAAACAAGCCATGATCTGTTTATTCCCAGAGTCCTGGTAATGCCCCGTGGCAATGAGTTTCACAGGTCAGTTGGACAGTATTTAAAGTATTTCCTGATGCTGGTAACATGACTGTGGCTGGCCAGGTGCCTCCAGCTTTCCTGTAACCTTCTAGCCTGTGCAAAAGAGAGCCACGATGGTGGCACAGAAGCTTGGACTTGACTGCTGTGACTTGCCAGGAGGCTTTCGGCCCCAAAATACATGCCTAGCACTGCATACCCTCACCCCTTTCTGCATGGAGATGCTTGAGGAGCAGCATTCTGAGCCCTTCATCTGTCCTGTGCAGACTACTGGGATTTGTTCCACTGTAGAAACAGTTTGGGATGGTTCAGATCAGGCATTTTCTGTCAAGTGGCTTGAGGAATGCTAGGTAATGCTTCAGCTTTAGAGCTGAGATTTTACTTCAGGGCTGGCAGCACTGCAAAAGTCCTGAATAACACCTTCATCAGACCCTTCAAGTAAATTGAGAAAGCCAGCCCACCTCAACTGCATTTCAGCCTTGCAAAGACTTTTTCTTCTTTGCCTTCCCTCTCTGAGGAAGTTTATATCAGAATACTGCTGAAATTCAAGATCCTTCATCTGCCTCCCCCCACAAAAAACAGAGGCACAAAAGAGGCATTAAAGACACTGAACATGCAAATAATCGAATGTTTTCATATGTGGAAGAATGGTTGCTTTTAGTAACTCATCCCAGAACACGACGGCATTAGAGGTTTTGGAATGAGCGCCTCCCAGCAGCATCAATAAGGGGAAAAGGTCCAAAAAGTAAGCTAAACAGTGCTGCTGCCTGAATATAGCCTTTCATTCAGCTCTCCCCACACCATTTCAGGCCCATTTTAGAATTTTTTTGATAAATGATGGAATTTGTATTTTTTGGCTCCTGTTCAAGAGTTTATATTTTCATTCTATAATTTCCTTAAACATTTAATTTCCTACATTAGCTGATGGTCTCTTGCATCTGTTGGAAAATTAGTTCTGGTGCTTCTCTGCCTGTGCTGGTAATTTATTTTAAAAAATTTTTGTTATTGAAGATACAGAGAGAGTGAACCCACCTGTGAGTAGATGCTGTTTCACACTGACCTCCACTTTTGCAGATGATACAGGAAGACATAAAGGATAAAGAGGTATTTGAGTCAAAGGGCACCACTTTTAAAGTTATTAGAGAATGTTCTGTTCTGCTTGGCTGTAATACTGTGGCCATCTCCTACAGATCTGGACCTAGAGGTGATAAATGCACAGAAAACAGAGTTGTCTTACAAATGCTGCCATTGACCTGTGCAAATTGCTGCTTTGAGGTATTGGTGCCACTTTCAGCCATCAGGCAGCATTTCTGTGAGGTCTCCCCATTCCTCCCCCATTTATGCTGTTCTTCTCTCCAGGGCTGCCTCTGCAAACAAGGTGTTCCTCCTTCCAGACTCACCTTTCCTACAATGGTGGAGCCAGCACATCTGAAAAGTGGCAGTCCCCCCAAAAAATATGAGGAAATATTTTTTCTAGTGCCTTTTATGCCTCCAGGGAAAGAATTCATTTAGCATGGAGTATCAAAGAAGGTGCTCTGCATCACTGGGGGAAAGGCAGTGGCAAGGTGTAGGAGCAGACATAGGAAACAACTGCGTAGAAAAAAAATTAGCTATGGATAAAATGTAAATAAATAAATTAAATGTGAGAGGTAAAATTACTCTGAAAAAGTGTAGTTGGGGAGCAGACCACAAGAGTCATGATCAGCCAGCATGGTACCCTTCTCTGCATGAGTGGGTAGCAAAGGGCATCCCCCCTAAAGCTGGGGCCAGCAGTCAGCAGACAGGGTGGCTCAGGATGCATTTGTCCCTGTCTGTAAGTGTGTTTGTACATTTTTTTTTCTTGGAGCTTGTGATGGGACTTTGCATCTGGAAATTCTGATTCGTACAGTCCTGAGGAATCGTATACTTTGAGAAGCGTCATTTGATTCTCTGGTGTCTTCTTTAATAAATTGAGACAATTTTTTTTGAGACGAAATGCCTGAACCTGGTGCCACAAGTATAATTTTTGTGCTACTGCAGGAGTCAGAAGTAGTTAACTGGATTTCTCTGTCACCAGAAAATTATTCCCCACATGGAATGACTCCTCATCAGTTCCTACTGGGCAGCTGTCAGATGGATTTGAAGACACAAAATGTCAGGATCTGTCCCAGCTTATCTGAGTTGTACATTTTTAAGGTTACTGGAAAGTTGCAAATTTGTGATTTCCTTGATACTTGGCTAGAAAGAAAGCCATGTGCTTCAGCTTTTTCCAGCATGCAGGAGTCAGGGTTCTTGGCACTGAGGCAAGGAAAAGGGTTGAAGTCCTGGACTGAAGTAGGATCAGACATCTGAATGATAGATGATACACCAGTGGGACCAGCAATAAACTACCCTATCAATAATTCAGGTGCTTTCTGACCAGGTTACATTATGTCTAGGATTTAGGTCTGGTCAGATGAGTTTGATCTTATGAACAGTCCTGGTTCTTGTAGCAGCCTGATCCTGCCACCATAGTCTCTGAGAAAATCTGAACTGGTTTGAATTAGCATGGTTTTATGTGAGGTAAAGGCCTCCTCCCAATCAGTATCAACTGATACTTGCTCCAATAGACATCTTGCCATCTTTTCATAAGTAAAATCTTCCACTGCCTGGTCCTTAAAATTTGTCATATCTTAGTGGAAACGATCTGATAGAACACATAACAAATTCTCTTGGTTCATTAAGCCCACAACACACAGAGTGTGTTTGTGCCCACCTTTGTCCCTGGCTGCCCACAAGACTCTGGCCCACAGAGAGTCCTGCAAAGGATCTGAGAGAAAGCAACGGGCAAGCCAGCCTGCCCAAAAAGGGGCTCATGCCTGGAGAGATCTCTCATGCACAGTTCTAGGATGCAGATCATGTCCCTCTGTCCTTATGCCATCAAAACATTCACTAAAGGCTCACAGTTTTTTGATCTGAGCAAGGGCTTCATGGTCCATTCCTTTTGATGGCTGGATTTCATCTCCTTCCTTTCTGCACAATGTGCTGGTTGTCTCCTCCATCCCCTTCTTGTTCATCAGGCTGGGATATGAGAAGAGCTGTGTGTGGTCCTGGCCAGCTACTGATGCACACTTGCTCCAGGAGAAATTGAGGTTTGAAAGAAAAAGTGTGTCTGTGGAGTGGGTCTTATTTTTCTTGATACCAAAAATGTCTGGAAAAATGAAGTTAGGCAAAGAAATGCCTGCAAAAGCCACACATCACCTGAATTCTCAGAAAGGCAATGGTTGGAGAGCACAAAACAATATGTGAGAAATTATTGAAGTGGAAAATGTACAATAGCAGTTTTTAGGCCAGACATGTTTGAAAAATTACAGCTCACAATCAGTTCTGCCAGGTGAAGTAAAACCTGATGCTGAGACTGGACAGCAGAAAAAAGCACGAGGGCTCTTATACTGCTGGGAATTTTTGTTACAGCTCTGTGTTGAGAAGGTTTTCCCCCTTTCCTCCAAAGATGACTTTCTTCCTGATGGCCCTACTTGCTCCTCTGCTCCCTGACCTTGATCTCCTCTAGAAAACTCTGTGGGGCAGGGCTGGGACAAATGACCACAAGAGGAGGACAAATACAGGGGGAGAGCCTGATGTCTTGAAGATGGTAATGGAGGGAATAGATGGACAGATCCAGCCCCCAGAATGGATCCAGGCCAAGGACATGCTGATGTGGACAGACATTCCCATCACTGGCCACCACAGTCCCACTCTCCTACCCATCTGTGTCACAGGGAAGACAACAGGCATGCAGTCCGGCTGTGTAGTTTGAGGTAGGGATGTCCCTGGAGTGCTGACAGACCAATAAACTGATACAGCTGGCTAAGAGTTGTCCATCATTTATGCTAAAAAATAAACAAAGCCAACAATGGTGAAATGAAACATTTGGGCTCAGCTGTGTTGAGCATTTATGTATGCTCGTCTCACACAGGATGGAGATCTGATGGCCCCTTCTCCTACACAAACCAAACCATTGGCTGGATTAGGAGTTCTGTGCTGAACTACTGCTTTCTGCCTTGCTGGATTTCTGTGTGGTGCCATGGGACCTGGTGATGAATGTTGGGTGGGAAGTCCTGGATGTTCTGAGCTGGTCAAAAAAGGAGCCTGGTACCACAAGGCACTTACATGGAGATGGCTGGGCAGCTCAGTGAGGTGCAAGCTCAAGTCTGAAAAACGTCAAAATGACGTAAAAAACACTGCTTCCCAGAACACTTCATCCTATGAAAATGCTTTGATATTTCAACATTTTGTCCCTAGTCATAACGGAAACAAATACTAAAATATTGGAAATTCCTGTGGGATGAAATTCCTGTGAAGTTCGTTTTTGCACTTAGCGAAAGTAAGTACAAAAATGCCTTGTGGGTGGTTTTTTGTTATTGCTCCCTTAATTAAAGTTTCCTGATTTTTCCACAGTGTCAGGGATGGTTTAAAGAGCTTTCTTCCTTCAGGAGTCATTGCACACAAATAGGCCTTGAGATTTCCCCATGGTGAGGAGGGAGATGTGCATGGAAATCCAGATTATTAGTGAACATAGTCCAAGGGTGGGGAACAAAACCTCCTCCTTGTGTGGGTACGGGCACCTCTTTGCTGATTGTTGCTCACTGGTTTGCTCACTGCTTTGAATCAATGTGATACTGTCAGGAAGAAACAAAGATATACATTTTTAATTCATTTTCTTCCTGGCATATATAAAATGTGGTGCTTTGTTGGAAACCTTTTTGGTTTATTTTTAATAGGAGTGTGGGAAGTCAGGAAACATTCAGATTTCAAGCCTTGCAGAGTGGCAGAATTCACATTCAATGAGGTCTGAGGGAAGGCTGCCTTTGGCCAGCAAGGTGCTCGCCAGCCTGGGCACTCATCTGTGGGCCTCTTCCTTCTCCTCCCTGATGCCCAGCTCCAGTAACATGGCTGGTAAATTTATTGCTAACTTGTTTGGCAAGAGATTAACACCAGGCTGAGGCTTTACAAGCAACTGGCATTTTTGGCAGATTTAGTCAGTCTGCCTCCTGAGATTCCTGGTTTGAGGTCCAAATCTTAATTTTTGTTCTGCCTCAATGTCCGCAAATATTAGTAAGTAGTGACGTGACCTTTTGCTCCAGCATATGCCTTTCCCATCAGTCAAAGACCCTTAACCTCTCTGAAACTCAGTAGCAAGAAACTCCTTCTACTCCATACAGCAAATAGCATGTGTGTAATGGGGCAATGGTATCTCCAGCTCTGATATCCCACTCAAACTTCTGCATCTTTGCTGTGTTTGGAGTGTACTGGTGTTCCTATGAAGGGGGTAAGTCTAGGGGTGTCTGTGGTATTAGGGTGGGTTGATGCTACCTAGTTTCCCTGCTGTTGTCCCTCTTCCAGGATTAGAGCTATCCAGTGCCAGTGAGTGTTTTCCAGCTTGGAGCCAGGGAGCAATTTAGGATGGCTGGCACTCAACACAAGAGGACTGTTATCTTGAGCACAGACTACTCCCTAACATTTCCAGCACATTAGAAACCCGTTTGTTATGTTTGCCCTTGGAAAGGAAAATGTTACCTTTTATGAAATATAAGAGCAAAGTCCCAGGTTCATAATGGTGGCAAGGTGTAAGCACAGTATTCACAATGTGGTGAGCATGGGGAGACAAAGAGGGACATGAACTTAAGGATCTTTGTATGTTTGGTGGGGCTGTGGCCCCCCACACCACAAATCTGGAGATGTGGCATTTCCAAGTGAATTCAAATCCACTTGCAACACAGATTCTCTTGAAAATTACCACGTTTCCTGTGTATCTGATTTGGGATTCCTGGGTTAATACTGTGGTAATCTGAGCAAATGGTTTTGGGCATAGGCCCTCAGAAGGGACAGGAGTGTCTCCAGGAGGCACAGCTGCTTGTGGGCTCTCTATTGCAGACTGGTAGGGAACAACCTCTCTCAGGTGCTGCTGCTGAGGAACTGACCACTGCAACGACAACTTATTTAGGAGAAAAGCTGGGAAAGTGCTGTGTCCAAGGAGACAAGTCAGAGAGTCTCTTTTGGAGGGGCAATACCTGCCAGGGCTCTGCTAGCTCATGGTGGTGCCTTCCATGCAGGTCTCCACAGCATCCTCTGTCCTCAGCAAACTGTAGTCTGCTTTCCTGAGGTGGTCAGAGCAGTGTCCCCTCAGGATCATCGTGTCAGCAGGTGACAAAGCTGTTTAGCTGCAGACAAGCCATTTGTCTTGTCTCTGCAGAAGAGCAAGCAAACACAGTTTTCACAAATGTTGTGTGCAGGGAAGGTGCTGACTTGGGAACTGCACATCACACAGGACCAGTGCAAGTTCAACAACAACTGACATGAAGCCTCAGCTCTTTTATTAGCCAGAACAGCAAATTCAGTAGAAATTCCCCCTCCCCCCAGCCACTTCAGCTTACTAGAATAATCTTTTCCATCTACACCAGGGATGAGCTTATACCTGTCTGTTCCTATCCCTTTGGTTCTCGGGATCATTTAACTGTAGGAAATGTCAAATGGAAAGAATATGGATTCATGTGGGATTATTTCACTGCATGGCAAAATAACAAGAGGCACAGACTTACCAAACTGCTAAAACTTTTTTCAGCCTTGATCCTCATCAAAATGCACTGTGTGGTGTTATTTTAATACAACATGTGCAACAGTGCCTAAGTAGCCACGCTGTCAATATTATGGTATGAAAGTACCTTAATGCTAGAATAAACACAAAATAACTGAAACTTCTACATAGAATAATCAAACTTCTCCAAAAACCCCCTGAGCATGGGGAGATTTCATCCTCAGCCCAGGTGTGGTAGGGCCAGGAGGGTGGATCTGATAAATGAGTGATCCTGAGGAACTTGTGTCTACTGACAGCAGCTTCAAACACATCCTGAACCCATTTCTGCCATGATGCAGCCAGTGAGAAAAGTGATTGTGCCAAGTCCCTTTCAAGACACTTCCCTTTTTTTTCTACATTTTTTTTCCATTCAATACCCAAGAACTAGTTGCTCTTTTGTGCAAAAATCAGAATCTAAGATGATAAGACTCTAATCTTGATTGACTTCTGGAGTTAATGTTAACTAAGGGTTCAGAGAAGAGGGACATTTCAGAGAAGGTTAATAGAATAGCGGCTGGAGATTTGTTTTCGTGTTTTTCTTGAGACTGCTACAATTTGAGTTTCAGTGTGCTTGCCATAACAAAAATAGTAAATAGTTCAAGCATCAGAACAACATACACATTACAAGAATAAGAAGAATGGAGAAGTAGCTTCTTAGCTGGATGCAAGTGGTGAGATATCGGTATGCTGAGCACGAAAAATTTGTCAACAAATTCAAAGAGCTAAGGGGTGGGGGATGACTGACATGGCCAACATAGCCTTGGGAACACACTTCAAAAGGTGAATGTGTGGGATGCTGCCAGGCACGGTGAGAGGAGACAAGTAGCAGCAGCTATTGCTGTCTGTGAGATTTTCCTAAGGGAACCAGATGGTTGGGAGATGAATGGTGAGTCCCCGAAATCTTGCTCACACAAGCCTTCTCTGGGACAGCCCCTCTGCTCCCCCCAGTCTCACAGGCACTGAGTGTGTGTGTCGAAGGTTGTACTCAAATGCTTTGCCCTGACAATATGTTTTCCTCCCCTGTGTGTGGACAAGCTCAGCTGAACAGTGTTTGAAGCTGTATATATTCACTAAAATAAATGAGAGTGGAGAAAGTAAAGCTGACACTGATGGCTGTGAAAGAAACTTAAAAAAAAGTCTTTTAATAGAGCAGTTCCTCCCTCAGGCATTGAGGAATTTGCTCCCTGTTTCTTCAGCTTCCCCAGTGTGTATGATTCAGAGCAGAACTATTCCTCCATACACACCTCACCCTACTCCAGCCTGACAGACAGTAGTCCACAGGATGATGGAAACAACTCCAGAAGAGACTGTCCCACCTGGGGAGCTGCTCCTGCTGCACTCTGCATCATTCCTTGCATTAGATTTTTCTTTGGGAAGCCACCCACTGCCACTTGGAGGTTTCACTGGCGTGCATCCTTCAGCTGGAGACCCTTGTGAAATATCTCACAGATTTCCCTGTGAGAAACCTCCATCTGAATCCACTCCTGGAGCAAGCCTGGCTCTATAGCCAGCATCTCCCTCATCTTCTCCTGCTGGTGGTCTTTAAGAGATTGGGACCCATCCTGTGGGAGCTGAAGTGAAGTTATTCTTTTTTCACAGTGTAAGGAGCTTTACAAGTGCAGCACACATCAGAGAATGAGCAGAGGTCAGCTGACACTGAGCTGGGTGAATCAGTCATCATGCACATTTTTCTTTGTGGTTTGTATTTCTTTTTATCACCAAGAAGGTGTTTTTTGTTCCTGAAGTAAGGGGAGACTGTCTATAGTACTGCTGGTATTTGCTTAACTACCTTCCTGCGAGTGTAAATCTTCCCTCTTTCTTTCTCTCGATGGGGGTAAAACATTCAGCAAATCCCCTTTTTCAAACCAGGGATGAGGTATATCAGCAGGCACAAAATGAATTTCGTATTGAGTTTGGATCTCTTCCTCTGCAGGGGTCTCTGGGTCTGCTAAACTTTCACACTTGATAGCTGAAGTCTGCTTGTGATTAAAGGGGAAAATGAAAAGCAGACGTCCGAGGTGAAAGGTGGAGATTGCTCTGTTTTACTGCCCTGGGAGTGAAGTGGATTGGTATGCAGGCCACTGTAAAGAAGCTCAAAATTTTCTTTTTTATTTCAAAGACTGAAGGGAGCATCACATCTTCCAGGCAATGTTGGTGAAAGGCCATGTTTGTACTGCCCAGTCTCAGGATGCAGCTACAGCAGCACAGCAGCTTCTCTGTAGAAGGAGCTGGGGCAGAAAAGCTGGGTAGTAAGTGCCCCAAATTGCCCATCGCTCTCTCAGTATTGACCAGGAGGATAGACAGGCACCTGCTGGGGCAGTAAACCCAATCTGTACCCTGTCCAAACTGTTTTCATGGGTAGTATTAAAGGAAGAGTGAGGCAGAGGAATCGACAAAGTAGTGAGTGATACCTGCCCAGGGCCCTGTCACTTCTTCCAGAGGAGATATCTGAGATACTGTGGAAAAGTACATTTTGCTGATTTTAGCAGCCCTGGCTGGAGCTGGAAGGAAAAACTGTGTGGTGCAGTTGTCCAAGGTGATGGAATGGGAGGACCAGACACCACAGAGATACTCTGGTACACAATGAATTGACTGAAGTGGCAACATCTGTAAACAGAGGTGAAGAACTGGTTCCATCCTTCACTTACTCCTTTCCATACCCTCCTAGTTCACTTCTCCCAGCCTGGCTGTGTGCTGAGGTTGAGCTAGGACTTGTGCTCTGTCTGGACTCAGTGGCTGCTGACTTGAACCCAAGAGCTGAGTGAACCATCTGACCAGCACAATCTCACAGCCCTGGGGCCATAGTCACCATTTCACGCCTCATTGCGTTCCTGAAGGAGCATTCCCAGCTTGGAGGACGAAGCAGAGGCCAAAATACAAGAGGGAAGTCGAGAAGTTTGGATTATACAAGCAAAGCAAACTTTGCCTTGACTTTTGTGCTGGCCATCAGTCACCAAAACAGGAATGTTTTTGTGTGAGTTAGCAATCATCACCAAACCTTCCCGGACAGGAACAGCCACCACTTTTGTCTCCCTCAATAAAGTGGCCTGATGATGGCATGGGATGTCTCTCTGTCTCTGTCTCTCTTCAGCTTGGGAATGGGGTTTCAAGCAGGCTTTCTGTTTTTACAGGCTCTCTGGAGTGCACAGCCTGAGAGATCCCACTCTGGCGATCAGACACTCTGCTTGTGTCAGTAAATGAAGTGGTGAGAGATTACTAAACGGATTAGCTGCTGGTCAAAAAGCTCTCTGCCGGGGCAGCCAAAATACCTCTGTTTCTAAGCTTCTTCTTGTATTGTCTGCAATTTCACAATTTGGGGGTTCAGAGTTCATAGGGGAGTTGAACTGGTGAAGCAACAGAAGGGCAGATTTCTGAATGAGACCTCTGAAAGAAAATAAAATTAGGAATGCTATGAAAATGTCATTTGCTGTCATTATCCAAGGATCCAAATCATAGAACAGACTGAGAAGGGCCAGGCCAGGACTCTGCCAGGTAACTGCAAGAGGCACAGCTGAAGGGAGCAGCCCCTCTTCCCACCCCTTGCTCCATTCTATCTATAGAGGGCTAAGCAGGTATCTGACCTTTTCTGAGGCCCTGAAATATTTGTCAAAAGGGTACTCTGGCTGAGTTGGGAGAAGCCTCAGGCCTCATAGAGGAGGCTTCAACACCTCTCCTGCCCACCTCTCCTCCTTCCTTCCAGCAATTTCTTGTTAGGGTCCTGGTATATATTTTCTCAGGACTTTGCCCCATAGCTCAGCAATATTCCTCTGAAGCCTTTTACTTTTCAGCCAGTCTATATTTCTTGTTCTCTTAGGCAATATAAAACCAAAGGTGCAATTTACTCATGTTTCCACAGTTGTTCCTGCCAGAATAAAGAGAAGTAAAATTTGCAGTGCTGCTTGACTCCTTGCTCCCAGCCTGAGATCCTGGATCTGCATTCCCATGAGGGCAAGTGGAGACATTTAGATGCCATGTTTAGCTTAATTTGTAGCTACAAAAGAAATTATGTACATAAATATATAATAATAATAAAAAAATCAGATCTACACTGGCTGTCACTCCAGAATTCAGGACTATGAAGACCTCAGGGTTTGGTTTCCTAATTATATATTGTCTATATATGAAATTAATACAGGAAGCCATGAACATAAATTAGAGGAGAAAGACAATTTAGACATTAGGAATAGTAGAAAGGTAGTGAAGCATTGATGGCATTAGCTGTGGGATCTGCCATGGAGATGTGTGGGAACAGATTAAATCTTGTTGTCATAGAACTACGGAATGCTTTGGGTTGGTAGGGACCTTTAAAGGTCATCTAGCCCAAACTCCCTGCAATGAGTCTGGGATGATATTGCCCAGAACCCTGTTCAACCTGGTGTTGGATATTTTCAGGAATGGGTCATCAGCTAGCTCTGTGGGCAGCATGTTCCAGTGTGTCACCACCCTCACTGTAAAAATTTCATCCCTGTGTCAGATTAAAATCATAACCTCCTGTGCTACTGCAACAGGCCATGCTAACACTTCTGTCCCCACCTTTCTTATAAGTTCCCTTTAAGTACTGAAGGCCACAATAAGGGTTCCTTGGAGCCTTCTCTGCTCCAGACTGAACAACCCCAGCATTTTCAGCCTTCCCTTATAGAAGAGGTGCTCCAGCCCTCTGATAATTTCCCTGGTATTCCTGTGAACCTGTTCTAGCAGGTTCTCTTATGTTGGGGACCCCAGAGCTGGATGCAGCACTGCAGGAGTGCTCTCACCAGAGCAGAGAAGGGCAGAATCCCCCCCACACCTGCTGCTCATGGGGTTTGGATGCAGCCCAGGACGTGTTTGGCTTTCTGGGCTCCCAGTGCACATTGCTGGGTCATGTCCAGCATCTCCTCCACCACCACCCAAGTCCTTCTCCACAGGACTGCTGTCAGAAGGTGGTACATGACTCCTGAGATTCTTTTCAGTCCTTTTCAATGATTTTGTACCAAGGTTTTCCTTAGTTTCAGCTGGGTGCAATTTTTTTCTCTACTTCTGGTCCCAGTGACTCTTTCATTCTCTCTTGTCATGATGTAGGCTGAGGAAGGTGGAAATATCTCCATATATAATCTGTAATCCTGAGTTCCTTTGGGATTACCAAAATGGTATGAATACAGCTATGATTTATTATCTTCTGTGCCTAACACCTAAATGTTCCTCTGCACCCTTTGTTTGGGGTTCATTCATGCCATGCGTCTCCTGTTACCAACAAATTTCTTGATTCTTGATTTTGAGTGGCAGTGCTCAAGGAGAACTGCTGCCTTTGCAGACTTGTGCAGTTTTCTTCATCAGCCATTTGACTTCCTCTGGATTTGTTTTATGGGCATAAATAACCTTTGTTTGCAGTTCTTTTAAGTGTGCTAACCATAAGTAGGGAGAACATCACACATAGAAGCAATAAGAGAGTAGAGTGAAAAACCTCTCATTGAATTGTCAGGACTCCAATGGCTTTTTATATCAAAGCTCTGCTTGTCTGAACTTACAGCCATGGCCCAGATCAAGATGTGAGGAGAAGGCACATTTTTAATGTTGATCAGAACTGGTGAACATCTGCTGGACAATATTTCTGAGTCCTTACCTGGCTGGTGCAACTTCGTTTTCCAGCTTGAGAGAGGTTTTTATGAGTCTGTGAGTAATTTAATATCTACCAGAATGATTTACGTTAGTGTTATTAATTGGAGCTGCCCAAATGCTATTTTAAGCATATTTAAGTGCTGAGATAACGTGAGATCCTTGCTAAGATATTGACAGGTATGGAAAGCTGAATGAGAAAAGCTCTCTACTCTCAGGAAAAAAAACAGTAGTATTAATCCTGATGTGCCTGAAGTCTACTTATTGCTGATTTCAAATGATCTGGTGTCCATGCAAGCCTTTCTTTAGGCCCATAGGACCTTCCTATAAACCTACATTTATTCTACAAATGGGTCTACAAACATTCATTAGTTAGTATAGAGCTATAATAAATCCTTGAGTGTCCAGGAATAGACTTTGCAAGACAGTAATTACTTGACAATTCCCAAGTAATGGCATTTGGGATTTCCTCTTTATGCTGGAAAATAAATTGTTTAATTAAAAAGAAGAGTGGAATTAAAATGATAGAGATGAAAAGACTCTTCAGTAAGTTAGACTGTAATTGGTTCCTTAGCTCAGTGTGGTTCAATGAACTCTCCTGCACTCAGTGGTTCAATTATCCCTGAGTATCTAGGGTGGTTTTGCAGCATTTCCTAGCTAGTGTAGAGAAAAAGTTTAAAATAGAAATATTAGAAGTATCAGAGTCTTTCTGTTTAGCTTTTCCTACTCAGAATCAGGGAGGGGGTATAAAAAAGAAGACAAACTCTGGCATTTTGGTATATCTCTTGGAATGATGATGTTTAGACATTTGCTTAATCTTATCAGGCTAGCCAGAATGTCTGTTGTGTCTGTGTTCCCTCACACAATCACAGAAAACAGCCAGAGCGGTGGAAATTCCAAGATGATCCTACCAGGGCAGTCACAGGCAGAGCTGGCTGCCAAAGACTATCTTACACTTCCTCTCTGCCTGGTTTCTGGTTTTCACCTCCAAATTCAGGTGGGATTTGAAGGCAATCTTCATTTTCCAGAAGCCCACAAAGGGAAGATTTTGGCTTTCTCTGACTTCAGTGGGAAGCCTCTGGAACCACTGTTGGGAGCATGACTTTGGTGCTCCACTCACATCCGTACCCTCTCACAAAATGTGGCAATTCTGTGTTTCCCTGAATTGTATCTCCATCAAAGAATGAAAAGCAAAATGAGAAATTCACAGGTATTTCTAGATGCGCCAGTTCTTTCTCGTTGGACTGAAGATCTGTCAGCAGAGAGAAAAATCCTTGCCTGTATGCGGTAGAGTATCCCAACCTGCAGTGCCTCAACAGCTTTAATCAAGGTCCCTTGTGCTGGAAGGTTGAGAGGTCATAGTCGAGGTGTCAAAAGAAGAGATAAATTCATAAAGTGAAAAGATACTTTTTATATTCCTTTATCTAGATAGAAATATTTCAACAACTACTTGGACACACAGAGCAAATCTGAAGGACTTAAATTCCCCCAAAACATGTCAGTTCAGCTACACAAGAAGGGCTGTGTAATCTGCAATCTGATGTTGAATTCCAGCTTTACCTGTCAGAAGTTTGCCCATGGCAGACTTGCATTGATCACCAGGGAGGGGACCGTGCTCACAGCAAGAAATTAAAGCAGGCAGAGACCTTGGGGAAAGCCTGCTGTGGGACAGGAAGAATAGCAGCATTCATTGCTTTGAGGGAACCTGGCAGGATGGGCAGCTCCCCCTGTATCTTGGCACTCCTACTTCTGATCCAGGGACCCTGAAGAACTGAAGGCAAAAGAAAAACAGGAGAAGAAAAAAAATCCCCAAACCTCTATTATTCAGACTTTAAAAAACCTCCATCAAAGGGCTGGTTTGTGTTTTGGACATGTCTCAATGTAGGTTGTCATTAGTGACTGGCTAGCTATATTTGAATAGATGCAAGTGACAATCCAGGGCCTTTTCCCAGCCTTTTTTTTCACTACGGTATGTAGGAAAAAAAAAGCTTCATTGCAGTCTAAAATACATCTGCAGATGGTGTGTGCTCTCCTTGGCTCCAGTTGGGGCTCAGAGTGAAACACCACAAAATGCCCATTGTTACCAGCACTCTCTGCCTGGCTATGGTAAGAAACCCTGTTTGGTCTCAGCACATTTGGATCCCAGTTCCTGGCCCTAATGTTGCATGTGAACGTTTTGGATGGCACACTAGCCTCCCTGAGGTTTGCCAGTTTCTGATTATAGACTGGTTCTTGGGAACAAGAAACAGAACAATTGTCATCCTGCCTGCCCCAAATGTGGACTGCATCCCAGGACCCCTGAGGTCAGCAGATCAGCAGCAGTGGATGTAAGAGGGAGTATGAAACCACAACAACTCTGCTGAAGCCCTTGAAAGGTGAGTAAAGTTCATTGCCCTTCCACTTCCAGTAAGTCTGGAATTTGGATCATGATCCACAGAAGCATTTAGGTCTCTGACTCCCAGTGGTTTCCTTGCCATGGTGCAGGGTAGGAGCTGAGTCCCTAAATAACTGGTGGCTGTGAGCCCAGTCTCTCAGTATGTTCAGATATATCTAACATTTCTTGTGCTATTGTTGTATATTGAGATCCTGACTGGAATCTGGGCTCCTTGAAACAGAGACAGGGACACACAGGCTGGGATTTAGGCGGCCAAGTGTTGAAGATTATGGTGTGGGTGCCACACCAGAGCTGTAGGCAATGGAAAGAGTTCAGAAAATACAGTTTCTGTAGAGTGGTATATCATGAAGTAGTCACCTCAAGCTGACATTTGAGAAAATCTCTTTCTCTTCATCAACTGCAAGGGAAGTTGGAGTTACATCTGTGTTACAGCTATCTAAATTTAGACAGGAGGTGTCCCATTCAGAATGGAGGGCAATTCATTCTCCAATGAGGTCATGATGCTGTATAATCGAGGCAGCTTGAGCTGGCCTGTGAAAAGCAGAGGCAGTGAATTTTAGTTAAGGCCCAACCAGCAGAGCCAGGAGTTGGCACAAGCTGTGACAGTCAAAGTCATTAGCTACTCCTGAAATCTTGGTCTGCCTGGTTTTCTCTCTGATCCTCTTCCCCTCTCTCCTCTTGCTCTCTGTCTCTATTACGTTTTGATTACGTGAGGTGCAAACTCTTCTTTCTTGCAGCCTTTCCCCAAAACTCTAGCAAGACACTTTATTACTGGTTTCCAACAACTTTGGAGCAGATCAACAAGTTATAGAAATCCAATTCTCCAATGGCAGCAAATAGGAACATTTTACCCGACCTCAAGAAGTTTTTAGATCAGCTGAGGCTGAAGCATTTTATCTTCTGTGATGTACTTCAGAGAAAGATGACAAAACAAGAAAGTGTTTGCTGAGTTTTGTTTTATGGATTATAGGAGGCTTTTTGTTAATTTCTGAGTTGTCTGGGGTAAACCCTAAACCATCAGTCTTTACATGTTCTGCTCAGATGATGTCAGAGCAGATGGTGAGAGAATATTTTCACTTCAACCTCTCCATGTGGGCTCAGGCAGTTCTGCTCCATAGACCTTGATTCCAGCCCGGGCCTGTGGCCATTCCTGCAGTACACATGCTGGATAATAGCACGTTTTCTTTTCTTACATCAAATGCTGGGTGTGTTTCCATCCCTTAGATAAACTTTATAGTGTTTCTATTTCCCTTTCCCTCATGGTACTGATTATCCCAGAAATAGATAGGCACTGGAAAATTACGTTCTGGATCTGAACTGTTTCTGCATTGCATCTGGCATTGTGACTGGATCCATTTTTGGGAATGTGATAATTCTGTGTTTGCCCTTGTGCCAAATTTTCTGTCTTTAAGTCTTATTTTTTTTCCCCTACAGGCATGGATTGATTTTTTTTTTTTTTTTTTTTTGGTCATTTCTAGTGCTTCTTGTTTGAATTGTTTTGCTTTCATCTTCATCTTTCCACTTGTGCATCTTTCTGCATCTCTTTTTTGTTAATTTCTGCTCTCTCACCCACCCTGGTCTTATGACAGGGACTGACAGCTGAACCTTCTGCAGTTAAAACACAGCAACAGTGGGACACTGTGTTCAAAAGGGGAAAAAAAGAAGACAAAGGCTACCTTTAAGCTTACCCCTTCCTGAAAAGAAGCTCAAACCCAGGGTGAGATGCTCACCTGTTGATCAGACTGAGATTTCAGCACTCTGCAGTTATTCTGGAAGGACGTGAAACTTCCCCAGGAGAAATTTGATGCAGAAAACTTTGGTGTGGAGCTGACAATTCTGTGTCTCTGAAACGTCATAGCTGAAGGCCTGTCAGGATCCTTTCTTTCCTAGGGAAAGCTTCTCACTTTCCCAAGGAGAAATTGTGTAAACATATTCTCCAAACAATATTCTTTCTCAAAACAACAGGTAGTGTTTTTCATCCTTGGTTTCCATAACATAGAATATATTGTTTCCTTTACTTAGCCAATGGTAATAAGGAAGGTGATGTTCCCATTCACCAATCACTTTTTACTTAGTGAAATACCTTATGTAAGGTACTCCATTTTGTTAATAAAAATTCCTCTTTTCAGCCTTCTGATGAACTTATTTGGAGTCTGTGTGTTTCTGTTCACAAATAACAGCAACACTTAGATGTCCTTTCGGGAAGAGCAATGCTTCAGTGTTGGGTTTTCTACCCAAATGAGTGTAAAACAGAGTTAGCTAATACCTGTGGAGATGATGGCATAGAGGTTTCTCTTTTATTTTTTGTTCCAGGGAGGATGTGTCTGTGGTTAGGACAGAGTCAAACACCAGACAAGACAAGACACAACCAAAATGAGTGCCCAGTGGCCAGAATGGGCTGGAAATGGAGTGATCACAAAGGGCAACACAAAGTGCCACCAGAGTCCTGGACTGCAGAGATTTACTGTCCCTTTACTGCACAGCACACAGACATCACCAGAGCACCACACGGCCTGCACTGCTCTTCCAGACTCAGCCATAAAGTTCTGCAGATTTATTTTGGAATTGTTTTTCCCAGTTTGGCATTTCTCAGGTTTTCAAGCAAACTGGGCAAAAAAAAAAAAAAAAAAAAATATAAAAAGTTCTAAGATGCAAAAGATGTGATGTGGTCCATGGGAAGGGGAGCTGGGTCTCTTTGCTCTTCTCTAATTGCTACACAAAAGGGCTATCAGGGAGAAAAGAGCTCCAGCCTGAGGCAGGGAGAGTGACCCCTCTGGACAGATAACACCATCAGAAATACATGACCTGCAGTCTTTGGAACAGGCCAGGCTGCTCCAGATTTTCTTATTGGAATGCTTTCCTTCTGTAGAACATAAAACAAAAAAGGAAGACAACCCTTTGCCATATTCCCAAATGATCTACTAAAGGTCAGGAAATTGGATCAAGAGGTGAACAGTGTTGAGCTGTGTCTGCCACTGCTTTGGCACCATAAACGACCTGGAACCACAGCCTGCAAGTGTTTGGTGTGAGGCAGGGAATCCCACAAGACAGTAGAGAAATGATAGGAGTGAAAAAGTAATGGTTTGCTTCTTCAGGAAGGTGGTCCAGGGATTTCTGGTGTTTCTTGCCACCTATGAGCTGATACTGACTTTTAAATTTACTTCCCATGGAAAGGTAACTTCAGTCTCCAAGAACACTCCAGTATGAACTTGGGGCATCTCCTGGCAAGGGAGACAGGATCTTGTCCATTATTTGCAAAGCTCTTTCAGATCCTTGAGACACAATTATTATTTCGACACTATTGTGAAATCTCAAGGGTCGTGACTGAAGAAATAATTGGCTGTATGAAAATAAGGATGAGATATTTCAGCAGATGACAAGACTATCCAGAATTATAATAATAACATTTTAAAGACTAGATAAACAAAAGCTATGGGAAAGACATAAACTCTTATGTTTTAGGGCATAACTATTGTGTGTCAGGAAGTAGTTCTCCTTTTAGGCCATTTGTTCTGTAACTGGTGTCTGCAACTGGAGCTGGACACCATCAGAATCAATAACCTATGTCAGAGGCACCTCTGATTGTTTGTTACTTCCATGTTTTGCAATTAATTCATTGGGATAAACAAGCTTTTGTTTTCCTCTTGCAAATTTGACCACCTCCCCACTCCTTGTATTCCCATACTTTATATTCTTCTTGGCACTAATTGCATGCTTTCAGTCAGCATGTTTTAGCTTTCCAAGACTGTAACCCATACTTGGGGGCACAGTCACATTTACATCCCTTTGCAGATGGCCTGTTTCTAGCACTGTCAGTCCTTGGGTTTTACTTTTTTTTTTCTGTCTTTATGCTGAGGGACAGACACTGTTCAGTGGGTCTTTGTGATTCTAATCTTTTTCATACAGTTTGAGGAGCAATGAACTTGAAAAACAAGATCCTTTTTTCCTGGGAGAGAAGGCACCTGAATTTAGGCCTGTCTTTACCACCCACTAAGGATGTGTGTGACAGTTTAGAGAGGGCTGAGAGCAGCATGTTAGTGGTTGCTGTAATGCCTTTTGTTGCTTCCATATAACTCCCATTTCTGTGGGCACCATCTGTTTGCTGGGAAGTTTTTTTTGCCTCGTCATTGCAGGCTTCAGGAAATGCCATCTTGCCAGGTGGCACCTCTATTTGCTGCTGATACAGCAGCTCCAGAAGCAGGTGCAGCTTGTGGAATAATGTTGCTTTGTGCCAGCCCATTACAAGGCATGGCCCATTCAGGGACTTGGATGGGGTTATTGCTTTAGCTCAGTTCCATTTGAGATGTGGGCATTGCTTCTGAAGTGCCCCTGGCAGCTGACTTCTCACTTTGATTTATGCTAACCTTAGAGCTGCTGGTAATTACATGCATGTTCTTGTATTCAGGAAGTTTTTGCAGTCACCAAGGAGCAGGGACTTCTTCATGCAACACCAGGAGAATGAATTGTTCATTTTGATGGGCATCTCAGACACTTTGGGGCACATGAAAAGGCCTGCCTGTGTGTTCCTTCTTGTCATTGAGGAAGGGCTGGTGGAAGAAGAATTGATAATAACACTGCAGCTCTGATCTCTCAGAGTTTCAGGACTAATTTGCTGGTATTTCGTCAGCCAAAATACTGTGTGCAGAACAATGGGTTTGCATAGTTGATTCTGTGGCTCATTAGTCCAGCTGGAGGACTAGCTGGGATTTGTTGTCTTCTCGACGTCCCTTATAAATAGTGCAAGGGAAAGAGTGGCCAATACATATTTTTCCATGGCACTTTATTGACCTGAACTGAATCCGAAGAGTCATATCATAGAAATGGTCAAAAATTCTTTTCATACTGTTGCTTCCTCTGTGAGCGCCTTAAAGATATCATTTAGCTGGTGTTTTACAGAGGAAGAATTATTCTGATCTGGGCAGTGACCACCAACACTTCTCTCCTAAGCTACCAGGCATTTCATATTTTAGATAACATTTCTTCAAATAGACTCTCATTGACTTTTTTCATTTTTATGCACTGCTAAAAAAGATCAGCTGCAGTCAAATGACTGAAAGAGAAGAAGAAGAAGAAGAAGAAGAAGAAGAAGAAGAAGAAGAAGAAGAGGAAGAAGAAGAAGAAGAAGAAGAAGAAGAAGAAGAAGAAGAATCAGAGAGAAGAAAAAGGAGAAGAAAAAGAGAGGAAGAAGAGAGGTTCTTTTTTTTGAAGAGGAATAAGGAGAAGAGCAGAAGAAGGAGAAGAAGAGGAAGAGGAAGAAGGAGAGGAAGAGTTCTTCTAATCTTAGCAGCACAGGGAAGCCTGGAAATATTTGGATTAGATCCTTTATGAATTTTCATTTCTCCACAGTCTTTAGATACACATTAATACACAGAATATATATTAAATGGGCCGTAAGCAGAGTTGGTAATGCCACTGATACAGGTCCCATAAAGATATTAACCTATGTGAAGAGAAGGATCATTCTTTCACTGTGAAAAGATGTGATCATTCCCTCTGCTCATCTGTGTCCATTTTTTTATCACTTGGATAATTACAAACCAATTTTGAGACAAGAGGGGAGAACTCCAATACAGCAAAGGTCCTGCAAGTTCTTTGAAACTTCATGGCTGAGTAGAGAATTGAGAATGCGTGTGAACGTTCTGAAATTAGTGAGAAGAGGCCAAATTTAGTCATGGTCAGCCTGTCCATAGTGGCTCAGGACAGCCATGGTGTGTTTTGTTGGTTCTCCAAGGGGACAGGTCAGAGGGCATGGGGGGAATGAGGGGAGTTGCAGGGGAGTTGAGTTACCCGCCCAGCCTGAGTGTTGCAGTGAAACCACATTTCCTCAGTCTCACTGTTCATGAGACAGCTTCCTGAATGTGGGCAAAAGAATGTATTTTTCTCTTGTCTTGTGCACGAAATCTCCTGAAATGTTTTGTCTCCAATTGGCTCGAAACTTTTAGTGTGCAGCAGATATTCAGTGCATAACATTTCAGCCCACACAGTTAAATCTGGCAAAATAGGAAGCAATTGAAAGTGGGGTCTGTCCAGGGTCACTCAGAAGGGGACTGAACTGAAAGGGATAAGCTGTGCTACTTGTTTCACCCATGCCTAGCTACTTCTGCAAAATGTCACTGAATTTCTGGCTATTATGGCCATCCTCCACTCCAGACAGATAGGTCTAAGTAACAGAAGCTGTTTATCAAAGCAGAAGCTGTACCAAGGCCCTTCAGAAACCCAGATGTACTGCTTGTGTTGTTCCACTGGCAGCAGAAGGCAAACCTGGAGTTAGGATATTCTTTTGGTTGAACTCTGAGTGTGTAAAAGTAAATGTGCCAAAAACACCAGAGAAGGAGAGAGGAGATAGTAACAGAAAGCCCCAAGCTTCCAGAACCAGCTGTGCACATAACCCCAGCTGACCACAAAGAGGATGTTTTGGGTGTAGATGTGACCAGAAGAAGAGACCAAGAAGTTAGGGAGAGGCTCTTCTTTACTTTTTGATTCTCATTATGCCCAGAGAAAAATAAGAATATGACCTTACTCTGCTGATAAACAGGACTGAGTCAAAAACACTTAACTTAGTTCTCAACTTCATTGCCATTTTCATAATGGAAACATTTCCCCTGATCAGAACTATGAGCTCTCTGCTGTGGCTAAGTATTTCAGTGGAAATTGCACTGCATTTGCATACACCTGAAATGCATATGTGTATCAAATAAAGCTACTTTGGACTAAGTATCACTTCACAGGTTTTTTAAATAATTCTGTTTCAATTTTAGTTTATTCCCATTTTTCATGCTGGGTGACGCACATGTGATCATGGTACATGTAGATGCATGGACATAGATATTTTCATCTAAGCCAGACTCTGGGGCTGTGGGTTTTTTTGTTTGGTTTGGCTTGGGGTTTTTTTTGGGGTTTTTTTTGTTTTTTTTTTTTTGTTTGTTTGGTTTTTTTGGGTTTTTTTGGGGGGTGGGGTTGGGGTTTTTTGGGGGGGTTGTTTTGTTTGATTTGTTTTGATTTTAATATCCAGGGTATAATTCTACTTTCCTTAAAATAGAGCTTTAGAGTAGGTGAGACAAGTTTCTCCCTAAAGATCATTTATTGAAGAACCTGGGGGTGACCAGCTCTACCTTGTAGGCATCTGAATTAGGTGTAATTAATTCCTTCCCCACTGAAGGTACATGGCACATAACTCCTGTGCTGGAGTGGGAGGTCTGATCTTTCAGGCTCTGAGTTGAATGGCAGGGCTGTTTGCAAGTGGTTTCCATGAGCTTCTTGTAGTTTTCTTTGCAGCCAAATGTTTATGCCTTAGATGGTGGTGGGACACTCCAGCCGTGGCCATGTGCTTGTCCATCTGCAGGAGATGTGTGTGATGTGTATCACTTCTGCATTTTAGCAACCCAGACGCTGATCTTGGTCACTGTTTTTCTCTCTGTGGGATGGCTGGTGCCACTGGGTTTGGAGAGTTGTCCCTTAACCCAGCTCTAGCAGGCTTGCAAAGGAAGGAGGGTGGTGTGGTGGTCAAAGTGCCCCCACAGCGTGGCAGGAGATCTGAGCTTGACTCTTCACTCTGCCACAAAAAAATATTACTGTTGATCTTGGGTGTGTTTCTTACCCTCTCTGCTCCACCACAGTTCCCCCACATGTAAAAATGTGAAAGATGTTTTACCTACCTGGCTGAAAACTGAGGACCTCATAACTGGAACTCGAGGAACCTAGAGGGAAACTCTGGTCTGGATTTGCTCATGACAAAGCATCTACTTACATATTTTCAGGCAGTGCCTGGCAGAGCAGCAATGTTCAGATTTCTGTTTAAATAAGCTCTTTCATCAGATGAAAGAACATACCAGGAACTGGTCAGCAATATTCAATGCAGAGTGGCCCCTGGAAGGGGAGTGCAGACCAGGGAGTTAATGGCTTCCAGGTAAGGAGAAGGTGCAGAGCTGCAAAGAGATGGAGCTGGTAATAGAGGACTGAGCCAGGGAGCTCATCATTCCTGAGCAGCCCTAGTTACCAGCTGCTGGTCACCTCTGCAGGAGGAGGACAAGGTGAGTGCAGCCACCTCCTGCTGGTGAGTATTGAACGATAACCAGTGCCATAAAGCCTTTGATTTAACTGGCATGAATCAAAGGCTAGGTTGGCCTTGGAAATGTTTAGGAAGAAATTGATTCCTTTTAGCATTTGAGAGGGTCCAATTTAAGCTGTTTAGCTGAGCAGTGTGGAAAATACAGCAGTTTAGCTATTATGTGGTCAAACCGGAGAGCAGACGCCATTTACCGATATTGCTGCATCCATAACCTCACATCCTCTTGGAAACACCGTTCTTATTACACTTTCTATGGCTGTTGTTGTGGCCACCAGCGATGAAAATCCAGCCTGTTTTATCCATCATGTTTCTTGGCTTCAATATTTTTTATATGTCTTATACACCTCTCAACATTTGATGCACATGTTCATTGCAGGGTTTCCACTGCAAACAGAAATGTGTGAGTTTTGAGACAGCAGGGCAGGAAATGCTTTTGGAAGCTATCAATGGCCTTATAGTTTGTAAAGATAAATTGTGACAAAAGCTGTCATGGAAAAAACCCCAGCACATTTCTGAGAGACTGATAGCTTGTGCTTTTAATGCCAGAGTTTTTAGCCTGGATTCAGAAGCATCTTGCTTTACAGCAGATGTGTAAAGATTACATAAATATATACAATAACCTGTTTTTTGCACTGGACAGTCTCTTTGTCCATCCTACCTGAGGGATGATTTCTTCCAGCAATACTGGAAATGATTGGATTGTGGAGCCAGGATAATCTGAAAACAGAGGCTCATTTTTTTCCTCAGACACATTTTACATCAATTCTCAGCTGCCATAATATTATAGACGGAATAAATTTGTGAGCTTTATACTGGCTGAGAATCTGACCTAAATTTTGGACAATGGATTATATAGACAAAGGAAAATGTTAATTTGGACTTGCTTTCTGGGAGGAAAAGAACGTTTCTCTCTTTACAGCTTCCCTTGGGAGATGTGGAGGTACATGGAGGAGCAATGACATAAAATTGAGAAAGGAAAATTTGGGGCCACTGCTAGTAAAGTGAGGTGTTAATCTTTCCCCATGAGGACTTGATGATGATTTCTCAGCAACATCTCAGCAGAGGGAAAAGAAAAGAGATGGAAATGGTGAAGTAATAGAAAAAGCATCTTAGTTCAATGGCACTGGTTTCACTTGGGTATAAAATGAAGACGAACAGGACAAAACAAGTAAAACATGAGTCCTTTTCCAGGAGAAAATAACCATGTGATGTGATTCTGAGGGTGGACTGCCAGCACTAATTGCTGCCTCAAAGGCATAAAACCCCTGCTTTGAGCAACTGCCCTCCTTGACAGGATGAGGACTTCTCCTGCCTTACCAAAATGAGCAGGTTGTTTCCTTGGCAAGGAATTTTATGCCAGGACTGGACAGAGGGGAGAAGAAACATAACCCTATCCTCGCAGAAAAATAAACCTGGGTGATCTTAGAGACAGTTTCCATCCCTGTTTTTCCCATTTTGCTCCAGAGTGGTTAAACCTCAAAGCACTCAGTATTTATCCAAACACTTCCATTCTGAAAACCCGGGCTTCTGGCAAGTTTTCCTGCCCTCCCCTGTGCTGATGGCTGGAAGTGCTGTGAGGGCACCATTGTGTGTAATGTCTCCTTACTCCCACTTCTGGCAAACTCTTAGGAAGTGCACAACCATGCAAAGAAATAAAAATAAAAGGCCTTGTGGCTAGATACATCAGATAAAGTTATTCTGAGAGTCTACAGGACAACCTACTTGAAGCTTTTTATCCTTGACATTGAAGCCAGACCCTTCCCCTGGTATGGATATTGCTGGTACAGGGCCCAAGCCTTACTCCTGGGGCAGACCATTCTCATGGCTAAATATGGGTGGCATGAGGGACATTGCCTTCTCCAAGCCTTCTGCCCCTATTGATGGAGGTGGGCTTTCCTCCATAGCCCAATACACTGTCCCTTAAGTCACAAGAAACATAAATAAATGTAGGATTTTCAAAACAATCACCTAATTTCCTGAAAATATAGATGAGGTTTTCTATTTAGACTGCTGGAGAATCTGAAAAAAATCATGTTTGACTATTAATTAATATGGATGGGGTTAAAATTATCAGTCTCTCCTGCAATAAAATCTTGGTTAAAATCTTCAACATGATTAAGTACTCTCCACACTCATGTCTGCCTTTATTTATTACAGGGTTTGGAGACATCAACTTAATTTCTAGCTCTGCCAAAGCAGGTCTCCACTAGAGATTGATACTGCTACACTTCACAGTGCTTTGAATGAGCTGGGTGTGCCCATACCAGAGTCATCTCCAACCTGGCAAAGGCAGCTTGTCTGTCCTGATCACAAATAGCTCTTTCTTCCAAGAATGATGGCAGGTGCCATGGGGAATTGTCTCCTCCTGCCCAGAAATGATGACTTGTGTGAACAACAGTCACTCATCCTCGGCCAAAGACGTGCTGTACCTAATCTGGTTATGCATCAACTGTATTAGAAGAGTTTTCACTTTATGAAATAGTTTATTTTATCAAAATGTAACTTAGGTGATGTTTAAAACAACCAAGCCTCCATCTTGGCTGGGAACTTCGATCTCAGTGGAGCACCATGACGATGACATGGTGCTCTGAGGGACAAAGCTGCAAACAAACGATGGCCACGTTGGTTGGGCAGGTGCCAAGGAATGGCTGACAGGGATGATGTGCCATGGAAAAGGAGCAGGGATAGCCTGAACATGTGTATTTGGACAAAGACAAATCTATGGTGGGAAAAATGGGTAATATTGATAAAACATTGGCCAGGGACAAAGAGCTGGGTTAAATACCATTGCTGGCACAGGATTTGGGTGTGCGCCCAAGAATAAGTCAGGGGATCTCCTGCCCTGGTTCTCAGCCCATAAAATGGAGATGTGGCAGAGGATAATAACAGCCCCTTTCCTTTATCCTGGCTTGATGTGTCAAACCAGCAATCCTGGGGGAAGGGGCTGCATCAAGCACAATAGAGGCTTGTTCCCTTTTCATCATGGCTGTGCAGCAGACACAGGTTGTGCTATCCCAAGGCCTCTTTCAAGGCTGTTTTGTTGAGACCAGTATTTAATTCTAGGCTTTAGAAAAAGAGAATGAAAAGACACAACTGCTTAAAAGGTCAAATTGTCCACCTGTTCTGGGCAGGCTGGGTTTGTGGTGTGCAGTGTATGGCCGTGACGATTTTGCCTGAGGTCCGAGGTGTGAGTTTAATGGCAATTTGCAGAGCAAAGCAGTAGCTTGATTGGCAAATCTCTAAAAGGTCAACAAAACCTAGCCTTCCATCTGGGACAGCATTTAATTTTAAGATTAGGTCATTTTTGTCCAGGACTTATTTTCATGAGAAATTCTCTCCCAGTTGGGAAGATAACTTATATCTTGTGACATAATAAAAATCGAGAGGATGAGTTCTGATCCTTGATTTTGCATTTAATTTTGGGTTTGTGTAATAGGACCACTAAGGTAGAGACAAAAAAATGAGTTCACTCTTTCCTCCACCATACTTTTTTCAACAGGAAAAATATTTATTTTCTTTAGTCCTCAAATGGAAGCAGCTCTCACAGCAAGAAAGAGCATTGTCTTTAAATTTTGAAAAGGAAAATTTCCCAAAGGAAGTTTTCTTACTGTTATTTTTTTCCTTTTCCTTAAAGAATATTCCATTTTTGACTAGAGTCATCAAAAAAATTCTAGCAGTTTTTTGCAATACCTTTTTTTCCTGCATTTGTGGGTTGATCTATTGCATAGATTACAGAATCATAATGAGCACGAGCTGTTCTAAACTACCTCTGTGGAATGTTTGTACTAATGAAAATGTAAAAATTTCACTAACACTTATTTTAGAAATTCTGATAATAGGCAAGACAAGTGTTACACTCTGTTCACAACTTGAAGTAACCTTTCTAAAAACCTGTAAGAGGATAAAAAGATCATATAGAAGAAGAAAAAAAAGAGTAACACAAGTAAAAAATTTGAGATAACTCCAGAAAAACTTATTTTCAGTTAATCAAGATCAATGCACAAAGTCTAAAAAAGCACTGCATATGGCCGATAAATTTCAATGTTATTTTGTTTCCATTTTGAAATATTATGCAGTTGTGCTAAGCAGAATTCCTGAGGCTGAAGGAAAACTCAGGTACTCCAAACAAATACCATTTGAAGTGAATGTTTTTTGGCAAGGTGTTTAACAGTATGCATTGAAAAATTCCATCCAAGATATTTTGATACCTTGTTTTAGGAAAAGAAAATGCTGAGGATTCAAAGTAAAATAAGACTGTGGGGGAAAGAAAATTAATCTGTTTTCTTGGAACATCTCTCAGAATGTTACAAATCCTGCAGAAATTTATGGGTAGCCAGAAGCATCAACTGAAGCCCTCACCATTCACCAGCCTGTTACCAAAAGTGAACATGAGAGAACATTTCCATTTCGGGGAATATGTATGATGATTTTATGATCAAGAGAGGTCAAGCTCAGACTAGCTCCTTAGGAATGCTGCTCTCCAAACTTCCCCAAAAATCCTCAGCATCCGGCAGCACGTTGTGTTTTGTAATATCTACTCATTAATCACCACCTTACACTATTAATTAATCCTGGCAACACCTTTGTCAGATGAGGAAAGTTAAGGCAAGATTAAGTCAAGTTCCAAATCACAAAGGGATTCCTAGCTGGCTGTCAAGAAAACAACACAAAAATCACAGGCATTTCTAAACAATAGGTGAAGCTGTAATTCTAGAGATATTTAGACACATACCACTAAAACCAGGAGATGATGATGAGATGTTTCTATTTGTGATGCAGTCAGCATTTTGAGAATTTTCTCTCTTCTGTACCACAGAAAAGATTTATGCATTTGTGGCATATATTACAGAGCTGTAGGAAACACTGAAGCCCATTCAACACTTGGAATGAGTGCACTGAAAGTTGTCACATATTATCTGGGATTAGAGCTGAGTACTTCTAGCCAGACCCTCCACTACTAAAAGTTAATTGGTGAAACTTGATTTTATAGGCTGGCAAGATGCCTGTGTACCTCAGCTGGAGGTCAGGAGTCCCATCCTGCTCCCTGGCTAGGCAGAGGCAGGATGGGAGAATTTCAAGGCTGCTTCCATCCCTCATTTTGGGTGACAAGCTGTGATGGGACATTAGAGCTGGGGGTGGGGGGGAAATTGAGATAAAGTACATTATTTCTTCCAATTACCTGATTTAGAGGAGTTTATGGAAAAGGTTTATGTAGAAGCCCTGGATGACCAAAAGGACTGGCATGGCCAGGAGAATCTCCTCCCTACCTCCAGACTTGGGCTGGGTGCAAGGTTTGTCTGTGGACAGTTAAGAGGTACACAGTCATGTCTGCATGCCTGTAGGATGTTTTAAATTTTATTTTAAAAAAAGACTCAAATTAGTACAAATTAATAGTTCCCAAAGGTGCTTACTTTGCTTCACTGGCTGAGACAGACTAAAGGCTGATTTGAGTTCAATAGGATGAAACCCAGCCCAGCTGCTTTCTCAGGTTCTGCTTCAGGGGCTTGTTCTTCTGTGAGTTATTGACCTTCAATCAGCTCTGATGGTCCAGCCTTAGGGTGAGTTTGCCTGAATCAGCAGCAAAAGCAAAAATCCAAGGTTTATTTCCCAGCTGGAGACAACTTCCTCCTCACCTTGTCTGCAAATAGGAAGCGACAGATCATAAAGCTCTTCCCTGGGGTCTCGTGAGGCTACCAGCTGTTGGGGCTGCCATCAGCATTGTGCCACTCTGTGCCTGCAGGGATGGCATCAAACACGATGGGGATGCAGCTGCAGCAGAGGCATTTCTTGCCCAGGTACCAGACCCACACAAATCCTCCCATGTCTGTGTCATGCTGGGACCAGGAAAAGGTCTTGAAAAATGAAGCTGCCAGCATGAAAGCAGCAGGGGAAGGCTCACGAGGACCTTTCTGGAAAGCTGAAAACAGGAAATGTTTAATCAAGCTCTGAGGGGAAAAAAATACTTTAAAAAAAAAAAAAAAAAAAAAAAAGAAGAGAAAAAAAAAAGAAGAAAAGTCAGTCTTTTTCTGAGCAGCCAGGATGTTTGTGAAATCCCTGCTCCGTTTATTATGATGCTGAGTTTCAGCTGGCTGTTTTATTAAAGGCAGCTGGGACACATTACTTGCGCATTAACACTGAGCCAGCTTTCATTTTAAAACCTACCCGTTGCTGGGAGCTTTCCTTAATGCATTCCTGCTGCTGCCAGCTCCATAATCCACACCAGCAGCCACAGGGGAAGATCACCTCACCTCACCATACTTCTTATTTCCGGAGAAAGGCCTAATAAAAGTCAGCCTGGCTGCTCAGGAGTGGGACTGTCCCTCTCCTCGCTGTGTCTCCACGGTGGAGCAAAGCTTGCAGGGGCGAGAGGTCGGTGGTGCATATGCCAAGAGGACATCTGCTTGTGGAGCAAACCCCTTAGCACTCATGGGCAGCTCGCTCTCAATTGCTTTCCAGGGACGTGTTAGAGCTTTTTGCAATGTAAACTGTGTTTCAGTACATCACAAATCACTCAGTGATGGCTCCTGTGGATTGGGTGGAGGCTGGCAAGGCTGCCTGGGAGGGCGATGGGGAAAGAGCTTCAGAGCTTTGTGCATGCAGAGTGGCAAGAGGGGTGCTGGGGTTTGGCAGCCGCAGCCTCTGTCCTCCAGCACATGTTACCCAAGTACACAGGGCCAAAATGTTCTTCTCAGGGATCTGAGAAAGTCCCTCACCCTCAAATTGTTCTGTTTAAAGAAACACTCATGTGCAAAAAGAGAGAGGGAATGTGTTTCTCTTGTGCCCCCAGCTGTGTAGGTTGGGGCTACACATCAGAAGCTACCTGGGCCCTGCCTGCCATCCTGGTCCTGAGTCCTGAGAGAACCCAAGTGTAAAATGCTGCTGTGAATTTGGGTCACAGTTTTGGGAAGGGGTCAAAGCAGAGTCCTGTGCCCACAGCCCTTCTTAGCTTGCTGTCAGAACAAGACTGGTGCCATCACACAGCGTGTTGGGTGGTGCACGTATGTGGTTTTTAGCAGGTTTGTTTCCTAACTTGTTTGGAACTCTCAGGCTGATTTCAACTAAACATAACTGAAAGGCAGAAATTTAAAAAGTATTGAGTCCTTACAAGTGTGAATGAGCTGTGGGCTGGGGAAAAGCAGTTCTGTTAATGCCCTTGCTGACCTGCTGCACTGGGATCTCAGGCTTCATTAGACACTTGAGAACCCACACAAGCATGCTCCATTTGGTGGTTTAAGTGCAGAGGACAGTTCCATTCCTTATGCCTAGTTAGTGTTCACCCTTCTCCCATGTCCAGGAAGATCCCTTTTTCTTTTACATGGGACTAGCCTATGGAACAAACTGCCCTGAGAATATGTTTTTTCCCTGACTTAGCTGATACTTGATACCATTTCATTTCTCAGCAATGCTAGATGCTTCCTCATCCCATAAAAATATCAGAATCCTTTTTCCCCACCTCAAATATCTTTGTGTCTTTATTTGTAAAATCACAAAACAGGTTCCTCAGATTAGCAACAGCCATACAGAAAAAGAAAGGGTTTCTTCCTTTAAAGGCTTTTGTTTTGTCTTATTTTCATGCATTTGCACTTCTAGAGAGGATAAATGTCTGTACCATTCATTATTCTGTACCATATTTCTTTATGCTTTTTCTCCACAGAAAAGGGTTTTAAGTTTACTGCAGCAACACTCTACAGTGAGGCTAGATGCCTGGAAAAGCCAGAGGTGCTAATCAGAGCCTTCCACAAGTTCTTCTTGGAAGGGAATCCACTGAACTACTGCAAAATTTTTATTAGGCTTATTAAATATTGGACTCAGTAGTGTAGAGCTGTAAGCCATAATGTGGCTGATACGCATACAGACTCAGAAGATATTTGTGTGTAACTGTCTAATATTTCCAAAAACTTTCCTCACCAGGTCAAAAATCATGGAGGGAGAATCCTTATGAACAATTTTGGTTTCACTGGATTAGTACTGCTCAAAGGGAAACTAGCTCTGTGGAAAATTTTTTAGGGTCCCCGAAGACTTTGATATGGAGCAAGGATAGAAGAGGAAGGAGGTATGCTCCCAGTCCTCCCAGGGAGGCAGCTAAGGATGTATGTGTTCCCTCTCAGATACTACTGGGGAGTTGACCTAAGCTTTAATGAAATATCACCAGCTCTGGGAAATTCAGACAGGTGAAGGAGCTACTCTGTGGAGTTTCCTTTTTAGTAAAATTTCCCTTTGCTTTGGGTGCTGCTCAAGCAAAGGAGTTGGTTGTGTTATGAACATTAGCTTTCATACAGAGGGCTCTCTTTTGCAATATTCCTTCAATTCCACTGCCTTGAAATACCTTGTCTTCCTCAGCTCCTCCATTACATACTCATCTGAATAAATGTGAACTTTCTGGTATATACCATGTCCCCGTGTTAGCAGGGAATTAATTACTGGAGTTCAGTATAGGAAGGAGCTCTGCACTTCATTCATTGCAGTTTGCTGTAATGAATTCAAGAGCAATTGTGTCAGGCCCTGGGCTCGAGTAAATCTACATAACTGCTCTAGACCAGGTGATGATCTGCCCTATTATTTTTCTTACAGTGCTGCAATTTTCCTGGGACACTTCGTTTAACATTTACATCATGAGTCTTGCAAAAAGTGCCAGGGGAAATTTATAACCACGAGTTAATTAACCATGAATCAGCTAATATTTGGGCATGTGAAGTGCTATATACATGCAAGGGATTAAGCTGTCAGAGGGAACTTTGGTTTTAAATCTCTTAGGAAAGTTGTCATTTCTGGCAGCCTGCTGGTCTCCAAGTTAATGCTGTGCAGGGCAACTGCAGGAGCATTGATTCTGCAGTCTGATTGGAATAAAGTTCCTCTTGCTATCTTTTACATTTTCTGGGTTTACTCTATGGGACCCACAACCAAAAAATTCTCCCCCTCTAACCTTGGGAACCTACCCAAGGCTTTGGTAAGGGGAGCAACTGGTGCACAATGGCTGGGTGAGATTAATACTCTTGTGCTGTACAGAGTGTCACAGTGTGTCCTTTCAGCAGGGGAAGACAGAAAGACACACATCTGTAAGGTCTGCACAGACCCTGGTGTCTGCAGGGATCTTGGAAGCAGCTGATGAGCTCTGCATAGCAGCCAGGATTTAGCAGTGAATTTAAGGACCCATCTGTTATTGCTCCCCTTACTGGCCAGTTTTGCTGGAAGATTTATACTCTAATCAATCCCACATTTTGTTTTCATCCTGAACAGTGCTGTAAGGAGTTAGTGCAGTGACCCTCTGACACTGCCCCTGTCCCTGCTGGCATGCTTTGCCCTGGCCCAGAGATGCTCCATAGATGTAGGCAGAGGTGAGCATCTGCACTTCAAAGCCTTACACCCCGTTGCTGCTGGGATCTTTGTGCTTCCACATGAGCTTTAAAAGAGCTGCTGAATCAGTTGGGCAGCTGGGTGCATGGAGAGGGACAGAGATGTTAGTTTTGTGTCTGGCTGGAAAACCTTACTTATATTTGGACAGCACTAGCTGTTAGGATAATATTAGTATGCCTTGTCATCAGGGCAAAGAAGATAAAGGCTAGGAATAGAGTAGCAGGGTTTTTTTAAATCTTACCCCTGGTGATGAAGTAGGGCTTAATGGTGCTGTTTGCAGAGCTCTGACTGTGGTCAACAAGCAGGAGAGGCATATCAGAACGAGTTGGTAATCAATAACAACATCACAGAATTATTTGGGTCAGAAGGGACCTTCAAGACCATCTCATTCCATCCCCCTGCCATGGGCAGGGACACCTTCCACTAGACCATGGGGCACAAAGCCCCATTCAACCTATCCTCGAGTCTTAGTAGGGATGGGGCATCCACAGCACCTCTGGGGAAATGCACACAGCAAACTTCAGCAGTCATGAGCCTCTCACCCTCTCAGGGAAAGCCTGCCCTGTGAAACCCACTGGAGCAGCCACTGCTGCTGCCAGGCATTTCAGCTCCTTGCTGTGACAGGTCAGGCCCGCTGGCCCAGGGGCTGCAGGTGACCTGCTGGGGCCAGGAAGGGATTAGGAGCTGTGGAGAGCAGTGCTGGTGGCTGTGCCCTCGGTGGGGATGCAGGAGGTGACGCTGCCTTGCCGTGCCCAGGGGTGCTGCTGGCACTGCAGGACCTCAGCACACAGTTGGCCCCAGACTTTGCCAGGCTCTGCTGAGCTTTAGGATGTTGTCGTGGCTGCTCCAAGCTCCCCGAGGTGGCAACAACTGCGTTTCACACAGCTTCAAAGAGCCAGGTTTGATGTAACAAATTCATTTTCTTTCTGCCTACTTGAACCTGATGAACATCCTGTACGAGCAGCAGCTGCTGACGAATAGTGACAGTTTGCATGAAGAAAATGAGCATGAATGGAGCATTAATAAAGCTCTGCTAGACCCATTTAAAGCAGGCACTTTCTCAGAGCTGAGAGCTGAGTTTAAGTCACTGGATTTGTGTAACCAAAGGAAGGTAAGGAGCTGAACTTCCCTGTCTAAGATAGCCCTCTCTAAAATACTTGGAGAAATAAAGTCTGTATAATGATGTGCCATTATTCAGGGGCTCTTGCTACTGGGTTTCTCTGCTCTGCAGGACAAATTCAAAAGCCTTATAACTTTTTTTTATGAAGAGAAGCAGAAAAGCAGGATAATATTAAGAAGGGTATTTTTTGTTAGGGAATGGTTTTGCAGTTGCATATGGGTAGGTAAATGCCTTGGGTAGTGTCATGATACCCACCATGTCCATTCACCAGTACAACTATTAACCATATTTCCTGTGTTACTCATTCATTTGGGGCCCAGTCAAGCTGGTTTTGCCACAGGTAATAACAATTAATGTTTCTTCCCAGGCTAAAGACTAGATTTATCCTTGTTCTCCTCCAAATACATGAAGCATTAACATCTCAGAGACTACTTGAGGATGATCAAATGTTATTTTTAATGCAGCCATTTTAACAGAAACTGCAGAGTTTTGGCTGTAGGAGGCTGGTTTCTCAGTACTTCTGCTGTCTAAAAGCTTAAGCAATGCAAAAAATACAAGACTTGTAAAACATAAGGCCAGATGCTGCCCTGTTTCTCTGCATGGCTATTGCCACTGACGTCTGGCGACTGCTGCCAGGGCAAGAGGCTGCTCCAAGAGCAGGGGTGGAAAGGCCCAGCTCTCGACATGGCAGTTGTGAAAGAAACACAGAGGTGGCAACTTCCTGCATCTTCTCCAGCTGCTCTCCAGTGTCTGTCTGCAAACCCACAGAAAGTCTTTTGGGGAGAACAGGCTGTCATTTACTTTATTTTTCAAAATATTTACTCTACTCCAGCACCTCCCAGACCATCTTATCCTGAACTAGATGGGAATGGATGAGCTGAGCTCTTGACATGACCACAGCTTGAGTGTTTTCATGCAAGCATAGGAACAGCAAACACAGAGGGAGATGGATAGATATCCAATAGATTTTCCCCAAAACAAAATAGTTATTAATGATTCTGCAAATTTCCCTCAACACTGATTTCCTGTTTCATGCAAGAGGTGAAGAATGTCGGTACTTTGTGGATGTCAAGGCTCATTTTTTGTCCTTGATACCAAGTCCCTGATGGACCAGATACCTATAAGATCTTTGTGACTGGATACAATCCAAGATGTTTACTTCTTGTTCCAACACATCATTTCTAACATTTTGCCTCCCTTGATTCTAAATCTTCCAGGTGCTAAGAACCTGGAATTTCATCCAACCCATGTAGGAGCTGGTTTGGCATTCCCTCACCCCACACCCATCAGCGGCAATCTTACTGGAAGAAAGAAAATTATATCAATATGAGATTAGGATCAGATCAGCTCAAGGCAATTTTCCTGGAAAAAACCCAAACAAGTAAAAGAAAACACTATGAAGTTAGCTCTAGGATGAGGATAACAGTGGATTGGCAGAAATCTCTGGTTACAGAAGATATGGGATATGAGATTGGGATATGGGGCCTTCATTAGTGTGACTGATGGAATTGCAGAGAATTCCCATGTGGAGCCACAAGGCCCAAGCAGGACATTAACATGATTCCAGTGCACTTTCTTTAAACCCATTTGGCTGTGCTATTGTGGAGGCCCATTTTTTCCTCCAATTTTTAGATTGATTTCACAGAGAGTGATTTTGCAGGAGCACCTTCTGATTTAGTTCAGCATAGCCCAAAGTCAGACTGTGGTCTCCTGAAGGAACACTTTAATTTCTCTTACAGTCTCTCCCCTCTTGCTCAGTCTGTTGGCAGCTCAGAGCATGCACATGTATGTTTCTTACGAGATCCCTGATGACCACAGGGAAAAGGTCCTGGGAGATGCTGGAAATACATGTGCTGTATGGAAACTATATCTTATCCAGGTGCACAGCTCTTGAGAAGCCTAAGCCTCTGAGGAGCTGAAAAACTCTCTTTCCTGCGTGGGAGGAAAAGGTTTCACAAAGGTTGTCAAGTGGGAACAGAAATGCTTAAAACATAGACAAGAAATAGGTATAATCTTCCTGTCGTTCCTTAGGCTGTTGGGTTTTACAGGCACATCCATATAAAAATCAATTAAAATTCATCTTCCACAATAAAATGAAAGGGGAAATTAAAACCCACCCAAATAAACCCCGATCATGAGAATCGGTCTACACAGAAATTTGCTTTACTATTGCAGCAGTGGCAAACCATGCCAAATAAAGTTTAGCCCCTGCTGTGCTGCTGGGCACTGCACAGAGAGATTGACAGCCAAAACTCAGTACAAGGAACATGCAACTTTTGTAGTCAGAAGACTACACCACACATTTTCCAACTGATTTTTTTTACATGAAAATTGTAGCCTCAAAATATTAAGCAACTCAGTGACACAAAACCAAAAGGCCATGCTAAAATCAGAAATTAAATACTACTGTGCTGGATTCTGACCCAGTGAGGGTGTGCAGTGGTTCAGGCATTTCACAGTGATCTGCAGCTCCTGTAGACATGTTTCCAAATAAAAGCATGATTTTGCACAGAGACCTCCCCTCTTCCCTCCATGAAACCATACCTTCATCACAGGCAGGGCGAGTGGGTTGCTCAGTTTTTGCAACCAGGAGCTGCTTCAGCTTCTCCCATGCACACACCTGCTTTCAATTCCTGAATGCAGCTCAGCTGTGTCTTCACTCAGGTGCACTCTGCTTGTTAGCAACAGCAGCTCCTCTGTCTGCTGCTGGCATCATCTTGCTCTTTCCCTCCAGAGCAGCAACAGCTGTTTCCTCTGCGTGTCTGAAAGTCTTTACACTACCCAAGAGCTGCTAAATACCTCTAATTGCCCGTGTAATAATCTCGGAGTGAAGGACATGAGCTGGATAATTCCCATCTGTAGATGCAAGCTCTCACCCCCTACTCTGAGGAAGCACAGAGTGGCTCCTGGTGAAAAAGGGGTTGTAAGTTTTTGGAGGAGATGATCCTCCCGGGTTGGGAGCCTGATCTGGGGAAGAGCATATGAAAATGGCAAATGTAGTGTTTGTCAAAAATAATTCCCTCCCTACCACTGATTTGCAGCTTAACTACAAATTACCTTTTGTATTTCATATCTCTATGTTGCTTCTTCTTCCATGAATTTCCCTAGTGGCTTCTTTGAACCCAGGCAAATGTCTGATACCCAGAGCACTCAGTGTCATGGAGTTCCAAAGTGTAAAAAAGAAGCCTTTTCTTGTGTTAGAACCTGATATTTTTGTGTGGTCATTAATTGTCCTTCTATCCGGAGGGGATCTACTTACTGTGTCGCCTCCATATATCACTCTTGAGCTCAGAAGATTCCAGCACCTCCTGATTTGTCTCTTGTAACTCAGTAGCTGTGGAAATCAGTAGCTGATGAACTCAGTTGCCCCACTTCTCTGAACTGCAGGAGGTCAGAACTATTACTATTTATTTTTCTTGGTTTTTTCCTCCTAAAATTATTTTTTTTTTATGATTAACATGGTAATACTCAATTAAATCCTTAAAAATTTGGATAAGCCACTGTGTAATAACTTTCTTAATCCTTTTCTATACTCTGCCTTCCTCTTCCAGCCTCCCGAGGGTCTTGACTTGCAGTTTGAGAAACTATTGCACAGCATTTGAGACAGTAGGCAGTATCCTTAAATTACCTTTTTTAAGACTGAAACTTTTATTTATGATCAGTTTGTGGTTTGAAAAGGAACTGTACATCTCTTCAGCAGCTCTTTCACAGCTCATAGAGCAGCGTATCAACATCAAGTGAGCTGAAGTTTACCAAGTCTTAGGAGATCAGTCTTAGATGTGCTTCAAGCCTTGCCATCTCACTGAAATGTTGATGTTTCTGCCTTTGAAAGAGCCAGGAAAAGATCAGTTTCATGTTTTCCTTGTCTCTGATCTTGATTTAATACTTATCCAGGTTTCAGAGATTTGGAAGCAGGTACAGAGACTTGGGCTGCATCAGAGAACAAATCTTGGGCAGAAACTGAGTTCTGATTTCCCTGTCCTTTTGCTTTAAACCCAGACTTGGACCTTACTGAAGGTTAAAAAACAATTTGCAAATTGTTAGCTGAGGAGTGTTGATTAATGTTTCAATTTCACAGAGGAACTGGAAGCAAGGATGTTTCCATACACGATTTAACAAGGAGGTGAAGGTGAAAGGAAACTGCGTGCCATCCATCTTGGATCTTAAAAGTCTTAAATGCTAAGGAAAGTAGAGGAATTTTGCAATATCACAGGCCACATTAGAATTTCTATTTGATACCTCATAACCTGGCATTTCCTTTTGGGTATAATGACATACCTAATACACAGCAGAAGAAATCATTGTCAGGTAGTTCAGCTTTGAAGCAGAACAAACAGTGAGGACAGCATCAGAAGCTTTGAATAACAAAACACTCTTACCAAGGAATGCCAATGGAAACATGCTCCTTCTGCAGGTCTGTTCACTGCTATTTATTCAGCATAGGCTGTGAATAAACAGTAGAAAGCTAAATGGCACCAAACTGTGGTAACAACAGAGAGCACAGATAGGATGTACAGGCTTGAATTCCTCTGTAACCACATGAAGCAGGAGTAATTAGAACTAGCTGGACAATTGCCAGCAGAGCGTTCTCATTGAGGAATAAAATCCTGTTATAAGGTAAGTATTTAACTATGTCACACAGTAATTTTGAAAGTTGTGCTGGAGAAAGGACTGAGTTCTCAGATTTTCAAAATGAATGTCAAACAGAATAACACATGATTTTTAATTTTTTTTTTTTTTTTTGTTCACAAATGATGCTTTGGTTTGGAATTTAAAACTATGTACTTGAAAATGAAAAAAAATCTCAACCAACTGACACTGCGTAATCAATCCTAAATGCTATTTTTTCCATCAAAGAAGATTTCTCTATTTACTGAGCAGTGGAAAGGGAGGGAGCATGAAGACAGATGTCAGCTTCTCAAAAAAGATTAATCTCTACTGTCAGTGGTACCCAGGCCAGGGAGCAACCTCTGGCTCTAGAGAAATTCAGTGCAGACAGTTTTGCATCTGTAACATTTAGGGCAACTTCTAGGAGCAAAATGTCTGAGTCCATGCTGTGTGTCCAGGCACAGAACTCTGTTTGTATTGTGGAGGGAGATGTCTCTGGCTGTACAGGGCACAGTGTTGGGGATGTGACCTGTGCCCTGTGGCTATCCATGACCAACTGCTACAGTTCAACACTCACAGAAAACTTTAATTCTCTCTTTAGATGGCAGATCTTGTTGGACAGGGGATGTGCCCTGCAAGCTTTCTGGCTGCATCATCTCTGCTCAGATCGGAGCCCATCGCTTCTGAGCTAATTACAGATGCATTGTACAATGGGAAAGGCCTTCAGTTGCTCAGAACACTGATGGCCTCTCCAACTTATTTTCCTGCTGATCAAAAGTTTCTGGAAAATACAGCCAGATGTCAGGCTTGTCTGTTAAAGGAAATGGATTTCAATCTTGCCTTTTTACCTAGTACTGTGTTGTAAGGAAGTGCACTGCCAGTAGCTGTGAAAAGGAAGGGGCTGTATGATGAGATGATTCTTCTATTCTGCAGGCAAACCAAAATAATAATATTCATTTAACTGACTTGAATGAAATTTTCATTTTGTTTACAAAAGAGATTGTGACAAAGCACTTGCCCTGGTTTACATGCAGTGTTATGGTTTAGGCTTTAAAATGTCCTAAGAATTATCTAAATGTAGCTACAGAGTAAGAATGATTTCATTTCAGTTAATCTGTTTAAAGTGAGAATAATTTAATTTACTTAATTACTTTGAAGACAAGCTCTTTTCATACCCCATCTAAAGTTAGACAGCTCCAGAGGATAAATCACCCCATCTGTTGCAAAGCATTGAAAGGAAAACTGTATAAAGGTTTCCTTTGAAAGCATCAAAATAAAGCATTTCTGTGTTTAGCCCAGTTTTTTAACAGCTTTGTGAAAGCAACACATTGGGAAAAAAAATTAGTCCCAAATTAGCTGGTTGATTGGAATCAGCACTTTCAGTTAAAAACGTTCCAATGGAAACTCCTTCCTTGTCAGCCATTCAGAGCTGTTTCCAGCAGCTGAAAAGTCAGGCATTGCAGACACTGAAGCTGCAGGAGCAGTGTGGATGGTGTGTTTGTGCACACAAATTCACCTTTGCATGCTGCCCCAGTGGGGCATTTCCTGTGACGATGCATGTGCATGCAGCAGCACTGCCTGCCTCACCGCCCTCTGCCAAGGGGTGAGCCCAGAAAACATGCCACTCTGCAGAAGAATTAATTTTGTGCTTGTGTCCCTGTTTTTGATCCCTCTGGAGTTCCAATCAGATCATGCCTGCAAGCTTTGATCTGCAAGACTGGAGGCCAGAGATGGGTCTTTGGTGGAAGCCGAGATCCTCGCTTCATCGGCCGAGTCAAGGAGCTGATGCTTGGGAACAATGCCAGTTGTGACAAAACATAATGAAATGATGAGAATTGGCACCACTACAGTGCAGTGTGCTGCTTGTCCCTGACAGCAATCCTGAAAGTCAGTTATACATGGAAAGTACACACAAAAGCCATAATTAGACCATATGGCTGAATGGTTCCTCTGGCTTTGCTCAGCCGAGCTGTAGTACTTTTCTCTTGCAGCACAGGAGTGACTGGAAGGGTCAGATCCAACCTGGAGGATTTCCATTTTTAATTTTTTTTTTTGAGAATTTTCTCTTGCATCTCTATGGAAACCTCCCATTATTGGCTTTCTGGGGGAAAAAAATCTATACCTTTGATCTTAACCACAGCCCACAAGGTCTATAAAACCTGGAAAGCTGCAGTACTGGGATTCAGTATCCCAGAACAGTGCAGCCATTCTTAATATGTCTGTATTCTTAACATCTTTGTCTTGGGCAAGGTACAACACTACAATGAGTCAAATACAACCTAATGCAGAGGGAAATAAGGTTTTTCCATGTATCTTTGCTTTGACTCTGAATAAAAATATAAACAACTCAGGGAGCTCATGTGTAAAGGGAAGGTCTGTGAGTCACCCCCTCATGACATTCACTGTGTTGATCTCAGAGAAGGGCAAGTGCTCTATAAAGAAATAATGACAGCTGCTTGTTTCAGGTAAAATGTGGGATATTTCCAGTTCTCTCTGCTCTGGATGTAACTCTGGGAAACATTTCTTCAGTCAGCAGAGTTATATCAGCAGAGACACGGTGGAGGTGAAGGGAACTGACGCTTTGAATTTTGTATCTGTTTTGTAGACCATTGAAAACAGATATAAAGCTGCTGAGAGTGCACACCACCTCAGACCCTGCTACACAGGGGTCAGAAAAAAAATGGTATTTTGTTTGCCAAAACCCATGAATTTTGTGCGTGTTCTTGTTTCATGGCCATGTCTGGTTTCATGATTGTGTCAACATCAGTAGCCAGCCCTAGGAAATGTTTATGTCTTAATTTTTTAGGTCGTGATCATCTTACAATCAATAAATTATTTTATTCACAGAGCAATTCAGTAAAGGAAGGGGTCACAAAACGTATTTCTAAAGGCTACAAAAGATGATGGTGAATGGATGATAGTGTCCCTCAGTTACCCAGTGAATTTTTAGTACTGTTGGTATTGATTCACATCTGTTGGTTTCCATTTCAATGCCTGAATCATGAGAATGAACTTTATTTACCCAACCTTTGTTTCCTGACCCTTTTTTACTCTTCATTGACCCATTCTTCTCACCATTATGTACAATAAAAATGATTCCTTTTCAGGCAGAGAAAAATCTATGGGTGTGACAGCTGGTTCCAATATTTCCGATTTCCAAACACCGGAAACATTTATCACGAATTTCGAATTTCCTTCCAAGAAAACCCAGGAAACTGTGTATTTTTCCACTGAATTCCTCCTCACTTTTGACCAGTCATGTACAGGATATGGCTGGGGTACAAGGCAGAGAAATGTCAGTACCATTTCAAGTGAAATCTTTTATATCAATCTACAAAAGGCAGGTAGATGGGGCTTTATACTTCTGTAAGAGCAAATCTTCAAATTTATTTATTTATTTATTTATTTATTTATTTATTATTTATTTATGTTTCTATAGTGTAGATCAAATTGAAGAAGGTCTGTGCTAAACATGGGCCACCTCATGCCTTCAGCCCTTTGGACTCTACAGAGACAGACCAGCTCAGAAGTCGTGCTGGAGGTGTCTTGCTAACATATTTCATTCCTTTCAGCATTTTACAGAATAGGCCATTGATTTTCAACCAGCAGTTGAAAGCATGGTTTGTCTGCCTGAGCATCAGGAAAACGAGCATCAGAGACACCAGAAGGCCCCTGTGCTTATTGACATGGCTGGTATCTTGATTTCTTTTGATACCTCCCATGTTTTTTATGTTGATGGGTGGGGAGGGTCTCTCCTGCCTTGTGGGAAGTTCACCCGAAGCGAGGGAGGATGAGGGAGGCTTGATCATTCAGTGCTGTGCAAGCCACAGCTCTTACAAGGCACCAAAGCAGCTGGTGCTTTGCTTGTGAGGGGCAGAGGCAGTGCTGGGTTAATGGAATTATAGCTGGGTACTGCTCTTCAAAGGCATCCTTGTGGCACGTCACAGCAACACCACGATCAGTTGTGATTTATGAGTGTCTGGCAGCTTCTCTGCCAGATGTGCCTGCCCTTTGTTTTCCACAGGAGCTGGAAGCCATCCATCCCAAAGCCAACCCACGCAGAGGGAGTGTGCAGAAGAGACAAGTCCTTGGAAAGGGAAACCAGGCAGTTTGGAAATGGCAGAGCCCCTGGGCACTGCTCAGATGTCTCATCTGCCTGTATTGAGCTACATCTGCTCTTTACAAGCTGCAGGTTTCGCTGATGCATAGACGGATGTTGTGAAAGGCAGTTGTGGCTGAGATTTGCTAGGGCTTGCAGGTGGTAGTAAAATTTTGGAGAGCTGACAGCAAGTGATGTTGTAGTTCAAAATCTCAGAGAAATAACTGTGATTGTTATGGGGATATAAAATGCTCAAGATCTGTTGAAGCTGGTGGAAAAGTTCCCATTCGTATCTTGGAGACAAATAGAATGGGATTCAGTGATTCCTGGTAATATTTGTTGGCTGGAAAGAGCCACACATGTAATTAATTCTGCATTAATTTGAAGCGCTGGTGGAGGAATCCAGTCCACCTGCCCAAGGCATGCTGAGGAATATCCCCCTACACTGGGTGAAAATGTCTCTGCATTGTTAGTGAAGCCAGTTCCCCCTTGACTGGGTAGAGCCTCACATCATAGAATTCCAAAGTACCTTCCTCTCTCTCTCCCCCTAGGAGATGCAAAATTACTTGCTTTAGGAAGCCTGATTCACCTGACCCGTACAATGCTAAGGCAAGCATAATCCATTTCCCCCAGATCTCCCCCATTCCTCTGGTTTGGGGCTACTTGGGTTCCAATGACTTCTGCTAAGTTTTATCAGCCAGTCATGGAAGTGACTCTGCCAAAGCCCATCTTAAAGCACTGCTGCAGGAATTGGGAATCAGAGGTAGTGAAATGCAAGTGAAAAAGTTGTTGGAAAAAATCTGATCCTGAAAGGATGAGCTTCTAGTCTTCTGGTTCTTTTGTTTCTTTGGTTTGCTGAAAAGATGATATAAACAGAAGAAAAATGTAAATGGGAGTGTACTTTGGGAAAGGTGTAGCCTGGGGAGGGTGTGGAGCAGGAGGGGACATGATTCTTTGATGGGTATTTAATACTGTTCAATAGAAATCAGCAGAGAGGCAAGTAGAACCTTCCCTTCATGTTCCCAGGCTATGAACTGATGAGAGACTGTCATCACAGATCACTCCCTGTTAAGGCCAGTGCCATCTCCAGGCACAAAGCCCAAGAGATCTGGGATGTCCAGTCGCTGTGGGAGAGGAAATGCAAGTATGACAGTTCATGCTTTTGTGATGTTCAAGAGGGTTCAGTCTAAGGCAAAAAATAAGAGATTTTGGACAACAGTGGACTCTACCACACAGCTTGAAGGACTAATTGGAAATAAATGAGTTTGGAGGCAGACCAATTCCTATCCTGCTCCATGGTTTGCTGTAAACCCCTTTCTAAATGCAATTTCTTGGACAGGTGGACCATAGAGGGGTCTCACCTGGAACATCTCACCATTGTGTATCTGACTTTCCTTTATATGAGGGCAAGAAATCTGGTAAGCAAATGATATCTGGAGAGGTAAACTCCCAGGAATAGCAAGTTTCATCCATTTCACACTCAAATCACTTTAAATCCAGATGGTGGCTAAATGACCTCCCTCGTGAAATTTGTCATCAGCAAATAGAAATGTGACAAAATCCACAAGCCCATTAGTATTTATCATTGCTGAAGTGTGAAGAATTTACAGAATCCCTTCCATTGGCCAAAGAGAACTCACCTAGCAAGGATATATATTATTTATTATCTTTTAAATATTTTCAATACAGTGTGATTAGTGGGTTAAAGGGCTTTTGCTCTGGTTAATTTTACTGTCCTCATAAATTTTTAGTCTGGGAACTTGCAATGCTACTTAAATATAGGCTGTGGGAACATAAATTTGATCACTCAGATTAGACCTCTAGGGCAAAATGCAGAGAATTCAGAAATGAGAAATATTTGTGGAAAATCTGAGCCATGAAATCTCTAGCTCTAACTGTGGTTCTTGTTCCTAGGTGTGAGGCACACAAAGGCTGGTTCCAGCCCTCCTTTCTTCCTGAGTCCAAGTCTTAGAGTGATGAAGGTCAAAAGACTTCAAAAGTATGCTTTTAATGTGGTTCCCTCTCTTGCTTTATAAAAGGCTATTGCTGGATACCCACAGATCTTAGATCTGTCCCTGTGAAGCCAAACACCTGAGATCCTGACAAAGGTAATGTGGATGCAGAGAGATGAGGAAAAAGAATTTCGCCCTTTGGTCCTGGAGCAGTGTTAAAGAGTAGCTTGGGTCTGGGTTGATGATGATTGCCCCAGCCAAGCCATGCAGCACCATGCACAGTATAGGAGATAGATGTTGATGATGAGGGTCCCAGAGGACCTGTCTGCTTTTGGAGAGAATTTACTAATTGCAGACCTGAGACTGAGAGATAATTTCCTCAGAATCTGTGCACCCATGGGCAATTTTTGTCCTCCTGTGAAAACACGCACAGCTCACACTAAAATGTAAATGCACCCAGACACCCACAGAGGGAAACCTGCTGATCTGGGCACTGACTGTTGGTGTCAGTGACCACTTCAGGGTCTGAATTGCCACTGGCAATCTTGGGAGCTTGAAAAGAAGCCAGGAGCCTTCCTCTGCAAAGAGTGAGGTGTCTTGCTGGCCATGCTGTGGCAGTGACAGAGGTCCTGGCCAGCACCAGAAGCTGCCACCAGCCCCTGACCATCGTGCTCCTTCCACTGTGCAGGGTAGGGAAATGCCCCAGCAGGGCTAATGCCAAACCACTCTTTTTCCTGGTCCAAGGACTGCCAGGAGGGACTTTGGGCTGATGGGCTGTGTGAAAAGTGCTCCTGTCTACTCCACACAAAGCCACTTATCAGAGCCAGGAGGTGGGAAGGGGGAGAGTTACTGTACAAACAGGCATTCAAGATTAATTGCTTTTCATCTGTGGAGCAGGAGCTGGCCTTTCAGCCCTGGGATACAATGAGGGCCTGTTCTGATTGTATCTGTTCAGGGGCCATGTACAGCCAAGGGTTGTTTGGCAGGGGCTGGCTGAAGTTTTCTCGGAGAAATGAATCAAGCTACCAAGTGCTTTGTCCTCCTGGGGCTGGAAACTGTTACAGTGCTAATAGAAGTGATTACCACATGTTTACAACCACAAACAGGGTGTTTGCATCATATAATTTCTCTTCTCCTTGGAATTTGTGTTGTGAGCCATTTTCACACCAAACTCCTGCTTGTCATGGTTTGTCACTGCTTGTTGTGCCCTAATCTTGCTGATAAATCCCAGTATTTGATAGGGTGATTCATGTGTCTGAAATCAGTTTGCCAGCTCAGGTGCCTTTCTTATGAATCATGCAACATTCAGTGTTTCCTTTAAAACTTGAGGAATGGCAGGTAAACAATTACATGAAAAACTCAACCCTCATTGGGAAAAGTAACGTAAAAATGCCCAAAGGCATAAGCCAAAAAAGCTGATATTAAAAAAACAAAATATCACAGAATCATAGAATCCTAGAATGGTTTGGTTTGGAAGGGAATACCACCTTAAATATCATCTAGTTCCAGACCCCCTGGCATGGGAAGGGACATTTTTCCACTGTGCCAGGTTGCTCAGAGCCCCATCCAACCTGGCCTTGGACACTTTCAGGGATGGGACATCCACAGGTTCTCTGTGCAACCTGTTCCAGTACCTCACCATTCTCACAGTAAAGAATTTATCCCAAATATCCACTCTAAATCTACTTGTACTTGATTCACTAATATAGAACACCTGATGGTAAACACCCTGAGAGGTCCTTGTGATCCAGGTTATGCCATAAGATCCATGAAACACAAATCATGGATTGCAATGCAGTGATGATGACTGGGCCACAGGAGGACTTAGGGGGTCTACACAGGCCTGTGCAGACAGCTGTGTCATAGCTTTTGGAGCCTCCACACATCCACTTCACACCAATGCTCTTCCCACCAGCCACAAAATGTATGGTCTTATGGTCAAATTCAGCTGCCTCGTTCAGTGTAAACTGGTCTCCCCCTCCCGTGATGTGCTGTCTTCTCCCAGTGCTGATTTCGAAATGTCAACCATGATGCAGTCACGTTCCTACCTGCAATTCTGCCCCACCCCTCTGCAGAGGAAGGGGGCACCTTTGAACCTGACAGTGTCCTTGCCCTGCCATTATGTGCCATGTTAGTAACTGATGCTAAGAAATTGGGAATATCTTCCTTTACTGAATTATAATTACACCCTCCTAAAATAGTATCTCTGTTTGCAAAACTGTCAGCAGGTAGTGAAGGAATTTGAGGTTGTTCCTGATGTAAGGTATTTTAATTTGTTTTTGAAGTGGTTCCAGACTCTGACTCCATTGTTCTGATTTAACTATACCTTCCCCCAAATTTGCATTGCAGGAAATAAAAAAACAAAACACTTCAGTTACTTAATTCAAAGCATATTACAGTGAGTTACCAGCATAAACCTGTACTGACTTGTGGTTGAGTTTACTGCTCACCCGTATTGACCAAAGAGGTAAATATAGACCAAGTTAAAAAACAAAGAAAATAGTGTCCTTCTGGCACAATGTATCTTTATATTGGCCAGAAATGTCATGTCAATTTTTCTTATACCCTCAGAAGGAAAAAACTGGAAAACAATGAAGAGAAACAAGCACATTTTTAAAGATGGAAAAGATATAATTTTTAAGGCAACATAGTAATTTTTCTGATTTCAAAACCACTTGCCTCATTGATTTTTGATCCAAACCACATAAAAAATACAGCCTGTCCCTTTAGAGCATTTAAAAATATACACACTTTAGCTCTTTTCCTTTGTCAATATAGCATGTGTCAGTGTGGAAGAAAACCATCAAAAATAATAAAAATTATAGGTGGGGATTATCTGCATTAGCCCAGGAGGTGCTGTGGAATCTCATACCTGGGGATGAATCGTGGTCTCAGGCAGATGATGGAGAAGTCAACAGATTCTTTGTCCCTGGTTTTAGTGAGGTTTTCATTTGCTCTGCTTCTGCCAAGGATCATCACATGAAGCATGTTGCTAAAATTATGCTAATATACAAATGGTTTTTAGCTTGTACTCCACAGAGTGTTAGGGAGACCAAAACCACTGAAGTTCAGGATGAGAAAGGTGTGATGTACTGTAACCAACAATTTTTTACCATACTGATCTCAGTCCTGTGCAGCTGAACTTCCCCAAGTTAATCCAAGAATAGGACACTTCACCCAAACCCAGCTGAGAGCAGCAGCAGAATTCCTCATCCACAGCACTCGGCTTTAATTTGGGCCCATCAAAAATTTAGTGTCTCCTCATTTCCATTGTTTTCCCCGTGCACTCCTAAGTAATTCTACCATTGAAATAACATCTCAGTGTCCTTTAGTATTGCTCATCTCATCTGCTTACCTCACTTGATCCTTATCCCCTGCCCTGGGGTCACTGCTGACAGAAGGGGTTCCCTTCTGTCTCCTGTGCTGTTGGAGGCAGAACTGATTGCACTCCTGATGCAGATGGGCTGGATGAGCAATGAGAGTGTGGCAGCCTCTTCCCCTCACAAAGATTCATTTTTGCACATGCAGCCAGGATTTTTGGGTAGGGAGCATTGTGTTCCCTTGAAGAAGTTTACTGAGGAAAAGAGAGCTCTTTGTGACTGAACACTTGCAAAGTGTTTCAAGGGGCTTCTTCTTTGCAGCCTCTGCAGGGCAGTGCAGGGAGTCAGGCCCTGTCCTGGAGAAGGCAGATGGACCAGATGACCCCTCTGGCTCCTTTGGAGTCCTGTTTCGTATGGATGCTACAGTCCATCAGCCTCAGGGTCATCTTTGATCTCCAGTGTGCTTTTGTTTTCAATTTTCTTTACACCGTAAAATTTTGCAGCACCCAACAGGCTGCTGACCTTGATGTTTTGGGAGCACACCGAGTCATTTGTTTGGGCTATACCATTAAACCAGATGGTTATGTTTGAAATTCATTTATCTCAATCAGTTTGGGTGGACTGAAAATGCAATTATATGACAGCTTCTTGGGAATCATAAGGATTTTCAATATCCATGATACTTACTCCTGTGTTGAAATTTCTCTGAGTTAACTTCCAGAGAATGAAGTAATTACCATTGATAAATTGGTGCTGTGTGTTCTCATGCATATTATGGAAAGAAGGCATTACCTTCTCTTACATCCTGTTGACTCCATGTAGAGGTGCACAGGATATGCAGGTATTTCTCCTGCGCTAGCTGAAGGAATTCATGAGCCCAGCTTCACCTTTGAAAAATCTGCCTTTGAATTGCTAGGAGCTCAATACATGCCACATGGTATAACTTTTCTGCATGTTCCTAAAATACAAATCCAAAACAGGTTTGGGATTAAATATTTTCCCTTGGGCACTCTTAAATCATGTTAAAAAATGAAGCTAGGGGAGGAGAGTGTTTTATAATCGACATTATTTATTTTCTTTTCCTTGCGATAAAACCTTTATCCAAAACTCATTAGAAATAATAAGAAAACACTCCCATTCACTCAGTGGGTGAGAGCCCAACAAATCGTGTCCAGAGGCCCTGTGTGGAATTGTACCTTTCTGCTGCTTCACTTGGGCATTTTCCTGACACTGGTGGAACACCTGGAGATCCTTATCAGCTCCATCCAGCCCAGCCGGGGCGGTGGCAGGGCTGTCAATCGGGCCAGTGCTGCCGGGTGCATCCAGCAGAAGTGTTCATGAGGGGGCACACCTGGTGCTGAGGAAGTCCAGGCCATGCTGGGAAGCCTTGTCTCCTGACTGGAAGCCAAGAGCCTCCCAGCTCAAGGTGCTGCAGTGCCGAGATGTTTGCTCTGTGCTCACTGCCTGCCGCGGCCCAGCCCTGCCCTGCCAAGGGATGCGGGTTGCCTCCAGAGGCTGCTGGCACAAAGAGATGTGCTTGTTACTGCTCCTTCCTTTGAGGCTCCTTGGCATCTGCAAACACAAGATTGCCTCCTCAAGAACAGAGGGGAGGAGAAATGTGGGAATTAGGGAGGAAGTGGTGGCAAAAAGGCGCTGGGTCGAATTTTCACGCCCACAACAGGTTTCCCTATTTTCCTCTGATCCTCTGCCATGGCCTTGATGAAATGGGGCAGTATCTCCAGATGAAAATGGGAGATGAAGGGGGAGGGAAGGCCACTGCTCTCCTGATGCTCTTTCCAGAGCATTGTTTTACCTTTGGGAAAAGTGTTTTTAATGACCAAGTCAACATGATGATCTGATTCAGGACACTGGCTGTCAGGGGTTGGGTCCTACTCTTCTCCACCCAAAAGTTTCCTCTGTAAAGGACAGAGTAAAGGAGTAGTTCTTCCACGAGGTACAGCCTTACAGAGTCATCAATGGGGCAGTAGTGATACAAGAGGAGCACCTCATCTGTTGTTTGAAGGGCTTTTATACAGAATTTTAGAGACCTCAGCTAGAGTGCAATGTAACATGGAAATGCAAACTTCCACAGAGAGCAAGGATGGATCAACAGCCTTCCAGGTGGTGCAAGACTTCAAAACCTCTCTAGACTCACTTTCAGACATTTTTGTGGTGCCTTATTTAGGCTGTGGGACTCCTTCTGGTAATCCAGAAGAACTGAACTGCTCAGGTCATCTGAGTTTATGCTTGAGCTTACAGATGACAGCTGCTGAAAGAGGGGCCTGACAGCGCATTGCTCAACCACAGTAGAAGCTGACTTTAGGGACACACATCCCATTTTCAGGCTGAGATTGTATATGAACAATAGGAAATTATTGCCCAATGAGCTCTGGGTTCATCTTCTAAGCCATAAGGTCACTGCAAAGACCTCATTCAAGATTGCTTAAATTTTCATGGAAGTGTTTACTTTGAGAGGGGAACCAACAAGGCAACGATGGACTGAATTCAAAGGAGGGAAATATTTGGAGTTGTAAGCTGTTCTCAGTCTATCTCTGCAGGTTATAGGCACAGCTGGGAACAGAGTCTGTTAAAGCTTCCTTAGGTATGGGTAAAAACCCAAACCTACATGTAGTCATTGTTGTTTAACACAGAATTAGGGTTGGTGGTCCAGGGAAAAGTATTTTACTTGGTGTAAACTGAATTATCAAGTTATGTGAAACTGGTGAAATTGGACTGATTTGCAGAATTAAGTGTTGGTAAGGAACAAATTTTTGGAACAGCTCCATAGTAACTGCCTCGAGAAAATTAATAAGGAGCTTGAATGAAAAATACAACATTAAAATCCCCAACTGGAGAAGACCAAGTTCAAATCCCAGGACTGACACTGCAAATGACTTAGAAAACAGCAGTTTCTCAGGTCAAGGAGAACAAATAACCATGTCTGGAAATTGTCTTGGTGCCACTCAACTCAGTAGGAAATGACACAAAAGTGATGATGAAACAGAGCAGATTGCAAGTTCTCCCTGGGAGGTGGGAAGCCCATGGGAACAGACTTAGACAACTTCACTAAAAACAACCAGACAACTTGTTTTATTACACAGAATAATATATTACCTTGAAATTACCGTGCATATTCACACTGGCCAGGTGGCTTACTGTAAGACTGAGAAAGCAGGGAATTATAAAAGGAAAAGAAATCCACCAATAAATAAAGGCATTCACCTTGGATAATTGATAGATTGTGTTGCAAAACATCCCACAGCTTTCTTGACAGCTTGTGGGTTTTCCTCAGCAGACACCGCTGTGGTTTCATAGCTGACTCTCTGATCACTCTTCAGTGTTATCACACCGAGTCCTCGCCAAGTTGTGCTGCATTTCCTGTTTACAAAAACAGGAAATCGCTGGAGCAGAAAGGGCAGGTTGAAACAACTCATTTATTGCTGTTGATTTTTCCCTTATCCTTCACTTACTACCTTGAAATGAAAATAAATGTGGGTGAGAGTGCCCTCCGCATGCATACAGCACAGAAGAAGATGTGCTTCACTGCCTTTTGTGCTGGGATTAGGCTGTGCTGTCAGTTATCCACATGGGCCATGTTTTGCTTTATTCACAACCTTTACTCCTTGTAAAGGCAAATGTATATCCTGCATTATTTCTAATTGATGTGGAACTTAAAGCAAGCCATGTATTCTCCATCTGAATGGTGTCTCCAGCTTTCTCAAAGTTATGGCACATTCATTAATTTTACTATAAATGATTTTATGATTCTATGCTAAGTGTTTGCTCTTCACAAAACCACTCAGAGTCCTTGTTTCCTTGCTTCACATTTTCTTGCTGCCTGAGACTTTTGAAATGCTGCCTTGGTTGGGTAGATGGAAGCTGTTTGGTCTCTGATGTGCAAGGCTATGGATGGTTTAAATTCAGGCTCGGAGGTCATAGGTGGAGCTGGGATGGTTTAAGGAGCTCAGCCTGAGCATCCTGCAGCGTTTGATCTCACAGACTTGGGAGAGTCTTGTCCCAGCAGGTACTGCAATCTGGAACTTGAAGCAGGGAGACATCACAGTACTTTCAGTTACCATTACTAAACTTGTCATTTAAATGCTGATTGGGCCTAAGAAATAAAAAGTTAGGTTTTAACATTAAGAAGAAAGGTAGCAGGAGAGGCAAACATTGAACACCACATCATTTTGCAGCTGGGGAGAGTGAGTTGTCCTTCTCATTCAGGTGCTCAGTTAACCAGGGTGCCAAGAATTTGGCTTCCATGGATATCAGTGTAAATCAACTACTGTAATAAGGCAGGGAAGTTGTTAAATACAGGGGACATTTTCATGAGTCCTAACCAAGCAAGTGCTGCTGTTAATTTTGAGGGTGTCAAGGGAACATCCTCTGGATCTGGGGCAGGAAGAAGAATAAATCCTTTGTGTAAGGGCTGAGACATCACCCACCCCTGCCCATCCTCTGCTCATGGCTGGTCCTTGCCTCTGGACCTTCCATGGGCAGTGGTGGCCCACTCCAGAAGCCTGCTGGCACCCATGGGCAGAGCTCCCAGCTCTCCCAGGCTGTCTAGAGAAGCTGTTTTGAGAAAGGGCCTTTTTCTTGGCGCCTTAAGGATTTTCAACAAAAGAGCTTGAAAGGGAAAACCAACAAGGGCTGCTTCCAAAGGAGGCTTGGCAGCACTGTCTTCCCAGCCTTGCAGCCCGTGTCACCCCACTGGCTTGAGAGGTAGCCTCAGGCAAGGTTGCCACAGCTCTGAGGCTGTGGTGAGCTGGGAATATTTTCCATGACATTAAAAAAGAAAAGAACAGAAAAAGGCCCTAATTCCAGAGAAAGTTATCTTCTCGGGGAGGATTTTATGCAGTCCCTCAGCCTGGGAGCAGTTGGGCTGCAGAGCTGGGGTGTGCAGGTTTGGGAAGCCAGTGTGCTGCTTTTGACAAACCGATGGTTTGTCACCTGGCATCTTCTCCAACAGGTTTTGGATCTTTTGGACCTGGAACTACTTGGTTTTGGGTGCTTTGTCATAATCAAAAAGCCCTTTGTGACTGAATCATCTCCATCCCAGGGTGCCCCAGCCTCTGTCCACACTCTGGGGCTCCCATTATTTCAAAGATGTTTTGTCCACTGTCCAGGAAATCCCATTATTTCCACAACTTCCTGGTGAATGCAATGGAGCTTAAACTGGTATTGGAAGAACACAAGGATGGGAGACCCCTCTCACCCCTTCCTTCCACATACACTCTGGGATGTTGCAATGCCTGGGGTTTTTTTTGGGAAGAGCAGTTTTCCTTGAGTGCCAGCCTGTGCTGCTGTTGCAGAAGTATCTCTGTGCTGCTGTGCTGACACACCGAACCCAGCCTGCTCTGCTGCACCTTCCCGGGGCAATGCTGGCTGTCCTCCCCTGGCTGGCAGAGCACCCTGCTCTCCCCGCCAGCCTCTTAGCATTACAATGGGGGAAAACAGGGAAATACAGCTCTTCTGGTGCGAAACTGGAAGGAAAACCCCGGCAGAGAGCTGGAGGAAATGAAGCCCTAATACACAAAGGCAATGGGAACTGGGGCATTTCTGAGGATTTGGCCTTAAAGCAGCACACGAGGTCACAGTGGTGAAGCAGGGCTTGGATCTCCAGACCTTACAGAGAACTGGGCTCACTTCCTCTACCCCAGGGCTGTGAAAGCATGTGTACAGCAAAGGTTTTTAGTTGCTCTTCCTTGGATTTAGGAGTTCTTACCCCACATCCCTCAGCTGGGACTTCTCTTAACTGGAGACAGCAAGGCTCAACAAAGAGGCAGCTCTGCCTGTGAGCCTAGGGCAAATGCAAAACCCCTGACAAGAAAACTGCATGCTTTAACACGAGCAGGGGAGCCTGGTTTTGAGCTGCTGAAGCAGCCTCTCCTGGCAGAGCACATCAGCTATCTCCAGCTGATAGTTGCTGGCAATCAGCAGTGTCTGTGGAAAGACAGCATATCCCAATGTAACCTTTATACAGGGAAATTGTCTTTTCTAGCTCGAGCCAGCCCTTCCTCTCACATAACATGTTAGAGAAGCACAAGAAGAGGATATATACATCATGTAAGAGACCCATTGGGAGCAGATATCTCCTGTCCTTTGGAGGGACCAGCATTGCTGTGGCAGATTGCTGTGAAATCCTCTCTCCTGGCTGTGGCTGCAAGTGCCACAGACCTGTCAGGCCACGCACTGTCTCAGTGTTGCTGCCCAGAATTAGATGTGTCACCTGAATTTTCCGTTCAGGATCCCTCCAATGAGACCTGGCCTATGAGACACCCTGTCCCAGGAAGGATACTGAGGCTGATGGGACTGGATCCACTTTGTTGGACTGTGTTTAGAGGAGCAGCAGGTAGAGCAGACATGGAGGGAGGGAAAAGATACCCAGTCATGTGCCATTTCTAATCTGGGGAGAAAATCTTTGTGGACCTCAGCAAATGTAAATGTCCAAACAAATGTTTCTCTTAAACTTAAAACCAGAATTGGTATTGTTTTTTAAGCAGAAACGCCATTTATAAGTTTTTGGGTTTTTTTTCTTTTTGGTCCTTGATTGGATTCCACCAACAGAATGAAGAGCAGGATATATTTTCCCACCAACAGCACCAAAATGTGAGTGAAAGACATGAAGAAAAGAATGAAATTGTTTTGAAATTTTCTTGAGACCCTTCTGATTTATTTACAAAATGTAAAGGGAAATGTGATTGCATATGGATTAAAAACTATAGGAAATGTTTTGTTTGGAGTCTTACTGGATCTAAGTAAAATTATTCCATTTTTATATGGTGAGGAAGAAAGGGGTAAAACACAGAGAAATAAAGAAATCAAAACTGAAATGAAAGCTTTCTGCATCACCAGGAACTTCTTTTTTAATAAAATGAAAATATTTCACAACTCCATTTTCTAAAAGATGCTAAAGAGAATTTGATCAAATTGTAGTCAGGTTAAAATAAAACTTAAATAACAGTGTTTCAGCAATTTATTAAATGAGATCCCCAGCATCCTGTGCAGATGTGTTAAGAGATGATCTATGTAAGAACAGCATTAGGAGGCTCTGAAACACAGAGCCTCTTAGGAATGAGCTCCTGCCTCCCAAATCATCACAAGCAATAAAGTGAAATACCTGGAGTTAAATGAGCTTAACTAAGAGATGATGGATGTATCTAGGGCTTAGCTTGACCTGTTCTCAATTGTTTCATTTTACTTACAAAATTCTACGCAGGCTTTTGGTAATTTGAAAGGGCAGGAAAACCACTTCTCCTTTAAGTTTGGAAGCAAATAGTTTTTCTCCATTCTTCCTCAGCCTTTACTTTATCTTCACTGTTCTGAGGATTTGCACTATCAGAAATGACATGCAGACTTCCCTGTTAATAGCTGTGGATGTTGAGTATCTTTCCTGATTTTTGATTGATGTTTTTCCTAATTTTGACTAATTTTTGCCTATAGAAAAAAAAATTGAGAGGGATGTTCCTGTAGCTGATGGAAGTAAGGCCAATGAATGTTGTTTGGGGGGAATGCTCTATATGCTGCATAATTCCAATTACAAGTTTACATTTGTTTCTGGATTTCTATCATGGGATAGGTAGCCTTTCATATCATAAAACAATAATCATAATTACATGTGCTTAGAACATCCCAAGGCAATCTCTTTACTCAGCAAATCTACACAAAAGGGCTTTTTTCCAGATGGGCACTATGTCCAGAATCCCTGTGGAAAATGGTTACAAGCTTTTAGCTCCAACTTTGGCTCAGTTTGTATCCCACAGAAAGCCTGGCTTTGGCTTTGGAGTCCTGGAGAGACTGAGAGAGTCATTTCACATGAATTTGGAAGTGTGCACCTTGACTGGGTGATGGATGCTGTGCCTGCTCTGCCGGCAGATCACTGGTGTGTGGGAAGAAGAGCTGACTGCCAGCCAAAATACAGGTGCACAGTGCTGCTCCTGCAGCCTACGTATGACAGGCATCCAAAAAATGAAGGAAATACACCGTGGGCTGTGATTAGACCCAGAGGGCTGATACTTCATCCCTTTCTTCTAAAGGTTCTTATGTTTTATCGAGTCATATTATCTCTTTTAAGAGCAATCTCGCTCAGGGTCACTGGGTAGCAGGGCCAGGCCAAGCACAATAAAATAAGCTGGGCTGCTAATTCGAAGCAGATTGCTCCAGCTCTGTGGGTGCACATGGCAGGACATCGCACTTCCAAACCCGACACAGGCTCCCAGGCACAGCCAGAATAAACTGGGTTGCAGTCATACCTCAGAATAAACTTCAGTAAGTTTAATAAATATTATATTTAAATGTGTGCGGCTCTGTGTGTAAACCGCTGTAACCAAACTGAAGCAAACTGGAGCTTGTGTTACAAGTGCTGTGGAAATACCAGCATTTGGCTTTTTTAATAGCCCACTGTTTGTACTACCAAGCAACAAGCACTCCAAATAAGAAGCCATAGCAGACCTCACCTCCTCCTGACGCCTACTGTCTAATGGAGACCAGATGCAGAAGGATATCTTGCCTGCAGTGAGTCAAAAAGTTGGGATGCATCCAAACACGGTGGTACCAGGACCTGGTAATGCAAGGGACAACCACTTGCCTCTTTTGTCTGGGATAATTTAGTCAGTCTGCCTTCTCTGACTTGCCTGATGAGATATACTCTGTTTTGGGGAGTGGGTTGGTTTTCTTTTCCCTTCCCATTTTTGTCAAAATCTTTTTGATTGGAAGTTGCCCAATTATTCCCTGCCTTATTTTCACGGTGATTTTAATGTTCATGCTCAGGTGTAATCATTTTACTGAAAATGAACAGTAGCAGCTGCTTATGTTTGATGGCTGTTCAGGTTAAAGAAGTTATTCCCTTTGATCAGAAGACAAGAGGGATTTTGGGTGAGGGAGGGCAGTGTGTCTGGCATATGCCAGAATACACCATTCTCACTGGGAACCCAAAGGAGGAGAGGCCAGATAAAAATATCCATCACTGGGTAAACATGGATTGGAAGTATTTACTCAGAAAACAAGTAATAAAAATGGCTTGCCCTCAAATTGGAGGATGCACTAAGTGGCCTCCTGAGGCAACAGAATAGAAAGAGGTATTCTAAATGTTACTAGAACACCAAGATTAGCTAGGCTTGGAAGAAAATTTTAGTATTTTCTACAGAGGACAATGTTGGAATTTAAAATTATATTTAAAATAAAAGACAGACACTATAAAAGAAAGTAAACCATCCCACTTTGGCATAGGTAATTCTCCCAACCAATACAACAAAAATTCATTAGACAGCAAAGTGTCTAGAGGTTGCAGTGAGACAACCTGATCAGAGTCAGAAATGTCACACTGTACTAAAGACATGGAGGTCATGGAGGTGTATATGGGTATGAAACTTCCATGGAATGCTTGCATCCTGCTTAACATTGGCAAAACCTCTGACTGTGCTTCAGTGCATGGAGTGTTGCTAGAAAGAGAAAGCCTGTAGACAGCTTTTTATTCCTGATGTCTATCATGCATAGAGCAAGATGTTATCTTCATGACTATTTTTTCTTTTTCAGTTCTCTGTATGAGCACTGAATTTGTTTTTTATTCTTATCCATGTTTGGTTAGAAACACAGACTTTTTTGGATAGGTGTGGCTACAGATGTGTGTAGGCTTTATATAAAATGATGTGCAAAGGCAGCTGGTGTGAGACTGTGAATGCAGGTGCCTGTTAATGGTCACATGGACAATTAAGCACACTCATCACTGGAGTGCAGAGTAGCCAGTTGCACATTCCTAGCAGCAAAGGTGAAATTAAACTCACTTTGGTTGCAACTTCAGCAATAAACCAAAAGTATTGACTTTCAGCTCTGCTCATTTACAGTCCTCATTCAGGAGGCCAAAGAAATTTGGTGCTGATGTGCTGCAGTCTGATGTGCTGATCCACCTCCCCTTTTATGCACACACCCCCCCAGGGTAGCCCTGGATCCTCCCCCTGCCTCTGTGTGCTCCAGCAGGAGCCTCACTGGCATCAAGGTGGGAGATGAAGGCATATAGCAAGAAAAGAAAATCAGACACATCCTGTGGGTTTTCCTGAACACTGAAATGCTGTAAGTGCATAAATCCTATTGATTTCCACGATATTTTAGAAAAATGCCACCTCAATCTGTGGACAGAAATGGAGTGTATTTAGGAATCATTCACAATGGATAATTGAATGCTTTGTTGCACCTACACAGCATCCCTCTGACCACTGACATTATCTCACTGAGCTGAGTGGTGGGAGAAGCAAAACACTGAGAAGGAGATAAATGGGCTATATTTGAGCACTGTATGCCTGATAAATTAGCTGTTCATCCAGGCTGCCTTTCATCTCCGTAGGAAGGAAGGGCATTTCAGAGCACTGTGATCTCCCAGCCAGGGAGAAGCTATCCCTGCCTTGCCAGAGGCAGACAGTGCATTAGCCCCTTGGGCTATCAGGGCATTTAAACAAAACTATCTCACAATTAGCAATTTGCTATGTCCTCACCGATGCCTCTAATTTGGGGATGTCAGAGGGTTGTTTCAATGTTTGTTCATGCCCTTTATGTTGCTGTTCACAACTCTCAGCTGTTGCCTCCAACAACTGGTATTGAGGGACCAGTTTTCTAAATGTTCCTTACGCATCGCATCCTTTTTTAATGGGAGAGATCCCTTTCAATGAAGGGAAATCCAGTCTATAAAATGGAATCCCTCATGTCCTGTATGAGATTTTAAAGGTTCCCAAAATAGCCTTTGTATGAATTGCCATCAAGGTTGCAGAAGTTGGTACTGATACAGTGAAAATCTCATAGATGTAGATCAAGAGGTCAGGACAATAATGGCACAAGCTGATTTTACAAGAATACCATCATTTTGGCAGTCTCAGCAGTCAAGTGATTTTCTTGTGCTTTTGTGATTTCCTTCAGCCTTTAGGTCAGAACCAGAAGGCAAGTTTCTGGCTAATTTGCACAAACCCTGCATTGAGGCATTTGAAGCTGTAGTCTCTGAAAGCTGAGCATGGATTCACCCGGGTTTAATTCCTCTGCAGCCAAGCCATGTGCTCAGGCTCTCCAGTCCAGCTGAGACACAATGTTGGAGACTTTACATTCAGTGGCATCAAAAATTTCAGTTTGCTTGGGAACATAAATCCCAATTCCAATGGCGAATTTTGCTGTCACGAGAGAAGAATGTCCTGCTTCAACAGGCAAAGCATGGCAAGACAAGATAGTGAAATAAAGATTTTTTTTTCATGCACAAAAATCTCTGGAAAAGGTTATTTGGGGAGAGTCAAAGTAGATTCTTCTCTAGAAGGTCAGGGTCTTGCGTTACATTTACTTTTTCCTCCTAGACATGACTCAAAGTAACGAAACATTTTTTAAGCAGATGGATTAAAGTCACTTACCTCAATTTCACTGACAGACGACAGAATTTCAAATGGCATTTATAGATGTCTCCTTCAAAAATGTTGATTTTTTTCTTGTAAGGTGTTTGAAAATCATTTGTGATCCAGCTTCAGGGCAACCTAGTCCTAATTGTTTGTTGTTTAAAGCTGTAATGATAACCAGGTTATAGGAGAAACAAAGCACACCCCTACGGAATCTCTGTAATTTCATGCAAAATATTAAATGTATGTTATTATTGTTATTTTTAAAAAGCAACTAAGCCTCACAAGTAAAAAGAGAAATGTGACTTTTCCATTAACCTCTGGAATGCCCTTCACTGATTTTTTGCTATGTGGTTTTTTTTTTTTTTTAATTTATTCTAGCTAACAGCAACTCAGAGAATGAAGGCAGAGTCTTGGTTCGTGGCATGTACCTCCCCAGTTCTCCTGCGAATGCCTTGACACCATCTCCCAGTTAATTCTGCTTGGTTAATTGGTGTATCACCACTTTAGACTCTGGAGAACTTGAATTAAGCTTCATAAATTTGTCCTCCAAGGACAAGGGCTCTTAAAGGAGCAAGAGCAGCAGAGGGAAAGCATTGATCAACAGCTCAGACACCTGAGATACAGAAAATACTGTGCAGGGGAATGTCCCTGTGTTTCCTAACACTAGGGAAAACAAGAGTTTTCAAGCTTCATGAGAGGGTGGTCTTTGCTTGATACAAGGACCAAAGGGATGAACAATCGCAGGTTAAAATTGTCAAAATATTTATTTCTTGGTTTTGATCCCAGTAAGCCTGTAATTAGAAAATACATTTTTTTCTTGTGGACACCCATTTGATGTGCTGTGTAGAACTGGGAAGTGGCCAGAAGAGGACTCTTTCCATCTGCTTGTTCCTGGCTGACCCTAATAACCAGAGATGGAAAATAGCCCTACACTGGGTACTACTTGAACAGAAATTTGCTTTTCATAGAGAAAAATAAGCTCCCATTTAAACCAGGATTTGTTTCAAGTATCATGTCTGAAATCAGACAAAATATCCAGGATACTTGTCAGCTCTTCTGCATCCATTTGTAATGATGGGCAAATTTGCTTAGGACAAAACAGAAGCATCCCTCTGCTCCTCCCATCAGTATCCACAATCCAAGATTACAGGGTAAACACTTCAGCAAAGAATTATTATTATTGTTAATATTAAGCACTTCTCCCATTTGTATCAGTTCATGAGAAAAAAAAAGTTTTCCTATTGGTCCAATGACCAAACTGAAGGAGCTTAAATCTTTAGTTTTTTTAATTTTTACCACATGATCCTCCTGCCTCTGCTGCTGTGCTCTGTGCTGGTCTGACCTGAGCCCCTGAATCACCCCTGGGAAGTGGCTGCTCCAAGCAGTCCAGAAAGAAGTGTGAAGCTCTTTGGTGGTTGCTGTGGTTTCTTCTCTCTGTTTTGCAGGGCTCAGCTCTTTTCTGGTGTTCAGTAAATGACAAATACTTCCATTTAGTGTGGTTTTGTAGGGAGGTGTGAATTGTGTCTGCTGGTACCTGCTTGTTGGTTCAGACTTTTCAGTAACTCTTAAACTTATTTTCACCAAATCCAATGCAAGTATCAAAAATAATTGTTCTTCTACAGACTTCATCAAAATCAGCATGTGGGAAGGAAAGAGAAACCAGAATTTGTGTCTCTTAGGGACACAGTTTAGTGATGGATGTGGCAGTGCTGGCTGAGCAGTTGGACTTGGTGATCTTAGAGGTCTTTTCCAATGTAAACAATTCTATAAGATCCAGTCTCTGTGGTTTCTTTGACAGCATCCAGCTGATGTGCCTGATGTCCACCCCTGGCCAAGCTGCACGTGGGTCATTCCAGTGCTGCCATATCTGCACTTATCCTTGGGCATATCTCAGGGAATATGGGGTAGAGCTGGGGCCTGTGAGTGTGATCCAGGGGGACACAGAATAAACAATTCCTTTCAAATGTATTTTTGCCAAAAATCAGATCGGGATGCAGCTCAGTGTGAAAAAAAAAAGGAAATTAAATATTGGTTCTGTTGAAGGCTACTAATCTTGAATTTTGAGCACTCTCTGTAATAATGTGGCCAAAGAAAAAGTTTTTAAGAATAAAAAATTGTGGATGCAACCCTTGCCATAGACAACACCCCAATAAAGTGGTAGGTGATTCAATCCAGTCTCTTTTTGGGAACTACAGCTTGTAAATGCAAAGTTTGGATTTTTGTCTGTCTTCCTTGAGACTCCATTGCCAACACAAACCTAAGTATTTTTCCTCCTAAACTCCTTGTTTTGCCTCAGATGAGTTCAGCTAATTCTTAGTTTGGACATGAGTGAGGGATGAGTGTTGGATGGGACACAGGGCCCTGTGCTGCCAAAGGACCTCAACAGGGAAACACCCACCTGCCTTGGATACTCATCTCAGGGTTCCTGAATCTCCTGCTGGAGATACTCATCCCTCCCTGGGGCCCTGATGTTGGCTGGTTCCCTCACTTTTACACAGCTGGGAAGGGATTATCTGTTCACCCTGGAGAATGCTGGAGAGATTCAGTCTTGTATAAAGAAGCTTGAGGAATCTCCACAGGGAACATTTTATGGTGGAAAGTGGAGAGCAACTGTTACTGTTTGACTGTGTTAGGTTTAGTTAGGTCTGGTTTAGTTAGTGTTAGACAGCACTATCTCGAAGGTATCTATTAAGGTATAAAATCAGATGTTTATTATACCTTATCTAATAGTACAGTCTCACACAATGTGAGCTCTGCTTTACCCAGTAAGAAAAATGAGCCACTTTTACTTCGTTTCAAGGACTTTTGAACAATAAGCAAAACCAATTAAAACCTGACACCTAAGATGTTTTTATTTATGACCCAGGTACCAATCATTCAATGTTCACAATGTGACTTTTACTACCCAATTAGAAAAACCTTCCCTTAAACTCAAGAAGAAGGAGGAAGAAGTGAAGGACTCAGATAATGCCGAAATCTCTCCACATTGTCTCTTATATGATTCTAAAGGCTAAAACACCAAACCTTAAATATTTCACCCTGTGATATTACACACTTATATGCAACTACACACACACACCCTTAGTGCCATCACTCAGTCTTGAAAACTGTTCCCACAGCCTCCAGTCAAAGGCAGTATCCATCTGAGGATCACTACCTGTCCAAGCAGAAAACCTAATGCTTTCAGCATTCAGAGTTCCAACAAGTAACAATCTTCACCTGACTTTTACTGAGGTTCATCACCAGTATTTACAAAGTAGTAAAAGTCAGCCCCATTCCATGTTATGCACAGGCAAGAGAACAAACTCACTTGGTTTTGGAAATGCAAGACATACTGAGATATTTAAAAAGATGTTTTCAAATGCTTCTCCAGCATTTAGGAACAACCATCAGCCATTAGCTGTCCCTCCAACTTTTAATGCATATGATCAAATACTTGAAGGCATTTTTGGAGTGCTCAGAACTATTTCAGTGAAAGAGGTAATTACAGAAATGATGCTGCTTCCAGCCAGCAACTCCCCACAAGAGGAGAGCACCAGACAGCCCCTGGCCACAAGTACCAGAAATTTAAAAGAAAATAAAGGGTTCATTTAAAAAAGAGAAAGATCATAACTTTGTAATAACGCTATTATTCAAAGAAAAATACTTCCTTATGAATTTGCAAAACCACTTTAGACTTCAGGATTTTTTTTCCGTCCCCCAATTGCAATTAATTCCAAACCATGAAATAGAGCATACAATAACATCAACTGGTTCCCCAAAGGCTGTCACTTCACCCTGGTCTGATGAAGAGTTGACTGGTTTTGTGAGTACTATTTTTTACTATTCTGCTCATTTTAGCTGTGCAAAATACGCTTAGTTTTGTGTGTGCAGTGAAAAGACACCCTCTTGCTGAAAGTTGACCTGGAGTCTTTTTCTGCAGCAACTTGTCCCTTTTGTACAGAAGAGTGAAAAAACACCTTTGTTCCAATAAGAGTTTAAAGGTGGAAAAACTATCTCATGTCTGCTATTTTAGGTTTCTACTGCAAAGAAATAGAAGAGATGCAGTTCAGCCTATCTTAAGGGCAGTCTTTTTTTCCCAAGAGTTTCAGATATATTTAAACTTTCATGTGCTCTACATCTGGACCAATATTTTGGCTTGTAATTGTATAGGATTTTGTCAGTAAAGCATCAGAGCTGATACAGCCCTTGTTAGGCTGATTTGGTTTGAAAAAACTCATGCATCTCAAAGTTTTTGTCTGTGAAAATTGGGGTTATTTGTTGGGTGGGTTTTTTTGGTTTTTGGATTGTTTTTTTTTTTCCAAGGAGAGGCAGGACAGAGGAGGCTTTACATGAACCTTGTGTCTCCCTAATTCCTAACTAGATAAACTTGTTTCCTGACATGAGGCTGAGAATTGTCTCGAAGCTGTAAGTATTTTCCTCTACATGTGGCATGCAGGGAAGCTTCTTCATGTCTAGCATTAAGACTGGAAAGATGCCATAATCTACCCTTTCCTGAGGAAAAAAGAATATTTAGAGTACCCTTCAAACAGCCCTGGTGTGTAGTTTGCTTCCTTTACCCTAATATTAGGCAATCTATTTAAAAGAGATTTAAGAGAACTGTCTATGTTATTATTATTATTATTATTACTACTAAATTTCTCACTAGAACAGGTTTTTCCATTGGCTTCCCTGGAAAGTTTGCCATATTATTTGGTGCATTTGCCATATTATTTGTTTGGGTTTTTTTCTCATGAAGGATAAAAGAAGAAATAGCCTTCAACATTGAATTTGCATTTTATTACTAGTAAGAAATGTATTTTCAGGGATAGGTTAGAGGGAGGAAGGCGTTTACAATGGAAAGAATGACGCGTTGTTTTCTGATAAAAGAATATTTTGTGCACCATGACAGAGCTGTCTGTATTAAAAAAGCTCCCTGAGCTTGGCAAGGGAAAAAGGCAAACTGAATTCATGGTAATAGTAATGGCCCCTATTACCAGCCTGTTTAGAACAGACCAATGAGTTGGGCAATTGCTTTTGCTCCTGAAGTCCAAACCTGGGTGCAGAGGGATTTGGCACCATTCTAAGCTCAATACGTTTCTCCAGAGTGAAGGAATCTCAGCCCTTGCCTGTAACCCATGTTCTCCAGGCTGAAATCCTCAATTACCCCCAGGGAATAATATGTCAGGAATGTACCTTAAACATCACTGTTCTGTAGGGTTTATGCATGTCGTGATTTGAACAACAGGTGTCTGCTAAGGAAGGCAGGAGCCTCCCTTGGAATGGAGAATGTAAATCTCCTCCCTCTGGATTATTAGAATTTTGAAATTAAGGGGTTCTCAGACAAAGATATGGGGATAGGAATAACAGTTCTTTACTAGGAGAACTAAAATTTAAAAAAACCCAAAAACCCCACGAAACATGCAGTATTAAAAAAATCAAACCCACTGACAGAGTCAGGATATAACCTGATGCCCTGTGGGTCAGGGTGTTGGTGGCAGTGCCATTCCATGGTGGCTGCAGTCCCAGTGGCAGACATGTCTCTGTTGAAGTGATGCTCCTGGAGAAAAGTGGAGCTTTCCACTGAAGGTCCAGTGATGATAGATGAGCCTGGTGTTTCTCTGAGAATCCAGTGGAAAAGGCTGCTTGGTGTTCCAAATCTCAGATCTTTATCCAGGTAGGAATGCTTGGCTCCTCCCCCTGGATGCAGCATTTCCCAGTGGGATGATGTAATTTTATCAGTGAGACTCAATGGTCCATCAGCAGAAGATCTCTCCCTGGAGGGAGGCTGGGTTGTAGAAGAGATAAAGAAATTGCCCCAGCTGGTCTTTTTAAGAGTTGCCTCATTAACAGACTCATTCAACAGATGGTGATAGAATACATCTTTTTGGGTTATATTTTGCACTGCAACCCACGACAATGCCCAAGTCCAGAACCCTGGGAAGATTCTATCTGTCCTCAGGAAGACATAGCTTTGACTCCTCCCCAATGGGTCTTCTGTGTACTTTCTTTCAAGAACTAGGGAGACACTAATTTTTCCCCTCAGAACATCACTGTGACAGGGTGGCACTCACTTTAGAGTACTCCTCATGGTGTTAGAATCCTCTCCATAGCACCAAGGTTGTAACTTCTTCAGGAGGGAGAAGAGATGAATGGGGAGTTACTGGAAGAAGCAAAAGATTTATGACACCAGAGAGAGCATTGATGAGCCTGATTCTGGCATGAGTGTTCTGAGACTCACTGGATGTTGTGTTCAAGTATTTTACATTACATTCCACAAAACACAGAAAAGATCTTTTGAGCAATGTCAACATCACGGTCTTGCTCTCCCACATAGAGCCCTTAGGTTATAATGTCATGTTTACTCATTCCCACATGTTCACAAAAATCTTTCATTTTTGTACATAATGGCAGAACTCCTACTGGATAAAAGGATGCTGCTTCCTATTCAAGTTAGCTTGTAGCTGGCAATTAGGGCACTGTTCAGAGGAGGAAGGAATTTGAGGGAATCTCTCTGAGGCAAGGACAAGAACAGAACCTTGGTTTCCAGACTCTGAGTGTCCTCACACCATTTGCGTGTTGGAAGGGTAGGCTGGGCTTAGTCAGGGATTTTATGGTTGCATATATTCTCATGTATGGGACAGAGAAACAGTTAATAGGACATATCTCTGTGTCATGTCTGCTGGGCTTTTTCATATGTCTTGAATGCCCTAGAGCATCTTTCACAGGTTGTTTATCATCCAGACTTTCATTCACAGAGTGGGTACAGTCTATCCAGCCCACACTGTGTCAAATGTCCTTGCCAGGGAACAGTTGGATGGAAAATCCACTTCTGTCTTCCCATGGCCATCGACCACCCCACAATCTCAGCCTTGCTGTACCCAGGCAGGAGGAGGCACTTTAAAGTAAGACTAGAGCAAATTTCACTGCAGACAGCAAGAGCTGGATACAGTTCTGATTTCTGTATTCAGCTGAGGAACAGAAAAACCATGATAATAGAAGTAGGGCGTTTTTGGTCCCGATTGTAGTTTTATTGGGCATAATGTCCAATTTTCTTTGAATACTCCGAATATCTGGGCACACACATTTTGCTGTAGTAGTTCCATGTAAGGCAGATGTCAGTGGTTCACAGTTTCTGGCTTGGCATATTCATCACTGTACACATATATTGATTTTGTGTCTCTCCTCAATAGCTCTACATGAATGAGGCTTAACATGCCAGTGAGGTGAATGATAACACAGGGCTGACACCATATCAAATTACCCTTTACAAAGCTGTAACATATGTCCAATACCTGAGTCTATGTAAGCCCTAAAACATGATACTCTGCTAAGACATGTCCAAGATATAAAGGGGCACTCCTGTGTGTGGATACAGCACAGGTCTGAAGGTTTCTTTTCCTTTTTCTCTCCCTGCTGCTACCACTGACAAAGAAATCAAACTGACATATCTTCTACTAATGTGTTTAAACAAAGTAATTTGCCTAATAAATACATTATTTCTGAGTGCAAATAGAAAATTATTCCAAATTATTTGCTCATCAGGGGCCATTGAAGTTTGCAGACTTAATCTTGTTTGACTGTGGAGGGGTTTATGTCTGAGTTAATGTCCAGAAATATTCTTCACAGTCAACAGAGATAAAGAATCTCTTAGAAGGTGTGATTCATATTATCCTGTAATGTTCAATAGTGGCTATATAGATGACACCCTGAAAATGTCTCTCTGTCCACTGACTCACAGACAGCTTGTACAGGTTCTAGGCCAGTTGTTCACACCTACTACAAAGGCAACCAAAGTTGATGAGATGAGGGATTCATCCCACCTTGGCAGTCTGAGTGACTTCATGTGAGGTGCCTGCTGCTATGAAGAATCTTTGGAAACAGCCAACCAAGTTAACTTTTCCTTTTCCTAGTACTACAATGGAGTAGCCTTGAATCAGGGAAGAGCTTACACTACAGACTCCATCTCCTCAGCCCCTATTTCCATCTCAAAAATCTGCACCAACCCAAAGAAAGAAGATGGAGCTCTGGTGTTTGGCTGAGGCTCCTACATGCTACAGAAACAGCAAAGCTGTTTCAGCAAAGCTCCTACATGCTACAAAAACAGGTGTTTGCAGAAAACAGCACAGTAGCACAGCAGAGACTGTCCCCATCTCTAAAGTTCTCAAAATGTTGTGCCAGAGAGGTGTTTTTAAAAAAAAAGGGAAACAGGTTATGTTCGAGTCATTTATTTGCTATTTGTCAAGACTACTTCTGGCAAATGCCAAGGAAAGGTGGAGACCTGGGATTATTCATGAAACAAATTAAGGAAAATCCATGTCAGTGAGAACAGAAACCCAATATTAATATTTGTAGAGGATGGCACCCACTGTCATACACGAGGAGGCAGTGATGCTGGAAAATAGCCCAATCTCCACATGGCACTAAGAGTGCTACATCTCCATCCTAGCCTGGGAGAGAAATTTATCCAGCGCTGGTATGTGCTCTTTCAAAATCTTCCTTGAACACTGGAGCAGGTGCAGAGAAAAATACAAACCCAATACAAACCAGCCAGCCAAGAAACAACAACCTGAAACCTAAATGATTTGATGATTGCAGGAAATGCTGGCCAGTGAGCCCCTCAGTGAACTCAAGTTCCTTATTTCAATTTATCAGAAAAGTTGAAAGAGGATTTCACCGTAGTGTGTAATTAATTGTTTTTCTTCAGGAAGAATGTGCTGCCTGATCAGGGCAGGAAGCTAGAACAAGGCAATTCCAAACTGGAAATAAGGCACATTCTAGCTGAGAGGTTGATTAACCATTCCAGTGAACCATGGAAAGATTGATAGATCCCTTCATTTCTCAATGTCTTCAATTAAAGCTGGATGACTTTCTGAAAGAGTTGTTTTAGCCAAACAAAACTTGTTGGAAAATTTAAAGGCTGCATAGTACAGGAGTTACGGAGGACTTTTCCACAGGGAGGGGAGATTTATTTGCTCACTCTGTAGTTTGTTATTTCTGTTTAAATTCTGTAGAAGAGCTCAAATACAAGAGAGATGCTTGAGATAAGTGCAGAAATAAACAAGCCAAGACTAGGCTATCTCCTGAAGATAAATGTAAGCTGATGTGACTAATTCAGATATGGAGTTTATCTCTGTGAAACTACAATGTGAAACTCTTCTGGAGAGTTTTTTATTTAGATCTTATTTGGCTACTTAAAAAAAAAAATAAAAAGAAACCAAAAAACCAGCTTCAAAAGTTCAGAGTTGCCATAACCAATAGCTAATGAATTTGTCTCCTTTCTCTCTGATTTATAAGTTCCCTTAATCATAAACATTCTTCCAGTTTTGCTAGCTGACCCAAATCAAAAGGACAAGTCAAAGATCATTGTTGCACATTTTAAAATGCAAGACTGTCTCCTTCTCAATAAAACATGATGGATTCATGGTCCAGCATAGAATTCACAATCATAAAGGCGGGTGATAGAGGTTAACCACCACATTGCAAATACCAGGACTTTGATTCATAAATTGAAGAATAAAACATACTTAAAGAAAAAACATAGTTTGCAATTTTGTAAACTATTGACCTCCCTCAAAGCTGGACCTGCCTTTATGCTGCTTGTGAAGAACCTGCTTCCAAAATGAAACAAAAACTAAATTGGCTGGACTCTGTAAGAGGGTGCCACAGTCAAGAAGTCAAATCCAGCTGCCTTCTATTTTTTTTTCTCTAGACATTACTGTGCACATCACAGCAGACAGGTCTCTTGATCTATTTAGCAACAGATTTACATAGTGCTTCAGGGATCTTAAAGATTCACATTTATGGCCAAAAAATACCACAAAAAACCAAACAAAAACCAGCTCAGGACTGCAAAAGAAACGTTGTCTGTGTGCTGATTTTTTAGAGAAGTATTTATTTTAACTTTGTAATTGTCATGATGAGGTGGGAAATTCCCCCCACCCCCCCACCCCCACCCCTTTCTCTTTTTGAAAAGCTGGACAATCTAAATCCAAATGATGTGCTGATAAGAGCAGATGTCATCTCACTATTATTTCTGCTGTAGGAATTTCCTCTGGATTGCAATATTTATTTTCACTTTTGCACCTCTCTTTTTGTAGGATAATCCAGTGTGGAGACAAAGTAGCTTGGAAGGAAATGGCAGAAGATCCACCGGCTGCAGAAAGTAACCTGCAAAGAACTTTTTGATGGAACTATTTCTGCTTTTGTTCTCTTACTCTCCTTCTTCAACACAGAATAATAATTTTTACCCTAATTATATTTTTATCCTTCCCTATTTTTGAGAGATTTCTAGTACTTTCTCAGAGAAACTGTTTATTACTGGCCTCTGCCATCTGCAGAGTCCTGAGGGGCAGACTGGGATCATTAACTTAATTTTGGATGAGCGTGTGTACAAGGTAAACATATCCAAAAAACCAGTGTGGATGCAAAGATCACATCCATGCACACACTGCAATTTCCCGTAGCTTAAATGAGGATTCTTTTTATTAAAATAAGAAGTTCATTAATACACGTGGGTATTTGAGGATAAGATTCTACATACCACTCATATGGACTTGATTTAAAGATCCTGAAATTAATTAAAAGTGCTGGTAAAAGAGTCTGTTTCTGGTGAGAACAATGGAGTGATAGCTTTTGTTGTTAAGAGTATGCAGAAAGTTATGACTGACTTCTCACAGAACAAAAATTAAAATAAAAAGGGATGACTAATGTCTTGCGGAGAGTTTGCTTCCATCTAAACCTGACTCCCTGGTGTTGGGCTTGCAGTGCTAAGCCCAAACCTGAAGGGAGGAAGGGATGCTCCAGGCCTACTTTGCATGTGAGGAGAATGGTGAGATTTCCACTGGCTGAAAACAGCTCAGTTTTGTCACTTCTCCATCCCAGGATGAACCCATCTCCTCTTGTTTGTGCTAAGGAGAAAGGCGGCTTTAGAACTGTATAAAATTTGTTTAGGTGACCACATGGAAAACTTAGCCATCGTGAGAATAGATCAAGGACTCAAGGGCAAACCCTTGGTAAACACTAGACCACAAGCACTGGGTGTTTTTGTCTTAATTTTTGTTTGAGGGCTTCCAGAAAGTTCATTTCAAGGCTAGATTTGCTGTCCTGAGGGACAGTTCACCAAGGACACAAGCTATGTAAGGAGGTGGGTGGGTGTTGGGGCATTTCAGAGCAGATGCCTGAAGAACTTAAATCTTTGTCTGCAGTAATCCAGCTTTGATGCCTCTGAAACGTTTTGAATGTAGAAGGGAGGCTGTGTAGAACTGTGGCAGATTTGTCCTGCTAAACTAAAGCTCAGCTGTCAAAACAAAGACAAGAGGGAGGTTTCCTATGGCCCAGCTCCTGCAGCAGGTATAAGGCACTGTGGGATATTGGGAGGCACCATGGGTGAGAGGACATTTCATGGTGAGGATCACTCTGTATGTACTCATGACTCAGATTCTTTTTCTGTAACCTCATCTCAAGAGGCTAAGTCAACCCAAAGTCCCCCAAATTGACACAGACTGTTCCCAATAAAACACAGCTTTGGACCAGTATATTTAATGAAAGAGCTGAGAAGGCAGCTGAAACTTTTGTGGGGTAAATCCCATTCAGCTCTTGACTTCAGCCTTCAGGGTTACAGAGATGTATCCATGAGCCAGCTACTGCAGCTGGTGCTCGTTGGTGACAAGTGATGGAGTCAGTCACCCCAAGAATTCTGGTGGGACATCTGGGTTAACAAAACAAATATCCAATGAAAAATAAGTGAAATAGATTTTCCAAATAAGATCCCAATTCAGCTTCCAATAATGTTTTTCACAAAGATAATTAATAAATGAAATATCCAATGTGATGCCTATACAGGCCACAAATCAATTTTGCTTTAAGGAGAACTTTGGACTTGTTTAGACCTTTCCTCCAGTGGATATTTTCATGTGTTTTGCCATAAGCAAAGTAAAAAGAAATACTGACTCTCCTAAAAAAAATAGTTCAGATGCAAATTCACTGACCTGTGTTTGTCAGATGAAAGCAAAGTAAATGTGTGTGTGTCTGTGGGGAAACTCATTGCTGTTGTGCTTGGCCTCCAAATAAAGAAAATCTTTTTTTCAAGTGTTGAATGAGTTTCGGTGCTGCCCACGAGGCTGGCACTTTACATCAGCGTATGCAGCCCTCTCCTGTTTCAAATTCACCATGTTTTGGATATGGTAAAAAGATTTGGGTTTTTTCTTTCAAATATTTTGCTTCCTTTGGGCCTAGGAAAAATAATTAACAAAGGAATTCTCTCTGTCACTCACGCTTTGCAAAGGCATGATATGTTTTCAACTCCCTCATAACTAAGTGTGCTAATTTTTTGGAAAGGTTTCCCTTATTCTTTTTTGAAGTAGAATGTGCTGGTAGCCAAAACAAACACAGAAAGAAGCCAAGGAAAGAATAAGATATATCTATTTGTATGACTGGTCCAAAAAGGGAAATCTCCAAAAACTACTGTAAATGCTATAGGATTTCAGATGGCAAACTCATCCAAAATTAATGGTTAATAAAACATTCAGTTCTTAAACACCAATAGGGTAAAAATAACAACTTCCAATAGTAAAAAATAATCCTTCTTTTAGTGTGGAAGGATTGTCTTGTGGTTAGTGCACTGGCCTTGGGACTGAGGTTTAGCACTTCTCTCTCCAGAGTGGCCCTTTGAGAGTCAACTGACCCTGCTGTATCTTTGTTCTTTATCAGAGCGTAGTCCTAGTGCTTCTTTCTTATCTATTTACTTCTCTTAGATTACCACCTTCTTGCATCACAAGCTTTCTTCTATCATATCTATATGCTGTCTTAAACAAGAGGCCTAATCTTGTTTTGAGTTTTCAGAGTGAGGGGTTTTTTTTCCAATTGGATAATTTTTTTTTTTTTTTTTTTAATCAGAAGTAATCTTTATTAAGTTTTTGTGTAGGACCCCAAAATGACATATTTTGTAAAAAGTCAGAATGCTGGGGGACAGATTCCATATTGTAAAAGCATCTCAAAATCTCAGGATCTAGTCAAATTCCTAGATCCTCACACATGCAGCCTTGCACAAGAAAGGATCAGAATTGCCATAATGATCTATATCTATTTTGAAAATTGTGACGTGTTAAACTCTGGAAAAGTGGTTAGCAAAAAATTCAGGATTAGGTGTCCATCACAGGGAATATATTCTCCCTATGCACATGAAATCTGTAAAAATGACCATTTTGCTCTTCTCAGTGTCATTGCTATTTACACAGAAGAAAAGAAACAATAAAACCAGTGTGACCTGCAGTGCTATTTTTGCATGCGAGGGACCTAAGAATATCCTATTACATTGGAACCATTTGGTTTGAATAAACAATCTATTGACCAATCTAGTGACCACACACACGTGAAACAGGGACTAAGCATTGTTGCATGACAGTGTTTCTGAAAGGAGGCAAAGTCTGCATAAACTCTGGCCACCCATAAAAGACTGAAAACGAGGCAGCATTTTGACAGGAAGACATGAGCAAGGTTTTCTGACACAGCCCAAGCTGAGTAGTGCTTTGGGGGGGGGGGGGGGGAAATGGTGTGTGCTGACATCTCCCTTTAACAGTTCACCAGCTGGCTGAAACCAGAAATAAAATCTCCAGAGAGCCACTCCAAGAAGGTTACCTGGGGTGGGGCTGCTCTTTCACAAGTACTGCCTCCAGCCCTGCTGCCCTGCCTCTGTTTCCCCTCAGCTGTCAGTCTGATGCTTAGGAAAGTTTGCTGGGCAGTGAAGATTTTATAAAATACTTTGTAAACCAGCCATATTGCTGTTTTGCCCTTGACACCTTTCTTATTATTGAAATATAGTACAACATCCACTCACAAACCTTGTCTGCTGTTCTTGTTGGTCCTGAACAGATGGATGCTAAGAGGAAGATATGAACTGTAAATAAACTTTTCACAAGGACATGGGGTAATGGTTTTAAACCAAAGGAGTTTGATATAGATTAGATAAAAGGAAGAATTTTTTTTTACAATAAGGGTGTAAAGCACAGGAAGAGGTTGCCCAGAGAAGCTGTGGATGCCTCATTCCTGAAAGTAGTCAAGATGAGGTTGGATGGGACTTAGAGCAAATTGGTCTAGTGGGAGGTGTCCCAGCCCATGGTGGGTTGATTAGAGTAGATGAATTTTTAAAGGCCCTTTCCAAGTCAATTTTTTCTATATTTCTATGATTCCTAGATGGGATGGATGGGAGAGTAGAGGTGTTACTCACCTTTCAGTCTTGAATCTGGATGCAGAGCAGTTAGGGTCCCAAAAGGCATCTGCTTCAAGGGCAGTGGTCACAGGTAAATCACATCTCAAAGAGCCTCTGTCGGGGCACAACCCAGCAACTGGCCCACACATTTTTCTTGTCTTCAGTCTCTGTCTTATGCACCTTTGTGCAGACATGCAGCTGCTGGCAGAGAGTCAGGAGATGCTCTGTCTCAGCTGGAGCCAGAGTAGTCCATCCAGCCAAAGGCAGGCTCAGGAGGAGGGAGGCCAGGCAGTGGGAGGACACCAGGGTACCTGTCTGCCCTCTGCTGACCCACCTTTCTCCACCTTGACTGACACGCCTAACCTCCCTGCAGTTACCACAAACTTGGACTTGGCTACATCTCTGTAGTTAATTTTTGTTCTTTAAAATGCAGCAATTTTTGTTTTTTAAGTGGGGACTGATGAAAGCTGTTGCTGTTCCTTATTTTTCCTTTCTATGAACTGAAGTGATGACAACAGAGTTTCTAGTAAATTATAACATAGGCAGTCAGTTCCAGATTAGTTTTGAAGTTGGATTTTTTTTTTTTTTTGGAAGGGTACAAAATACAGCCAGACAAGATTTAATTAAATACTTGTATTTCATAACTGTAATTTATCTTGCTCAGTATGTCCTTTCCCATGGGTTTACTCGGACACGGGGAAATTCAGCTTTCAATCTGCCAGACATGGAGACCTTTGTGTGTCCACAGGACAGGTAGAAAACAGGCAGTAGCAATGCTGGTCTTCCCACACTGCCCTCTTCGTGGTCTTCACCCCAAGCAGCCACCTCTGATGATCAGAGTTTAGCTTCCAGACCACTTAAAATCTGGTCTCTTGGTGAGCCTGCCAAGACTGTTATGATTACCAACTAAAACAAGCCAACATATTTTTGTTATATCTGTTACTACTGTGACTCAGAAATAATTCCATATGGCTGCAGACTTGCTGCAGCTCTTTATGCGCCAGATCTGGAGCTTGTTGGTGTCAGTGGAGAGGGTCCCAGTGATTTCAGTGAGTTCTGGAACAAGCCTGTGTATGTGTGTGAGGCCTAGATAAATATGTATTATCTCTGATGTGTAGTCGCTGACCCTGTTAGCAAAGATGTCCCTGTTTACCACATTCACAGCCCAGCTTTTTGCTCCTCCTCACCTTTAATTCTGTGGTGGTGTTGAGATCTCCTAAGAGCATGGAACAGCTGGCATGACTGATGTTCAGTCCTTGTGCCTTCCTGCATTTGTGTTTGCTGCTTCCCAAGACCTGAGCTATGTGCTGTATCCAGCTCTTCCCATGGAGAAATCATGTTTCTATCCATGGCCTGTGCCAATGCATCCACTGCAGAGATATTAAAATGAGAAACTCATCTCTTTCAAAGTACCCTTCCGCACTTTCCTAATGATTTGTAATTATTTTTCCTAGCAATTTAACACACAAAGATTTCTCTGTTCTCTGAAAAACACTACAGTTTTTCAGCCAACCATTCCAGAAATGAGTAAGAAAAGAGTTATCTTTCCATACATACTCTAATGCCTAGATACTGAGTGTATGGAACTCATTCTAAGAATGTATTTGTCTAATAGCCTGGAAAATGCCAGTTGTTCTGTGTGTAATGAGAATAAAGGAAGAGTTAGTTCTTGTGTTTTCTGTTGATAGGTCAACATGGAAGGGGTTTGCTAATGCTTGTTGGGTACCTCATGGGCTGGTACATTCAATTCTTCATTTCACAGAGGGAAGAGCTGGCAGGGCAGGAAGTCACACAACTCTTCTGTAGAGGCCATTCCTATGGGAGAAGGTTGGAGCCTGTGGCCTGATTGTTGGGGGAAAATCTTGCCCTGTTGCAGGGATAAATAAAGGATTTTGGTGTTTCATGACCTTCATTACCTTTTACCTGTTTCATTACCTTTTATCTCGTCAACTCCTGAAAAATTAATTGCCTGGAAAAGACACAAGACAGGATGGAGTGAGGCAAACCTCTTGGCTTTATTTGGTTCTTCTTTTCAGGGTCAGGATTAAAAGCACGAGAGACAGAATTCTTGTTTGGATTTGCATGTTTATTATTTCTTATCTACTTCCTCAAAGGGGCTCTCCTCTCAGCCCCTGTGGGACCTGCTGACTGAACACATTCTGTCCTCTCCCCTTCCTGGCTCCCAAATATCAACTTTCCTCCTCAACAGATTGTGGCTGTGTTTTCCCAAAATTTCATAGCCTCATACTTGTGACTGAAGGATGTCCGATGAAAAGAAACAAAGTGAATGATGTTCCCTATAATAAATGATAGTGAATGTCACTAGGCAAAGGGGGAAAAAAATGTAAGAGGCTTCAGTAGACACAATCAAAGTATGGCTGCAATTTGCAAGGGAAAAATGATAAACAGACCTTTGGCTGTACTGAGATTTTCTCCTTTTCTTTTGTCCAGGAAAATTTTTAGTATCAGGAGCTGTACATATCACACATAGTTGGGATGGGACATCTATTCCAGATGTTGGACTCTTGTCTTGCATGTTGCAGGAAAGCATCAAATTCCTTCAAATTCTGTTGATATTAGTGAAAACCAGGGAAACTCAGTACCTTGAGGGGCTGTGCATTAATGACTAGTTCAGGAAAAGACATCAGTGTCTCAAAGTTATACAACACAATACTTAACCCTAATGTGCTTTGGTAAGTGAAGATTTTACATGGAATAGTTCAGGACAAAAGGCTGAAGTAATTTGGGAATCATAATTAGAAGCTACATCACTTCCCAGGCTGCTGAACTTCCCAAGCTGCCTCATTGGCAGGTTTGTCTGTTGATACCTGTGTATCACATTCCTGGCTGTGTTTAATCAGAGTGCAGGATACCCCATCCATTAGCCTGTAGCACACAGAACCACTTCCCAGGGAAAGATACTGGTAATAAAATACTAATTTTATTATTGGAATGCACTAATGCTATTATATAGAATATATGTAATATATAATAGTATGTAATAATTCTATTATTAAAATGTACTGGAAGCCAACATGGTTGGTTAACTGCTGTGGAGGAGAAGACATCCCAGTAATGTGGATGGAGAGTGTCACACTACCTGTGGCAAACAGCCATGGAGGTCACTGGCAGAAAGAATCTGTTAGGACAGGAAAGTAGGGAAATTCAAGGAGAGAAAAGAAGAAGAGAAGAGAGTGACTTTTATCTGTATTCACTTAATTTTTAAAGCTCCTCTTTCCTGTGAGTCTGGGGTTGATTGAAGGGTGGGAGAGCCAAGGGACAAAGAATGTCATGACATTTGTAAAATTTGTAAAATAACTGGGTGTTGTACAAGTCTGTTGCTTTGTTGGACTTGCTTTTCAGAGGAGCTGTGAACTCCTGACTCCTGCTGGAGGTGAACAGCTGCTGTCTAAAGCAAGGTCCCTGCATTTTGAAAAAAATCCTGACTATTTTCCTCTTTCTTCAGAGAAATATCTAGACTCTGAAAATATCAAAATTTTGTTCCAATTTGTGTACAGGACTGACAAAAATTTCCTTGATCAATATTACAAATAGTGGCTCCGCTTTTTGCATTGTGTGACTGACAGTGGGCTAGAAACTGTGCAACAAGGCTGCAAGTTTTGAAGGTAGATTACATCTTTTTTGGTTCTTCTTTCTAAGGATTTGCTGCAGCTTTAGTGAAAGAACAGCAGAAACTTTGCTTGGAACCTGCCACAGAGCAATTTATAGCAGCTTATAACTGTAATTCATGGACGTTTATTATATGACCTGCTTTATGAAAGTTCACTATTAGTTCAGCATTTAGTGCTCACAGGCTTGGCAGAGTTTTCTGCAAGCTGGATGCTGAACATCCGGTGAACTTTGTTTATGAACACAGTATATTGTGGTTAGAAGGCTCTGGAGCCACAGGTCACCACCCAGTTGTGTGCAAGCTTAGAGCCTACTTGTCAGGGGGAATGGAGGCACCCTGTGCAAGGATTTAAGAGAGATAATAGTAATAGCAATAACAATATGTAATTTATTAGTATTATTTATAATTATAAACCCACCATCAATGTAATAAAACAATAACAACAACTGCAAAAGCAACAATTATTATTATGATCATTAATCACCCCCACTGTGCTTGAACACAGAAAAAAAAGAAGAAAACAGAGAAGCTACTGAGGACAAAGGTGAGGACAGTGTTCTCACACACTGAACCTCTGTCATCACCCCCCTGTAGGAATTCCTTAAAGGTGCTTCTGGGGGCTTGTATTAGAGGAGAAAATCATGGCTGGCTGATCCTAAGGCAAAGAAACTGCTGGAAAACTAAAGAGGATTTGAAAGAAAACTCCTCTGCTGTTTAGTCTTCCTCTTTTGTTTGGCTGTGGTTTATGGCATAGTGATTGACTACAGGCTCTTTCCCAAGCTGTTTATTTTGGAATGGTGCTGTCATGTCTCAATTACTATGTATATCTTGTTTTCATCTTAAAGAAGCCCAAAACAAACTAAAAACTTCATGAACCCATAGTTCATATATTCAGCTGTGGATGCATGTAGAGAGCCCCAAACCACCAAGTTTATGTGTAAAATGGACCATTTGCACAAACATTCTTGCTGGGCAAATTGTGTCTGTTCTGCATAAATGAGTGGTAGGAAGTAGAGTCTGCTCTGCCCCTGATCTGTGGTGGAGTGCAAGGGTTTGGGGCCCCTGTACCAGATCTAATACCTCAGAGACAGATCCTTCACTGTATGATGGCAGTCTGTGTGTCTGAAATGTGTCAGCATGCTGAGCATCTTCTTCATGTGTCTTCCTACCACTGGTAGGAAGTACTGCAGAACTTGGACAGCCCAAGCTAAGAGGCTTATTTATGTCCTGATGGGAGGAAATCACTGAGAAGGTGAGCTTAGGAGAACCCAGCTGCTGAGCCACCAGGGATGGGCATAATGTGCAAGGTATCACAGTGAAAGAGTTTCTCTACTGAAACATCAGTTGAAAGCATTTATGCTTTCTTGGTGCTTTACTTCTAAACAGAACCTTTGTTCCACACTTTCATCTCACTAAGCAGATGGGCCCAGTGTTCAGCAGTAGTTTGTTTAAAATCACTGAAGAGAAAGAGGCATATTTCATTCAGCCTGTTTTGGGGAGACAGTTCATCCAGTCCTGAAGACAGCAACATGGTTGTAACAAATAAGGGAGAGGACATTTGAGAGACTGATGAAATGGCATCCTGAATGTAGGTGGGACAGCCTGGGGTGATGAGGGTGAGCACTGTGATCGAATTGTAGCAAAGTGCTCAATCCCTTCCCAGTTAGAATAAATTAATAAACTACAACTCTCTCAATTGTGCAGCCAAATCTGCATTTGCATTAACATTAAAGAGCCAAATACACTTTCTGCAGAGTGTATGGTTCTCCCAAGAGAGTCAGCATTCCATTGAGCAATGTTGTTGTGAGAAGCCACCACATGAAGGTCGTTTCTTAGAGAATTAGTATTGTGCTTGTGACACTGTACCATCAGACCATCTGGGATTATTATGACTTCTACTGTTACTAGGACTTCTAGAAAACTAATTTAATATACTATTAAATCCCTGTGATTAAATTCCTTCTCCTGATGTCCCAATGAAAGTTAAAATAATGAGGAAGGCACAAACACATTGTCATATAATTAATGCTGGTAATTTTTATAAGGTCAAAACACTTTTGTGGCAAGGCCACCAAAGAGAGCATGTCTCAGTGAAATTTGAAAATATGTGATGAAGGCCACAGCATTGTTCCCCTGTGGGCTGTGCAGACTACCTCCTTAAGGCATAAAAGGCATAGTTTGATGAAAAATGAATGTTTTTACAAGTGGGAATTCAGAACACTCAGTTAAGCTTTACCTTGAATTATCTTCCTGCTATTTCCCATAAATATAAAGGGGACTGGCCTCTGAAAGTGGACATTTAATTAGGCAAGGAATTCTTCTCTTATACCCTGCACTCAGTCTTGAAAAGAAAATATTTCTAATGGATTCTTAAGGAGTGAAAATGTTAATTTAAAGGGACTGTTAATTTAAAGGATTGGTTGGGAGGTTCTACTCCAACTTGCACCACAGTTAGCCATCAAGAGGGATCATCATTTATTCTCTAAAGCATCACCACTGGCCTCACACCTTCAGTGATATGACCTTGGACACAGCTGTCAGTCAAGCTGTCCAGGTGGTGGACCCAGATGAACTTCAGAGTACTTGGCAGCTGAGAGGATGCTTATTTTTTTATATGGATTATTTCCTTTTCATTCTTAGCTCAGTTGATGAGTAGGAAAAGAGCCATCTCTTGGTAAACAAGATACCAAGACAGTGTTATAAAGCACCACAAAACCATTGTGTTGTTTGAGCAGAACAAAACAGTGTCTCAAACACTTATTTATGAGCCTATTTTAGACTCTTGTGGCATTGAATTATGAAAGGGAGGTGGGTTTAAATCTATTTTCTACATTTTTATTTTGATTTGTTTTTCTGAGTTGTTGGCAGTGATAATGTCCTTGTTTGTATCAGAACTGGAAAGGGAATAGAAGAGTGAGGTGGGGTTGCTTGGACACATTGAGATGGTTTCAGTTATTTCAGCAGAGAAGAAAACATTAGTGATCGTTAACATTTACATGTAGTCAGGTGTTACACACACACAGACACAAAAGCTATTAATAAAATTATTTCTTGGAGTAACCAAATTGCTCACGTGGTGAAAACTTGGTTGGCTTCTAGTTTTCTATAACTAGGGTAGTGTAAGCTTATTGGGATAAAATAAAAACTGTCCTCAAGCTTCTGCCAAAAATGTTGAGATAAAAAAAAAAGATCTGTTCAACAGTTGTCCCTCCTTATTTTTCATCTTCTCTTGATTCTGGATATTAGGCAGGACTTAAATATATATTCATATCCAGACTATCCAGTTATAATTCCTGATAAAAAGGATTTTGTGAAAGTTATTAAGCCTAGAGCTTCAGAACTTACTGTACTCTTTTAAAATGTTAGAAATCAGACCTTCTTCCTTCTCTCTTCACTACAACTTTAGGTCTTTCAAGCACTCAGAGCTGAGTCAGAGGTAGAGTACAAAAACTGTATGGATGATGGCCCAGTAGGCTCTTGTTGCTAAGCAAAAATGATGAACAAGTGAAAACCAGCAAAATTCATCTCCTCAGGCCCTGATGCACCAGAATCAGGAAGGGGTAGGTCTGGTGCAACTTGCTGGATCTGCTGTGTGCGTGCCATGGATCTGTATTCTTGCATAAACTTGGGTTGAGCTCAGGCATATGTGGCAGTGAATAGTGGAGAGTAACCATTTCTCCCAACAGCTGGTATCTGGCATCTTTGGCTTGCCAGAAGATCTACAGACAACTTGTATTCCACTTAAATCCTGTTTAGGCTTAAGCGTCAGCTGAGATGTAGTAACTGTCAGAATGTGTGCTCCCACTCCATGGCTAATGTGAAAGAATGTAATTTATCTGAAACTCCTTCCACTGTGGGTTACGCTAGATGGCAATAATTCACATTTTCTGGGTGAGGATAGCCTGCCTTAGCTACCATAACTAAGTCGATTTGCTCCTGAATCAGAGGAACGTGCTTCTGTGCCTGCAGTAGCAGCAGCATCCTTTGGTCCTAATCTTGTGCTTCAAATGGAAACACTTAGTCCTGTTGAACCTTGAGGAGAAACACAATCTCTTCAGTGCCTGCCATAATCAGAGCTCTCATAATTTTTGAAGAGCTCATGAGTCCTCTCTGGTGCTTTGAGATGAGGCAGGTCTGCATGTGCACATAGCTACAAAGACCAGAATGGCTTTTACTGTAAATTATTGAATCTCTTTCCTTCCCCAGCAGGTCAGTGCTCCATGACTCACACCAGCCCTGAGGAACACATCTATCTGGCTGAATGTCTGCAGATTACCCTGAATCCTCTCCAGACATTTTGGGCAAATACACAACACCCTAACAAGTTGTATCTGCACCAGTGTTTCCCTACAACACAGCTTCCTGTGCTCAAACAAGATAAACAGTGGAAGAGCATCCTGTTGTGCCACAAGGAGAAGAGGCTTCAGTTCGTGCATTTGTTTTAAAATATTTAGATTTAGCAAATCTCTACAGAAAATAGGAAATGCCTGATTTACCCAAGCAGCGGCTGCAATCCCGTGCTCGTCAGCAGCCTGGGGCTCAGTCTCTTGATATCCTTGCAGGCTGTACAAAGAGACCACAGGCCTTGGGATCCCTGGTGAGCAAAGACAACACTGGGACTTGGGCAGGAGAGCAAGCCTTGGCTCACTGTGTGTGAGTCTGCCTGGCAGGCACAGTTTATAAGCCATTTAGGAAGGTCAGTGTTTGTTCGATTGCCTTGCTCTGTGCTGTGTGATCTCACAAGCCCCACGATCCATCAGGTTATTGAACAGGAGTTTGTGTTTATGGACAACTGGAAGAACAGTGAGAAACTCATATTCAGTGATATCCTTAAGAAGCTGGACAACAAATAAGCCAGGAAGAAAGCCCAAAGCATGGTTCTCTGAGGAGGTTTGGACCTCAGTGAAGGTCACAACAGAGTGCACCCAGGAGTCCCCTATATGGGAACAGCTTGCTGACTGTTCCATACTCAGCCATACCAAGTTGAGCAATTAGAAGACAATGGCACAAGAAATCCCACAGCAAAACCTGGAGTTTAAGGTCTCCAGGTCAGTTGTGACTTTCTAATTTGGTGGCTGAGGATATTATAATGGATGAAATAAAAAATGTCAGTTCTTTTTACCCATCTGGAGACATCTGCACAGAAAGATGAAGGAGTAAATCATGAATTCATGCACGTCTGTTTTTATGAGACAGTGGGGAAAAAAAAAAGTATTTGACTTCCTCTGTGAAGAATAAAGAAAATACTCATGTTTCAGAAAAGTGTAGTATGAAAAAAACATAGGTGAAAACTCCTTTTAACCACAGTATGACTGTGCAGGGGTGGGCACAGCTGTGATCTGTTACAGTGACAATATTGTATCCCGCTGGTGCCACAGTGTGTATCTGTATGTGCACATGATAAAATTATGCCCCTCAGCCCTTGTCATCAAATGTTTGCATCTCTAGATAGATACATAGACACTTGGTTGCTTGTCCTTGGCTTTCCTGTGGTAATCAGGCTATTGCAACACAGAAGTTTAAAAAACTTTTGATAGCAAATCCCTTCCTTAGTAAAGGAAGAAAAAATAGACAATAGAGGAAGACACAAGCACAGAAACAAGAGATTTTCCAGACTGGTAGCAAAAGGATCATCCCACTTCCATCAGAGCAATGTGTGATCTTTGAACAATGCCAAAAAAAAAAAATTAAAAATTCAACTCCCAAGATTACCATGGAGTAATGATTACCAATGTCATATTAATTATACTTGACACTCTAGAGCCAAATAAAATGACTATCTAATTAAAAGCACAGCATCACCTTAATGAAACAGCCCTCACTTGTCACATCACAGGAGGCTTTATAACTTCCTTTCCCGCCCTCTATTCTTTGAATCTAAGTTCAAATTCAAGGGAAATTTTGCTCATGGATTGGGTCCAGATGTGTCTGATGTTTTAACATTTATTTTCACAGTTCCCTCTGCACGATAGATTTGGGCTATTCCTGAGCATGCTCTTGTTTCCTCTGACATGATACTGGGCTATGCTGTCAGCATGAGATTGGAAATTGGTGGTGGTGTCATTTCCAAATCCTACTGATCTGGAGCATATAAAAAGATTTTGTCCAGACAAATATTAATTCTCTTCTCTGTGGAATTAAAATTTGAACTCTTTATGTCTGTAACTAAACCTGACAAGATGCTTTGACTAAAGAAAATTTGCTTAGCCCCTTTGAGTTTGCTCTGGATTTAGGCCAGCTGATCCAAGATACAACCCTAAAAAGAGGACCAGAACAGCATCCCAAATGGAATTTAGGCCACTGGAGAGCCCCCTTGGATATCCTAGAGTAGTCAGTCTTTCTAGCTGTGAGGACAGGAGTCTCAACTATGACAGCTCAGCTTTTATGGTATTCAGCAGTGATTCCTGACTTCATGTTGGTTCATGAGCATGTGTGTGGATGGACAAAATTGCATTTCCTTGGTGCAACTGACAAATACCTTTTAGGATGTCTCTTGAATTACATCTTTAGAATCCTTCTAGAGTCCCCTCAGCACATCATTCAGCACATGTCCCACCAGTGCTGAGGTTATCCTGGGCTCTCTGTCACTTTCTAGTCATATTTCCTGAGAAACTCTTCTGTAGTCACACATTCAAAAAACACCCGTTTCTTGACACATTCCTTTCATCTAGGAGGACCTCAAAAAAACAGCAAAGATAATTTCCCTAAATTATTATTATTTGTGTCTTGTTGCCACTTGTTTCCATCATTTTACAGAGTAACCCACATCTGGACTTATGTTTGCTGTGTTAGTTGTAAATTGTCTGGGGAGATGGCTGTCTTTGTACCTCTTGTTTGTACTGCACCAACCACTGCAGGTATTCTGGTGCTGGGCACTGCACTGGCAATGACACTGGAGTAATAATCCAACTGCAATTTGATAAGCAGTACAACTATTCATTAAAAAAACTTGTTGATATGTGTTTCCAGTTTTCTTTTCAAACATTCTTACGACCTTTCTATTCCATTACTACAACACTAGCACTATCACATTGCGTTTGATCTCATCTTTTCAAAGTAGGTTGTGATGAAATTCTCCTCTCTACTATGGTGCTCTTGTAACTTTGCCATTGAATATATTGTCAAAGCACCAAAGCTTTTTATCTTCTGACACCCTGGAACAAGTAAAGGCAGAAGAAATGTGGAGCTGTGGTTGAAATGGATCTGTCTGAAAGTAAGAGGAGAAAACTGGGGACAGGTTTCTTAGGGGTAGAGCTTCCCTTACACAGGCCCTTAGCTCTTATTACAGGGAACAAGGAACTCCTTTTCCAGGGATATTTACTATCAATGTTTTCCATTGAATATTTATGATAACACAATGACAGTGGGAAACTTGAGTCCTGTCTGAGGTTGGGAGTGGGGAAGAACTTTCACAGCATGTAGTTGTAAACTGCAAACTGACATGCATAGATTTAGAGTCTGGTTTCCTTGTTTTCCTTCAGAACTAGTGGAAGGATAAATGTTCTGCCAAAGGACAGTTCAAAGAGATGGTGCAGCAGGAAGAGAGAAGTTGTGTCACGCACACTTATCAGAGCTTGGAGCTTCCATGGCTTTGGGTAACTTCAGTGGAAAGAAGTGGGATGCATCCTCCAGTAAATTAGATCAGATTAGATGGGAACACAGCTTAAAGGACTGGAAGGGCTCCAGCAGAGTTCAGCTCCAGTTGACAAAGACAGCAACCTTATATAGTATCAGCCATAAATGCAACAAATCCCTGTAAATGTTCCTTTGTTTTTGTTTTTTCCTGGTTGCTCCTTGTAGGAACTCCATTTAGGGACTGTATTTTAACCTGTAGCCGCAATTAGCTCATATGTGAAGAATCATTCACCACTACCGGCTTTGTTGCCATGTTTTATTAAATAGTTAAAGTGTCAGCTTTTCCTCCACTAACTCAATGCTTTCTGCTTTGAGCTACAGCTGAGGCATGCCTGAAAATTCAGGAAAGACTTAGGATCTACTAGATAGCGTATGAGCTTTCCTTCTCGTATTGAAAACATTTTTGGAAGCATCAGCTGTATTCACTGGTGGTAGGTTGTGACTTACTGCAGCCTTGTTTTTAATATAGACACTGCTTTTGGGATTTTATGGATTTTTCCTGGCCTACTAAGATTTACAGAACTCAGTACTAGTGAGTTCTGTAAGGGCATCTCCTTAATCAAATGCATGCAAAAGCAGGATACTATTGTGTTCATTGTTTTCCCCACGAGCTCAGAAATGTCTGATTTTCCTCTAGTGGTCTGGATGAGCTCTTGTCTGGCAGTTCTCAAGTTTTAACTTCTTTAAATTTTTGACCTGAAAGTCATGTCACCATAGCACAACTGCAATTACAATTCCTCATTTTGATGGAAGGAAGTGAGTCATTAACAAGCAGTTTTCAAAAGTTTTCTAGAGGTTGACCCAAGTCAGCAACAGACAAGGTCCTCTCCTCAGTGGACTGTATCTCAAGAGATACTAATATAATTAGTAAACATCCTGGAATTTAGCATTTGGGTCATACTATCTCAATATTTATTGTTTTGTTTTGTTTTGTTTTTACTGGCCTTTTAGAAGAAAACAAAGGCATTGGTAACTACATGATGAAGCCCAGAGACTTCAACAAGAGTAAAATTAGATGGCTGAAAAGGCCTGCAGAAACTTGAATTTGGGGGGAATGTGAAGAAAATCATGATAGTCAGAGCAGTACCCTGATGTTGCTACAGAACTGTAGGGGCCAAGCCCAGACCAAATGAACCTCAGGCAGGGTTCTGCATTAGCCCCTGGATCTTTGATAGCACAATAACTCCCTCCTCAAATGGTGCTAGAGCTGCCTAATTTCATACCTAGTCACCAGAGGACACTTTGCAGTATGGAAATGACAATCCTTGCATTGTTGAGAGGTCCAGGATTTTGAGGTATGAGGCCTCGTCATATTGGTCAAGGGAAAGCTTGGCAAATCAACCTACAACTGTGGGAACCAAACCTCTTTTTTTTGAAATTAATGTCCTATGACACTTGAGGTATGCAAGCATATAATAATTTTTTAAAAATATTAATTCAGATGCCTTTTAAACACATTGGAGGGAGAGTTGATCTAGATCCAGGTTACTGGAAAGGCACATTTTTAGCTTGGGATGGTGAAACCTTGGCATAGAGTTAGCTGGTAAAATTTTCTCTGTATAAGAGAAAGACCTCCTGAGCTCCAGACTTCATTATAAAGTTCTTGGATTCAAAGATTGTATGTTGAAACTGAAGATCACTTTGCTGCTCAATCTGTGATGCAGACTTGGCTCTGCATCCACAACTGGAAGTTGAATTGTTGAATATGTGACAGTGAACTCTGTACAGGTGTGATCCCTTTAATTTTATCAAATCCTGTCTCAAAGGAACTATCACTACACCTCTAATGCTCAACTTTAAAGCAGAAAAGCTAAAAAAAATATATTCATATTCTCAGCTGGTAGCCAGCTTTCCTTCTGAAGCATAACAGCTTCTATTTTTGTAGTGTTAAAGGCAACTTTCCCACTAGGTCTCTAGTCTAGGCTAAAAAACGTGCAAAACTGACTGAAGAAAGATCTCTTTTAACCCTCTAAAGTATTGACAAATAGACTTCATCTTCTGGCCTGAATTAGAAGGGGAGAGCACCAAAAATTTCAATAGTTTGAATGTTTTCTGCACCTAGAGTGGAGTTCAGAGGTCGTCTCTGCTTATCTCTGCTGTTCCATGCAGTCATAACAATTACAGCTCCACCTGGACCACTAAAGGCACAGGTATTTTCATGTGCCCAGATAACTTGTTAATTCCACAGCAGTGCTGACCAGAGTGCAAAAACTGTGCCACGAGTCTTATTTGACAGCAATAATTATCAAAAACTGTCTGTATGCTGTGTTTTTGTTTTACACAGTTGACTTTTCCCTTTGAATGTTCCAGTTTTTTATCCTATATATTAAATATTCTTCTAATAATTAAAAAAAAACTCCAAACAAACACATTGCCCAAGTGAACTGCAATTTCCTTTGTGTTCACTAGCAGGCTGTAAAGGGGCATTCAGCATGAGCACTGGAGTGACTGAGGGATCAGTAAGACCATTAAGTTCCCCTCAAAGTTTTTCTTGTAAGCAGAGACACTATAATTAAAAACTGTTCAGTACTTTGCTGTGAAGAGGCTCAAAACACTGTGTGATAGGTAAAATAAAAAGGCAATTTCTGTCAAAGAGACTGTTAGGTAAGAATCAGGCAGCCATGAACCCTGGAACTCAGAAAAAACTTAAATTTTGTGGCTGCTCTGTCACTCTAGCTGTGGTAGGACAGCAATCTAATCTCCACCCTAGAAAAAAATTCTTCCCTTGGAGCAGTTTTCCCAGGCAGCCTGAGCTGAGCTCCTGCTGCCATTGCCCTGTCCCACAAAGCCACTTCTTCTTGAGCTCAGCATGGCCTGATGCTTCTCTGTCATTAAGGGTATTTTCAATGGAATGAAATTGTTCACGTTAATCCTAAAGGCTCCCCACAGCTCCTACTCACTGTATTTATCATACTTGGCTCATCTCCTCAGATATGAGACTCTTCCTAACAGCCTTTTTAGGGCAGGCTGGGGAGCCCTTCCTGCAGCACAGAGGCCTATGGCGAAGGCCTCAGTGCAGCATCTGCACAGCTGAATTTGTGATTTGCCAACATACTGGTCCACTTCATAATCCACAGATACTATCTGTGGCTGGAGGAGACTTTGTAGGATGGAGAAACCCTCTCCCCACAAGGCAGATAATTCCCTGGGCAAAGACTCCTGGTGGTGGTAAGTTTATCTGTGGGTGCTGGTGGCACATTTTTCTTTTAAAATAGATCTGAGGGGAGACAGCTCGTCAGAAACCTGGCTAATCTAACCTGTGGGGAAGTCAGTGCTTTCACTGCACAGGGCTGAGGACCTGACCAGCAGTGGAATGTGACCAGAGGTGACAGAAGCTCATCCTGGACAGACTTGTATGCCACAAAGCAAATGGTGACAGCTCATTTCAAAGAAGACGGTGTAGGGAATGCACTGCTGCTCTTAAGTATTTTGAAGACAGTACTATGTCTGCGTGGTGGATTTTGGTAAAAAAAGACACAAGAGAAAACAAGAAAAGCATGGAACCAATTTCTTAGATAACAAACGAAGTTTCTTACATGTGAAACACATAAAAGACTGCAAAAAAAAATCATCATAGTAAAATATCTGTGGGGCTGGATTCCCCAGGACACTTTCTGTGCTCTCTCAGGAAAGTCAACCTCCTGATTCCTCAAATGCTTTATTTCTTAAATTCAGAAAATATGTATGTACCATCATATCCTTCTAATTAGCATGAATTTACATAATTCCATATTACCAACTACTGTGGCATTCAGAAAAAACTCCACAGTTTTAGTTTCTGGAATTTAGGGCTTGTTTCCCATTTGTAAGGTGGATGCTTCCTATCATCTGGCAGTGTACGAGCATTGACAAGGAAAGGACACATAATTCACAACATCAGGCTGCAAAATATCACCTGGGAGGAGGGAACAAGCCTTCTCCTCAGTGCTTTCTTGTTTATAATCTGCACTGTCCCAGTTTCTATAAACCCACTGCCTCCATGGGGCTGTGACTGTCATCAGTGCTGTGTAAACAAAGCTGGAAATGAAGCCCAGAAACCCATTCCTTTTTTTTTCTCCTGGTCTCTCTTACACCAATGCTTGGGCTATCACCTTTGGCTTTCAGCAGACAATCTCTGAAATTTTTCATTTCCTTCACCACTTATCTAAAGTGGCTCACGGAGATAATTTTCCGTGTCAGCAGCTAATCTGATCTGAGATCGTGTTGCTAAACTTTCTACACAAATCTTCTCTTTTTTCTACAGCCCTCTTTAATGACCTCAAACCCCTTGGCTGTTACCAATGCCTACACCTGAAAGATGCAATTCATTATTGCCCAACATTTTATACCAGGAGTCACAGATCTGCTTCTTTGAGCCTTGTTTTCTCTCCAGGAACATAATGAAGCTGTGGGCCCTCTTTACCTCCTGGTTACATAAAGGATTAAATCATTATATTTAGCAGACAGAGGCTCCTCTCTGGTGCTGAACACCCCTGGTCTAATCTCATTTACCATTTGTGTGTTGAAAGAACTTGAATAATTTCAGAACAACTGGTCTGGAGTTAAATTGGTCAAGCTGAAAACGATGTCAGGCCCCTGTTGATTTATTTATTGGCTATGTCAGTAGTCATCTCAGTTCCTGACTCAGCCAAACAAAATACTGCCTGATCTGCACAGCCAAAAAATAGTTACAGAGTGAAAGGATTTTTGCACTCAGATATGTTACCTGACCAAATTTATGGTCCCATTTTGTCTTTGTACTTATTAGACACAAGTGTATTGCTGTTCCCCCAAACTTAGACCTTGCAGATAAATTATCCTTAATCTCATCTGATTTCTTTTTGTGCTGCAGAGCAGACATCCCTCCAGACAGCAAATCCTTCCTGATCTACCAAGGCTTCTCCACTGAGCTCAGTAATTCACATTCCTCTTTATCCACTAGAAACTTGAACTTTCACTTAAATTAATGGTCTTATGAAAAGCCCTTGCTTTCTCTAAAATGTTTGTATTAAAACTTCTTTTGAAAACATTTGGCACATTTTTTTTATGCTTGTATGAAAATTAATACTTATTAATAATTAATTTTAACGCTTAAATGAAAAATAATACTGAAAATTAGTACTTGCAGGGTTTTTTTCTGGGGGGTTTTTTGTTTGTTTTTTGGGGTTTTTTTTTACTGATGTCTATCGGGAAAACATTTATTTTGCTCAATATTTTCTCAAGAATATCTCCTGCTTCACAGTTCACATGCACTGTCACAATGAGCTAAAACCTTTGTTATGAAAACTCCTGAACTCTGAAGTTTCAGCCAAAGTCCAGGTCACAGTTTTATAATTTGACCTCAGCTCTGCAAATACAACTCTCATTAGGGGGATTTTAATTGTTAATTGTAGTTTGTAGGTGACTTGAGTTGGACTCTCCATGTGCCTAAACTGGAATAGGTTTTTTGCATTATTTTGATACAGTTAATGGTTTGCCTCTACCATGCCAATGGGTTTGTTCCCCAAAAGAAAAGCATAATTTAGCTGTACTCTTATTTCCATGGAAAAACTATGATCCTATATCCTAGTTCTACCTTAACTGCTACTCTCAGTTTGTAGGATTTGTAGGATTGTATCCTTCTGTACCAGAGCAATGTCAGGATTCACTGCCTCACAGATCACCATTCAAATATGGTGCAAAACTCCAACAAATCCATCAGTTTAAGTTCTGTGCCTGTTTTTTCCACTCTGATTTTTCATTTTTGACACAAAGGATCTGGAACCCTGAGCTACTAATGGTGGCCACCTCTCTTTTAGCTGGATGAGCATCCATCACCTCTTTACAGGGCTGTTCTGCAGAGCCAAGGAAGTCCAGTACTTCTGCTCACAGATAAGCACATTTTTTCACCTCTGCAGTGACTTTATGACTCTCAATGTATCAGTAACAGGTAATAGGAGCATTACTGATATGTAACACACAGGCTGCATCCGCAGTTATTTCTCCACACTCCAGACCAGGCCTTGCTTTGTCCTGATTTTGTTTGGCCTTATGGTAGGTTTCTGTGATCTTTCAGCCAACCTGCCTTTCCCTCGTGGTCCTACCATTAAACTTCTGAATAGATGTGTACCTGGCACTGCCAGATAGTTTATGGCTTAATGTTGTCGTGCAGAGATATTTTGCCATTGTAACATGGTAATTTCAGGACAAAAGACAGTCCTGTCCTCTGCTTAGGGGCCCTCTGGCCTCATCACTAAGGCCTTGTTTCGTTAAGTTTGCAAGACTTTTTGGGGACATTTTGGTCTTGAGGAAAACAATGAAAACCCAAACCCTAATGCTACATTCACTCAGATTAGTAGAACTAAAGAAATATCTACAACACCAAAAAAAAAAAAAAAAAAAAAAAAAAAAATTCTATCTTCACCCCTCTGTAGCCATCATTCCAAATCTATTTGAGAACTCCTCTACTCCTCTTCTGTTTAACACAGAAGCTGCTCTGCTCTGAGCTACCTCACTCCTGGTGAAGTAGCTGTCTCATTTGAGACACTCCTGTCTCATTAAGAAGTTGTTCCTGGTTTTCTGCTATCCCACTGGGAAGTTGTTCCTGGTTTCTCTAGCTGAAGTCACTTTCCCATTTTTTGATATCTGAATATGTAAAGAGAGGCAGACTCAGCTGATTCCTCATGCACTCTCAGGTGGATGAGGTCACTACTACACTAGCTGTCAGCCTTTCTCCAACTGAACGAATATTTTATTGATTATCAGTAAATGATCTTCAAAGCCAGGACCCTCATGTACCTGGGTTGGGAAGAGTGCATATCATGCTTAAATGTGCAGTGAGCTGGAGCAATACTCAAGTACCCTCTAAATCCTACACCCATCCATAAGAAAGTTTCTACCCCAAGACTTCTGAGTCTTGCTTAGCTCCTGAAGAGCTGGAGTGTAGTTGTTTTGCTGGCTTGGTCAGCAGATGTTTCTTGGCTTCCTGCTGGCAGACTTGAGCAGGTAATCTTCCCCTCCAGATGCTGGGAAGAATTCCAGCTCAAGAACTAAAGTATGAAGGAGGCTTGGGGGAGTTGTTTCTGCCTGGACAGATAGTAAGACTGCTGCTGGTGCATCACACTGTTGGTTGTAGGATGGGCCTTTTGTTCTTCTCCAGTGAGAAACACCTTGGGGTCCCTGTCAGTGCTGCTTCCAGACAGTGCTGCAGGCTGGGCTCATGTACTAGCAGGGGAGTCATGCAGCACTTCACCTGGTTCTGGGTGCCTAGGGACACACAGGAAAAGGGAACAATTAGGAGTCATCTTCACAGTTATTTTACACCAACAAAACCCCCATGGTACAATAAATGTGAGTGTCTGTGTCCCACATCCTTACCCATCTCTATTTACATCTACATCTATATCTACATCTTGTACTGGCACAGACCCATGTCACCCAAGCACTGGTGACCTCTGTCCACAGCCTGTGTCCTCCTCAGCTGCTCTGTGGCTGGCTTTTGGACCTTCCTTCAGTTTCAGGGAGCAGTCCATCTTTTGCATGCCTTGGATGTGGGGCAGGGAGTGAGAGGGGTGATGACACAGCCGGGACTGCAGCACAGCCCTGCAGAGCACTGCTCCCACCCTTGCAGGGACATGCCCCAGGTTCAGCAAATACAAAAACCTGTGTCCTCAGGAGATAGTGACACATGCAGAGGTTGTGCTCCCAGTATGAAATTACTGGAAGAGCTGCATTAGGTCACAGTACCTCTGACCAAAACAGCTCAGCAGTTGTTGATTTAGATGGATCCGTGGTGTGGTGGTGCTGTGTGTTTGTAATGTAATTTCTTCTCTGGGATGTGCTGCAGAGACCAAAGGTTATTGTCTGCTTTGGAAGGCAATTTCTTTTTTTGAACTGCAGGCAGCAAAACAGACTGGTTGTTGGAGTTTGCAAAAGGCCGTCATGGCTCGGCTATGTCATTTTTAAATAAACACATTTTAGTCATTAAGTACACACTCTTAAAGCCTCAGTGAGAAGAACATCAGAATTATTAGTCAAGCTTTAATTCATCTGGTATGAGTTACAGCTGAACTAAAGCATGTGGCAAATAAGAGGAGTTATTTTCCAAGGACAATTTATCTGTGATAACCTCTAACACAGAAGGAGCCCAAACTCTTAACCATACCCACTCTCTCTACACATTTTAGTTTTGCTTCTTGTGTTGCTATTATTTATTATATAGCTCAAGAGAGGACCAGGGGATGTAATCGATCTCTTGAGGTTCCTTTGAGCCCTCCATTTCCATGATTAAATGAGCACGTGAATTGTTATAGACATCATCACACAAATGAATGTTCTATTAAGCACCAGTAAATTGCTACAATAGCAAACCAAAGTTGTGTTTGTACAATATTTCACAAATCACAGACAGCAAGGAGTATATTTTATATGTGGGCATATTAATTCCTCTACTACCCCCATATCCCTGTGGTTTCTTGTTTCATTTGGTTTGTAGGGTATGTGAACAGGTCTTGCCTCGCTGAAAGAATACCTTTTCCAAACATGGCTGTTAATTTCTAAGTGGTTGGCTGGTAAGCTCCTCTGCTGTGCCCAGCTTTGAACCCACCTATGTAGGCCATAAAGAATTGAGGGGGAGTCAAGGAGGAGAGGTATTGAGTAGATAGTGCATGTGGTGGAATATATTTCATGCCTCTGAAAGTAATGACATTAATTTAATTAAAAATCCACACTGGTCACTACAATTTATAGGCCAACATGACTAATATTGTTATGCTTATGTAAGCAGAGAAATTAATTAAAACTTTGAAGCTTTCTTGTTGGCATAATGAAAGCTTATTTTACACTGGTGAGAGATTAAGGAAACTTTCTTGGTGGGCTTTTTAACAAAAAGGCAAAGAAAAAGGCACTTTCACAAGCAGGGAGTGTTTAATTAAAAACAGGAGAGAAATTGGGAAAATGAAAGAAGCAAGAAATAGCTTTGTTAATGCATTAGCTCTGTAGAAAGGGCCTGGGAATAGCCAGGAGGATTTTGACACTGGTTCTGTTGGCATGAGAGAGAAATGGGAGCATCATTTGTTACAGGAACCGGGGAAATGGGATGTTGAGGTGGGACTGGGACAGGGGAGCAGTGGTATGGGGGGTGAGCTCCCTGTGGCAGTGTCACAAGATACTGGAGGCATTGAATTGCACAGGATATCTCCCCTCCCGCTTTCAGGAAAGGGATGCTTCTGTCAGGTCCTTCTGCTCAGAGCTCTCAGCCTTCACTCTTTTCCTTTAGTTCCCATGTCTGCTGTTACTTTTCTGAATAGCATGGAGGTGTCATTGGGCGCTAGATAGCCGTAGAAGATTTTTTAATAGTGAGAGTGAAATTTTTCTATTCAGAAAAAAAAAAGTCCATCTAGTGCCGCAAAAAATGCTTGCCCATTTAATTGCAGTTATAGTTATATACAGATATATATATATATATATACACACACACACATATTTTGGTCTCTAAACCTTCCTGAGGGGGGCAAGCGGATAGGGAGGTGCTGAGCTCTTCTCCCTAGGATCTAGTAACAGGATGCATGGGAAGGGTTCAAAGCTGCACCAGGAGAGGTTCAGAATGAACATTAGGAATCATTTTACCATGGTGCTGGTCAAACATTGCAATAGGCTTTCCAGAGAGGTGGCAAATGCCCCAGGCCTGTCAGTAATTGGGACATTTAGACAATGCCCTTATAAAACTATTGAATTTTTAATCAGTCCTGAATTGGTCAGGGGGCTAGATGGTCATTGTAGGTCCTTTCCAACTGAAAATATTCTGTTCTATTCCACATGCACATCCATGTAGGGTGTAGCTGGTGGTGTGGGTTCCTCTCAATCCAGATTGCTTCACTAAAGCAACTGGAGTCACTAGAGAGTTATTTGATGTAACATGAAAACCCTGTGAACACTCTGACACATGACAAGGACAGGTCCAGGCCTTCACAGCAGCCTGAGCCAGGAAAGGAGTAAATGGTGAGGGCTTAACAGTGCCAGGCTGAATTCATCTGGAACCTGAGCTCCCATGGGTGGGGGATTACATGAGGGGGTAGATATTATTTGTATATAAGGCGTGGAAGCAAATTCCAGCAGTAGAACAGCTGAAATCACAAAATTTTGTAGCTCTGGATATTGCTCAGGACTCTCTTCTGCTGTAATTTTCCCTTTTGACATAATGATACATAAAACTCAGTAAAAAGGAAAAGAAAATAATTCCCTTCACTTCTTACTAGATCAGCAAGGTCAACATAAGTGCATTGTATATTCAAAAAGCAAAAATGGAACTCCTGGAGCTGTTTGCACCTCAAGTTGTTATTTGAATCTCCCCCGTCTGAATGCCTTGCTGGAAACCCAGCAGCTAACTGCCTTTTCATGGATGTCCCACATTCCTCTGGAAGCAGAAAGGTCCATGCTGGCTGGTTCAGTCAAAGTTGTTGAGGAAAGCTCCAACACAACCAAGAGGATTTTAGGGTCTGCAAGGGTCCAAAGGGTAAATTGGGAAAAAAATATTCAGCATTCATTAAAGAATAAAGCAATCAAGCAATGCTGTGCCCTGATCACTTCCCCCTCCACTGGCCAACCATGCTGCATGACAGATGTGCTCTCCCCAACATCAGTCTAACAGAAGCTACTGCTTTTCCTCAGAACTCTATATACTTCACATTCAGGTACCTTTTGTGAGCTGCTCTTCACCCTCAAGCTGCCCTGACAGTGTTAATTCCCCAAGATGACAGGTGAGATGAGCCTTTTTTTGAGTTTTTAGCACAGCATGATCACAGTGTAGCAGTCACCATCAGGTCCAAGATCTCACACGCATGTCTTCCTTCAAAATATTGGAACAGTCATCCCAGCTGCCAAAAGGATTAGAAAACATTGAATCTGGGTAATATTTAGGCTATGGTTGAGAGCCTGTCTACCCAGGAAGAGCTACATTTCCCTTGCTTGGGCTACCTTCTGACTTACCTTCAGAAACAGCTACTCCAAACCATCCCTCATTTTCTTCATCTCTTTACACTCTTGGGATGGCATTGATGATCCTTCTGGATCTGTTCCAACCCAGACTATTCTGCAATTTTGTGAAATAACCAAGGGCATGATTTTCCTGAAGACTTTGGTGTCTTCTAGTAGAAATCAGAATTTCCTCAGAGTAGAGAAGGCTGTTTTGTAAGAGAATCAGTGTGTAGATCAAGGCTACCATGGGAAGGAGGTGCATCCCCTTCAGCACAGACATGAGGGCAGCAGCATTAGAGGAAAGGAGGAGTGAACATCTCAGTGTGTCCTGGAAATCTGCAAGGAAGGACTATGTTCTCCTAAACAAATAGCCTAAAGCACAAGAAGATTTGTTGTGCCAAAAAATGTTACCCACTGATTTTAATTTATTGAATACACACATAAAAGAAACCAGTCAAAAAGTTTGCCTTTGCATAGAAGGCCCCATCAAAACATCATCCTGTTGTATAATTTTTTTTCACCTGTTTCAGAGGCTCTCCATTGTGATTATTTCTTTTGCAGTAAAGACCAGAGCTGCTGCCTTCCCCTCCACATCACCAGTTTTAGGAGAGTGATGAGAGCCGTAGTTCCTATTTGACACACCCTGAGATTGACAAGTGCTATACTAATTATTTCCTTGAACTGGTTGTATTAAGTATTGGCCCTCTATTCCTGAGAAATTAAGACAATTAAACACTGTAACTGTTAGGCAAGAAATTTGCAGTGACAGCTAAATGACCGTGGCTTTCCTGTCCACCCAAAGAACAAAGTCTCCAGGAACAGCAGGTGACCAGCAAATACTAATGAAGTAGCCAATACACAGAGGAGTCCTTCCCTTGCACACTCTATCAAACTGGCTGAAACACCTCTCATAAAAATATTCCTGCTGGATCACAGAGCAGTGCCAGGCTGGTATCTTGTGGAGGAAACACTAGAGATCGGTGTGAACACACATGTTTTTCTTCAGGGAGCCCCATTTCAAACAACATATTCAGGTTTTCTGGATTGTGGCATTTTAAACAAAGATTTGTTTTGGGCTTAGCATTGTCACAAAATGCTGTCATTACTTTCAGAAACTCAAAACCAATTTTTTTTTTTTTATTTAGGACTTCGTGTGTGGGGGGGGGGGTGGGGGTGGTGTGTGTGTGTGTGTGTGTTTGTATTTTTATGCTCCTGAGAAGACATTCTGGTTTGGGATTATTGTCATTATTTTAGTACTTTGATTATTATTTCCATTCCATATAGAATGTAATTTAGATATGCTGATATCTCTAGCAGAATGAAATTATGTTTTTCCAAACAGCTGGGAGTGGTTTTATTACAGATGGGTATCAACCAGCTCTTGAAATCTGTTCCAGTGTAGACCTGAACTCTCTGCCTGGCTCCCAACTTTTGTGATGTACAACATTTAAAAGTTGAACCTTCCCCCTGAAACACTGTGAGTATGTTGTGTTGAAGAATGGCATAATTTTTATTGAATCATGGACATGGAGTAAAAAGAAAATCACTACCGGAAATTTTATGAACTACATGCATTTTTAAGACACAGAGAGTAGATGTGTAGAGATGAAAAAGTTTTGGTTCAAAATGGTTTATAAAAAATGAAGCCTGCCAGAAAGCTGATCATTGTCAGGGGCTTTTGTAGTGCCAGTGAGTAAAGGAAGTTTTACAGAGATTGTGGAGCTTGGTACATTCTTTATTATACAGAACCTTCTCCATTTCAGCCACTGGTTTAGCCAGGTCTTCAGGAAAGCAAAAGTACATCCTCCAAAACCTTGTAGGCTAATGTAAAATTTAATTCAATTCTCAGTTTAATGCCAGGAGAGGGGCAAACAATTTTCTGTTCCTTGCTTTCTTGCTATTTATGAAAAAGCAGCTGCAAAGAAGAATGATGCCAAGCAGCTCCTGCCTGTTGTGCTGCTCAGGGCTGTTCTCAAGGGAGGAGAGGTTTCACCAGGTGCAGTCAAATACCAGTTCTGCCATCCAGCAGATGGGATTCTATGTGCCAGGGCTGCCCACATGAAGTCCATACAGCTGTGAAAGCACAGCTCCTGCTGCCAGAATCCTTGCCAGCACCACACACTCTCCAAGCAAAGGTGGGCATAAAGAAACCTCCCCAACATCCAACTTCTGCTCCCAGCATTTGTTGTGGTGTCAGTGAGGACTCTGAGGTTAGCTGCCTGTTTATTTGTTTTCAATCCTGGGACGCTGTGTGATCTGTTTTAAGCTTGGAGATGGAGAAAAATGCAGCTCTGTCTTCAACAGTTTGTGCGAGTGGCAGTGACTGATGCCTTTTGGAAGAACACCCCAGGGGCCATGAGATGAGTTTAGATTGTGTCTGGGTATTGGTTAGCAGCATTTGTACCGAACTGGTTTCCATTATTCCACATGTCAGGAAGAACATTTGCGCTTCCAGGCCACTAGATGATGATGGTACTGTAATTACAGCTGCATCTGAATTAACATTCCCACATGAATAAAACATTAGCATGATTATTCTTAGCTTTTTAACTAGTGGTCTGTGGTCTCATCTCATTATAGCTACTTTCTTAACCAAACCAAACCACACACTCTAACAAATGAAGAAGAGAAATAAACAAAGAGCATCACTTCACCTTTTTCCCATTTAAGACTTGGAGTTGGTTAAATAATAATGAAGTATCTCTGAAAACCCACATGTTGGCAGAATTGTGTCCATGATGGGATATCTGTGAGCTTTAAACCTTTGCTTCATGTCCATAAAGGTTTTGACAACTGAAGACTGAAAATTTCAAATGCTGTATGTGTAATTATGTCTTTTTCTACATGGGAAAATAATTTTCACATTCAAATATTAGTATTTTGCATTTAAACAAAATCTTTGGGCCACAGGTGGAATGTTTTCATAGGAGCTTGGAGTCCCAAAGGGTACAAAGCCAAGTCAAGGCCCCTGCTGTGATGTGCTTGAGATGCAGGAATTGCCTTTGCCCTGCCCTCCTCATGACATGGGCTGGACCGGCCTCCACAGAGCCTCAGGCTCTAAAAGCCTTTTCAGGTGTGTCTGCACTCGAGCCAAATGTGTGACACCAGCTCAGGGACACATTCCTGAAGTAGATTTACATGCTGTGCTCTTGCTATAATCTTGCCTTTCTCAGCAGCATCAGCAGAGGGAAGAAGGGCATTTTTTAGTTTGTGAGTTAATGACTCTTACACAAATTGAAATGTCTGTTGCTGTGATTTTAGACTTGGTCAAAATAGAGATACAAATAAAGATACCATTCCTGGCTCCCTGGAAAACCCTACAGTGTCACTACCATCCCCTTCTCTTGATGACATTTTTTAATATTGAGCTTCTCTGTTTTTACTGACCCTCTTTAAATCCCTTTTCATCAATAATAACTTTTGAATCCTCTTGCCTGCTTCAGCCAATGCTTGACATGTTTGTAAAGGTATTGAAGATAACATGGCTTTAGAAATGTCCTTAAAAATTGTGTTTCTCTAGAGAAGAACCTCATCATCTTCTCATCAGAGGAGAACTTGGTAGCAGGAACACAATTTTAGGACACATCAGGGAATCCTCCCCTGAGAGAGAAGGAAAGGTTGGAGTTGCTCAGAACTCACATTTTTTAACTTGCACTGGTCATATGATGATTAGACTTAGGAAACCGTTCTGCTGTTCATGAAACTCCTCTGGCAGTTTGGGAAATACAGGTAAGCCTCATTCTTCTGCCTGGTACCTTTATGCAGTGTGTTGAGAACAAGGGGCTTTGCCTTTGTCAGGATCTTCCATTGTGTTTCTGTAAGGAATGAATGCTGTAGACAGTGCAGGCTGTGAAATCTGCTTCTAATGATAGGCTACATGTTAGTAGCTTGAACCCAAGCTTGACTCATAATAAAAGTAATTGTAGGTAGCTATCCATTCCCATTCCAGCTATTGCAGGGATATTCTTCCAGGGGATGTGTGGTTGTGGCCACACTTTGCTGACTGTTTTTGCTTCTTGAAAGCTGAATGCTGAGCTGATCTGGCAATTGTGTGAATAAAGTAAAACTAGAATTTCTTTTTATAGCAGTCTCAAACTAGACCCACATGCCAGGATAAGAACAGCAAGATCCAGCACCTCACCAGATTCTACCAAGAGGAGAGGGGACCACTGAGCCTGTCTTCAAGGATTCAGCTGCTTCCATCATTAGCCTTTTGAGTCTGGTTTAGCAAAGGCATCTTCAAGTATATGAAGAGAAAGGTTTAAGAGCAGATGGGCCAAGCTGAGCCCAGATGTCATCAGTCCATTGGCAATTTAACAATTTGGTCTCAAAAATATTCTCTATTACAATTAAACCTGATATTAAATAATTTCTGGCTTTCCATTCCATTGAGGGGAAAGTCTAACCCTTGCAGAGGCTGAAAATGTTGGTTATGGAGGTTCTGTTGGGAGGATGACAGGTTTGGTCACACAAGAGCTTTCTTCCATGGCAGCTGTTCTCAGTTTGGATATTTTTTTTTTACCAACAACATTTAACAAACAACAGCAGAGAAAACCCTCATTTTAAAAAAAATGCTGGATTAACCTCCTGAGAAACTGGCAGAAGAAGCTGCCTTTGCCATCCCTTAAATTATATGTTGTGCTCCCCTGCTGGTACAATAAAATAAAATGAAAAAGAATCTTCTCAATTTTTCTTTCACCAGTGTGTTTGGATATTGTCAGGTCAGCCCTGGTGGTGGGGTAGCAGATGACTAATAGCTGTGGTTTTTAATTAAATGTTATCAGAAGAGGATGATAGATTAGCACTACTACCCCCTACATTTCCCAGAACATTTCAAAATTACTTTTTGAAAAATGGACTTAAAAAGAAGAAAGAAGGGGGAAGCATGAAACAATGATGGGAATTCCTTGTCCTTGCCGGACTAGAACAAAAGCTTTCTGTCTGTCAGAGAAGGAAAAGCTTATTTATTTGTTACAGTTCAACCCAGTGCAGGCTGGCTTGTACCTGGCTGGGATTTCTGCAGCAGAGCTGGACCTCACCTTCACAGGTCTCTGTTTCTGCAGGGATTTCTAAAGAGGAAATGTAGGCATTTGGATATTTAGAGCTGTAACACCTGAAAATGATAAAACATGGGATACTGAGTGAGCCTTGCATTTCTACTGCCTAGAGGTTTATTTGGAGTAGGCAGGGGAATATCTGAGCCAATGGAAAGGAAAAAAAATATTTTTTTAATCCAGAAGTAGCTCATAATTGAAGGCTACCATTTTGTCCCTACATGAAATAAGAGTTCAGATTCTGATTTTTTTTCTTTAGGCAGGAACCAAGATCAAATCATTTCAGTGCAGATGTCAGGATCCCTGTTTCCTGTAGAAAGATCTTTGGTCCTTTCTCCTCTGCTCACCTTTTTGTTACAACTATTAGTTATAGCACTCAGGTAGTAAAGATAGAAGAACACAATCTCTAGACCCACCTTTCCCTTAAAAAACAGCTTAAGAATATTTTCATCAGAAAAATAAAGGTCATTAAAGTAACTAATGCCTTTCAGAGGATTGGGTTTGGATTGTTCTTCTCAGAATAAGAGCTTAAACTCTTCTTCAGCTTCATTTTAGGTCCCTGAGTGCAATTCTGGATGCTGCCCAAAATGAACAAGTGGTGGGGAGTAAGGGTGCAATCTACAAATAAAACGAGCCCATCATTAATTTTTTATCATCATTGTTATTTTTATTAGTCAAGGTTTTGGCCCCCAGAAGCTGTGGCATTTGTAATGAAAAAGACACAAATATCTTGTAAGTCAGGCTATAAATATGAGGCATTGGAAAACTGGGCTAGTGCCCAGATAGATGATTATTTTTTAGAAGAAATTAATTTATATTTCTCCCTTTCAACCAAAAAGGTGTGTCGGTGTTTAGTGACAGAAAAAACCCCCATCTTTATCCTTATCATTTTTTTCTGCTGCACATATATTGTCTTCCTGAGTTTCTTCCATCTTTGGATATGGCATGCACATCCCACATAACAGATACGATTTCAAAGCAATGTTAATGGCTATTAACATTAAAATGCTGATTTCCCAGTTGCCTTGTTGAAACAAAGTCTGAGCTGCAGCACACAATGCCAATAAAATCCCACTTTACATATAGTGGTAGGTGAAAATATGATAGAGGTTCCCTTCTCTGCCAGCTATGTATTTTCTGTCCAAGGAAACTCGAGTGAGGTGCAGTTCTCCTACAGATGCTGATTAATTCTTAGGTCCATTTAGAGCGTGCTATTGCATGAAAACAGAAGAACCTGTGGGAGTTGGTATTTCCTTGAATTTTTTTCCTTCTGGATCTGCACTGAACACATATTGAGTGCATCAAAACTCCACTTCAGGGGTGAATAAAAGGAAAAAAGCTGCTACACTGCTGGAAAAGAGCCTGCATCAGAGTTTACCTACTTTGCATTAAGGATGGTGACACAAACAGAGGGGCCTTGTGTTCCTGTCAGGGTGCCCTATGACCAGTGACAGAAACATGGGCAGTTCTAAATTAAAAGAATATTTCTGTATTAATTTATCACTCTGGTATATACAGGGCTAAGTATTTTCCAGAAGCTGCTACTGAGCCTCAGAAAGATGATGGAGCTTAAACTGTTGTGAAAGAAATACAGTCGCTCTCCTGATGTGATGTATTTGGCCTCATGAAAGGGCATTTTGTTTAGGTAGTACATAGAAATCTTAGAAAGTGCCTGTGGACACAGATATGGTCCCTGGGGCAAAGCAGCAAACCTGAGCAGAGAAAGCATCATAAATCATAGGGCTTAATGTGCAGCTCATAAATCCAGTGTTTGTAGGGAGCTCTGATAAGGCAGGATGCTGTCGGAGCACTTTCACTCCACATAACATAGCATGTGGCATTTGCATCCACACAGCAGTGAAATGAGCTGAGATTTGCATCTCATTTTTCACTCCTCCATGGTATGGGTGGGGCAGATTCTGGTCGTGACCACGGTGTGTGCCTCTGTGTGTGTGTGTGTGTGTGTGTGTAAAAGAAAAAGGTCATGGGTTTCACAGAGTGACTCCAAATGTAAATCCTCATATTTGGGATGGCAAATAGACTCTGAATTATGTTGATTTACATGAATGACAATCATATCAACCTGTGAATCTGTAAGTCAAACATCTGAGCTTGTTACTCACAGTAATTTCTATGTATACATATGAATGCTTATTTGATATTTGCATATCAGATATTTGCATCTTTTGAAGGCAAAATGTGAGATACGCAATCAGGTTTTATGTGCCTTGGTCTGTCTGAGTTGTTACTAAAGATGGCTGGATGCTGTTTAGATAACAAGTCTGATAGCCAAGGAAACTCAGGTTATCCCAAACAGTCTGTGCATAACTCCTCAAGAATTAGATGCCCTTCCTAATGGCAACATTTGCAATACTTTCAGGGTTTGGGTCTTTCAGTTACAGTGAACATCCTACTCTAATATTTGAAATAAATCTTCCTAGTTATCTTTTTTCCCTCAGAGTTTTAACCCATAGAGAAAGGAAATGAAATGAGCGACCATTATTATTGTATTTTCTGCAATCTGAGGAAAATTTTAATGAAAATATATCTGTCCAAGGTAAGGTGATCTGTGGGACCCATTAAAAGGAAGAAAAATTGCATTGTGGTCTCCTTAAGTGGTAAACACCCAGGTTTTTCTTGACTCCCAACATTCCTGATGGTGATTCAGAGTGCCTTGTCATCTTTATGAGCCCTGATGGTCATGCCACAGATTCACAGAATGTTTTGGGTTGGAAGGGACCTTAAAAACCATCTAGTTCCAGTGTCCCTGCCCTGGGCAGGGATGTCACCCCTTGCTCAGAGCCTCATCCAACCCTGAACACTTCCAGGATGGGACATGCACAAACTGGGAGAAAATCCATGTACCTCTCAGACTTTGTACTTACATCAATGTAAGTCAATAGATTTTGACCCCAGGGGCTGGTTGTGGGAAAAATATTCTAACTGGTATGGTGCAGGCTAGACAAGTAATCAAATATCCTACCTTCTTCGTTCTTTCTTTCTGCTTGAGCATAGGCAGAATTATTAAATAATCCCTCTAAATTAAATTTCTCTTTCATTTTGTGAACATCATATGGATATCCATGCTTTCAGGACATAACTGGAAGAGTGGCTATGAAGCTGATTCATTTTCCTCATCCATTTTAACTTGATAACCACAAAAAGCAGTAGATGCTTTCTTTTTTTTTTTTTTTCCCAGTACAACAAGCAGTAGCATATGTTTACTGCACAATAATTTATTCTAACAGAGGAAGATGATATTTCCCTGATGGTCCATGTTTCTGAGAAAAAATGAAGCGTCTCTCCCTTTACATCTTTTCCTTTTCTCATCTCTTTTGGATGAGAAATCATTGCTTTCTTTCATCTGTCTTAGATGAATTCAACAAAGTTACTATAAAGGCTCCAGCTCTCTGTGTGCTCAATGAGCCCAGCAATGACCTTTTCTCCTTGTAGCATCCAGTGTTTCACTTGTAGTTTTTTTATTTATCTCCTGCAGCAAGCTGTTCTGTAGTATTTTTTGGTTTGGGTGGGGGTCTTAATCTACAGAGTTGGCTGCCTTTAAAGAGAACTCATTCCAAAGTGTGGCTCTAGCTGCTACACAATACTCCACACAGAAGTGGAAGCTACATCACAAGTCTGGAAATGTATGTTGTTCCATATTGCTTCTTTCCTGTGTCTGGAAGCTTTTTTTCTAATTTTGCAAGGTTTGGGGTTTATTTTTTATGGTTTTGGGTTTTTTTTGTTTGTTTGTTTGTATTAGTTTTTAAAGAAAAAACAAATCGTTGAATTCCTGGGGCTCTCACTTGGCTCTGGTTGCTGAATGGTCCTGACAACATCATTGGAAGACCAACGCATGGAAAAACCCTTTGATCTTGTATTTCTTATTTAAGAAAGAAGGATACTTGTTAGCATATTGTCTCAATGCTAAAGTTCTGACTAAATTCTTGAAGCATTGCAGCAAATACTGGTACTAGCAGAATGCCACTCCTTGATAAACACTTGGTGGCAGTTTGCATGTCAGATGTCAGCTGTGCTTTGGTGAGCTGAGCTTCAGCCTGTCATGTCTTCATGAAATCAAAGACATTGCAAATGAAAAAAACCTGTAAACAGCCAAAACCTGAGGCCACTCTGTAACCCTCATCTAGGGAGAAGCCTCTTCTCCTTGAGTGGAAGAGTTTTTTGCATCTCTGTGTCAAGATTTTCATCCTGAGAACTAGAGACACCAAAGGAAGGACATGGACACAGTGGTGAGGCTGCAGACACAGAGACCCAATCTCTGTCTCATGTCATTGTTTTTCATTGTGTTGGACCCTCACTGAGGGGGTACTGTACCTGTTGCCTGTCTTGCTCTGCCCATTGCTGCCTGCTGGCCCCCAGCATTGCTGCTGTCTCAATTTCTCTAGGAATCACCCACTAACATCCCTCTCCTCCATACAGGAGACCATGAGCATGTTGTTCAACTCCACAGCATGCACAAGGTATCCAAAATATCCATCCCACTTCCTTTTTCTCCCCTTCTTATTCTCAACACTGGGAGCAATGTCTTAATTTAGGAGTAGTTTTTGTTCCAGATTCTTTACACTGTTGTGGTTATAAACTTTAAATCTCTGTGTGCTATCCTGTCTTTTTTTAAGAAGAAATGCTTCTCCAACACAATGAAACAAAATCTATGAAATAGATTTCAGTGTTCTTCAGAGTCTCTTTCATTTCTTCCCACTCTTCTGCATTACGGTGTTCTTTCTTTTGGACTCCCTCCTGGGAATTATTTAGAGATACAGAGGAATCCCTTTTCTCTTCCACAAGCTCTTAAAAGTTTAAATCATTGTTTGTTGCTGGGAAACAATATTTGTTTTCTTTGTCCAATGAGAGGCCAGTACCTAGTTCAGGTTGCTGGCATCCCAGAGTATTAGAAATCATTGTGAAGGCCTTTTTGGCAATGCCAAGTACAGAATGCGGCAGCCTCACCCTATGGTGGGGACAAGGCTGTTTTCATTGGTGCCCTCAGCCCAAGGAGGGCCAGGCAATGCATCACACAGGCCAGAGCTGTCCTTAAGCCTGAAATACATCAGGGAAATGCCAAGAAATATAATGGGAAGGAGAATGATGCAGTGGAGAGCTCACAGTGGTTATCTGAAGGAGGGAATGTGCCTTATGTGGAGCCTGTGTGGCTCTTGCAGGTTGGTGGCACTGACTGACTCCTGGTCCACACAGCCCTTCCCAGTGCAAACATCCATGATGGGGCCTGGATTCATCCTGGAGTTCTGAATAACTGCATTTTTCATATCAGGCTATACTTATTTTGGGGTTTTCCTTCTCTTTCTGTTCCCTTGCTTGCAGAGGTGCTAAGCATTAAAATAACAGCGAGGAAGGGGAGAATTCACATCTTGGCATTTCTCAGTGAAAGTCTGCCAGACATTTAATAAACTGTTTTATGTTGAAAACATTTGAAGAATGACTCTGCAAACAGTGATAATACTTACTCATTAAGCTTTCAAACAGCCTGGCCTGACAGCCTTAACCTTTGCACCGTGCAAATGAAAACATAAGGCACAAGTAAAACTCCTTCCTGCAGTAACTCCAGTGGGCTGAGTAGTGGATTACACCAGGTATGAATTTACCCCCTGACATTTGGTTCATTTCTAACAGCAAGTCATCATGGCTTGGTTTGAACCCCAGTGCCTTATATAAGACTCCCAATAGAGTTAATTACTCAGCTCTTTACAATAATCCATTGCCCAGTCAACCCACAAAACATTTCGTCACAGTAGCAGCCTGAATGTTCAGTTAGGGGACCAATTAATCAAGCTGGCATTAAAAAAACGTATAAACCCACATTTTATAATAGTGTAAAACATCAATGTATTAATTTGAGTTGCATTTGGCATACACAGACATGCACACACAGTATCTCTACAGTTGATTTATTACGTTTAAAACAGAATGGCATTGGAAATCTATTTTATTAGCCTTCATTGTTTTAAAACATAAAATAAAATGAAAGCATTACCTAATAATGGCTTTTAAATTCTAGATAAAGATGCCCAAAGGGAAAATATAGAAGCCCTGGTGCATTGTATATTGTTCACTTTCTTTTTTTCGCGTGGACTAGCTCAGTGATTTGGAAAAAGAAACTATGTGAATTAAAGAGTGCGAAAAGAGGTGACGTTTTAGGTATTGCTACTTGTCCAGTGTGTTCGGGAATAAGTGGAAGTGATTCCTTTTTCCCCAGCATGCTTTGGATCAGAAAACATAAATAGGTGGCATCTGTCTCATTTACCAACAGCACTCACAACTAAAAGAGAAACTGAATGAGAAGTTGTCTTTTAAGAGACAAGAGCAAATCCCTTCTTTATTTGCAACTGTTTAGTTATCCACAGTTATACGGGGGGAGGGGGAGCAGAGGGTGGAAAGGGATAGATTAGAAATTAATGGAACAGAGATGAAAGTGTTGCACCACTGAGAAAGTCTGCCACAAGCTGTTCCCAGAGGCAGGTAATGGATCCCTCTCCACCTGTGCAAGGGGGAGGCCAAAAGCAGAGATTTGCTGGAGGTTTGTAGCAGCGAGGTAGGCAGCATTTCACTCTCAGGGAGTTGGCATACAGGAGCAGCAACCAGTGGAGGTCACCATGTCTGGACCAGTCTGTGACACTCAGGGGAAAGGTCTTGCCCTGACAGTGAGCATGGCCTGGGGGCTGAGGTGCCGAGGTGGCTTTTGGCCCTACACTGCAGCTCCTGCCTTTGTCTTCTGCCTGTGTTGGCTTCCTCCTCTGGAGGTGAGGAATCTGCTGTGGCTGGGAACTGCTTATTAGTAGAGATGTTAGGCTGGGGAAGGACTTTGCCCAGAAAGGTTCACTGCATTTTTCTGGGTTATCTATTAGAAACAAAAAAGAAACAAAACATTTTCAGTTATTAAAACTTTAAACACACACATAGAGATATAAACATAAATATATATATATTTGCCTAGAAAAATATCATTATGTATGCTTCCACAGAAAGGTTTTAACCCCTCACAGTTCTTAAGATTACCTTACTTTTGAGATCTGCAGCAGATAACTTGCAACCAGGGCTGAAGGGGTTTGGCTCAGGAGCAAAGTGTAAGGCGGCTTGACAGGGTTTGGTGCTGACAGAGAAATTGCAGCCAGAGGCAGGTATACAGCCATAGAAAGATGAAAATTCAAATGGTGATTATGGATTGCTGGTGAAATTCATATTATCGACATCAAACTATCCTGGTAAGAACTCTCTACATTTGAAGGATCTTGAAAGGCAGAAATGGGGAGTTGTCTGGAAGACGTACTGAAGTTTTTTTTTTTTTCCAAAAGCAGCATTTGAAGAGGTTCACCTGTTTTTGCCTCAGCAAGCTCCAAGGGCTGACCTCTGCAGGAGAGTCTGGACTTTTTGTTAAGAAGAATGCCCACTTTATTCTGTCTATTGAATCCTGTTGCAGTTACTAATGATTGCAACAAGGAACATGGCAGGGCTGTGGGTGCTGGCAAGCCACGACCTCAGTGAAACCCAAACTGCCTTCCCCGAGTATGTACAGGAGGCAGCTTCCTTGTGTGCCACTGTGATTTAACCCTGAGAAAGAGCCTTCAGTACCATAAGCCTCCTTCCTTTTGCCTCAGGTTCAGTTTCTCAAACTGTGGATTTTGGTGGGGTCTTTGGGGGGGAGGGTTCTTCTCATACTAGATTCCTTCCTTCATTTTTTTATTCAGTGGGTTTTCTTTGGTTTTGCTTTTTTTTTTTTTTTTTTTTTTGAGAACACAAAATCACATGATTTCATCTGAACTCTCTTATGCTAAGACATTAATCTGCATTGCAAAATGTTTTGGAGCAAATGTTGATGGAGTGAACGCAAGCTCTCCCCTTCCGTACGTAGCTCCTCTCAGCAGAGATGACATTTTTCTGCACAGCAGGCACAAAAGAAGTAGAGGTGTTAATTCTGGGAGAGTTTTTGTCTTTGCAAAGTTCCCCTACTATTTTATAAAATGAAGACAAGTCCAGCTGGGCTTCAAATACCAAGCAAGACGCCAAATGGTTAGCTAAGGGGCAGTATCCTGTGGGATGGGGTCAGAGGATGGAAACAAAGTGATTTAGGGAAAACTGCAGCAAATAAACTTTCCAGCTAGGATTTATTAAAATTATTCCTCCTTTAATCCTGCTGCTTAATTTTTCATCCTATCTCTCTTCCCAGTATTTGTAGCTGCTGCCTACTACACTGACAGGTGCTCCTTAAGCTCCAGTGGTAGCTGGGCAAAGTCATCTGACATTGTAACTGGTCTGATGGGTTCACAGTGCTGGGAACTGCCTTACCAGGCCACTCCAGGTGTGGCTCTGGGTGGCATCACCTTACCCTAGGGAGGCACTCTTTCCCAGATAAATTGACTCCTCTCCAAGGAAAAGGCTCTTGGTGTTCCACTGCTGGGAAAGGGTCTCTTGGCTCCAGGACCAGTGCAGGGCCATGAGAAGACACAAAGTTGGCTTGGAAGAAAAGGGGAAGGGCAAGTGTGACATCTGTGGACAGTCACTCCTTCTCCCAAACAGCATCCCTCCCATGAGAGCAGGAGCAGCAGGCTCAGCCCTGCAAGCCTCCAATTCCATTTTTATATTTTCTCTTTCTCACTTTCTTTTGAGAGGGTCACAGGAAAGGATCTTGGCATCCATGATTTGACAACATTCAGCTTTGCATATAGAGCTGAGAAACCTTCAGGATGTCCTGCTGAACACAGGATATTTGGGCTTACTGGGAGTGGCCCTGGGATCTCAGCCTCTCACCAGTTTAGCCTTGACTTCTCTTCAGTACGTGCTCTGTAAGCAAACCAAGGCTGCCAAAGCTTACCTTTGATAATGCTGTTGGCAGCACAGGCCATGGAAAACTTGTCTAAGCACAGGTGATGGTCCTGTGTGGCTGACTGTAAGCAGAAGAGAGTGTTCATGCGATTGCAGGTGGGTCTGCACTAGCTGTTTGGCCTCCAGCTCCCTTGAAAAAAATCCTTGTCTTCTCTGAGGGCTCTGCTCTGCCTGTGTAACCCCAAAGAGCTGAAATTCATTCCTCCTGAATCCTGCAAAAGCTCAAACCCATGAAATGAGCTGAAATTAGACTCTGGCTGCAAAACACAGTGCCAGACATGAATTCTCTTAAAGTTTGGTGTATTCAATGCTGGGAATTTGCTTCCACCCATGCCAGAGGTAACGGGATTAGCTGTGAAGCCCTGATCCCACTCCTTAACCTTCCCAGAGCTCAGGGCAGCCTGGGCTCCTGGTCTGAGCTTCAGGCCTCTGCAGCTGAAAGTGTTTAAATAGGAATGTCCATCACGCAGTGTGAATAAAAGTGAAAGTGGCCCTTTTAAAAGAGAGCGATGACTTGATCAAAATGCTGCTTTGTCATATCTGTTTCATAAAAATTTGCCCCCTCCGGGCCAATCCAGCTTGATGTCAATGGTGAACGCCAACCACAGCCTTGTCTTGGTGAGCGCCACACAAAGCCTTAATTTCACAGCCTTCAAACAACAGTGAAAAATCACCAGGAACTTTCTCCTCGGATCTGGGATCTCCCTAGCAACCGCAGGCCAAGCATACTGTAATTCAATTTATGCCTTGAACTCCTTCAGGAGTCTCTTCTTTAAAATCTGTCACAGTCAACGTGCCTTGGGAAACTATTATAAGCGCCTGAACCTTTGACCAGCGGAGAAAGCAAAGCGTTAGTATAAATCTCGTAAGCATGTTTGGTCTGTTTTTATGTTGGGCGTATGGTACATTTAACATTCATCCCGCAGCCTCCACCTCTTTTCTGCTTGGGAAATGCACCCTGCATCTGTCATACTGTCTGCACTGAAACCGGGCCGACCATCCCTGAAAGGAGGCGCGGGGGGGAAATGCCTCCGCTCAGCCAGAAGAATTGCTTTATGTGGAAATGCACTGACGTGGCCCTCGGCTCGTTGGGAGACAGGGGTGTCATGGGAAAGATAAGCAGGAGTGACCTGGCAGGTTTGTGAATGTCTCAATCGGGGACTGAAGTGGGTTTAACAAAAGAGTGAAAGCTTAGCAGGGAAACACAAATGATAATGAACTACTCACTGTGTTTAAATAGCCATCCCCGAATAGTTCTGCAGTGAACATTGTCAAGTTACTTGAGTCAAAGTGAGGTTTATAGGCCTGTAATTTTTGGGGTTGTTTGTTCATGAGCCCTTTGTGAGCATCTTGAAAAAATTACTGCTTTCGCTGACAAATGCCGTTTTTAAATTAACCATATGATACGATGTGTTATAAATAGGATCCTTTTCTCTCTGTTAGCTCTGTGTCTCAAGTGTGGTCAAAAAGAGAAGGGATGAGCTTTTAATGAGTAATGCTCGACGGGAAACATGTTGGCATTGAAATCTAGGGGCAGATTTTGGCTAGCATCAGCTGGTGGGGGGTACACCCAGGGGCAAGAGGCGATCTGCTTCCTTTGGGATGCTGAGAGTCTCCATGCAGAACACCTAACAGGAAATGACTGCTAAAGATAATTTTCAAGCCTCACCCCATCACCCTATATCAGCTGGGAATAGAAAGTCTGAGTACTGAGAGGGTATTTTCCAGAAGGATCAAAATTAGACATCACTTTTCCACCCTTTTCTCTCACTTGGATAAATAAATGACATAGCAGGGTAACTCCAGGACGTACCTATGCAGTGGCTATTATGGATGGCTGGTCCAAGTTGAAATTGCTGTTTTCAGAGCATCAGGGAGTGGCTCCTAAGGAAGATTCTGTGCTCAGCCCACGCAGCCTCTGCTCACAGAGTGGATTCAGCTCCAGCTCTGTTGGAGACACGAAGCAGCATTCAGCAGTAAGTGGAGTACCTGTGTGAAATCCCACAACCCCTGAACAGGGCAGGCTTCGTGCTCACTAAAGGACAGGATTTGATCTCAGCAGTGTTTCCTCACATTGCTTAATATGACCATATTTATATTTTCAGTCCTGCTGTTCACTTTGATCTCAGGGAAGCCTTGTAATGCAGGCTGAGGATGGTATTTGGCTGGGTCGTAGCTCCATCTACCCTTAGAAAAGAACAGCCTGGGGCTTTTTTGAACACTTGGAGAAGTACTGAAATAAGGACAGTTAAACATCAGCTAGGGTCTGAATCTTTGTCTGTAGGTGAGTAGAGACAGCATCATTTTATGGCTGAAAAACCTACTCTGCCTTCAGTAAGGCTTACAGGGATTTGGCATTGCAAAGTGGCTGCTGAAAGGCAGACAGGGTCATGGAGAAATGGCCAGGCAACATGCAAAGCCATGGAGCTGGGCATTGCACTGGTAGAGCAGCAAAGCTGGAGCAAGTGCCAGCAAATCTGAGTTGAGTTTTACCTTTCTCCTGGCATTTCTGCTTTTCCCACGCAGTTCTGCTCATTGACCGTGCAGGTCTGAGTCACGGACCCTGTCTGTGTTCCTGTGTGCACTGGCTGGTACAGGGAGGACTTAGGTGTAATAACACCCTGTCACTATTCATTACAAACACAAAATTGCAGCTGGAAGACTTATGGGTTCCCACGAAAGCAAGGCTGTCTTTCATCTTGTTGTCTCTGCTTTAAATAATTCCTCACTGTTCAGGCAAACTGAACAAACAGGTGGGTGAAAAAGAGATGTATTACTAATTAACTAGAGATCATTGTTGTATACCAAACAATAATATCAAAACTCATCCATTACAGTGGAGTGGGACTGTTTACAGAGACATCAATAAGTAAAACATTAGCAGCATGCCTTTAACTGTTTTGTGTCCCTAGGAGAAGTTAAAGAAAATACTAAGATAGATTTCATTCCCAGAGTGGTATAGCAGTGGGTTACTACATCATGGTAAAAGTCAGGCACCCATTTTTTTTTAAGATAAGTCATGCAGGAGCAGCTGGTCTGCCAGAATGACCATCCCTATCCCACAGGTCACTCTCTGAGTCTCTGTGGTAGCCAGCTGGGGCACTGGGGATGCCTGGATGCTTCAAACCAAAACTTGAAGCATTTGCAAGGGCAGGGAAGATAATAATAACTGCTTTGCACCAGTGGCATGTTGCTGGCTCTACATCAAGAGAAAAAAATATTAAATATCATTTATCTTTCTCTGGAAAGTTTACCAGCCAAGTTTTGAGGGAATTATCTTTTTTGCATCTCCTGTTCGCTTGACTGTATAAATACAATACCTGCTTGAGAAAGGAACAACAGTGCTCCTTTCAGCCTTGCAGGATTTCAACTCACGGTAAGTTTATCTGACATCTCTCATGATTAGCTGTGAACTTATCTCAAGCAAGAGAGAGGGGTGGAGAGAGGGCAGGAGTGAAGCAGATAAGCACCAAACAAAAGATGTTTGTCTCTCTCTCTGGGTGCTGCCTTAAACCAGCCCAGTCTGTCAAGTACTGAAATACAAACGTGAAGTAGGATGTGAATTTTGCAGCAGGAAGCAAGAGGAGAGCACTGAATATAAACTAATTTTAGACACCAAATATGTCTTACTGTTATTTTTGTTCCCTGACAAATCGTATGGCTGATTCCATGCACTCGGTGGGGAAAATGCTGTTAGCAGGTGAGAGCTTGCTTTAAAATGCAGTACAAGATTCCCAGTGATTGCAAGTAAGTGTGGGCCAGAGGAAAACCGATTCCATTTCTAGCTGAGTCCTGGAGTTTGAAGACTTGAGGATGCAAAGCACAGGTTTTCCTATTGGTCCTGAGGTAATCTGTGATCAGCTTTAGACCAAGATTCAATTCCCAGTGAATGTAATGAGAAAAGTCTTGTCTACCTGAGAGGTTTGAGCAGAGAACTGGGCATTTTTGCCCAGTCTCCACCACCTATGAAGCAGTGGACATCAAATGAAGTGGTGTCACAAACACCACCACGAGGTGTTATGCCAAATGTATAATCTTATTTAAAAGTATTTAGACAGAAGTCCAAAAGACAATTTCTTCAAGAGCTAGTAAACATACACATGCAAAAGTCTTCAGGAGGGCAGGAGATCCCTGAGTTTCAGGCAAGTGCCACCGGAGATGTCATGCTCACCTGCCTCAGGCTTCGTCTCTTAGTATCTGCTCCTGACCACTTCTGAAGGGCACCAGGTGAGCTGCCAACTTCTTCGATCTCATTCTTACAGAATCCAAAAGAGAAGCAGAAAACTTCTTGCAAAGCTGCCTATAATTTTTCAGTACAAAAAAATAGCATTACTTCTAATGAAATGGAGCACGATGTTCAGTCCTGGCTATGTGCCTGGAAGATAGCTTGCTGTGGTGTCTGACTTTACTCAGGAGCTTCCCCCTGCTGTAGACAAGAAGCTGTTCCAGAATAACCCTGAAGTAGTAGTTCTTCCTGAAATAACTGTCCCTGAGTGGACATTTTTATTCCAAATTACCAGGATCTTCTGTTGTTGGATTAGTCTAAAATGTCTTTCTTTTTGCCAAATAAGAGCCTTCATCTATGGGTTATTCAATAACTTTTACTCTCTTGAATTCACCCCACTGTTAACATGACAGACCTGTCAAGTAAAAAGGGGCCCAAGGACACAAATTTATGTGGTAACTGTTGGCACATGCTGATTATTCATCATTTCACAATATTAATAAAGTTTTAGTACACAAATGGCTTTTTTTTGAGTCACTGGAAGTGCTTTGAGAAATCACAGTGGAGTAAGAAGCCTTATTTCTATTGCACAATCACGAAAAACTGAGGAAGAAACACAATAAGGCATGATATTCTAAAATGATTAGTAATCTGAGATGTGCTATTTTGATCAAAACTTCAGTGAAGAGCAAGAAGAGACTGAACTTAAAATAATGGTGAGCATCTAAACTTGGAAAACAGATCCTCTGAAAGATCCCTTGTTTGTACCCAAGACTGGATGCAACAAAACTCTCTTGTCAGTCCTGAAGACGTTGGCTCTGGTCATGAAGATACTATTATTAACATCATTACTGATACAAGCAAATATAGATTTGGGAGTTCTTATTCCTTACACACTTTTCAAACATATGGCAGCATGGTGCTTGACCCCAAAAGCTTGTTCTTTAGACAGCAACACATAATCACTTGGGAGACATTGGGCAGAAGCTGAGGCAAAGGAAAATCAGATTTGTCCATTTCTCAGATGCTCAGGGAAGCAGCAGTGTGTTGCCTGCTCAGCTGCTGTTGGGCTGGACTTTCTCATTTGCTTTAGACGAGAGGAAGGAGCTGGTGGAAAAACGAGGGCAGACTTTGCAGTTATTTGGTGGGAACTCTTCGTTTTCCCCATTTGGCAGGGAAACTGTCTGAAAAGTACTTCTTGGAAAGTGTGGGTCTGGCCTCATCTCTCCCACCTGCTTAGCAACTTCAGGGAAGGTTTAGGAAGCAACTAAGCCATTTTCTTTCTCCCTCAGCCATTTCCCCTTCTCCCAGGCCACAGTCAGCATTGAAGTTTGTCTCCTTCCCCCTCTTTCTCTTCTGTTGCAACGCCAGTGGTGTCTCCTGGCACTTTCCAAAGTGAAGTCAGATTTTGGCACCATACCTTCAGCTGTGATGAAAGTTACAACAGGGAGGGTAAGTGGAATTTGATAACAAAAGGCCTCTTGAGGCCTTTTCATCTTTGAACCACTTGCAGTGCCAATAAAGTCCTGTTTCTATCTCAGCATCAACATTCACAATTCTGCAAAATAATAAAATGGAAGATAAAATAAATAAGAATTACTGCAATGAAACTGTAAATTTTTTTTTTCTTACTAGATTCCAACAAATTGCTTAAAACACATTTTAAACTGCCTTTATTTTCAGGAATAAATACTCTGAAGGACACATTGTACAGTGGCTGGCATGTCAGGAGTACCAAAGACAGAGTCATAATCCTCCTCCTCATTCCTCTTGCCTAAATATTCTTATGTGGTCAGAGTGACCTACTGTGCAGGCCCGTCAATTTCTAAGTGGTTTAAGATAAGTGTCCCTTGATCACAATGGAAAGTTTGTGGAAATTTTCTGAGAAATAAGCATTTTGAAAAACCATTGACAGCTGGCAGTGAAGAAAATACTCTCTCCTCCTCTGCCCATGCTGAAATTCTATGCTCAAATGTAAATATAATTTGAGCATAAAGCAGTAAATTTTTTGAGCAGCAAACTAATGGAAAAAAAATCAGACTGAACTCTATTGACCTCTGTGTGTGTGCATTTGACAATATAGCATCTCTAGCCAAGATTTAAAAATGGTGCACTCTTGCATCAGGGGGTAGACTGGACCTTATTTCTAAACTGCAGTATTAGACACACTCGTTTATCTTTTGTTTCTTCAGTTGGGTTTCACAGAAATAAGGGGATGCCTTTGCCAAAGCACATTTTTCAGAGTGAATAATGATGGAAAAGATGTGGTGGTCTGTTTGCCAAAGTGCAGTATTTTGGACTAATGCACAGAGGCCTCCTGTGGTGGGAATGTCCAAACTAGGAGGACCTCCTGGGTCAGGGACAGTAGGTGATGAGGCTGCTTTAGAAGAACTCAAAAGTTTCAGCACCAGCTTAGGTGTGATTACTGGAAAAGCCTTCTTCAGAAATGAAGTTAGAAATGTAACTTTGCTGGATTAGGACTTAAATGTTTTTGTTTGCTTATATTTTGGTTTTAGTCCATATCCTTCCTAGAATCACAGAATCACAGAATGATTTGGATGTGAAAGGACCTTAAAGACCCCCTGGGTCAAATTCCCTCTGCTATGGGCACCTTTCATCAGACAGGTTGCTCAGGGCCCCATTCAACCTGGCCTTGAACACGTCCAGAGATGATGCAGCCCCAGCTTCTCTGGGCAATTTGTTCTAGTGCTTCACCACACTCTGAATAAAGAATTTCTTCCTGATATCTAACATTCATCTAATTCTTCAACAGTGCTATTCTGCCTGCCTGGAGGAGATCAGAATTTTCTCCACACTGAGTTTTCCATTCTGTTACTGCAAGTCTCCCACCTACTTCCAGAGGGAGAAGTCAGTGAGTCAGATAATTCCTCAGTATGACATTGCCATGGTGTCCTCTCAGTGATGCCTAAAGCATTTGCCATGAATTTCTAGTGAAATCTGTGGAAAATGCTTTCTCAGCCAATTCTGGTGACATGTCACCCACTGGCCTTTTGTGTGTGGGTATTTCCAGGAAAGCAGGAGCTTTCCATCATGCCCTGGCCTCCTCCTCACCATCTCAGAAAGAGTGAAGAAAACTTCATGTCAGAATTTAATTCAGAGATTTTGTTCACAGTTGTTTTGCCACTGAAGGCTAAGTCATATCTCATCATTGTTCCAGATACAACTAAATTCTGGCATCTGTTAATAGAAGTATATTTTATGTGGATTGCATTTGGTCTGGAATATACAAAGTTACTGTACTGCTAAAGATTGTGTTGATTGTTTTGGTGGATTTTTTTAACAATACAATAATCCAAGAGGGAGAAGAAATTCTGCACTGAGTATTGATTTCCCTGTGGTACTGCTAGTGATAATGGTCTCTCCATTTGTTAGCACTCTCCAGCAAAAGGAGAGGTTCAGTGGCTGGTGTATTTTGCCTTCTTGGGCATCAAGTTTCTTCACAGAAGTCTCTGACATGAGTAATACACACACAATACAGTGACATCAGCCCAGGTCTGAGGGGGAAATGCTCCCAGGCCTTCAGGCCTTCCTTGTTTATAAGACAGGCGATAAGCCAGCTTTCACCCTGCTCTACATCAAATTCAAGGTTAGGTGACGTAATGTAGGTCAGGCTTCAGCTGTGTAAAATCTGAGAGAGAACAGAAAAGACTATGCTGGCTTCCAAATGTCTTAATAAGGGCATCTTCTTTTAAAGAGAGGGTTAGTCTGAAGTAACTTCTTTTATGTTAACAGTTATGACTAGGCAACTGTAAGCACTTAAATCAAGTGAGATTTTCTATCCAAGGCACTGCTAAAGTCCACAGTTTTCAACTGCCTAATCTGGTAGCCCATCCCTGCTCAGGAGCATCATTTGTTAGGGGAGGAAGATTTGAAGTAGAGAACTGTATATAAATGGCTTTAGTCAGAAAAAAACAACCCAAATAGTTCATGGGTATCTTAATGTGAAATTATAAATTGCAAAACCAAAAACTGTGCTTTAAAAAGGGGAAAAAATTAGAAAGTTTGATTCATCAAGGCCTGCAAAGTTTCATATTTTCTGCAATTATCTGAGTAGCTTAAGAAAGAAGACTTCATGCATGCAGTGCACATGCACTCATACACACAGGCATGTGGAATATATCTTCAATTACAGATGTTTCAAACTGGTGCCATGTCACCAAACACAGAAAGGGAGCTTGAAATTCTTCTCCAGCATTGCTCTTGCACATCCAGGCATTATAATAATTTATAATAATAAATAATAGAATCGTCAAGGCTGGAAAAGACTTTTAAGATCATTGAGTCCAGTCATGAACCCAGCACTGTCAAGTCCACCCCTAAATCATGTCCCCAGTGCCACCTCTGCACATTTTTTGAACGCTCCCAGAAATGGTGTTTCCATCATTTCCCTAGGAAGCCTGCTCCAATGCCTATTCCTATTTCAGTGAATATTTTTTTCCTAATATCCAGTCTGAACCTGGCACTGGCAGTGCCAGTCTGATGAGACTGGAAAGGCCAGGGTTTGTCTTGTTTAGGAATTTAGTAGTTTTACAAAAGGTGTGTGTTTGCACTGCAGCTTTGCTCTGTGGGTGCCAACAGAAGGTAGAATAAATGAAATACAGGAATACAGGAAAAAAATCCAGGGAAAGATACTAGCTGGTAGAGGTGGCAGTTACCCTTTGTTTTCCCCCTGGGACAGATGTAGGCGTATTGATAAATGTTATTTTGATTAACACAAAATACTCCCAGCCTGCATCTGATCTGTTACACCACAGCCTGCCTACAAAAGGAGCATTGATTTAGGGGGCTCGTTTCACAGTCCTGTTGCAGGACAATATTAGTGGGTTTGAGGACAGATTTGCCCTGACACCTTTTGTCCGTAGCTTGCAGACACCATTGTCTGTGGTGCATAATCTGATTTAGCTTAATCCAGCCCTAATGGGAACTCCCACCTAGGAGCTGGGGGAACAGGAGATATTGTAAGATTTCCAACAGGTCATGGTGGTCTTTTTTGTTTTCATTGTTTGCTACTTAAAAAAGAGAAAGAAACCCAACCTGAGCTGCCCCCGGAGCGGATGGAGAGAGGAAGGCATCTCCAGAAGGTGGTGAACTGATCTCCTATTTAAAACAGGTCTGAGAATTTAACCTGGTGACTCCTTGTGGTTTTGTGTCTGCATGTTTGTGTGCTATTCTTTTGGACCACTACAGAAACGACCACTACAAAAATCTGAACTAAGGGATCTTTGCAAAGACCATTCACCCTCCATGGAAAATCCATTCATCAGGACGCTGAGGTTCATGCCAGACTTGAAACACTGAAATTGTTCCTAAAGTTCCAGCACATACTGCAGTACTTTGCTGAATTGGGACCTTCCAGAGTACACAGATGAAAGATTGTTTTGCAATCTTATTGGTTTGTTTCAATCCTATTCAGACTCTCCTTGTTTTGTCCTTGATAGAAAAACACAATCCCTAAAGCTCCCTTTCATCTCCTTGCTCTGTAAATAATTTTGTCCTAGGAGATGCCTACTTTTCAAATAAAATAAAATTAAAATTAAAATTAAAATAAATTTTTTTTTTAAATTTACATTTAGTACTGTTTACTACATCATACTGATTCTGAGAAAAGTATCAATAAAGAAATTTGTGCAAATCCAAATCCTGGAAACACTGGAGATCTTTAACTCAAAACTGCTAACTGTTGTAATAATTAAAGAAGTGAACACATGTTGCATTAAAATTAATTTCAGAAGCAAAAGTAAGTCTTCTCACTGTGGAAGAAAACTATTTTTCTTAGATATTTTGTTTATGTGCCCAAATGTTAATAATTTGTTCTCTGTTTTTATCCCACTCCTCCCACTGCCCTTGTTAATGTGTCAGGTTTCCTTATCAGCAATAATGTCCCTGTGCCTTTCAGCCACAGTCACACACCCTTGAGGATGGTCTCAGATGAGGCTGAGATTGATAAAGGAATTGAGTAAAATACCACTTTTTCTTCTGAAAGTGCATTCCCTGAAAGAGAGTGAGAAGCTTTTCCCTGGGAGCATCTCAGGTTTGTAGCTGTCACCTGTATAGGTCTCCCTACACAGTCAAAGAACGAAAGAAAGTGATTCTCCCAAAGCTTTAGGGGATGACCCAGTTTAGTCATCTCCCCAGCCTCTACCCCCACCAGTTCAGTTTGAAGCAAAGCAGAAGAAGAGGAAGATATTTGGCATCCTCACTTCTCTCTCTCCCACTCTGCTTGGCTCTGTGTCCTTTTGCTCAACACCTAGCAGAGTGATAACAATAACAAAATAAACTTTCAGCAGTTCCAATTAAAAGAAAAAAGAGTCCAGTGTTTCCTCTCTCAGAAGCACAGAGAGCTAGAATGTCAGCCAGCTATCAGCAATACCTGGGAAACATTGTGTTCTCTGCCAGCAAAGCTGATGAGGGTTTTTAATTTAATGGTTGTGTTCTGAAAGATCTACTTGTTAGGTACATTGTACACCATGGGAATGAGGTGTGGGGTAGTTTCAGCCCTGACACTGGTTTTAGTTTTTTCAGTTTTTTTCACATATCTCCAAGAGGGAGATGAGGCAGTCTGAGCTCTGAAGGGTTATGTCTGCTGTTCCCATCACACCCGTGTTACACACATCTGTTTCACCAGGTGATTAAATCAAGTGTTTGTGCCAGCACAAGAGTTGCAGCAAAAAGAGGTGCAGAGATCAATATATCACGTACTCAAAGAGAGTTTACACAAAGTAAGACACACCCAGTAAAGGGCAGTGTTGTGTCCTGTGCCTCCCTTGGAGTGGGAGTTTGGGCTGGGTAAAATGTCCTAGACTTCTAGAGGAGAGTAGAGCATTGCTTGGGATGAATAGCTATTCTAGAAAATTCAGTCTCCTTCTGTAAAGCAGCTCACTTCAGAAGAGCTGGAAGATGTACAGTGCATCTAGTTGCAGGGCTGCAGGCTCCAAATTCTCATAGTTACTGGAAAAGTTTTTTTTATCCCAAAACATAATACCTGAAATGGAAAAAAAAAAGCAAAATGCTGCATTATCTGTGTGAGTAGTGCTGAATCATGTCCTTTTGACTTCACATCAGATACACTGGCTGCCCACCTGCCCAGGTAATTGGGAAATGTTGAGCACCTTAAAGAATGTCCTGGGAGTAAGATGTTTCTACATTAAAGGAATTTTTTTTTTTCCCCGGCAGTGCTTTCTTCCCTTAGAACAATCTGCACCCAACTTTCTGACTGTGCAAACCCAGACTTTGGCGCCATAATTTTCTATTGTACCCATTTGCTACATCCTGAGTCACAGAGTTGGTAGAAACACAGACAAACCATCATAAATTCTCAAATGCACAGGAAACCCTGCATTAAGAGTGAGGGGTGGCCAGGCTTTCATCTGTCCCTGAAGGGAAATGTTTGCCATCTGCCCTGTCCCTTCCTCAGAGGCAATGGGGCAATGTGGGCTGCTGCCTGTGCTTGGTTCAATGCAGACCCATATATGCATCTCTGCAGGAAAAGCATCTCCATCTGTATCTGTTTCTGAAGTCTCAAAGCCATGAGCACTGATGGTCCCAAAGCACATGACATATTATTTTATGAGGAATTGCTGCTCTCCCATATGGTCAAATCTTTGTCCATTAGACTGATGCTCTTGTCTACAAACTTGCACAGTTCAAAGTTTACAAAAGTGTCTATTTCTTGTGAGGGGCTTCTGCTAGCAGGACTTTGTGAGACAAAGCTGCTGCTTGACACATAATTTGAAAATTTATTATTTTGACTTACCCAGAAAGAATCTCTTTTCTTTGACCCAATTTGACTTTCTTCAGAAGTTGCTTCTTCAGAATTTTTTCAGAAATGCTTTCTTTTTTCCCTTGGGTGTTTTAACAAAAAATGAAAGCACTGCTGTTTTCATTAGTATTTTCCAAAGAAAAGTTTAGGCTTTTCTCAATAAAGGGCAAGATTTTCTGCTGTTGAAAGCTGGTGGGGGGGTTTTACCGTTTTTCCTTTTCTTTTCTTTGAAGTTAGAAATGATAATGTGCTGCCCTGTAGGAATTGTCATTTAAGTGCCTTATACTTACATTGGCCTCAATTGACCACACTCACTCAGATCCTCTTTCCTATGATACACCACAGCCTTCTCTCATGAAGTGAAAAAGCAGTTGTGTTCTGGGAGATAATACTTGGCCAAGCCCATAAAAGAAAATGGGAATATAAAGGCATCTGAAACTTCCACCATTTGTTGTGGAAAGCAAGCTGAATCTAAGCATTTTATTTTCAAAGTATTTGAATTATGAAGGAATACTTGGCATTTTCCTCAAAAAGTAGAACTTTCACATATAAATTAATTCTGAAAAAGAAAAAAAATGACCTCTCACCCCCAAATTCCTAACAGCTAATTTTTCACTGGGAAACAACTTTTGCGGAAAGTCTCGATGCTCTCCATGTTTGTGTACTTAAAATTACATTTGTGCTAATGTGGCTTTGTTGATCAGAACCTCAAAATTTTGCATGTTGCAGAACTTATACATTTGTTCCCAGCCAAACCATACCATATAAAAGCTGGCTTATTACTAGCAATTTCAAAAAACTGGCTAACAAGACATCCTGGATACTGCACACATACTGATGGTCTTTATAGAATAAATGCTCTGTGCTCTGATGTGGCAAATGAGGTCATTTGAGTGCACTAACTCTGGTCTTCCTCTCCCTGTTCTGCTTGAAAGAAATTAGAATGTGAAAAGATTTTGGCACTTCAGGCTCCATGGTTTGGAACAGCTTTCAAAATCGGAGACTTAAAGGTCACTTTTCTCTGAAGAAGTGAGGGACCCAACCCCAATACCAGCCATCAAAGAAATACTGAAGTAAAAAGCTTTTTCAAAATCACATTGAGGAGGCCAGGGATGGAGCTGCTCCCCATAAACATGTGAGGCCTCTGTGTTGAATATATATTGTTTTATCCCTGCGGCATGACCCTGTCTGTCAGATAAGGAGAAGCAGTAAAACAGGGAGGATGTGGTTGCTGTCGTGGAAGTCGGAAAACAAATTCAAGCTTAGAAGGCTTGTTTTTTCTCCCCTAAAATTAAATCCAGTACTCCTGTTAGCTTCCTAAACTCCATCCAAATTTAGCTGATGCTCTGACAGGGGAAAAACAGGATTTCATAAGTTATTTCACATTTAACAGTGGTAATAACTGGCTGGGATATGTGGGCAAAGGCTTAGGAGGGTAAGGTACACTCATACCACCTTTCCCCTGCCCATGATGAACCAAGCGATGTGTTTGACCCAGAACAACTGCAAGGCTCTGGTAGCCATGGGCACCTTGAAACAAGGGCCATGGTGAAATTTTGCTGGGTTGGGGTCTCTCTGGGCCAGCCAAAAACCTGTGCTGGTGCTTGTGGGGTGATGCCACCTCTGTACTACTCAGAGAAACAAAGTGCTTAATTCTGGACTGGAAGGAGATACCTGATAGGGGCTGAATTCCACAGGAGATGCTTTTGAGGGGAAGCCTGAATATGTCCTTTTTCACCCCACCAGAAGCAGGAGGATGTGTTCCCCACCAGGTGACTTCACCCCTCACTTTACATATAACAGCTTCCCACTGTTTTGGATTCAGATTCAAATCCCTCTTCTGGAAGACGCAGAGCAGGATTTGTGCTGCACTTTCCTCCTTTGTGACCAAACAAGTTTGGGGCATTCTTGTCTCTCTTCTTTAGCTGTGCTCCATCAGGTCTAGCAGGACATGTTCCGAAAATAATTCCCAGGTTAGAAGCCCTTCTTCCTCAAGCAGTCTGGTCTTAGCTCTCCAAAAGTCCAGCACCAGCAGCCATGGCCATGTCCCATGCATTCTAGAAGTGTTTTTGGAGACTCAGCTCCTACACATCCTCTTTCACCTACCACAACACACCTCTGTGACTCAATTCCGTGCCCCCAACTCCATGACTTGCTGAGGCCAACCCCTTAAGATCAATATATAGGGCTTGCTTAGAGAGGCCTGATCAACACATTAAATGACAAAAAGTTTTTAAAAATATCAATCTATTTGATACATATTGCTGCAGTTTTCCTATTCAAGTAATCATGCTGCATTTTACTTGCTCTTTTTGAGCCTGCTGTAGTATCTCAGTCAAGTTTTTGGGAATACTGAATTGTTTGACAGGCTTTCAGCCACAGCTAGGGAGAGGTACTTTAGATGACTGCTCTTTGAGAAGGAATCACTGCTATACTGGGGAAAATGTTTCTGAAGCCCCCAAACTACCTTTTCCATCACCCACCAGCCTGCACCCCATTTGGGCGGGCTGACAGCAAATCACTACATTCAAGCTGACAGCACACTGAGCTGGTTTCAAATTTCCTGCTCTCTAAACCATGCTGCAAACTGAATCAAAAGACTTTCATTAGAGGGATGAAAATAAATCCCACCAAAGTTGGATTTTATCATGCAGATCTATCAGAGACAAGTAGACTGGGTTGTGTGGGGTTCAAGGATGTGGCCATCAGTCCCTAGAGCCAAATGGGAAGCTGTGGAGAATCTCTGCTGCATACCCACACATTAGACTCAGCAAGCAATGCCACCACCTAGGAGGGCTAAACCTGGCACGCTGTCACTCTTTCTTTGGTTTTTGGGAAGCTTTGATTTCCATCAATGGAATTGGGGCTGGCAGCATCATAAAACCATATTTGAATTATGTTGAATTTCCAGAACTAAAGCAACATTTTGATGGCATTTCTACTTCTGAGCAGCATCCAAACACAAGTGTAAGCCTTGCAGCACATGTTTGAGAAGGCGGGTGGGCTCTTTCAGGCACATCCTCACATTGGGGCTAGCACAAGCCCCAGCTCAGGAGCTGCTCCCAACCTTTTCCTTGCCCCCACTGAGAACACGATCCTGGTTAGCTGGTGCTGCCAGCTGGGACAAGCTGCCCCAGCAAGATGAATTGCCTAGAGCATTTCTTTTGCTTTCACTTAACAATCTGCCACTGCTCCCAGCAAGATTTGGACTGCATTTCTCACCTCCTAATAACTGTTTCATGCCTTCACCAGCCTCCATGCCTACACCCAGGAGAATAGCACCAGCTAACTATCCCAGAGCAGTGTGGGCATGCACAGCAGCATGAAGGCAGCATGTCAACCACTTAATTTTAGGTTTGTAGCCCTGGGCCAACCTTAGGCCTGATCTGGCCAACATCCTAGGTGGAGATGTTCATATCTGGACAGTGTTTTCTGTGAGGAAGTTGATGATGTCTTTAGCAGAGCACAGCCCTCTTTGCTATGCAAGCACTGTCTCTTTGCAAAAGCAATTTCAAGATACAGCATAATGTACATAAGTCACTGACTGTATTCTTAGCTACAACAGCAAAAATGCACAAGCATGTAGGCACAAATGTACACAAATGCATTTTATTATGATTTGCAGCTGTCAGAGCAGTTCCTGTCATCGAAAGAGCTAAACTTAATTACCAATCTGGAACGAATCTTGATCTTAAAATAAAAAAAGAGCAAACTGCCTAAGTGTATGCACATTCTTCCACTGTAAATAGCTTCCCAAGAACAGAGGGCCAAATCCTCACTTGGTGTAGGCTGGTGTGGAATTTTGACAGCTAAATCCAGAGAAGCTGGCTTTTCTGATGGGTGCTAGCTATAGATCTGTTTCTGTACATTTTCTACTCTTTTAATTAGCAGACCATTCAAATCCTGTAAGAATATCATGAAGGTGTTTATTAACGGCCATCTGCATCCTCTAGCACTATTTGCCTTGGCATCTATATGGGCTGAGGAGGTGATGTCTGGGTTTTATTCCTGTCTGAACCTCTAATTCAGTGTGACCTTGACCATGTCCTTCATCACCTTTCTCACCACTGGTCACAGCATTCAGACCAGAGAAATCAAACTTCAGCTCACCAGATAGAGCAGAAAATGGCCTCAATCAAGACAATCTATTGTATAAACACAAGACTGTATTTAATCTGTCCCTGAGTGCAGACTTCTAGCCAATGCCTTCAAGTGTTTCCCTTGTACATTCCCTCTCACTGGCACCCCAATTTGTCATTGTGGTGGCGATTTCTTGGCTGTACAAGGAAGTGTCTCCCCCAGGCTGCAGAGATGATTCTGTGTGTCTCCTGGAAATGTTCTGTATGCCACTGGCCATACCTCAGAGGCACCTTGCAGCCCCCTTTTACAGACTGTGAGCCTTTGGACAGGACTGTTCTCCCTGTGTGTTTGTGTAAAACTTCATGCACAGAGCCTCTGCCTCAGCTGGGGCCTCAAAAACACAGCTATAAAACCAGCTATAAATAACAGCACAAGACAGGGTGTTAAACTCACTGATGGCATCTGAGTCATCACTTTGGCCTCTTGATGGCATGACCTTGGAGGTAGGCTGTTAAGTCTGTAAAAAATGTTTAGAAAAATAATAAAAAAAAGGTCTCTCAAGTCCAGTGTCTTGCTCCAGTGATAGCAAAAAGGGTAACAGGAGACTGTTGTTCTAATTCTGCTGCCTTTTCAGATCTTGTTTTTGTTTTCCAGCAAGGAGCTGGATTTTATTGGCTTGTTTCTGGGTGCACACATGAAGCCTTTTATCAGTGCATGTTTCAGTAACAGGCCCCTGGATATCAGTAACATTGACACATTCATACAATATCCCGCCCCGTGATTTGCAGTGCTCCTACGGCTCCACACTATTAATGAATGAGTGACTCTTTTCATTACCTAGCCATAGATCAAGTGTTGGCCTCTGATTTTGACAGATGATTCAAATACATCTGGTTTTCCTAACTTGAGACCGCTCAGCTCCTCCAGCTAGTGCCAAATGATGTTGTTTGCTAGAGAAGAATAAACTGTTTTGAAGGGACGTACAAAAGGCACTTTGACTGCTGCATGGGCTGGGAGAGAACATGGCTGTGCCTGCAAAGTGGGTCTCAATGGGGAAAAAATCTACTTGAGTGAATTTTTTTCTGGGGTTATTGAGATTTTGTTGGGGAGCAGGCAAGCTTTGCATGAAGAAAGTCAACAACGATCCCATTTATAACCTGTGAGGACCATGAAAGTTTCATTTTCTGTGCACAGTGAAAGGTCCCTCTATCTATGGGGGTTCCCCTTGACATTATGTGACAAATACAACCCAATGCAATGCCAGCAGCTGCATTTTTCTTTGGTTTCTGACATACCACATCCTAAATTTAATTGCTCTAATTTGTTAACATTATTTTATACTTGACAAGTATCCTTTCTAAGGTTCTCACTGAGCCATGGCAGCTCATTTGCCACCTTAATGCCTTTGCAAAACTAAGAGACTCCTGTTAAGTCTGCTCTGGTGCAGTACCTACTTGGACTACTGTATGTGTTTGCTTAAAATAGGAATAGGATAAAATTCAGGAACAAACTCAAAGAGGAAAAAGCACCTTTTGCTTCCTCTAGAGGAGTCCCAGCCATAGAGCACAGAGGTGTGGTGCTGCACTGTGTCTGACTCATTACTGCAATGCAGTTTAAATACTTTGCCCACACTGAAGCAGTTGTATTCAAAGAATTTGAAATAGGCCTTTGTCCCCCTACATGGCCTGGGGGAAGGCAGGAGTGCCCTGAGAGATGGAAAAAGGAACTCTCTTAGTCAAAGGATGTTTGCAGTCCTGAAAAAGACTTCAGGTGATGGACAAAGGATGGGCAGCAAGAGGGAAGGGTGGCCATGCAAAGGAAGTGCTGTTCTTTGTGAGTCTGGTTTTAGTGGGCACCAGGAGGATGATGTTCTCCATGCCAGAAAGCACAGCTCCATCTCCCTGGGAAGCCTCAAGACAAGAGCCCTGTGCTGAGCTAGTCTGGCACCCAGAGCGAGCTCTGGAATGGGCACAGAACAGAGAAGGATATTGAGGTTCCCAAAAAGTAGAGAATCATAAAGCTACACTTGGAACATACGTTATCTTCTGCTTCAACCTCTCCTCCCTCCAGCAGCAGTCCCAGCACACTGTTCCACAGTGGGCCCTGCCAAGGCTCTACCAGTGACACTCCTGTCTGGATACCTCCAGTTGGTTTTTTGCTTCAAGGACTGTGTGCGGTGCATCATGGACAAGTACAACCAAAGAAACTTCCAGTTCTTCATTTGCTGCTGGAATAGAGGAGGTGTAGTAACTTGCACATGAGGATGATGTGAAACCCTCTGAGAGACCAAGCTAAAACTTGTCATCTTTATGCAGGCCTCAGCCACTGCAGTGTCCAAAGCAGTGGCCCTTTGCAGCACCCCCTCTGCAGGATAAGAGGGATGAACTGTGCTGTTGCTCATTAACAGCTCCCTGTTGGAGAAAGGAGAGTCACAGAGCCTTGCAGATTTTACATTTGCTCTTAGTGTGAAGGCATCCTGATAGTCATGGCTTTCCTAGGAGGGCTTTAGGCTGAGGAAGCAGCAGCTCAGACAGATGCATCTCACACTAAAGGATATCCTGCTCAGCCAAAAATAAAATCTGCAGGAATTCAAATGACCAGGAAAAGCTGGGCTTTGCAACACTAGAAACTTCATATGATGAAATCCTTATCCTATCCCGCTCTTACTGCTGGCCTGAGAGATAATGCTTCAGCCTGGGACCCTGGCAAGGCTCTTACCTAATGCTGAATGAGCTATAAAGGCTCTTAAATTACTAAAAGACTTTCAGGAAAGTCTCCAAGGTATTTGGATTTGAAGGGATGCAGAAGGGAAATCTTAGGTATTTATGTAGTTACATGCCTGAGTAGCTCTAAAAATCCCCTGTTTAGTCTGCAGCTAGTAGAGAGCAGCCCAGGTCTCCACATTGCCACCTGGATATTGGTCCCTGGCTGCCCCTCAGATCCTGTGTCCAGTTTTGTGCCCTGCACAACAAGAAGGACGTGGAAGTCCTGCAGCATGTCCAGAGTAGGGAATGGAGCTGGGAAAGGGTCTGGAGCACAGTTTTTATGAGGAATGGCTGAGGGATCTGGGGCCATTCAGCCTGGAGAAAAGGAGGCTCATGGAGACCTTCTCACCCTCCACAACTCCCTGACAGAAGGCTCTAGTGAGGTGGGGGTTGGCCTCTTCCCCCAAGTGACAAGAAATAAGAAAAGAGGAAATGGCCTCAAATTGCACCAGGAGAGGTTTAGATTCGATATTAGAGAAAGTTTCTTCACTGAAGGGGTGAACAGGCTCCCCAGTGAAATGGTGGAATCACCACCTATGGAAGTGTTCAAAAAGTGTGTGTGGATGGGGCACTAGGAGGACATGGTTCAGTGGTGAACACGCTGGTGCTCAGTTAATGTTTGGACTTGATGATGGTAGAATTCTTTTCCAACCTTAATGATTCTATGTTTCTATGATTCTTGGCCTTCACTACTCTTGGCACAGCTTCCAGCCCTGGTGAAACAAGTATCTGTGCCCAGCTCAGGGCATTGGCATGAGTTGTGGCTGAAAGCAAAAAAAAAAAAAAGCCCCGCATGATAAGGATTTAGGTGTCTCCCTAGAGAACAGTCTTTTCAAGAACAAAATGGCACAATATCCAAAAAGCAATAAAAATATTCACACTTCAGAGCCCAAACCCGCTCCCTCTAAGTGTCCACTAGAGGGTTTCTTGTACTTCCCACAAAAGTGTGAGCACTGTTGGTTCTTGGAAGCAGATGGGGGGATTCCATCTGAGGCAGGATGGCAAGGATGGATGCAGGGATAGCCTGCACAGCAAAGGGACACCACAGTCTGTGCCCACACCAGCACCCCGAGCCAGGGTGGGTGCATGTAGGTGCACATCCACGCAGGCCGCCCTGCAAGCTCTGTCACTGGCAGGATTTAGTGGTTTGGACAGAGAAGAAAGTGCAGCCCCCATCTCTGGGGTGCCAACTCTTGAATTCCTTTTTTAGAACCCACAGGAGAAGCATGGCTTTTCCAGAGAAAATGTGTGTACTTATCCAGCTGATTCATTTGCCACCTCATTTAATGGCTGGTTCTCACACTGAGTCTATGCAAAACTCACCACCCCCTTCCTGGCACTGCTTTTGCCCCTGTGTTGTGGCACAAGGATGAACCAAGCCTTCTGCTGCCCTTCTCTCCTCTCTAAAACCTGGTCACACTCATATCAGGAAGGGGGATGAAACTCATCTCTAGATTTGCTGTGTGACTCTGATATAGGAGGAAGAGGCAGAGGAAAGGGACAGGAAAATGGTGGGTTTTGAGCTTAGAACAGTATTTATCAGATGTCATTACCCAGATTAATTTCCTGCTGTACTCACAGGAACCAGTCATGCACGTTTCAATTACTTCCTCATGGTCATGAAGACTTGGCAAGTAGATGGATTGATATGAGAAACACTCCTTCAAAAAACCATCAATGGGTATTTTCCCAAGTGTTGAAGGTATGGGGTGGCAGGGTGCAGTATTGAAAGCTTTATTAGCTCCTGTGTACAAACCCATAGACTCTCTCCATCTGTCAGGAGTGTGAGCATTTTAATCTCCAAACACTTTCGAAGCACATCAAGCATCACTTTCCCTTTTAACCATAAACAGACAGAGCAGGAAAGAGGTAGAGTGTGTTCCTTCAGGCCATCCAAAGGAATGAGGACAAAGATGAAGGAGTCATTTACAAATGGAAAACAAAAATCCTTTAAGCTATGTGACATAGTTTGAGTGTGGTTTTTTAAAGTGATAATAAAAAATTATAATTTTGTTGGCAAATTGGTGTGGATCTGATGGCCAGCTGGGGGTCTTTGTCTGTTTGCTGTGCCAGTGATGCCAAGCTCTGCTAACCCCCACTGGCTGGTGGTGTGGAGAGGTGTGATCCCACCCTAGGATCCTGTGAATATGCCAGGAGAGCTTTGCCTGTATGACTCTGCATTATCATCAGGCTTGTTTGGGAAACATCTCACTGGCACTGAAGGCGGGGGTCAGATTTTCAAAGTACATAGTGCTCATAATTGGAGCCAGATTTCTGCAGGAGCTCTGCTCCCATTTAAACACCTACAGAGAGTGACTGGATTGTCTCCCCCAGCTGTTCCTGCAGCGGGAAATAGGAGCTGCTACAGGCTGACTCCAGCCCTAGATAAATAAAAATGAATGAAAGTCATTATAGGGGATAAATTTTCAAATATTTAAAGTTTCAAAGCATGAATTTTGTTAATTAAATAATGCTAATAATGCAACATTGGTCTGACCTAAAGGTTAATGTAAAATCACTGTCTTCGGTGAGAATCTCCCTCTTCACAAATTCCCTGAAGTAAATGAAATTTTTTCAGGTTTCATCTGGCTTTGAAAACTGAACGGATTGAACTGAAACTTTTCTCTGGGGTTCATTCATCCCTTCAGTATACTTTCAGACAAGCCTGTGGACATCAAGAAATAATACAGCCTACACAGATTATGGATTAAAAAGTTTACCTTTCTTAATAACTTTGTTTAATCCTTTTTTCCCTTAACTTGTTTTACATATGACAGTATTGTTAAAGAGAGCTAGGAGTATTTAGAGGGAATCCCAGTTAGGATTTAGAAAACCTGGTTACTTGCAGAAAAATAGAAACAAATGGAGCAGTCTTTCACTATGTAATATAATTGAGTTTAAATAGTTTAGATACTACTAAAATAATTTTATGGCTCTTGTTTAATTTGTCTGGTTTTTACTATATTATCTTTTTCCCTCTCCAGACCTTTTCATATGCAGTGAGAGATACATACCATAGTAATGTGTATGCTAAGGAAACCTTAGCTATAATATTAGAACATTCCATTTGATTTGATTGTGGATGTAATTTGGTTCAGAAATATTTATATGATTTTGTGGATGTTTCAAAGTCTAGGGTGGTAAATTCCCTAAATTAAAATGATGAAAGAACCTTTAAAAGTCAGGAGTATTACTGTGCCTTTACAAAGGACCTTGGGAACAAAAATCCCTGTTCTTTCATAACCTTCTTGGATAATTTCTGTGGGACAGAACTTTTAAAATGGAGAAAATCTTTCCTATTCATTCATAACATTTTCAAAACCTGGCCTGAAACTTTGTGTCTCAATTTCTCAACTCTAACTCTGTATCATAGTGAAGTGATGATAAATACATCAAAAGCAGGGCACGGATTAGACAGTACAGTACTGGGGGAGATGTGTTTGCCCCTCCCCACAAGGCACAGGCACCAGAGACATGAGTTAGTGGGACAGCACCTACTCTGAGATGTTCCTTTCTGCCCCAGAAGGTCAGTGATTGCTAAATGTGAATGTGACCCCCCAGCTCACCTCTCCAGGCTGTGAAATGTTTGCTGTGGGATGTGTATCATGGACAGCATGGGTTTTAAGTGACCTCTCCCGTACCTGTTGAGAATGAAGACATTGCATAATGAAATGCAAAAATCAAGCCTCAAATGTGCAAGAGTAACAAGAAAAGGAGCAGGTACTTAGGTGTCTGCTTAAAATTTTTGGCCCCATGTCTAGTTTCTCTGCATTGTTTGGAAAGGTTGGATAGTTTTAAAATCCCCTGGTTTTTGCCTAAGGAAGGTTGCTGGGTGCTAGGCTAACAGACCAGAGCTATGCACAGCTCTTGACAGCCAAGCTGGTGCCTCTGGGCAGACCTTCCCTGTTTTCAGTGAAGTATGATCACTTTCACTTCACTTCACTTCACTTCACTTCACTTCACTTCACTTCACTTCACTTCACTTTCATACTTCTCACCCTGGTCTTCTTGTGTGTTTATGGGCAGAAATGGATTCTCCTGTCCATTAGAGTTTAAAGTCAGTGAATTCCTCCATCTCCCTCCAAGCCCCTTGAAGACACTCCAGATAAGGAACAACTTCTGATAGCCCACAACCACACAGCCCTTATCGCTTGCCTCCAACAGCAGTCAGATTTTCTGCAGTGCTTTGGTCTGGCAAGGCTCAGATCTGGATCCAATACTGTAGGTCATGCTGAAAGCTTGATATCACAGGTCTGCAGAGGAATAGAAGACCACACTGTCTAATTGCAACCTTGTCCAACCACTAAATAGAGTTCTGTGGAGATAAAGCCTATCTTTAGTCCTTCCCAAAAAACACTGGGCCTTTGCCAGGAAGGAAAAATGCTGGGAACATAAACATAACTGAAGAACAAAAAATAGCAGGATTGAGAGGAGATATTTTCCAATAGACAGCCTGTAATTTCCTATGGATGTGGTAATTTAGCCAAAATATTGAATTCTATGTGTTTCCAAAGGGTGTCTGTCGGTGTTGGAGCACTTGGTTTGGGTGGTTGGTTATATGATATGGAATCTTTCATCTCAGATTTGCTTCTCTGAGAACTACCCCAATCAATTTTGCTGATCATAAACGTCACCCAGTCATAGGCATCATAATTGTTCCCTCCATGTGGCTTTTTTGGTGGTGTCTGTGAAATACACAAACATTTCTCACTGCCCAAGGAGAAGAGCACACTCCCCACATCCAAGAACACTCCTGCTGGCTGGTAATCTCATCAGACTGCAAGTTACCCATCTCCTCTTGAGAGCGTTAGTCAAAATGGGTGGCAGCCAATTCACATGTTCAAGGTTTGAAAGGCAACTTTCTGCTGAGTGGACAACTTCCCAACTGCTTCTTGAGGGAACATAGGAAAGAAAGACATCACAGCTGTTTGAAAGTATTTTCTAGGTGGAGAAATGGAAGAAAGCTTTCTCTGCCACAAGGCAAGAACAATTAGATCTGGCCAACTTCTTACAGAGATTTCTCTAATCTCTTTTTGAAAATCTCTTGTGATAGGCACTGCATGCCTTGCCCAAATTCAGCAACTGGCCTTTCTCCTAATACCTACCTGCAATCTTTCTACCTACAGAGTCATTCTTGTCCCCAGGGAAACATGGAGAATGGCTTATTGCTTTTCTTAAGGAGTGTTCCCTCAGTCAGAGGTTAACCAAATGAAGGGAAATGACTTGCCACACTGTCCCTGTAAACTAAACATCTTCTTAGAAAACAGGTAGAGTTGGGATACTGCTATAAGCAAATGTAATCAATATAGGAGTTCATTTATGTAAACTATATTAACTGCTCAACTGGATACTGAAAATCACAGATTTCATGGAGATGGGACTCTCTGATATACTTCATGTTCACTTTTCCCTACAATCCTCTTCAGATTATTTTCTTGGATTCTCAGGTGATGTTTATCTCACAAGGGCTTATGAACTTTCCGCCTCACTTGCTAAAGATAACACAATTTTCTCTCACATCCTTTCTTCTAATTAAGCTAAACTCTATGGAAGAAGACAGAAATTGCTCCCAGCCCCTGCTTAGTTTTGAAGTGTGCTGCTAACTTTCCTCAAGACCTGAAAAAGTACCTCTGTGTCCATCAGTGTTTTACCTGCTTTTCTTTAAAGAATAGTCAATGGGCAAATTGAACCTCTTCCAAATTCTCATTCCTCACAGAGGGGGCCTAAAGTCCATGGAATTTTATTGTGTGGGATGTTCAGATGCCAAAGGTGTACCAGGAATCAAAGTCCAAGCTCAGGTGTGCAGGGCACACCTGCCCATGGCTTGGGCAGAGCCACTCATGCTGGAAGCTGCTTCAAGAAGGCAGCAAAGAGTGTGGGCAGAGACTGTGGGCTGCCCAGAAGGCATGCAGATGGATGTGAGGCTGGAGATGGAGATGGAGATGGAAAGAATAGAAAGGTGGGGTCAAGAGATAAATAAGAAGGCAGCAAGAAATAAAGTCTGTTTAGAAGAAAATAATCCCATTCTTCCCTAGGAATGCCTCTTCTTGTCCATCTGCTGCTCAACTCTTTTTTGTACCCCTGCACAGCCAAGGGCTGGATCCCCATCAAGATTTGGGTGCTTCATTGCCCTTTCCAGTTCCTGTGCCATGTCTCCCTCCCAGCAAGGCTAAGGATCTTGGCCTGAGAACCTCACAGGTGTTTAAATGAAAAATAAGAACTACCCTGAGGCTGGAAAAGCCTGAACTTGCCTCACTGCTTTCCAGCTTTGCCATGGAGTATTGCCACTCACCTTAAGTGACTTTCTGCGCTGTGGGCAAAAGGAGAACCAGGGCCAAACTCTCAGCCTGTGCCTCTCTCAGAGATGTTATCTGCCTTTTTCTTGTCTCTGTTGGCTTGACCAAATGAAGCTCCCTATATGTGTACAGCAGCACTGTGGGAGCAGACTCCATTGTTCTCTGGACTGAAACCTGCTGACTATTTAAATAAAACAACTCATTATCTGTCACTACCTCCTCTGTAACCTGAATTGCTGTCAGAACATACTGTCCCCACAATCACTTCCCTCCTGCTGCGACATCTTTTCCTGTGTTTACCCATGTCCTTTAAGTAATGCTTAGAGCCAAGTGTCCATGCTGTGAGAGAAACACATATTTTAATGGTTTAGCTTCTGTAAAGCTTGGAGTGTATAGCAGAAAGAAGAGATTGCTAAACCTCAGTGATATGCCTACAGATCTTTCTTTGAATCCATAAGGATGTTACACAAAATGAATTTGATAAGAGCTCTCTCAAACCAAATTTTCCTTCTTTCTGTTTAGAAGAAAAGCTGTAGAGGCAGTGAGTAGGACTGTGGCATGCAGGGTATCTGTGCAGCATTGTCTGAGGCCTTGAAATGCCTGAAAAGACCCTAATGTGAAATGGCCACAGAACCTAACCATAGATCTGGAAGGCAGGTCATAATATTCAGGGGTGGTGGAGTCCTGGGGTATTGTCTCATAGTAATGGAGTAATTTCTTAATTTTTGCAACACCAGAGATCTCCCTGAGCATCACTATCACTATCACGTTACAATCTTGATGAAGAAAGATAATCTGCATTTCTTTCTAACATCAACCTGTTTAACATATCACAAAAACCTTATTTCCTCAAAATTCTGCTAGTAGTCTGCCTGCAAATAGATACAGGACAATAAGCTGTAAAAAACCCGGATCATTAAGGCACATATTTGAGGTCTTATATACAGGGATTTTTGCTAAACACTTTGCCTGAGCTCCATCTCTGTTGCTTTGCACAGAACTACCTAAAATTAACAGCCTCTGCCCTTGGAAATACCCTGCATTGGAGAGCAGGAGCAGGTGGTTTTGCACAGACATTGGATTTATGCAAATGCACTTTGATCCTCATGTGAACACAAACGAAAGAGTGGCCAAACACACTGCTTTTATTCCTCCATAGTTAGAAAGGTGTGGGGGAATGCAGCAAAAACCTGTTCCTTCAGTGTTGTAAACTGAAACTGCACACACTGCACCATGTATTGCAGTCACAGATCCTTGCAAAGGTGCACAGTGGCCAGAAGAGTTCCTTGCTTCCCTTAAACTGAACCTGTAAGTGAATAGGAAATTGTCCTTCAAAGCCAGCAGTAACGTAATGCTCAATAAAAGTTATGCCAGGCAGGGAGCTTAATATGACACGAATCATGCAGTAAAACAGCCATGTGGTGAGGATAAGTGACTACATAAAATTAAAGCTGAAACATAATTTATCCCTTTTCTGGAAAAGTAAGGAACTGCTGTCTGTACAACGAGAAAACTAAACTGCACTGGGCCCTGACTACATCAAGTGTTGTTAGAGTTTTTGTCAAGGATGGGTTATGACGGGAGCCATATGACAGTCACTACTGTTTGAACAGTTTGTTGAGGCAAACACACACTTCACCACGATGTCTGATAGCCATCATGCTGCAATTCCAAATGGGACTTGCTTTTGTCATTGTGCTTTCCTCCTTTCCAGGGGACTATTTTTGTTTCAATTTCCAATTACAGCAATTCCATTCTGATCTTGGCTCTCCATCAGGCACATTGAAGGCTCCGGGCTTGAGGAATTGTGAAGTAATTCTATATCCTCTGAGGCTTCAGAAAGGAAATAGTCACAGATTTATTGGGCTTTAAGGCAGTTTGGGGAGGAAACCAGATGAAGGCATCCTGCATCCTGGCTTAGATTCATAAGAAAGTCAATATGTTATTACACATTAAATATGTCACTTAGAAAAATTATTTGAGAATAAAAGTATGATGGATACTTGGAAAAAAGTTCATTACAAAATGCACTTTTATGTATACAATTCTGCATACAACATCTAAGGATGAAAAGCTTCCAATTCTTTTTTCATATCCTGACCACATGCATTTTTATTGTGAAACAGCAATTGTGATTTGAAGTTATTTATCAAGTTATTCAGGCCAGCTTTTTATGGAATCTCAAGTAAAGAATAGGTGACCGTTAAGCCAAGGAGTATTTCAGCAGGACATGGTTGTGTTCCTGTATTATATTTCCTGGTGATTTGGGTCAGCACAGCAGTGCCTGTCCGTAGCTGAAGCAAGGGACTGTAAATACCATGGCAGTGCACCACTGTGCAAGTGTCCAGTGTGAGGTCAGACACCACAGAAGCCAGAAATCCACCGTGCTTTGAGGGAGAGCAATTCCCTCTCATCTGGATCATGCATTGATGGCACTGATTTGTTGTGGTTCATCTGGTTTTCTTTAGTTTTCCCCAGGATCCATCAGTGAACTCACTGATGGCTGTTTGGAAAGAGTGTAAGAAGGTTTCAAGAGATATTCTAAAGGCAGATCTTCAGACCTTCCACCGTGTCACTGCTCACTTCAATGACTTTCCTTGCTTGTCTTTTTCCTCATGGTTCAATAATAGATTGAGTAACAGTGTTTGATCCATATTGGCCCCTGAAGGAGAGGGAAACTATGTGCATGGGTCATTAAATTAATCTGGTGTTTTCTAGTAAAATGAATCAGACAACCCCTTCTATGAAGAGCATTAGCCATGGGGGTTTTTTGGGATGTTTTACTAGTATTCACGGCTCTGACGTGCCCAGAACTATCTCACTCTCTTAGCTACTGAGACAGAGCTTGCTGAATTCATTGGGGATTCAAATGAGAAATGGAGAAAACCAGTATAAATCTTTTGGAAAGCTGCGTATGAGGTGTGACAGTCTGACCTGCTGCCACCTTAGGACTGAGTCGGTCGAGAGTGACATGGTGATATAATAAAAGGACAGGTCAGTTGGGTTGTCTGAAAATGAAGGAACTTTAATGAACTACAAAGTGAGAAGGCACACACGGTGTGGGTTCAACTCCAGAGGACCCAGGGTGAGTGTGGATACAGAGTACATAAAGGATAGCTTGAGGGCAGAGTCTCATGGTAAGGGTCCAATGAGGAATAGCATTTAGGAATATTTAAATCAATACAGCAATTTTTAACTAATAACAAGAAGGAAGACAGAGAACTTTCTAGTCCTAATCCTTATGGAGATAAAACTATTTACATACAAATTCCCAGGGGGCAACACTGGTGAAGTTCTGCTTGCCCTAACTTGAGTGAGGTTTTACAGGCTAGACTCCCATGGTTTTAAATAGATGCTTATAGTTTGATTGACTGCTACAACGTGGTAATTAATTGCTTAACCTGTGTAAGCAATATCACAAACTATTATTTTCTAGCAGGAAAAGTGGAAGCGAATGAGGAAAAAGGAAGGAATACTTTGGGGTGAAGAGCCCAATTGCAGAAAGGGAGAGGTATTAAGATACCAAAAAAATATCAAACAACTAATCTGTGCTCACAAATGTGACTAGGATAGTCACATCTCTATTCACCAAAAATGGGATGCTCTTTAAAGGAATAAACATGAAATTTAATAACCAAACTCAATTATGATGCTACTTGGATAAACTAAATTTCACCTGACTTCAGGTGAAGACTACATGGTGAGTTGCCCTTAGTTGTCTTCATGGAAAGAAAAAGACTTTTTCAGGACAAAATTAATTTTGCTAGAAAGTACCAGATGAATTTAATGACCCAAGCTGTTGAAGCTCCTGTTTTTCTCCACAGAGCATAAAACAAGCTGAGGGTGGCCAGCCATATTGGTGTTAAGTCAGAAAGATTTTTGAGATGATTTCTGGGACAACCCAGATATACCAACATAATTTACAACTTTAAGGGTTCATAAATTTGTATTTAACTATGAAAAAATCAGAGTTGGGCATCAATGATTATAAAGTTGGTTTTGAAGAAATTTAAGAACAATTGAAACTGAAGGGTTTGCCTTACTCTGTAAAAGTGAGAGTTAGGGTTATATTTTAAAAAGTGATCTCATCACATGTTTCCAAGAGCTGTGGCTCTGAGTTCTGCTGTATTCTCAAACACTGAGTCATGATTGCATCCTCAGAGGCAGTTATGTTTTCCTGGACTTGTCTAAGCCCATCTGAAGTAATGGAGCTGCAAAAATATCAGCAAGGACTAAATCTGGACATGATGAGGTTGCACATAATGAAGAGCGTTTGGCCTCCACCACCAGTGGTGATGAGGCAAAAGAGGACTAGAACACAGCAGGGAGTTGGCAGGGCTGCCAGGAGAAGGAAAAATAATGTAAATGTAAAGCATTTGCTACAAATTGTAGGGAGAGACCAAGAAGGTGGAGTCCCAGGAGGCATGTCCTGACATTTGCTGTTTAAGTTGAAGTGTTTTGCATCAACAGCTCTTCCTTTATGCATCTCAGCATGCTTTGCTTTATTTGAGAAAATGGGTGAAGATTGATCTACAAGCTCATGATACCCTTGCTCAGATGTGAAAATGTGTCTCCATGTTTTGGAAAAAAAATCCCTGTCATGCCAGAAAAAATGTGGCAGTGCTTACAGCTGAGCAGTGTCTTTCCTGAGGTGCCTTCCAAGATAATCTCATTGCTTCCTGTCCATCTATATCCATGTTGGTTCTTGTCCTGCTTATATTATAAATATTTTAGAGGTAGGAACATTCTTTGAGCAATACGTTTGTGAAGTGTTTTGCACTTCAGGGTTTTCAAGGGGTCATTGCAACAGTAATATTATGTTCTGTTGGGACAACCTGCCACATTCCTGGTATAATCTGATGATCTTGGAGAATGAGCAGAAGTCATTCCACATTTCCATGCAGAAAATGTATCCTTTTACAGTTCCAGGATCCTGCAGGCCCTAGCATGACATTTCTACACCATTTGGAAATCTGTATGCTGAAGCTGTGCCTGTTCCAGTAAAGGAAATGACCCTGGGAATGTCCCTGGCAGGACCAGCTGCCTACTGGGAATAGCTTCTGGAGTGCTCTACTTCCCCAGTCATACTGGGGCACCACCTGTGAAAACTGTAATTGGCATAGGATGAAACTTCTCAAAGGACCATTTTGGTGACTTTACAGGGTGAACGATTATGTTTCATTTAAACTACCAGAACAGGCATAGCCACAGATCAGAGAGAAGATTCTCTCTGCAGGATGGCACAAATGGGAAGGCACAGGACCCCACTTGTCACCACTTTTATACCTGTACTGACACATACAAAAATTTGACCATGCTGGGCACATTAGGCTTCCTGAGTGGTGAGGAATGCATTCACCTGTTCATGAACTCAGCTACTTTCTGGTGCCTAATTGACAGAACAACCAGTGGAATTACCTAATCAATTATGTCCTGTAAAACCTGCATCATGTTTAACCACTGACTTCATTGCTTTTCCAATGTGCCTGAATGATTTTCCGAGTAACAGCTGTGTGAGGTCAATACAGCGGGGGTATGAACCAACTCAGCAGCTACAAATAACGCTTTATGTGTTACAATTTTCAGCCCTCACAGAGTATACAGTCCTAAATTCAGCTGGTGGCCTATTTTGGTATGTAACTGTTTTTGCAATGCTGCTATAAATTTACAGAAATTTATGAATAGGAGATTAGAGGGAAGTTTTTATAAATATTCATTCACATTAAGTTTTTGAAGCTTTCCTTTTTCCACTAAAGAGATGGTCTTCTTACAAGCCAGTGATTCAAAATCCAGATTAGTTTATTGAGATCCATGATCATTGGGTATCCCTTGAATTCTGTTCCCTGAGGATTTGTGGTTATGTGTAAACTTTTACCAGTGCTGAAATAATCTGCAGTGCATGAGGGGATTATAACATTGGATGCAATTAGTTTATTATGTCCACAGAGAATTTTGTGGATAATTTACCCTATTCAGCAACAAAAACAAGAAGTAGAAAGCATATGCCAGTTTCCATCCATGAGACAGATTTTGTGGGAGACAAATGACTGGGGTCACTGGCAGCTTATGGGAAGGGATTTGGGATGAGCTGGTGTTCTGAAGATGACCTTTGTGACTGGGTACACTTTGTGCAATTTATCTGTTGGTTCTGGGCATCTCTCAGTGACTAATATTCATTCACTTGGAAGGTATCTTCAAAAAAGACCTCTGGGATGTGCAATCACAAGGTTATTTCTAGACATCATTTCCCAGAGAACACCACTGCAGCTGGCACTGGCTGAGGCCTTATGGTACCAGGGGAAGCTGAAGGAACAGAAATCAAAATGCCAGGCAATTCATTATGAGATGTTTATGGCCTGATTTATCTGAGAAATCTATTTTATTAGACAGTATTTTGACTAACTGTTCAAGCTCAGATGTCTTGTTTCATACTTGCTAGAATAAGATACATTGAAAGGAACTAATTCCAGAAGACATTTAATTTGTGTGACTGTGCCTTTCAGCCTTTTGAACTGTTTTCAACTTAATTCTCTATTTTGAGATGCATTTAGCCTTCAGATGTATTAGCCTAGTTAAAAACTGAACAGGAGCTTTTTTTTAACTGGCATCAAACTTTTCTCTCTCTCAAAATCCAGGATTGGAGGCTGAAGATATTTTTCCCTTGGTATATATATTTTTAGCCTAAAAAATGCAGGTCTGGCTCAAGCAAAATCATTCACATCTTACATATTGGCAAAAAACCTCCCCAAAAAATAACCTCTGAGTCTACCTGACACAAACTTTTCCATTCACGATCTTTATTTTGGTCAGCAAGCTTGGACTACATCATAATTAATGTCTTTCTACTGAGCTGCACAAATGTGTCTTCATCATGTATCCTATGTTGGTGAAAAAGGCTATGCTCCTACTTCCATGTTTTCTTGTGTGCTTCCATGCATTCTGCTTCATTCCATGATGTACCTGTCACTGGTCTCATGACTTAGTTGAGAAAATAAATATTTCTCATAAAAATCTGTCAGCCCTGCTAAAAGAGCAGCTTGTCACAGCAGCACTGTGCTGAGCTGCCAGGCTGAAACTGTCCTTTGGAAAAATTAGCTTCCCATGGAAAATAAGCATAGCTTCCCATAAAATATACAGTCTTGGGACAAAACACTTCTTGGTTCAGACTTGTTTAGCCTGAAGTTATGGCAGCGTGTAGAAACCTCCAAGGACTGTTCTTTGCTGTGTGTATCATGGTTGGGGTTAGTTAAATCGATTTTTTACAGGGTAGACATTTTTCACATCTGCTTGGGTAGCTGAGATTGTAACTTCACATATACTGCAGTTATTGAAAAAGCAGAGAAAAATGCTCAGGCCACAGTCTTTTTCTATACAATGTTTATCAGCATCCAAGAGAAACAGTTGTTTTTCACAGCTGGATCAGCATCCTTTGGGTTTTGTGAGGAAAAATTCCTGGCCTTCCCTTGCCACAAAATAGGAGCATTGCTGAGCCTGGCAGCCTAGAGGACATAGTCCAGCACCCACGATGCAAGTCAGAGTTTCCCAGGAGCTCCCTTTGCCTCCAAATTACGAATTACTGTGGCATTTGCCACAGTCTATCAGCAGGACTTTTAGGAAACACTTTGTGTTTCAGGAAACACAAAGAAGCAAAATGGAACAGAAGTGTAAAAAAAAGCAAAAAAGTAACAACTGCATTGCAGACAGTGCAAAATGCTGCCTCAGCCTTCATATATCATAGCAACCCTGGAACTGTCTTGGCCATTAGCTGCTTTCCACCTAAATGCTGGGCATGACTTGGCAAATCATGGGTCAGGAGTGTACTTCATGTGCTTCAGCAGCCAAGGAAAGCTCTGTCCTCAGACAGGAGCTGGAGCTACTCCAGAGGGAAACATGGAGCAGTGTGGATGTTGAGTCCTTGGCATCAAATGGTTGCATCCACTCCTTGCTGGGGCATGGAAATTCTTAGAGTGAGCCTTAAAAGGCTCAGGCTCTGTTACCAGCTGTCACTGGGGGAGAGCCTGGGACAAATCACATCCTTCTCCTCTGCCCTGTAAACATGGGTAACGGTGCCAATAATCTTCTTTAAAATAGCTCAGGATATTCTAATAATAGTAACAATTATTACAACAATGACATCATTTTGATATAATGATTATTGTGCCACCATGACTAGGAAATTGAAATTACTTGGTCTTATTTAAATTTCCTTCTATTAAATTTTTTGTTACTCCCTATGCTTTTAAGACAGCTGCTTTCTTTGAAACACCATGCTACATTTAAAAGAGGACGGAAACACAACAAACCATAATCCAGCAACAATAGTCCACATCTTGCAAAAGTAAAGTTTAAATAAAAATATTTGCACAGAGTTTGTGTGCTGGCATCCTGCATTCTATGACAGTGCTCCTATGCCAGGCTAAGGTTTATTCTGCAGATAAAATGCTGCTTGTAGCTGTTCTGAGTGATCTCTTTTTCATCCGGATATGGACCATGTTCTATTAAATGGCAGAATCTTGCTGGGATATAGAAATCTCTCTTGGTCAATGAGTCTCTCTAAGGCATAGAACTATAGAATCAGAGTATCTTGAGTTGGAAGGTCCTGTAAAGACCATTGAGTCCAATCCCCTGGCTCAACATACAAGGTTGTCTTCAAACATCACACTGATCTTGGCACGACATTGAAGAAATTATGAATGGTGTGTTCACATGGGAATTTCGCATATTCTCTACTGAATCTACTGAATTTTTAGATTTAGGTACAACATAACATGAACTTTACTTCAGAAACTTGGTCCAGACCCTCATGCTCACATCCCTATAATGCTACAGGTCACAACCTGAACAGCATCAATTTGCTTTTTTCCTACAGTCCCAAAATGCCTGCTATAAAACATATCAGAGGGAGTTATGGACAAATGACAAAACAGTTTAAAATGAAATATAGGCTGAGATTTTAACATTTGAAAAAACACATATTAAGCCAAAACAAATGTTAACTGATGTCTAATTTCTCATGGTAGCTATCTGATGAATGAAATGTCTGGAAGCTGGAAATGAGAAGAGAAACTTGGTTTACACCATTTGAAGGTCGCTTTGAAATTAATAGGTTGCACAGTCCAACCTGGAAAATGGGAGATAGTGAAATGGCTTCACTCAGGGAAGACAGGGCTGGTTGGAGAATGCACCAAACAGCCAAGTCTGTATCTGCAGACAGGAATGCGTTTGGCTTAGCTGGAGGAGGCTGGTGCAAGGGTGTGAATACCTGGGCTGTCACTGCAGAAGAGATAAATTCCCTCTTGCATCACATTTTGGAGGATCACCGCCAACAGCAAAGATCAGGATGCTGAGAAGATTTTACAGGTCCTGTGTGCTAGTGGTAAATGGCTGTGCAGAGAGAGAGGCAACAGAGTCTTCTCTACTTTGGACAAACATCCAGTTCCATCTTCTCCCACCCTTCTCTGGCACAACAGGACAAAGAGAGGGAGAAGAATTCCTGCACCAGTTAGATACTGCTGTAGGAGATGGCATGGACAAGTCTATGATGTTTCCAGGTAGTAGACTTATTTTTTTTAAAAGCCATACCACCAACAAAAGCAGCTTTACAAACTGAAGTTAAAGCTCCCTGATGAGATCTAAAGGCTTCCTCTTAAATTCTGGGAAAGTTCACTCTGAGTTCCAGACACGGTGACTCAGAGTCACCTCTAGCAGTAAGATGAACTGTACTGCAATATTCTCCAACACATACTCTCAACACTGCTGCACAAACAAATCATCTTGATCCACCTCTAATTGAATGTATATTTTTCACGTTTTTGAAATGGTTCTAGTTTCATTCCATACATGTTTTGTTATGAACTTAGGCCAATTGTACATGTTAAATTTTATATAAAATACTGAGCTGAACCTTTCTTTGGGCCCACAAAGCAAATACCAGCATTGTGAATGGGAGGAAACAGGTTTAGTTACTACTCTAGGAAAGCTGGCTCTAGGTTGCCATGACGGGGAACACACAGAAAATTGCTTATCAGTGGCCAAAGAGTTATTGCAGAGAGGATGTCTTTTTCTTTGTGTTTGTAGAGGTTGTGATAGAAAACAAGGAGGTGAACCAAAGGCTAAGGAGCAGATCGGGCCTTGCAATGGCTTTGTCTCCAACCTTGTTTCATCATCCATTTCCCATGGGATAAATCCTCACATCTCATGACTACTGTGCTCTTAGTGATAAGCAAGGACAGCTGTTCTGTGAAGTAGCTAGAGGTACCCTCATGTGAAATAGCTAAAAAATGCCACCCTCTCATTGCTCTCATGCTGTATTTTTGTTCTGACTGTGGTGCTGCTTCTTCCATCTGGAGGAAGAAACTCCAATGTGATAACCAAGTTTTAGATAAAAATACCAACAGATCTTTGGATCTGGAAAACCCAAAGTGCTACACAGATGATTGGCAAGGAATCCTGAGTTCTGTGAGATATCCAGTGAAGGAGCAACTGCATCCCATAGGAATGAGCCTGGTTCAAGTCAGCCTTGTGCCCTTGTCCATCACTGCTGGGAACCACAGCACCAAAGCCATGCTCTGAAGGCATCATGTTCAGTAGGAGCATGTCATCTCTTCTATGGAGCAGAGGCAGCTGGAGATGTGCCACATATTGCCAAGTGACCTAAACACTCTCATACAGCACCCCTCTTAAGAGAATCTTGTCTTGCCAAATCACCAAGGAAATCCCTGGAGATTTGCTTCTTCATCTGTACTGGCCAGATCTCAGCAGCTGAGTGGTGTTCCAAACACCACTGTTCCAAAATTTTTTGTGAGCATTCCCATCTTTTGTCTCTGCTCCTTGTGGCTTGAGAAACATATCACAATATTCCCTCTCCTGTTGTCATGTAGGGAGAAAGGGAACAGAGGGAAAAGGGTCAGAGAGGCAAACGTTAATCAGAATTTTTCCTCCAATGATCATGTTGTGTTTGTGGTAAGAGATCCATTCCTCATTCCTTTGGACTTTTACTGAGCTAGATTAGATCTTGGATAACAACCAGAGAATGGATGGCAGCTTGTGGTAAGAGAAGAGAGAGCGGATGGGTGGCTGTGCGTGGGAGTGGAAAGGCACTTCTTTTTCTGGTTCTGCTGCTCTGCATGTGCAGTTTCACCCCAAGGAATTAAGGAGACACGTGGGTTTGTGCTAGAGCTGGATCCAGTCCCACTGCAGTGCCAGGACCCTTCAGCTGTGTCAGCACCCTGTGCTTTGCTCCGTGGGCTGGACTCCTGACAACTAGCAGAAACACAGTAACCTCTGATACCCCTTACTTTGCTATTAATTTTTTTTTTAGTTTGTTATCTTCTACCTGGGACATTTCTCATTCATTTATTTGTCTTTAAGTGGCTGTTTCCAGCACCCTGTCTGCTCTGCCTGACATATCCCTAATCTTTTTTCCAAGGAGTGGAACTTCCTGGCTTTCTTTAAAATTTAGGTATATGTCTATATGCATAAATCCCTAAGCTACAATAATTTGACTGCTTGGTTATCTCTAGGATTGTGATTTTCATTTTGCTTGGCACAAGAAAAACAGAGCAGAGTTAATAAAGTAGACAAGCTTTAGCTCTAGAATCTTGTAATGGCTTTTAGTTGCTGATCAACTGGAGAAAAAGCTGGAAGTCTTTGTTTTGCTACTGTGTACACACCTCCCTGGCCCCAGCTGTACCTGGGGAAGAGGTTCCAATCCCCAGCCGATCATTCCTCTATTTCTACTCCATTGCCATGCCCTAGTGTCTTCCAGCAAGTCAGAGCATGCAAATTTGGTCTATGACACTTCAACCAGCTCAGCCCTGTTAGCTGAGACAAATATTTGAAAAGGCTGAATCAGTCACCTCAGCTAATTTTCCTAGAGGTTGTCAACAGGTCATCCATGTGAACTGCTCTGCAAATGGGGCTGGGGGGTTACCCCTGGCAGCCTCTGTGACAGAGGACATTATCTACCAGCATAGCTTAGTCTGGTGTTCCTGTCAATAAAGGGCAAAACAGAACAAACACTTCTCTTTGGAAGTTAATGATTTCTGGTATTTTTTTATGCAGTAAAGGGTGGTGAGGTACTCATCATTCCCTGCTGAGATAGATGGGCACTACCGTATGCTGGAAAATGTCTTTCCTTCCATTGATTATAGGGACTTTGTTAGACCAAAGATCAAGCCTTTCTTCATGCTTAGAGACAGGCCAAATATCTCCCACCCAGTCACTACACGAATTGGCATCATAAGACCTCAGATATGTAAGGCAGCACACTTGTGAGCAGCATGAAAACAGACTGGAATACCCTCCAGTATGAATCCTCTGTAACCACCATGGGACATGGAAGGAACAGGTGAGTGGAAGTGCTTTTTCTTGGTTAAACACACTCACTGTAAACTATAAAAGAGTTGTTATTTCTCCTCTCTCCTTAATAGCATCCTGAGTAATCAGCAGAGGAGCTGAAGAGAAGTGAAGGAGAGATATGGAAGGTGCTGCTACTTCTTTCCATACAGGTATAATGGGATGAGCTTGTGATCCCATTCACACCATGATCACTAAAGCTGAGCAGCTGGAGAGTTCATGCAGGCTATTCTTCCCTAGATCAAGAACCAGAAAAAAGAGCCAAACAAAAAAAAAAAAAAGAAAAAAAATGCAGAAAAAAAGAGGAGTCTGCCTCTTCCTGCCCCAGCTCTCTCCCAGGCAGTTCATCTTACATTGCTGCTCCCTCCTGGCCCACAGGTCTCAGGCTTGGATTGTGAATGGACACAGAGCAGTATGCTGTTCAAACAAACCAGTGCACCATTTGAGATGCCTGTGGCCCCTGCTGTGTCCCATCTAGATATATTAATAGGTCACAAGTTAAACCTGGGTGTCTGCTTGCTCTCTTTTTGAAAATAAAGCTTATGTGCCAGGCGCTGTCCATAAGGTCACTCACACAAGGCATCTATTTAATCTCAGAGTCAGCAAAGCCAGATCAGTGGTCTGGGGAGAAGAAACAGCTCCTTGAACTTTATAGGTTAAGAAAATCCCCAGTTAAAGTGGATCATCGTTGTTAAGTTTCCAGTTACATCCAAAGAAATGTCAACACTGATGTTTTGCGATTGGGATGGTGAGTAATTTTACCTACACACATTTTTCTAGACTTTGATTTTACAAGGTGTTCTCAGATTGGAGCTGTATTGTTTCTTCTCAGGTCCAGTTTTCAGATTCCAAATGCAAAACAGAATTTCTTTCTTCCACTCATTTCTTTTTATATATAATCTACTCTTTAAGAGGACCCTCAAAGTCTCCCTTTTTTTTTTAAGCAGCAAGTCATTGCTGACAAGTGGGAACTGCAAACAGGATCTCTTGGGCTCAACTGACTTGTTTTTAAAAGACTCAACTGAACTGTGACTTCACCTCAGAAGTGTGCAAAAATCAACCAGTGATTCAGTTCTCAAGCTTTCATGTGCAGCAATAAAAGTCAGTCTGGAGGGACAGACTTGTATTTCTCTATCATGATTTTACAGAAATTAATTCATTAATTAATTGTGGCTTCCAGAGATGCAGATGAATGATATTAGGACAGACACAATCAAAAGTCTCACTGATGACTAGCCAAAGAAAATCACAGAAAATGAACAGGGCAGTGGCAAACAATTCAAACCATCCAGAGCTCAAACACTGGTGGATTTCTCTAGGATACCTACCACATGGGTTGTCTATTGTCATTATTTTCCTTATTACTTATGTCTATACATATGGATGATCTTTGATAAAAAAAATCAACCTCACATGCAGAAATATAGACAGTAGACACACTAAGATGATTTCCTTTAGTTGGTTTATATAGACAATTAGGTCAAAGACAAAAATGTTTATTCACACCAATGAGCCAGTCTCAGTGTCCTGATAGACTCATCAAAGGGTATAATTACTTTCCCTGAGACCTTTCAATCTGCCCCAGTCTTACAGCTGGAGGAGGAAATTGCTTTCCCACCCTGGGAAAATGTAGGTTTTGATTGCTTCCTCCTATTCAGAGGGATCCTTGGGATGTATCATATTACCAGCTTCCAGCACCCACCACAAGGACTCACAGAGAGCAAAATGCTGAGCAGAATTTGGCTCAGGTACAGAGTCAGTCCTTCTGCCAGGATCAGTCTCAACAGACTTGAGCTGAATGTAGATGTGGCCTTCTTCAAAACAGTGAAGAAAAAGCTGGTGAAGTACTGTGGGCCTAAGCATTGGGGTTTTTCCCCCATCTCTATGATGGGAAAAGCCTCTCATCTGCTCCAAGACAGAGGGTAAGTAGAAAGAGTAAGAGGAGAGCAGCAGTGTCCCATGCAGCCCCCAACTTGGGAAAGAAGGTGGAGTGGAGAGGAGAAGCCACCTTTCAATTGTGTTTTAATGAACAAGTTGTTTGTTCTTCCGTGTCCTTTGATGAATGAGTGTTTTCCTTCAAAAGCTGACGTTTGTCTTTCATTACGCCCAGCATATGCTCTACTAGGCAAGACCGTTTTTCTACTCTAGATAAATAAACATGAAAATGAATTTATCTCACAGAAGCATGTTCTCTTTCAAGTCTGGCATAAGCCTGCCCTCTCCCCCAATAAATCTCTGGGTAAATGCGTACTCCTCAGCAATCCCTCCCCCTTACATCAAATGGAGACATTTTGTAAGCTCCCATCTCCACACAGCTCAGGAAAGCTGACACTGACTCCAGGCATTTAGAGGCAGTGATTTAGGTACAACTCACAGCTGAATTTGAGAGCTCTTTATCATCAAAAAGAAACTTTTCCAAACCAGAAAGCATCCAAACCCTTTTTCCAGCTAGTGGTAGATAGCATTTTAACCCTCAAATTATGGGTCTGATGTAGCACTGACTGCAGGCTCTGGCATAGGATCTGCTGTTGGATGGAAGTTGGTTAGTGTAGTGTGATGCCAGTTAAAGTCTCCCCTTTGAGAAACAGACTGTTCATTTGGTGTGCAGGCCTGTGGATAAAGCTGGTTAAATTTTCAAAGATGTTTTGGTTTCCGTCCAGACTTGGTCCTATCTGCTGTTTTTTCTTTATTGGTTCACAACCTGATCCTGCCCATAATTTCTTTGGGTTTAGACATGGCAAAACATGTCCAGAAATGACAATTCCTCAATTCCTCATTGCATACCTTAAACCCACTGAAATGTACACTGAAACCAAGGCACACCAGGGTACTTTGCAGTTTCTCACCTTCAGCACATGAGGGACATGTTTCTTGAAACAGTTCAGACAAAGAGAGAAATCTGGGTGATGGTCCTTCACATTTCTGGACAAACAATCACTCAGCCTTATGTCAATGAAAGTTTTGCAATCTGTCAGTATTTTCACAAAAGTAGTTTGGTCAAATAATGGCCCTGATTCATGAAGGTACTTAAGCATGTGCTTGGCTCTGACTGCACATTGGTGTCTCCTTGAAGTCAGTGATACTGAGGCGTGTCTGTGATTATGTTCATGTTTAAGTGCCTTTGAGTGCTCAACTGATGTCTTGAATAGGGCCAGCATTAGTCATTCAGTAACACCTGTCCTACTACTGGACAAATAATAAATCAACCTGGTCAAGCTGTCTCTGAGCTCATCTATAAAGCATGTTGTGATGGCAACCACTGAGAGTGCAGCTCCTCAAGCAGATCCTGACTATTACAGGCTGATACGTGGGAGGTGAAGAGCATTCCAGGACTTTCTGAGAAGTTTGACTTTCAAATAGGACACACAAATTTGAGATTAATCTGTTTCTTTCGCTCAAGATTTTGTATTCTGAGTCCTACAAGAGAAATTAGTTCAGCATAAATGGGATTGTGCTCCTTGAAGCTTTCAAGCTGCATTGCAAACGCATTATAACTATTGTGCAAGCTCCTGCAAAGTTTCAACCTCCTTGATTAAAGAATAGCAACACTGAAAACAACTCTAGTCATTGCACAGGTTGTTGTGGTGGCTTGTCCTGAACCATGCTTCAGCCTCACCCTCAAATTTGCACCACCCCCACATCACCAGCAGCACCACTGCCTTCAATTTGTTGCTACCACAAGGGAGGTAGAAAATCACTTAACTTAGCCAAGTTTTACTCCATTCTTCCCCCTTGAGAAGGATGACTTTGACTTGCTGATGATTTCTTTCCCAGTAATGTTTTTATTGATCATATGAAAGTGTTAAGCTATGTCTCACTTAGGCTGCATTCTGCTCTTAACTGGATTACCATACAGAGAATGTTACAATGAGGCTCTGAGGTCTGCCGGGTCAGCTTGGTAAATGATAGCACCTCTTGAAGCTATAATGGATGAGAGTATCCTTGATAAGATTTGACACTTGTACTATATATGCTGTCACAGCAAACATTTTGCTTTTTTCTTGATGTTTTTAAGGCCATAAATACTGGTCTCTAATGTTAAGTATGTGAACCTCACATTAATCACACTGCCAGGGAGAGCAAAGCACTTTGCTCATAAACTGAAATGGAGCACAGTTAATCTATCAATGTTCTGTAATGAGGACTATTATAACAAAGTATTTAGGTTGATTTACTGATGGGCTACACATCTCTGGTAATGGTCACACATCAGTAAAAGAGCAAAGGGGCCATCTGGATCACCAGGAGTCTGAGATTTATTGAATAATGTGAAGATCCTTCTTTATCTCTACTGTAAAGTTCTAAAACTCATGCTTTATCAGTTCACTTTCTCAAGATCAGTCTGTTCACTGGGGTATCACTGCCCAGTTTACATGTTGGGGTAGCCTGGCCTCTCAATTTCAGTATTTTCAAATACTTCTTTCTGTTTAAGAGACAGGACAAGAGAAGGCAAAGGTACTTTGCTGATTTTAGAACTACTTCAAAACAAAGAAAGGAATTAAAAAAAAAAAACAAAAACAAAAAAAAACTAGAATCAACCAACCTGAGCAATACTTTTATTACTTTTATTTAGTCTTTATACTGGGTAATCTGTGTCTAGCATCCTCCCACAGACATTTGATCACTGTCAGGAGCTGATGTTAAATAGACACAGAACACATCTGCTACCCTACCTTTTAAAATTTTAAATCTGGATATTATAGTTAATCAGAGTAACAATGATGAGCTCAGGAGGCAGGGATAATCTCACTTTCCCTTAGACATCTGCATTAGAAATGACTGCACCTAATTATCACTTACCCATCTTGGCTTGATAGATGGTTTTTGAAGAGCTCTGGAGCATTTTTTTAAAATGCTCATATGACAGCAGATGAACCATGCTTACTGAGTACTATTTTTCCTCCTCATTAAAGATTTCTGCCATGGGGTCACTATTTCTGTGCAATAAGCACCAGACTGTACACTGGCAAGTCTAGGAGCTTGGGGGGACTGTCTTGGGGCAACACTCCCAGATGTACGTAGTGGGAAGGCAGTGAAAAGTGAAGAACCAGGTCTTCTAAACCCCAAACCAGTTTAATTTACGGTGTTCTGCAACAGAGTCAATATTCAGAGCATGCATAAGACAAGGAATGACAGCTCCTCCTTTCAGCTTCGCTTTATCTAGGAGAAACTTCTAAATATTGATATAAACACACTTTCTTTAGGATTCTTCTTCTGGTTGGTGTAAAAAGTACCAAGTTTACACACAAACTCATCAACTTTCCCATGTGAGATCACCTGTGCATCATCCACACAAGTGTGAACATGGACAGTCCCTTTCTACTATGGAAATAGTGCTTCGAGGGATTTTGCTTGCTACAGGTGAATTCAGTCTTGATGGGAAATCAGTAGGTCTGATTTGCAGAAACCACCTCATAAAACTTTGAGTTCATTGAGGGCATCAGATGAGTAGAGCAGTCTTTAAAAAAATTATGTAAAAAAATTCTTTCCTCCATTTGCACAGGCAGCATTGGAAAGAAAATGACCTCTCAGGAAAAGAAGGAAATTAGTTCTCCAAATACTTTCTACAAATTAGTTCTCCATATTCAGCTGTGGAGTGTCAGGCTTCTCTTGCCACTGGATGCAAAGCAATCACCCCAGCTGCACATTCATCACGACAGGCCAAATTTGGTTGAAGAAATGGGACAGGAGAGGCATTTCTTCTTAAAGGTCATCAGTAATACAAACATACTTCTTAAAAGACCTTCTCAGTCCCTGTCTGGCTCCAGTTCCACAGGAGAGATGATCGTGTACACCCTTGCCTGTTCTGTCAGCACAGCTCTGGTCTGTGCTGAACATGTTGTACCACCACTCACTTGTCAGGAAAAGCTGTTGGCTTCTCCTGGCCAAAGGATGAGAGGAGATGCCAGATCAGAAAATAGAAGTGGCCACAGAGTGTCTGGGACAAGAAGATCCTCTGTATGAGGGCAGCCAAAAATACACTTTTCTTTCACTTGGCACATTCACAGATATCAGCCATGGATGAAGACCCAAAAGGAGAACATGCCAACAGGAACCCAGACTGCAGCCCCTGGGGAGAGCAAAAAGAATTGGCAGGCATTTCTTGCTGTACCTTAGACTTAAAGACCATTGTAAAGCTGTATTTCTTTAGCAGACTAAGAGATGGCTAGATTGAACAAAGGGATAACACAGGCAAAGGTGTTAGAAGATAAAGCCAAAAGAAACATTCAACCAAAAACTCATGTACCCTTAAACATTTAATAAAGTGCTTTGCATTCTTCAGGATGTAGAAAAGACTTTTTCCCCTACTTTTTTGTCTTCACTTTACTTCTTTCATGTTCCCTCTCTCTCTCTCTGGTTTTTTTCTTCCCCTAGTTTCTGCATCTTTTGGAGTCCTCGATCGGAACCTGAATTCAGACCCATACTTCACCACTTGCTTCTGTTTTTCTAGCAGAGGACTCTGAATGACAATGTGCTCAGACTGTGGGAGAGCACAAGCCAGGTCTCAACCTGTGTGCTGCTGGATCATGTCAGATCTGATTCTTGAATTTCTCATCTGACAAGGGCTAAATAATGCTAAAAGTCACTTAATTTGAATTTTTGGAGGGACAGGAGAGGTAGATTGGTAAGGAACAGTCAAAGCATAAATCCCTCAGCTCCTTCCTAGTGCATCCAGACCCCAGGAAGTTCATCATCTGCTGCAAGCCTCATCTATGAAAGCAGCCCTAGGAGTTCTATATGTTTTAAACATGCTACTGTTGTTGGCGAGTGATCCTGACAGGAGATCTTTTTTAACCCATTTTGTATGGATGATCAAAATTCTGACTGTCCCCAGATCACTGGGAAACTGTAAAGCAAACAGCATTTCTCTCTTGCACAGAACACCTGTGAAGACTTCTTATCTCAAAGCTGCCAAGGAAGTTAAAAGTAATTTGTAAAAATGTCTTGGCCTGATTTATATGTTGATAATGCTGATATTTAAGCAAGGGACACAATTACTCAAGGTCTTCTCCTTAGATAGCAGAAAGAATGAGGCACCACCAAAAGATGCGAGGCAGACCGGCTCAGTCTGGGCAGACTCTGCACATGCAGCAGCAGCCTAAACTGAGTAAGTCCAGCTTGGGTATTTCAATGAAATATCTATGTCTGGAAAGAAATTATTCTGGGTTTGTGAAAGTGCTGTATTCACTTTTTGGTAATGTCACTGTCAATGCAAGTGCTTAAATATGTCATCAAAATCTTCACTTTATATTGACCTGGACTGGAAGCTAAAACTATGATGTGCCAGTGTTTATGATGATTAATGCTTCCTAGTTCCTTACCAAGAATAGCTAATTTGCAGGTAGGGTTTGATGGGAATTAGGACAATGATAGAAATATTCTACCTTGTGCAATGTTGGGGTAGGAAGACCCTTGAATGGAAGGCAAGGCATGTTACACTTGTGGCAGACAAATCATCCTGGAAATAGATAAAATGATATTTAAAACAGCCTTGCTTGAATTAGGTTTATTCAACAAGCCTGGAGGGTTGGGGATAGCTCAGAGGATATATGGTTACATATGGGCTGCCATATATTCTGTTCTTTACATACTTATTTCTCCTCTGGAATCACAGCATGTGTGATTCCAAAAATCTCTCCAAAAAGCACTCCAAAAATTCAGCTCTACCCTCAGCTGCTCTAAATCAAGCAATTACCCTGGGGCTTGGTTTGCTTATGTACTCAAACAGTGAACAGGGCACTAGTACAGACAACAATATTGGGCCCCACTTCCTATGAAAATCCCAGCCATGTTTTCCTGCATGTCTGTCCACTGAAGAGGCTGTCCAGCAACCTGCTTTGTATAAACAGGCTGGTGAAACCCCAAGAGCAAAGGGGTTTGGGGTCCAAATTTGGAGTTGAAATAGAGCAGAGCCATCAGAAAGAGTGTAAATCAGAGATGAAATCCCCACTTAACCCTGACAACGAGGTCTAATGAATAAGTACCCAGTCCTGTCTCAACTTTCAATGCAGTGCTCCCCTGTTGAGCTCCACCAGGACCCCCAGATTCTTGGCCTCTCAACTGCAGAGAGACTTTTATGAAGGGCAATGAAAACTATGATTTATACACCTTAAAATTATTAAATGAGTTGCAGAGTAAAAATAGGAGATGGGGCCCAAGCACCTCTGTTCTCCGACACCTCCTGGATCAGCCTCGCTGATCTCCAGCCCAGACACTACACAAGTTGTCAAGTGGGAAGGTGTGGGAGAGCAGCGACACTCGTTATCGCTGGGAGGGCAGGGAAAGGAGCCAGGCTGGAGCTGAGTGCCTTGGTGAGCCGATAAGTGCCGGGGAGCAGCGAGGGCTGTGTGTCAGCCAGCAGACGACCCTGCTTGCCAAGGCATGGAGTGGTGGGGATGTGAGCGCCAGCTCTGTTGTTGTTGTCATGTCGTCAGGAGTAAGTGCACTGGATTCTACATGCCTGTGTGTTTGATCAGGAGAGCACCACTGACAGAGGATAAATAAACAGAGATAAAAACAAGATTAAGCCGGTCCTTCTCCTTATCGCTGCCTCTTTATCCCTATTGATCTCTGCCCAGTCCCTTTTCATCCAGCCTGGAATTCCTCACATGCTTCAACCACAAGCTGTCACATCTAATTAAAAATGTGATACGAGGTTTTGCATGCAGCAGCGAGTATTTTCCAGTGACAGGCAGCTGTGTGTTCAGCACTCTGCCTTTCTCTATGAAAACTCATTTTGACATTGTGAAATCCAGCTGGGTTTGTAGCCAAGGGATGGCAGATGTGAACAGAAAAAATACAAACTGATTTTTGGTTCAATCTTCAGGACGTGTCCAGTCTCAAGGGTGAAAATAGTGGTCACCTTGTCTAAGCCTCTTACCCTGGGAGAGAAAAGTTTGCTTTCTACTTCTGTCTGCCTAGTGGGGCTATTTCTCCCTTCTTGAGGGTACCAAGGTCTTTGTGGTAGATGGGCCACAGAGACACATAAACCCTTCTTCCCTCCTTGCTTGTTAGTCAGCTCTTTCATCCATTTGGATGTTTCCCAAGAAAAAGTGATCACTGGCTGATCACTTCATTTCAACCCATCCCCACTTCTGTGTGTTCCAATTTTCCTCATCTCTCTGAGTTTGCTGCCTTCATGCTCATCAGATCACTCTGAGCTCACAGAATGTACATTCTTTTGCTTAAAACAATTAAAATATGACAGGTAAATATCATTAGGGCAGTGTGTCCTTCATAGAGAAGATGTTTTTGAACACTGGGCAGTAGAGTGCCCATAAATACCATAGGTGTCTAAGGTCTGCATAGATTCCTAGCAACATCCAGGGCATAGCTTAGAGCTGAAAATGAAGTCCCTCATTTTGTGCACCTAACAGTGCTAAGACAAACAGGGCTAAATTAGAAGGTAACCAGTGTAAGGGTAAACAACACAGAAAAGAGAACACAAATAACACGGTATTTTCTGCCTGATTTTTTAATCTCTACATTCTACCATACTTTGTTTAATTTTGTTAAAACATTCAATAAAAAGTCTCTTGAACATGGCTTTTCCTCATGCTTTCATGATCTCTGGAAACTATTAGAACTCTGGTTTTGGCTTTGGTTTTTAAAAGTGGATGGTGGTTTTAGGTGAGGCAAGATTTCTGAAGGTGGGGGCCAGTGTTATTAGGGAGATCGGTGAGCTAGGGAGTAAAACCAGGCATGATTATGGAGACAGAGTCTGATTCCCCCAGGACTGATCCCCTCTAGGTGTGGCACTAGGCACCTTCATTTTTCAGGGCTAAAATATATTAGCAGTTTGGAGACTTTGCTGAGCTCTTCCCCTTTCTGAAGTCAGACCTGACTGTGTCTCAGGCTAGGCATCCAAAATTATAGATATTTTGGAAAAGATAGATCCTGTCATTCCTTTACTTTTGCAACTTTTTTGCCTGTCCCTAGGAGGAATAAGAGACTTTACCTCAGATTTACTATGTGATCCAACCGGCAATCAGTGTGAGAAGGGGTTTTATTCATTCTTTCCTATGCCATCATTCAAGACCCCACATTTATTGCTCACCACTAAAACAATATCATCAGACATGAAATATACGTTGCCAGGCCCTCCCCCATCTCACTTCTCTGCCTCCTTTTTCTTCTGAGGAGAAAGAAAACTTCTTTTCAGGATACATTGTAGGGAGTGCTCATGAACTGGCAATTTATTTTCTCCTAGGTTTGACACTGCCAGGCCCTTAGTGCTTTTATTGACTCTGGCTAAACACAGTGACAATTATTTTTGTTGGTTTCAAATCGCCTTCTGCAGCAGAGTGTGAAGTCAGCAGGTTTTTTTGCATGCTGAGCGTGCCCTTTCAGACACCCTAAGAGGAGCAGAGGGAAAGATGATGGCTTTTTTTTCATTTTTATCCACTTGCACTTTGGCATTCCCTGAACAGACCTTTTGTTTTGAGGCAGGGAAAGCAAGGGAGAGGCTCACAGATGAGAAGTAGGTTGATGGTCATGGAGGAAAACAGAGCTGGGATATCCTGATCTGAAGGCTCCTACTTGCAGCAACCTGTTTTTCTGCACGTCCCTTCTGGAAGCCCCAGGCATTTCCTTCTGTGTGTGCACACACAACACACCTAGAGAGGACAGGGGTCCTCCCACCCCTCCATGGTCCCCAGTCCTTGTTGTCCTCTTGTCCATCAAGAGCATGGTGCCTTCCAAATCACCCTAAACCCTCTGCTGGGCTGTGAATGGCCAGGATGATGGTGAAAAGGGGCTGTTTCTCAGAAAAAAAAACTCTTAAACAACCCTTGGCAAAGTCCCCTGGAGTATTTGTGGCTTGTGGGGTGTGCATTAGCACAAGCATTTGTTTAAAGCATTTTATGCTATCCCCTCCATCTCCACTTATCTGTTCCTGGCAAGGCCCAGGAAAGGCAAATGGCCCCAAAATAATGGCAGTGTAGACTTAGCCTGTGGGATGCCTCACAAACTGCATATCAGTTACAGCAATTTTGAACATGGTTTGTAAAGGTTTGCAGACTAGCAAAGCTGCTTGGGAAGGAAATAAAAATGCAAGCCAATGTTTCAGTCTAGTACTAGGATGAATAGGACAAGTTTCTTCCCTGACTTACAACAAAGTGAAATTTAGATTTCAAATTATATAGGTAAGTTTTTTTCTTCCTACCTGTTCTACAAAGAAGCTTTGACTAGTTTCTGTTCTTTTAAGTGATACAAAAGGACAATTAGTTTCTGACCTGGAAACTCAATGGATTAAGATAGGTCTTCTCTGGTAGAGGAACTGGAGAATCTTCCAAAAATGATTTTTCATTTAAATTATTTCTTCAAACTCTTTTTGCCATGTTAAATAAAATGTCACTACAAAATTCTGAAAAATGTTAAAAATTAAAATTGCTGAAACTTGCCTCCCAAGTAAGCCATCATAGTGAACATTGCTGCTTACTTGGAAAGAAAAATTTCCTGTAAATTAAAAAACCATTTGTTAGAGATAATGTCCCACTTCTACTGTTGTGATAATGAGTAAAGTCTGAGATTTACATTGACTTCCAAGGATGATCTCCCATAATTAACCACTTGTCCCAAATGGTGAAAAAATGAAGATGTAAATAATCATTTCCAGACCTACTGAGGCAATTGACCAATAGACACCAATACCTCCATTCGGACAGAATCTGTTTAATGCAGAAGGGTTTTATTTTTACACAGGAAGATGAAGAATCCCCTAAGCTAAAGAACAGCTAAAGGACAATTTTAAAAAATCCTGGGTATGGTGGAGAGGTTGGCCTGAGATATCCCTGTTTTCCAGAATTCCCACTTGTTCTTGCCCATGTACTACCATTAGACATTGCTCCTGGTGTGTCAGGACAGATGCTTCAGGTCATGCAGGACAGAGATCTGAGCAAAGTTCCCATACAAAGTTCTCCCATACAAAGGACTTGATTGTTTTGAACTGGAATCATCTCGCTGGTTTTGAAAGCAGGATGGATCATGTCTCCAGATGGTCAGTTATTTCAGCAACAAAAAGGGAGATTTCTATCTACCTATAAGAACAAACACACAAATGTACATTTCTGGTTTTGTTACCTCTCTGCCTCTGCACAAAGCCACAGAAAAGACTGTGCTGACTGTGCAGAAGACAGCTCTCCTCATCCCTCCATCTGCACCTTGGTGTCCCACCACCCTGAGAGGCTTTTCTCCTTGGATTTGCATCACAAGACCTCATTTGAAAATGCATCATATTGGACTGGGGCAACTGACAGCTTGGCCCAAGGACAGACTCTGGAGCCCATCATCTCAATCTGCCCTCACACTGCTGCCCTGCCCCTCTTCAAAGCAGCTCCCAGGAGATGGCTGTGGTTCTGATCCAGCTGCAATCTCCTGCAGGAGCCTGCCAAGGAGCTCGTCCAGATTGCTCCTCATAGCCTCATTAGGGCTCCTGACAGCAGCTTTTCAGCTTGGACTGAAAACTGTCCCTAGCTGGTGTTTCCCCACAAGGGTTGTGTTATTACAAATAGGAGTTCACTGTGTTTGAGAGCTGCGGATGAAGGAGGGGAGGGAATAACCCTTTTAAACCAAGGATGCTCCACAACAACAAGCCAGTGTCTACTTACCAACCTCTCCAAGCTGTCTCTCTATGCTTTTTGCTTTGGCAAGCCCTCCCTTCCACCATGGAATACAACTGGCCCCAGCCACAGTATGCCCCCAGCAGGCAGGGACAGCTAGCCAGGCATCTTGGAGAGCCCCAGTAGCAGCCACCAGCAGGGTAAGACGACCCTGCCAGAATTTCCAAAGCTTCTTGAACTGAGCATTAAGTCAATTTGAGAGGGATTACTCTGCCAAATGCTGTAATTAATGAGAGAGACATGCTTCAGCACCGAGCTTTTCATTACCTAAAGCATTCAACATGCCTTTGTGGTGGCTGTGCTAGCACTGTCAAGGCCAACAAGCTCCAGCCCTTCCCACTGTGTGTGTTTCACCAATTCAGGTACCATTTCCCCCTCACTGGTCTCTTTTCCCTCCCTATCTTCATGCTTGCTTGCATAGAATTCTGAAATGGTTTGGGTTGGACCTTGAAGATCATTTAATTCCAACAATCCCAGAAAGCTCTGTAGAGACGCTGATCATTCAAAGATCTGTAGGCTGAGGCTACAGTGAATATTTTTCTGATTCACTCTGAACCAAAGCAAATCTGTCTGTGGGGGAGGTAGGAGTCATGCTGCTGTACTGTACTTTGATGTGAAGGATGTTCTGAGGAAGATGAAGGCACTGCAGCCCAGCAGAGTTGTTCTGACATAGGAGGATGCATCTCCTCCTTCTGTGCTTTCTAGAAGAAATGACAGCCTCATATTTGGAGTCCAGGCATGTCCCTACTGCTTGTCTGAAGTTTCAGTGCAGCTCTTAGTGAGTTCCCTGAACCCTGATCTGTGATGTTGTGATGTAATTTTCCTCCTCTCTCCTAGCTGAAAATGTACAGTTTTAAATATTTAAATTTGACTTGTTCAGTCCTGCTTTCAGCATCCGTTAAGAAACTTGGCATGTTGGTCTTCTGCAGCACTAATGAAAGTTCTGCATCATAAGTCTCCTTCTGTGTCTTTTTACCTCAATGACAAGTCTTCTTTTTACCAGTGTGACCAAGACAAGGTGCAGTGTCCTTGCTGCTGTATGAGCACATACTGAGAAGCACATCCTGATGGAATCAGTGGACAAAATTTTTAACAACAGAAGTGTTGCTGTTGTGATCTAGCAAATAGGACATGAGGCAAACAGGAAGTCCTTTGCCAAAATTCAGGAAGAAAATTGTCATCATGAACAGTAAAGAGAACTTAGCTCTTCCATGACAACTCAAAGCGAGAGATCATCTGGGATATTCCTGCCTAACTTGAGGCAAGCAAAGGCAACAATATTTTGGAATCAAATGCTGTGTAGATCAGCATTTTCAATTCAATCTTTTGAATTTTTGAAAAACAAGTATGGATTGGCAAGTAACTAGAGAAATACCGAGAGTGTTTATTTTGCCTAAACTCCTAGACATTTTAGTATTAATGGTTGGTATGAGCATTTCCAGCAACTGATCTTTGGGAATTACAATTCTCAGAACAATCCCATTCATTATTTCAGCCCACTTCACTTGAAGCTCCAATTTCCAAATGAAAATTGAAGGAGGGAAAACACACATTAAAAGAAAAAGTAAATAGAAGGATTCCAACAACTGATTTTCATTTGAGCATCTTATATTGATTTTTCTCCTTTATAATTATGCAATATAGATTGCATCTTTTCTTAATTCGTAGAGTCATAGAATCATTAGAGTTGGAAAAGGCCTTTATGATCATTGACTCCAAACATTAACCAAGCACTGCCAAGTTCACATGTCCCCAAGGGCAACATCTACATCTTTGTAATACCTCCAGGTTTGGTGACTCCACCTCTGCCTTTGACAGCCTGTCCCTGTGTTTGACAGCTCATTCCATGAAGAAATTTTTTCCTAAAATCCAATCTAAACCTCCCCTGGCACAGCTTGGGGCCATTTCCTCTTGTTCTGTCACTTGTTACTTGTGAGAAGAGGCTGACTCCCACCTGACCACAAATGTCCTCTTGGGGAGTTGTAGAGAGAGATAAGGTCCCCCCAGCCTCTTTTCCTCCAGGCTAAACACTCCCAGCTCCCTCAGCTGTTCCTCATCAGACTTGTGCTCCAGACCTTTCATCAGCTCCACTGTCCTTCTCTGGATGCACTCTGGCCCCTCAATGTCATTCTCATTGTGAGGGGCCCAGAACTGAGCACAGGATTCAAGGGGAGGCCTCACCAGTGCCAAGTACAGAGGGTTGATCACTGCCCTGGTCCCACTGACCACACTATTGCTGATCCAGGCCAGGTGCCATTGGCCTTTTTGGCCACCTGGGCACACCTGGCTCATGTTCAGCCACTCTCAACCAGCATCCCCAGGTCCTTACCTGCTGGGAGTTTTGCAGCCACTCTGCCCCAGCCTGTGGCACTGCAGGGGTTGTTGTGACCTGGCACTTGGCCTTGTTGAACCTCAGACCACTGGCCTTGGCCCACTGACCCAGCCTGTCCAGATCCCTCTGGTGTCATCTGCAAACTGAGTATGTACTCAATCCCCTTGTCCAGATCATCAGTAAAGTTATTAAACAGGACTGACCCCAACACTGAGCCCTGGGGGACATCACTGGTGATGGTCCCAGCTGAATGTAACTCCATTCCCCACCACTCTCTGGGCTCAGCCAGCCAGCCACTCTTCTGCCCAGTGAACAGTGCACCTGTCCAAGCCATGAGCAGCCAGTTGTCTCCAGGATAATGTGGGAAACAATGTCAAAAGCTTTACTGAAGTCTACACAGAGAGAATGAACAGTCTCTATTTTTTGCTCTCTCACTGAGTGGAGGAGTTCCTCCCCAGGTTTGCTCACTGCTGCTGGCCAGTGTTGGCCCTCCCTGGTGACAGCGTGTCCCCCCCCAGAGCTCTGCCTGGGCAGCTGCCTCAGTTGTGGTGGTGGGTGCACTGCTGGCTGCCCCTGGCTCCCTGTGGAGCTGGCAGGCTCCAGCACCTTTCTTGTACTCCCTCCTGCATGAACTGCCCCACAGACTACCCACTAAATGGGTAATGACTGGTCTGGTAGCCAGCAGAGAAGTGCCTTCAGAGAAAAGATAGTATTTGAAAGCAGAGGTTACGCACAGAGCCCTCTCAAACAGATCTTTGTGCCAGAGGCTTTGTTTTGATACTAGAAACATTTCCACTACAGCAGCCTCTGATGGCAGTCATGTGTGGGATTAGGAACTGACTCCATTCAAATAACAGACAGCTGTTTGGAGTGAAAACTCGTCTCTGTCAATTTGCACTCAAAGAAGGCAGAGGCAAAGGGAAAAAAAAAGACCCTGGGCCTGGGAATCATTGTAGCTTAATCCCTTCTTTGGCAGGAGATAAAACTAGGGCTTTCCAATGCTCTATAATTTCTTGCATTGACCTGGAAAGAGATTTCTCTATTCACTGGGCTGTAAACCTCCTTTTTTATATTTACTACATGATGTACAAGAACTGAATCTCCAGCAGAGAAAACATGCCATGTTGGGCTAGGAGCCTGGGAAGAAATTTAGTCTCAGGTTAAATAACTTAGTACAGCAGGGATGCACAGTAGCTGCTAAAACCACTTATGGATTGTTCTTTTTACTTTCAGCGGAAGGTTTTCTCATTTTGTGAAGAATTGGCTGAGATTTCCAGAAATGACTAATGATTTACGGTGGTCTGCTCTTTCAATGCCAAATTTCAATCCCTGGAGGAGGGCCTGATTTTTGAGATCGGGTGCACAGCTCTTGCAAAAAGTCAAATATCTTTTGTGCATCTCAAGACTCTGGTATGCCTAGTCATTCATGCTTTCTGATTTAGAAAAAATAAATGTGGTAGAAAAGCAGAGCAAAACCTTTGACCACGCTCTGCCAAGCACAACTGCAGACACAGCAAAGGGTTGAGGGGCACTGCTCACATACAGCACACATGTATTTTTGGTTAACCTGGTGCTTCCTGTCAGCACCATAAACAGCTTCTTGCAAAAGGTTTTTCTGATGTTTTTAACAGGAAAAAGTGGCTGTGCCAAGGGACATTTTCAAATACAACAGACCAAGTGGCAAAGCTGTTACCAGGATTCAGGCCTGTGTGCACCTGGAGTTGTTCCTTTTCCCTAAGAAAATAGTATTTAATTCATTAGAAAATGGATTTCATTAGGAAATTAATCATGTCCTCTGGGACTATTTGGAAAAGCTTTGAGGGAGGCCTTTCTTCTCAGAGATTAAAAATTTAACTGAAAACTTTTCCTCAACCATATGAAAAAACAAAGAAAAGTTCTGACAGTGTCAAAATATGCTATTTTGACAAATTGTAAATTTTCTTTGGCTTTTCTTTTGAATGCAACTTAGGATTTAAATTTTCTCTTCCTGTGCCACACACTTGGTTATCAAGCTGACTGTGGCATCCCTACCACAAGGCTGGTGGAACACTGCTGGAGCAGGTGGGTGTTGCCCTCCAACCCCATCATCCACAGCCAGATTCTGTAGAAGCACTCAATATCTAAAAGAAAAACAAAAGCCATTTCCTTGAAACAAACCAACTTGGAATTGCAAAAGGGAAAAAAAATTATTTATTTAATTCCCTGTTTCTCTCTCTATCTATTTTAATGGGTTGGGCAAGCTTCCTTTATGGAACATTTAAGAGAAGGCTGGATTTCACACCCATGGGGAATTTCAATATATGAAATGCTGAACCTCTCTAAGAAACAGCACTTCTCCCCTGGGGGGCTGCAGAATTCCATGCAGAGAGTGCATCAGAAGCCAGGCCACAGCCAGGAGAAACATCCTCTGTCAACACGATGAAAAAGAAAGAGTGGGAAGGAAGGGGATGGAGAAGTGATTTTGCATAACGCTTTCCCTGCATTGTTTGGATTGGAAGCCTCTCTCCCTGTGTCCCAGCAGACAGCCTTTGGATCACTTGAAAATTGTGCCCAGTCCATTCTTATACAGAGCTGAAGCTGGGGCTGTGTGCAATGGCTGGTGCCAGGGAGCTCGGCAGCCCACAGGAAGGAAGGTCTTGTTTTAAAAAAAAAAAAAAGCCAAAACCACCCCCCTTGAGCTTGGGAGTGAGGAGACATGGATCCTATTCCAAGCTCTGTGCTCATTCTGGGTGGCCTTGGACATGTCACACTGCTGACTGTTCAGCTCTGACTGAAAAAGCAGGATGAAGGGCGGCTGGGGGGTATTGCTCCCTGCTCGCCATGCTAGGAGGAGTGCTGCCCACCAGGAGCTGCTGGCAAAGCCCCTGATGGATGAAATGGGCTTTGTAGCTTTGCTTCAGCTGCCTACCACTGCATCAGCACTAGTATCTTTGCACTGTCCTTGGATGAAGGTCCTGAGAGGATGGAATAGCCTGGCAGGATGCAGCTGGGAAGCTGCCACACAGGCAAGCCATTTCCTCCAGGTAGGTTTGGGAGCAGCTGTGTGCACCAAAGGCAGTAGCTTTGGTGTAGCACAATGGCACAAGGATTGAGGATTTTTGTTTCCACATATGAATTTTCCAGTACCTGCTGCAACAGATCAAAATTTATTATCAGGATTGCTCACACTAACAAAATTACTGGTGATCTGACTGCAGCAAAAGCCCAAGGCAAACTGATCCTGGTAGTAGCTGATGAATGGAGGCAGGTATCACAAAAATGGTAATTGGAAGCCTCAGTTAAGGAATCTGGATCCTAAACGTAATGCTGACATTTTCCTTATTGATGCTAACCCTCTAACAACTGCAACAAGAAATCATCCAGCCCCTCTCTAAGCATCAGTCAAAGCAACTGCCCTTTCATGAAGTTCAAAAACAGTGATCCATTGAGATGAATCATCTCAGGGGTAGATTAACAACAATCAATTTAAGTCCTGCTAATCTAGATTTATGTCCAAAATGTGGAATGTCTCTTTGGGATGCACAACCCAGAAATAAAATACAAAACCCTCCCCTTCCTTTCTTTTAGCAAAAGATGAGAAGTTTTCTCTCAGTCATCCCTCTCCTATTGGAAACTTCTTTCCCACTTTTACAGGCTTTGGCCAACTCAGTCTTCCAGCCACTTTGCAAATGCTCAGGTATTTCCCACACTTACAAAAGCAGGATCCCTCTGTGAGAAGAGGCTTGTCAGTAATGATATCTTCTTCTTTTTGGTTCTGATCACTTCAAAACTTAGATGGGGAATTTTCAGTTTCTTTCCACCTGTACAAGCAGGTCTAAGAAAATATGTGACCTCTCACTACTGCCCTGTCCTCATTGCCATTCATCTCCATCTCCATTTCCATCACCATCATCTCCATCTCCATCTCCTCTCCTGCAGCACAGGAGATGCCTGTGCCTCCATTCCTCCACGAACTCACTACATTTCAGGGACAATTGGAAAGATGTCAATGCTTTCACCTCACTGAAGCAGAAGAGTATTAGACCTCTTACAGAGATAACACAAAAGACTCACAAGAGCAGCTGAATTGCTTTTTGTTTTTTTAAACACTGAAGTTCCCTAGTTTTAGAGTCTTGATAAAGTTATTACAGTGCCAAAAGGAGAATTGTGTTGTTTCTATGGCTGCATGCAAATATTAAAGATAGCTACATCCAGTGATGGCATGCTTCAAAGAAAATGATAACATGCTTGTGTTCTTTACTTGCATGAAGTATGTTGTGGATATATTTTCCTTGGAAAATATCTCTTACTAAAAAACGAATATTTATTTTAATAACATGACTTGTAACACAAAATTTCAATCTGAAATTAAACCAATAAAACAATTAATTTTCAATGAAACAAGATTTTTTGTATATCATATTGGGGAATATTGCTATTTTAAATTAAAGAATTATTTTTTATTCATGTGCTATTTCTCTCCCTTTTATTACTACTGAAGGAAACACTAAAATTTAGTGATTTTTTCTTTCCCAAATCTTTCTTCTTTTAGTCTGTGATTTTTGAGATTATCTGTACATTGGAAAGTTATAAACAAAACTGTGTGAGATTTCTGCACTGCAAATTCTGTAACGTCAAGGAAGCTTTGAGTATTGACATTTACTTCCTATTTTTCCTTTTTGTAACTTCTGTAAACCAATGTAGAGGAAATTTTAAGACCAATGATGAGCATTAATGTATCCACTGCTGCAGATATGATGGGCAGGGGTGATGGCAAGACGATCTGACTCAGAGGTTTCTCTCTTCTGCACTTCTACTGGGTCCTTCACATTACTTTATTTGCTAAATGCTTGCACTGGACAATCTGTATCTTTAAAAAACTATCCCATCAACTTTCAGTTTTGAGAAGAAGCGTAGTCCAGACAGAGGAGAAGTCAGGCTCCCCCTCACTATACATTGGCTCTATAGATTAAATTGAGAGGACTCTGTCTTCAAAGAATTGTTTATTTACTGATAACTTTTCTAATCCATGTAGTGGAGATCAAAACCTCACTGCAGAATATTCCAAACCACAAGTCACAACTGAACTTAACCCTCGTCTTAGGTTTTGGAACATCATCTTTGGAACACCATTTGGAATAACATGAAGGGGCAATATTTTTGCAGTTATTTCATTCCCCATAAGATTTGCAGCCACAGTTCTCAGTACTATAAAGGGAGATATGAAGATGTGCACTTAGCCTTGAGTTACATGGAATCATGAATTCCCCTGGAGAAGGAAGAGATGGCTCATATGGCTGTTAGTTCCCCACATTAGGCTGCTCTTGGTGTTAACCCCCCGTTGCTCCTGCACACACAGTGCTTCCACATCTGGAAGTGAAAGCCCAAAACAACACAGTTTTGCATGCAATGAAGCTGGCAGCATGTGCACAGCTCGATCAGCATGGCCTCAAGAGCTATCACAATCCATGGAGAATGGTGTTAATGAGTGAAAAGCTTGGTCTTCACCATGTGTCTGCTGCCTCTGAAACCTTGTGACCTTGAAGTGATGGACTGGCAGTGTTATGTTTATGGCTGAACTCTGAGATCTTAAGGGTCTTATCCAGCCTTAATGGTTCTATGTCTCTAGGGCTCAGTGGTTGCAGCCATTCATCACCATGCTGCCTTTTGACTCTGGATTTAACAATTAGGCAGTCCGTCCCTTTAGCTCATGCATCAGAACATCCCTGAATTATCTCTGTTAACGCTGGCATGCTCCTCCCACCCTGCACTCAGGTCACACAAACAGGGCTAAGCCATGTAAACTGTTACAGTCACTTTGACATCACAGAGCACACTGGAAATGTTCTCTCTGCTTCCTTCAGCCCTTAACACGGGTAAGATTGAACATGTGCAAACACCAGATCTTCTAGCATTAAAAAGTGCTGCTCCTCTCTGGGGTTATCAACTGGAATTGGACTATTCTGAGGTGTTCATGCTTTATGCTTTATAACCTCCTTCATTCGAGTGGGGACTTTCCAGCAGCCTTTCATAAGAGTTTTGTTTTTTGCACTGCTGTTGGTTTCTGCAGCATTGCACAAGATAACTGGTGTAGCGCTGGGGATGGTGTTTGTTGAATTGAGTGCTGTTATCTCCATGCCTCAGTTTCCATATGCCCAAATCCAAGGTAGTGAAGTTTTCCAGCTCTGTGAATGCCTTTGAACTCTGCTGCCAAGAAGAGCTGATAATGTGAGTAGCATGGTTACAATGAGCTTTGTTGCTCAAACACATCCCTGGGGTAAGACAAATAAAACCAGATAAATCCCCTATAAATAAACTTCTTACATTGGAGAAAAGCCATGTTCTGGCACTCCCAAGCAGACCACCTGATTGCCAAGCAGCTGGAACCTGCATCCTCTCTGAAGGAGGAGCAGCTGTGAAGTGCAGAAGTAGTTGCTAGCCTATGGGCAGGTGGGGCACCAATATCTGTGGTGTTACCTCAGGGCATGCTGATATCCACAGGACTGTGTTAAGAAGGTCTGAAGATGCATGGGAATGCCTTATTCATGCTCAGTGTCAGACACAAAAAGTAAACCCAAATTTGTCTTCAGTTCCTCAAGACCACAGGATGTTCCATAAAGTTAAGCAAAGTGGGTGTTAGGAATGAGCAGGAGACAAAGTCCTCTGAAATCTCCTGAAGCCCATCAGCAGAACACCTCCCTGGCTTGCAGACCCTTGTTCACTGAGATACTGTGTCCTGCCAGGAGACATGCTAAAAGAAAAACAGGTAGACAAGAATAGACTCAAACCCCATTTCAAATATCTAAAACTTTGTGAAACGAAGCCCTGAGCAATGGATGGCCCTGGTGACTTTGTTGTTTCTCTCTTACACTCATCTATAGACTTAGTTTGAAAACTGCAGTAGGTGACTGATACAGTAAAATAGATTATTTTTCTTTTGTCATCTTTCTTTTCCCTTTAACAAGCATATTTAGAATCAGAGGGAAGAGGCAAACAGAAATAAATTAAAAGCAAAGTAAAATTTGTTTTTGTATCAATAACCTGATACAACCGTAAATTTGAGAAACCAAGAAAAATCTTAACTTCATTTACCCACTTAGTCAATAATTACAGTTCCTAAGTAATAAGTCAATCTGTAGCCTGAAGTTCTTGTTCTGAGTATATATTTATATTAGCATTTAAGTATACTTTTCATGGGCAATTAAGACATTATTCGTTCCTAGTTATTCACAGACATCTCAGGAGGGAATGGGGAAAGATGGAATTTTAAAGCCACGAAGATAATAAGAGCCAAAGTCCCTTTCCTCATCTTGTGATATTGATTTTCATAATATAAACAGAGGCATAGAATGCTGAATCTTGGTAATATACCTGTTTTAAATGCCAGTTGTTGAGTAAATGGACCTCTATAGGGCTATGTTTGTTTGAAAAGTCCTTTGGGATTAGGGAATATTAGCCCGGCTTTCAGCCTGAGACCTATTTTGTGAGGCGTCTTTGTTACTTTGTCAGCTTTCTAAAGCCTTTTATGATAGGTCTTGGCCCTGGTGATATTTATTCAAGTAAACCTAAGAATAAGAGTTAAGATGCAGCTGTTCCAACATTGTGGACATGTTTTGGTCTCCATGTGTTTCGACTCGACCCTGAAGTGCAGGACACCTCAGAGTGACTTTCTAAGTTTAACTCTTAGCCATTTTCCACAGACAGTACCTGCTTCTAATTAATTCTGGCCCTGAATCATTTTTCCTCAGACACAAGAACTGGTTAGTTATTTACTTTCCACCAGTTTGCACGTAAGGCCTGGAGTTTGAACAGGGCTGTTCCTGGCACTTTCTTGCAGCCCTGCATTCTGCCCTTCCTCCAAGGAGTACAAGATTTATATTTTTGTATTTGCCAGCCAAAGAAAATAAAACTAATCTCTGTCAAACAGGGCATCCTCTAGCTCCTTGACTCAAGTTTGCCACATGGAAAGAGCATTCCCAGGCTGGACTGATCTTCCCCTGTTTGCTGTTACATCAGGATAGTAAAGCCACTTTTATTATCAGTAGTTAATAAAAGGCAGCTTTGGGGTTTTGCTCCCATTTAGTCTTGGGCTTTTCTAGCTAACCTGAATCAAAATGCATGTATTCACTGATTTCATCCTGCATATTTTTCAGACCATATGACACATGATGTAAAATGAGAAGGTGAATGTGGGTGTGTGATAGCTTAGAGTGGGTCACCATTAAGAAGAATCTTTTTATTAGATAAAATATTTCATCAGGTCCTTGACTGTTGCATATGGAAGAATTTGACTTTTATTTGTAATTTGAATTTGCTAATGGTGTCCAATGAGGAAAAACCAAAGTACATTATTAAAACCTTCAGTAAGCTCAACTGGATTACAGTAGCTCTTCTCCACATAGTGCATCTACCCTTTTATATACAGACATTAGATAAATAAAAAATGCAAAGATACAAAAATACAAAATTGATTTTCGTAAGAAAGGTCATTATCTGGACTTTACTACTATGCTGTGTCACACGGGGACTGAAAATCACAGGACCACAGCTGACAGGGGTAAACCAGAAAATGAAGACTCCTATAACAATCTATGTTGCAATCCCCTAAATTGTTCCTGTCCATCTTTCTCCAGGTTTCACAGACAAAGAGAAAAAGGAATCTTAAAATTCCTGAGAGGCTAAACTCTCAGGAAGGGGAGTGGGCTACTGAGTCCACAACACAATTGCACTGTTATTATGGTGAAATCATGTGCAATAAGACACAATTAAGGAGACATCATTGCAGAAATAAGCAAGCCAGACATGGCTCAGAGTTTCTGGGACACGGTGTGGGTTTGACTTAATGTTAGCAGACTGTAACAAGTAGTAGGCATTAAATAACACTGCATCTGCAATCAGAAAATGTTAAGGATATGTGAAAAATAAAGGACTAGGCCTAAGCAAAAGGTAATTAATTGGGGACACATGGGTAGCTTCAGGTGGTAAGTAATTTAATTCTGCAAAGGGATGTAAATTATGGTAGATTAAATCAAAATCAGGTATCTAACTTTAGACATCTACACCTATATGAGAGGTATTTTAGCTTAAGCATCCAAATAAAACCTCTGATTTTCCTACACTTCACCTCTGTAACAGGAGGCTCAGAATATTTCTCCCTGTGCATGTCCTGTGGGTTTGTTCAGTACATGTGTACTCGGAAAGAGTTTTGAAGTCCCTGTGCAGAATAAACTGCTTTCCCCAAGTGTTATCATGAGCATCCAGTCCCCCCCACTGTATTTGCAGAGCGTGGTGTTCCATTTCAATGGCAAACCCACAGCTGCAGCGTTGTTTGTTTCCACAGGTGGATTTGAAGTAGATGCCATCTTAATCACTGACCGTGAGAAATCATGGACCCCTATTCCAGAGGCAAGATCTTCCACAAACACAGGGCTTGCTTTGGGAAGGTGTTTCTCTGAGCAGAACACAGAGGGATTGTAAGATCAGACAGAAACCCACTGTTAGTGAAGTCGAAGAGAAAAACCTGGGCAGAATCCAGAACTTAACTCAGGTAAATAAAATAGTACATTTCTATGAAAAGATTCACAAATAAGCAAAGCTTTTTAAAATAAACCCTTTCTGGAAGCTGCAGCATACAGTATTCTCTTCCAGGAATGACAGTATAAGATATAACCATTACAGCTTTCGTATTTACTCACTAAGTACAGAAAAAATTGAGTTGCAACACAAACTAGGATGGAATTAAAATAATGTCTTACAGTCTATTGTGCTCTGAGCGCTTAGAAAGCATGTTTTAGGGTTCCTCCCCCTGCCCCAAGTCTCCTCTAAACTCAGGTGTCAATTCCCAGCTGGTTCCTTTAGCTCCCTTTGTAGACACAGCAAGAGGCAAAAGGTGCTCTGCCCTCTGACGTCCTTGGGGAGTTCATCTCTTTCCACTGGCAACATAGGGAGCTCAGCCCTGACTTTCCACTGAATTTGAAGGCAGTAAAACTTTGGGAATTCCACCCAGAATGCACCCTCCCTGGCTCTGGGGCCAAGGATCTGCTCTCTTGTTCAAGAAAAACATGTGTAAATAGTTGTTCAACATGAGCACATACCTGAAACTCAGTGGAAATTAGGTGGATGAGGAAGTGTGTTGCTCAAAGCACAGCACATGAATATGCAGGGCAGGGCAGGGTGAAAAAACAGTCTTTTACGTTCCTTTAGGTTAAAGAATTAATTTGGACTTGACCACAGTCACTTTCTGTGACTATTCCACAACTGAACTATGTGAGCATGACAGTTTGTCTACAGCAAATGTTCAGCTATTTTGTGAAGCAAACTTAGAAGTTTAAAATGTGGGCTGTGATGAAAATTCAAGTTACTTTCACCAACCAGAACTGCATGTTGCTTCATCTATGTACAATACTGAGTACACTGGCAGTGCTGCCAGAATGAAGGAACAATAATTCTTTCATGAGATCACCAAGTAAATATAAGTATCATGTTCACGGACTATTCATACAGCAAAAAATAACAATAATCCAGGCAAAGACCATTTCTAATATAATTAGAGCACTGCCCCTCCCAACCATTGCTTGCTAACTCTGGTCATGTTGACCATTTATGTACAGAATATTTTACTGGTGTCTCCATAAAAGACAGAATCTTCTCCTTATGGGCCTGCAGGGATAACTATTTAACAAAAATAAATCTAACCCTTAGAACCTCAGTATACTTGTCAGTAAATTATTAAATTCAACCACCTCACCATTTTGTGCTACCAATGACCTGCTGAAAGCAGCTCTCGATGGACCTTAACAGACAATTCTGACAATGCCCTTCATCCAAAGGCACACAATGTTGCCATCCTCAGAATCTCTCTGTCACTCAGGCATGGGGCTTTCACCCTGTATCTGACAGGATTTTCGAGGACTTTTCCAGAATTAGTCTCCCTCTTCCAGAATTCTTCTCATTCCTCCAGAATGACCCATCCCTCTTCTCCAAGGATGGGAAGATAACACTTCAACAGTAAGATATTCTTGAGGATGTGGCTGCTGCTAGTCAACTTCTGGCTCCTGAGAATAATGATTGTCAAGAAAAGTTTCTAAATACATCGTATAAAATTTCAGTCACTCTCACACTGCTCAGCTGTCTGCCTGTGCAGACAGGTTATTAGATTGTTGTGATTTCTTTACCACTTTCCTAGGATTGAAGTTTGGTTTTTTGTTCGTTTGTTTGTTTTTGGTTTGGTTTGGTTTTTTTTCCCCTGCTAACAGAAACTAACAATTTCTGAGATAAGGCTATAAGGCTGAGGGACTCCTCTGTCATCCCAGAGAAACTTCACCAAACTCAAGTCAGAGAAGATATCAGTTACAATTCAGTTTGGCAGACTCTTTGAAATACAGAAACGAAAGTTATTTTCTCAAAGATTTGATAACATTTTCCCCCTTTATTCCTCTCCTTTTCCCCAATTTACCTTTTTATTTTTCTTTTTTAGCCAAACCATTATAACGATTGTGTCAGATTTTTAGCCAAAGCACTATAAAGATTTCACTGAATTGAATTTCAAAGACAGGAAAGCACCATTCCCAAAATTGCACTTAGGAGTGAAACATACAGAAGTCACAGACTGATGCCCAAGGCATACCTGGCAGGAAGGAAGCTTTGGGTGTAATGATTCCAAGGAAAATATTAAATAATTAGACATGGACTTTGCTATGGCATGTCCACACAGAAATTGTATAGTATACCCTTACAACAGAAAATACATCACCAAATTATAAAATGTATACCTACTTCTCAATTAAAAAATAAATCCTTATGGTTTTATAAAATCCTCTCTGTGTTCAGTCATCTGTCACAACACTACGTTGTCCCACAGAGATGCTGCAGGAAACAAAGGTTTGTGTGCAAAGGACAGACATGCAGAGCACTCACACCCTGCTTTATACTTCCTCAGAAGGGACAATCTCTTGCCATTTGTGTTTTTACTGTAAAACGTAGTAAGTTAGTTCTCTTCTAAATGGTACAAATATACCCATAAAGCACCATTACCCAGAATCCAGCCACATTTCAACATCCATGAACATTCTTGTCTTTGCAAGTGCTCTGTTAGCTGGAGAGGGCTAAAGGTGCCCATTTGATCTCTTACTGCAGCAGTTCATTGAGCTGCACTGTCCTTTTTGCTTACAACTGTGTGAACACATTGCCAGAAGAATTCTGCTCCTGCACCTTATTTCAGGAGCCTTCTGCACACATTTGCTCTTGCACTGTACCCAGTCTTTATTGAACCTTCCCTGGCTGGAGCTGAACCCATTTAACTTGAGTTGGTCAGCCCAATAAATTACAGGGCTGTTTCTGACAGCTCAGAAGAACACACATGGGAAATGTTCCTTTTGGAAGCCATGGGTAGGAAGTATCCCAGACACACAGATGGAGAGCATGTGTCCACTGAAATGAAATGGAGCTGGGGCAACACACCCAGAGTAAAACACTCAGCCTTTTAGTAGTGGAAGGCCATTAAAAGAGCTTGGTGATGACACTCGTGCAACCCAATATCTCCATTGATGGTATTCACTTATTTCAACCACCTAATGAAATTGGGTGAGTTTATTACTTTATTGCTTTCCTGCATTCAAAAGCATATGAAGGAAAAATTAAATGACCATTTTCTCCATGGCTGAGCCTCTGTTTTCAATTGGTATCTTGTTTCATTCATTTTCTTCATGTTTAAATGCTGTTCTACCTCCCTACACTGGCAAAGTCTGAACAAATATACAACCCACCAAAGCTTAGAAAAAGGGTTTCTGGTTTCCAGTCTAATCTTACTGAACCCAGTGAAAAGCCATCTTATGGAAAGATTCAGGAAATCTCTTAAGAATGGTCATATATCTGTCCTTACTCAGAAGTCCTTTAAGAATGTGCTTAGCTCCACTTCACTGGGAATTAAGCACATGTTAAAATTCTTCCCTTTAGGAAGTTCCCTTTGGTCCACCACCTGTTGGCAGATGATTGGTGTCTTCATCCCTCAGCCACGTAGAACAGGGTTTTGCTATGGCAGATACCAAACCACTAATTCAGCAGTGGTGGAGGGCTCATTGACAGGAGCCTGGGCAACTAATTTTTTTAAATTCAAACTCTCTGATTGTCAGGGGACTGCAGTTTTACTCCAAAACCACATAACAGCAAAATCAAAAGCAAAAAACAAAAAAAAAAAACCCAAACAAAACAAAACAAAACAAAACAAAAAAAAAAAAAGAAAAAACAAACAAACAAAAAGAAAAAGGAAGATTCTTGAAGTATTGAACAGGTCCCTTCCAACCCCTATTCTGTGATTCTGTGAATATCAAGAAGGCAGTGGGGGATGGGAAAACTGATGTTTTTCTTTCATGTTGTTATGAACATCTTTGGTGTTCATAAATGTAGAGTGCTCCTGAAAATAAGCACACGTAGGGTTTGCCACAGCCATCTCTACTCTATCATTATAATGAGACAAATTCTCACCGTGTTCTAATTGCACAGTAGATGGAAACTGAGGAATTGTGCAGATATCTGCTGCAGTGCATCCTCACTTGGCTGAGGAGCTAGAAATGTTTAAGCCCAGGAGAAGATAAGTGATTCAAAATTTATGTTATCCTGAGCTGACAGACCTTACTCTTACTCACCTTGCTCTCTTACACCTTCATTTTCAGAGCTGACTGCCCCTCTTCATTCTCTGTTGTACTTACAGTACCTCAGATTGGCGTTTTGGGCCATTGTTGCACTCAAAGGTGCAGATCTGAAATGGACCATTCCTGGACAAAATATTCATGTACCCAGATATAAGGGAGATGCTGAATTTTTCCAGTGAAGCAAGGTCTGGTTATTTTTCCCCACCTACACACCTCAGAGGAACAGTTAAATCCATCATTACTGTCATTGCACATATTTCAGCAATAAAGTACTTAATACACTGCTGCAGAAATGAGAATCTTACAGTGTTAAAATCAGTTTATCACAGAAGAAGCTGGCAGGCTCCCCTGCCCATTGAAACAACAAATTGACACCAGTTATACCCTCAAACGAATGAATCAAGCAGCCAAGGGGTCTCAGAGGCCTGAGTGGAAGCTGAAGCTGTGAAATGGCATGCAGAAAGGTTACCAATTAATTTATATTAAAACAATCAATATCTTGTAGCCCTTAGCAATATTTTTGAAAAATATGATCCTTGTTCACCCACAAACTTTATGGAGACTTTTTCAGAAGGCCAACTTATTAATGAAAGTTGATAACCCAGAGAGCTTCTGTTCTGCAGACAGGAATTTTATAAAATATACAGAATTTAAATCCATATAGGAGAAATGTCAAGTCTCTTTTCTTGGGTGCCTTACCGGGAATCTCTAAATTAAGACTCTACAGGTGACTGAGGTTAGCAAGTCTGCAACAGAGAGAAAAGACAAGGAATTGGTAAAACAAGCAGAATAAACAATGACCTCAAATCTAGACCAATTCTATTGATTATTCACATGGATAAGAATGAAAGTGCCCTTCCCAATGTCTGTGGTAATTCAGCTTGGAAAAATAATGTGCAGTGTCCTAGGCAAAGAGCTAAATGTCCAAGACTGTTCCTTGTGAGCCCCTAGTCTTCACTTTTCTCACTTCACGTCTCTGGCTTCTCCTACTTCATGGTCTCCAAGAGCAGAGCCTCACCTGGTCCTTTGGATGTGAGAATCTGGCACCATCAAGGCCATTGATGAGATCAAAAGAAGAGAAATTTAATCAACACAGGCAAGCCTTCAAATTCATGCCCATCCTTCCTATGTGATGGGACCTGTTGCCTTCCACTCACTCCTTCTTAGTGGAAAGGCGATGCTGAAGATCTCAAAGATGAATGTCTTCTGCAAATGATGGATTTGAAATGGGTTTTAAGGTTCAGATATGAAATTCTCTCCCTGGGGACCAGCTGAGCCATGGTAATCAGGCTGCTGCAGATGTCAGCTTAAATACTGTCCTCTAGGGCTCTTGCTGAGGTTTAAGCTAATGTGTTTTATTTCCCCTTCACTGAAGGTTAACAGGGTAGTCAGGGCTGTGCTCTGTGCCTTAGATGACTTGCTGTCACTGTGGGAGATGTAGCTACTTCACTGATTGTTATTAATGGACATGACCACTTGATTTCACTAGTATCTTAGTCAAGATCCAGTGGATCTTGACTTGAGGGACAAAAATACCAGCTCTTGGCAATGAAAGAAGTCATTTAAAGCTGAGAAATTACTTCCAGCCCTCCACGAGCCCAGTTTGGGGAAGTTCAAGCTCAGCATTCAAACTTTCCATGAGCTGCAAGGGAACTTACAGAAATATCTGACCAAGATAGATAAAACTCACAGTTCCAATAACTGTGGGCTCTTCACCTGACTCCTAGGAGTTAGAAAACACAAATTTCTGTCCCTCTAGCTCCTTCCCTATACATCTTTTCTTTACAAGTGCCTGACACCTTTTCTTTCAGAAATGACCTATGATAATCAGTAAAGCAAGTGTTGCCCATTTTTTTTGGCTTTGAATTTCTGCTTCTGTTTCAGACATGGGGGACAGGGCTTGTGTACACAAACACTTGTTTAATTTTTCCAGCTGTACTATATGATCTAACAGAAGTGAACACCTCATTCTGCTAATCTCACCCTGTTGTCCTAGGGGCAGTCACACTGACAGAGCTGTTGCACGAGGACAAGGTGTGCACCTATAACAAGCAACACTCTCTCTCTAGGTGTCGGAGGTTTTGTCTCAGTGATTTATTGCCAAGCTTGTGCAGCAATCAAAAACTAATCCTTTAATGTCTGTACACAATTTGCAGGATAAAGTGATTAGAGAATCTTTGACTGTTGAACCACAAGTGGGAAAGGGCTTCAAGAACCCAGTTAGTCTTTGTTGGGTTGTCCAGTATCTGTTAATTCCCCACAGGTTTGACTATCCCATCTCTAAAAGCCCTTTGGTGACAGAATATATGCAGCCTGCTCAAACAACCCAGATAAGTCCATCTTTTTCTTTTTCTTTAGAAAGACTATTTTTACCTGAAAAGATGTGGAAGTCTTTACTGACCTCATTTAAACCAATAGCTTGTTGAAGTCACTGCTTGAGTACTCAACAAGCGTGCAAATGTCTGAAATGTAGAGACACAGCATTCATTTAATGGACATTGCTGTACATTAAGCAGTCTTTTTCTTGCCGTTTTTTATTGGGAGAAAGAGGTGTTACTCATGTGGGAGCTGAACCTGTGATCACAGGTTGGCAGATCAGTATCTCGTGCATGAGGCCACTTATACACGATGTATGACTTGGATTAGAAAAATCTGTTGAAATTCTCTCTCTGCCAAACTCTCTTTCATGAAAGCTACACTCTTGCACAAATTTTTATGTTTAGTAATTGAGGAAAAATTATGTCATCTTTGGAGGGAATCAGTTTGGTGCATCTTAGCAGGACAGCAAAATACATTGAATGGATGGATTGAATGCTGACAATATAAATTGGACACCCATAGGGATATCCTTCTTTTTAAAGCTGCATAAGTGAGAAAAGGTGATCTGCACATTTCTACAATCAGGGAATGTTGTCTGTTTCCCGATTCTGGCGCCAACTCTGCATTTTAATTCCAACCATATTGTTACAGTCCATTAATTTTTGTAGACTGAAGCTGTTGCAGTGCCACACAGGGAAAATATGTAGCACAGATGTGTTTGCTGTTATGAATTTTTCCCTTTTTTTTATATTTTAGACATAGCTGTAAAATAAAATAATGAAAGCACTCCAAACAATTCATACATGGACTAAAATTAAATCCACATCACTCTTTGGCTGGTTGTAGAGCTGTAGTGCTAAAGTTGGGAACACTCCTGCCACCTATTTGCAGTGTAATTAGAGTTCATTTGAAGTCTGATAGAATTTCATTCCTATTCTGAAGGACGTCTGTTGCAATAAATTTGTTTCTTGGACCGAAGAAAAGCTATTCAAAAAATTAATAACAAAGGGCAACTATGCTGCAAGCATCTGAGAGGGGTCTAGCTTGCTCAGCTTTTTATGGATGGAGTGAAACTGCCATTAAAAGCAGCTCTGGAACATTTACTCAAAGGAGCTTGTCCTGTAACGTGTTTAGCTTGTTGCAGTCATTCTATGTCTCTGTGTCACTAATTTTGAACAGTAGGATAAAGGCAGTTGGAGGACACCACCACAGCAGGAGCAGAGATACTTGCTGTCAGAATAATTCCCTGCATTAGGAGGGTGAGTGAAAAAGGCACAGGGCCAAACCTGGCTTTCATTAATGCTCCTGTTAGCACATGACTTATAGAAAAATACCAATAATGCTTGAATACAATCCTCACGTGCCCTGTGTACCAGCAAACCCAAAAGAGTTTGCAGAAATGACGCTGCAAATTAGCCACTCCCTGCCATCCTTTTTCCATTTCCCTCCAGATCTGGGGTGTCACTATTGTTTCATGTGACTATTGTATGTACATCGGGTTTTGCCTTTTTTTTAACAAGAGAAAGATTATGACCTAATGAAAAATGCTTTGTAATTTTCTATTCATCCTTTCTTCCCTAAGGGTATTTTTATAACCCCAAAAGGTAAATTAAACAGTCCTCACAGACATACATGATAACTTCTATATACACCATACAGACACCTATCTAACATGCTTACAGCAAGCATATACCTACATGTGCATAATTGCCAATTAGTATTGAATTAGCACAGGAAACAGAATTTTAGTAGATTTTAATGCCAGCCACTAGTATCTTACTTGACATCTATACAAGTTTAATATTGTATTACACTCACCATGGTCAGCAGGAGAAACTTTATTGCACCAAAAGAAAGAGATACACACTTTGCAGGTTCCATGGTGTTTATAACATCCTTTCCATACAGTTTCATGCCTTTGTTTTGGTAAGGCTTTATTCAACTCAGCTTGGCAAGTGCAGTCGTCATGGTCCTGTTGACTTAATGGGGTGATGACAATTTGCATCTGCAGAGGATAAACCCCAGGAGAAAGAGAAACTTCCTTTGGAGAAAAGTGCTAGCGTGGCCAGAGTTTATCAGGAAAACCTGCACAAGCAAGTGTAGGCCCTAACAAGATGCACACATTGCAATGATTTTCTGCTTCACTGAGAGAAGGGAGTGACTACACTAAATACAATTTCTTCTACAGTATCTGGAACGCACTTAGCTGTGTCATCAGAAGTAATTTTTAACAAAATGAAGACTTTACCATAGCTATTAAAAATGTAGCAATAAAGCAAAAAATCTTATGAGGTGGTGACATAAGTGGTCATGATTCATTTTTATGAGAAAACAATATAGTGAAGATTGAGCCAGACTCTTCCTAGAGGTGCACAGTGGGCAAGAGGCCATGGAAAAAATTCTCAAGAGTAGAACTTCCAGGCAGGTATTAGGAAAAAAGTCTCCCAGTCAGGGTAGTCAGATATTTGAGCAGTTTGCCCAGTGTGGTTGTGCAATGTCTGTCCCTGAGGATATTCAAAACTCAGCTGGAATAAGTCCTGAGTAACCTGATCTAAGCTCGCTCTTTTTTGAGCAAGTGGTCAGACTGTATGATTTTCAAAAGTCTCTTCCACAACATACATTGTTTTTCTGCCACAACTCTGATGATTTTTTTTAATTCGCAGGGGTAAAATAGCTTTGCTGTATTCCCAGTTCTTAAACAGACTTCTCTGACAGAGACAGGAAAGCCACAGAAATTTTCAGTTTTAGTTTTCCTACGTGAAAAATGGAAACTAAAGTATTTGTCTAATCATAGTGGCATTTGTGTAGTGTAGACCGTTATTGTCTGCCAAGTGCTTCAGGTACTTAGAGGACTGATACTATACACACATTTAAACACATTATGAATAGCTATTAAACAGAAAGAGTAACACTTGAACTTGTTTTTAGAAATCATATATGTCCTGTCCATTGGTAACTGGATTATAATTCCTGATGATGTCCTTTCAAGTATTGCCTGAAGAGCTGAGACAAGCTCTGGGTTGCCTGTAACTCATCTGTGAAGTTTGTGTTCTCCAGAATAGGTGATTTTCATGCCTTCACATGCCCATTACAACAAGCCTTCTTGAAACCTGGTCTGAAAGTTTTCAGGCACCAAAAGATGGCAAAACAGGTCCTTAGATGAATAAGGGAACTCCCTCTATTTGGAGTACATGACTGGTATCTAAGTAGGCTCATTTTATTTCTGGTCATTGACTGAAGAGATACTTTAAAAACTGATGATAGGTTGGTGACCAGCAATGAATCCCAAATAGGCAGCATAGGAGAGTGAAGAAAGACTGAGTTAGACATAACTACCCTGTCTTACTTCTACAGGGCAGGTATTTGCACAGGCTGAAGTTCACCTCACTCCAGAAGAGGCGTGGAGAGCACTTGAAAACCACTTAGATCCTTAAAACAGGACTTAAGTGGGACTTAAGGACTGCTCCAGCCATCTGTGTGGATGAGAATGCCACCTACAAAGAGCAGCAGGGCCCAGACAAAGAACTGTTCATGGAACAGCTCACAGATAACGAGTACCAAGAAGTTTAAATGCAGCTGAGATGTATAACTGACCAGAATAGGAGAGAGATGCTCAATGCTTTAGCGTGGCTCTGCATCCTGCCCATTGTACATGAGGTGTGGGTGGGGAGAGGTGTTTGCATGTATACAGGCAGAAGAAAACACTTATAAAACATGCACACACACATTAAGTGATTATTGTGATGTTCTTAGCATTCTTGGGAAGGTTGAATGAAAAATAATGTCAGACTTGTTCTGTATTCAGCTATGGAGAACGAGAAATGCTGCTGCTAATAAAGGCAGATTTGGCAGCTGCGAAGCCTTGGCAAGGGTACAGAGTTCCTTCGTGTGCTACTGAATAGCTCCAGCTGTGCACAGCTTGAAATGTATCTTGAAAGCACTGAAAGACAGCTGTCCTGCTCACTGCCCTGCTTGCCTGGCTGAGAGAGGATGAGGACACTTTTAATTGTAAGTTTATGTGGTACTTTGGGTTCTTTCCCTGCCTGTTCTCCCTTTTCCTGTTGCAACAGCATAAAAAGATGTGTCCATGGGACAGCCAGCAGGTAGGGGTGACACAAGTCAGCCCAATATATGGCACTGCAGATTTGATCTAGGTCCTGCTGTTGGCAGAGAGAAGAGAGATGACTGCCAGAGGCATAATGTGCATTATGGCAGGGTTTTGATATTCACCCGGCTCAGTCAATTATTGGGATCCTCTGTTGTTCTGCTCCTCCAGGGGGATAAGATGAACCTTATTATTTTTGTACTGTGTTTGCAATGAAGTGAGAAAGATGGGAAAAAAAGGAAAGTGCACTACAGTGCTTTATGTCCCAGTGGAGGAAGGTCTTCTGCCTCTTGCAAAAATGTCAGCAATGTATCAGGAAGAGATCTTAGGAGTGGTCACCATGTCCTCCTCTCCAGCAGAAAAGCCCAGAGCCATCTCATCCATGCCTTTCAGAGTGTCCTCTGCAAGAAATTGAGTCAGCAGGATTAACCATATAGTTACATTAAATATAAACACAGTTGTCAAGAGGATAAATTAGGGCTTCACACTTGCTATGTCAAGTGTTAAATATATTGTTTTGTTTTCATCATTACAGCTTCTTCTGACCAACAGAGTGGGCACAGGTCCATTTCTCACTGCCATCCCACCATCCAGCCTCACAGTGCATCAAGATGTTTTCCTCTCTTCTCTCCTTGGAGATGCTGCTGTGAAACCTCAGTGTTTTGATGACTAGAAGTCTTCCTCCAATTTCCAGGTGGGAGCTTATTTACAACCATTTCCTACTCTTTTCTTCTCATGCCAATGTTGTTTGAAACAGCTCTTCTTGCTTCAGGTGTTTCCCTGAAACCTTTTGTCCAGGTGAGTGGATATGTTGGCACATGGGTGTGTGCACACACTGTGAAAACTCTACAGAGAGCTATAGACACCTTCGTTTCTCCACACAAAGAAAGCTGAGGAATGTCTGCCCAGTGAGACCTTCTCCTCCTGTTTTTGAAGTCCATTAGAAGTTTTCCATATGAAGAACACATGTTCTGGTGCCTTGAAGAGCCCTTGTTAAATCACTGCAGCTACTTTATATTTTGGAGTCACCATCTCAGTGTCAAGAGCCAAACAGGACAATCTGTACAACTCTAAAGGAGTGCCACGAGGCTCTGGATTGACTAACTCAAATACCATGGTTTACCCAAATCAAGGTGGGAAATTTTGCTCATGCTTTTCATTACCATCTAAGATCAATTTTCCCAACAGGGAAAAAAGTGTCAGTTGACAATAAGCTGGGAAAAAAAAAAAAAAAAAAAAAAAAAAGCAAGCTATTATTCCAAAATGTACAATAAAAGGATTTTTCTTTCTTTTCTTCTTGCTCACTGAACACCAGGATAAAGGCTAATATGTTGTTGCATCCAGAGCTATACTTTCAGGTGACCTGTATGGTTTCAAAAGTAGGGTTTGGTTTGGGGTAGCAGGTAGATGGAGTGGTCATGGGACTGGACAGGGGATGCACTGGCTAGAAGTGAAGTTGATGGAATATGAAATAGGGAGTTAAAAGAAATCCTGGGGAATGGGACAGTTTAATTAGAATTCTAGTGGGGTCATAAAAAAATGCATTAACATGTTATTCCTTAAGCATTGGGATTTAGGGAATATTTCTTGGGCTTCCTGTGACTCTCTTCCATGTGGATCCTCTCAAGTTGAATAACTGGGCTGAACTCATATTATGACCTTTTCCCCTAGCTTAGTCTCTGTCCTGTACCCCACTGCTAATTTTCCTAAATATTTTAAAGCATAATACTGTGATGCCTTTTCCCTTCCTTCAAACTGCACTGGAACCAGCTGACAGTCTCAATAATTATTAAATGGGGGTAAACCTGACAGACAAACAAACAACCAGAGCACAGCTGCATAATACTCATTTCCTCAGGAAATGAAGCAAAATATTACAAACAAAGTCCATTTATTAAAGCTATGCAATAATTTAATAAGAAGGACGTCAATGTTCCCCCGATGAGACCTTACTTGGCTTTTAGGCTGCCCTTTTTGTCTTTCTTTCACCTTCCTCTGAAGATTAAAAGCTTGATTGCAGCTGGAAATGGGACATACATATTGCATGAAAGTGTGAAGCCATACCAAGCCAAGCCTGAGGATCATATGCACCTGGTTAAACTCACTGCCAGGTGCCGGATCTGGGAGGAATTAATTCCCTTCCTCTGCAGAGTGGAGGATTGCTCCCTTCCCAGCCTCATCTGTAAATTTTTATTTAGAGAATTCCCTGACACTGCCAGAGCTAAACACATCTCACTTGTTCCCCTGTGGCATGTCACCACTCCAGAGACTGGAGGAAACCCAACACTGAAGCTCTGGCATTTTTTAGCATTTATTAGTATGGACCTGATGGACCTGCTGTGTCTTGCAAGATCACCTGCAGTGGCAAAAGTGGGGATGTGATGACTCAGATGTGACACTTCAGGGACACAGTTCTTATGAGTTTTGATTGTGGGGGGGTTACACTGGTGCCCATGGCTTGTCCATTCTCTAAACTGAATGATGGCAAAGCTCAGGCTCAGACACTCTCCACCAGCAACTGCTAGGGACTTTCCCCAGCTGGTAATTTAAACCATCACTCAGGTGACTGAGTTTTGGAGAGAAGATATTTTAGCCTCATAAATTTATGATGAGGATAAAATTAGTGATATTTGAAGTTTTTTAATTTATTATTTTTTGTTACCTCATTATATCAGCTCCACATCTTTTGAGATGCATTTAGTTGTATGCTACTATTTACTAACACTCTTCTTAATGATTTAAATTGCAGCTATGCTTGAGATGTGTGAGATGTTTTCTGGAAATGGAAGCAGATCCTGCATTAAAAGGCTTATTTTAAAATAGATGAGGCATATAAACATCTTGTTATATGATATATATATAACCTAAATATATATAAATAGCACTATTAGTAGAGATTCATAATATGCTACAGAAGCTATAACAGCATCATCAAACACAGGCAATGCTTCTAATCCATTTGATGCTCTAATAGGAAGCAGACCATCATTTGACAATTTAGATATTTATTGTTTAATGGGGCACATGAACCTGTTTCTCCACAGAAGCCCAACTTCACCAAGGTGCACCTCCAACATGAATGGAGGATGGACTTGGCTGTTCATCTCCAGTTGCTGATTTATGGGAAGTATGTTATTCATACAGTTGGTCACTTTTTGTTGGTTACCTGTCTTACAGGACCTGCCAAGGTGGTGATGTTGCATAAAAATAAGACTGGAGTGTCCCTGGCAACATGCAGACCACTCATTTGCTAAGCAAACCTAAAGTCTACCTACTTTGGCACAAAAGAAGCATTTTAAACTCTCAGCAAGTTATCTAAAACCTCTGTTTTATGGTAACATTTCACCATTCCAGTCTGTGAAAGCTGGAAACTAAAATTTTCACTAAGTACAACATCCATTGCTGAAAGGACTGAATAGCATTTTCCAGCATCAGATGAAGGGCACCAGAAAATTTAGTTACTTGCTGAGCAGTCATAGCATTGAAATGAGCTCCAGCTGAGCTGAGGGAGGTGATGTGTTATCTGGGACACCCAGAGCAGATGTCCACCCTGCACAGTAATGTGCCAGTTTGGACTCACAGCCTCTTCCTGTCCCCTAAGGAGCACTGAACACACTGTAAGTGTCCCTGTAGCATCTCTAAAACAGAGAGGAGAGGATTCAACTTATCTGCTTTAGTGATCAAACTTCTCCCTTCAGGCCTGTGAACCAAGGTGCAGGTGGTGGCAGCACAGTCATCTTCTCTGGCTTGTAGACACACAGAAGGGTCAGTGTTAGAGGAAAGGGGATATGGGTACCTCATGTAGGAGAATACAGTTTGGTGGGGTGCAGCTGGGACTGGTTTTCCTGAAGCTTTCCGAAAGAGGTGGAGAGATATTTGTTCCTCCAGACCTTCCTTTAGGGGTGTACCATAAATCTGATACTCTGAAACACTCTGGAAGACTATTCCTTCTCTGGGGGCTATAGATGGAGTCTAAGGAGCTCAGCCAATTCATCCAAATTTAGAGAAAAGCAGGTACCATGAACATCCCCAGAGGGGGTAACCTGGAGCATGTCCAAGGTCACAAAGCAGTTTGTGGCTGGGTTCCATGGCAGCCTTGACCCTCTCCCGTGGTGTCAGTGTGTTAAAGACAGCAGTCTATGCAAAAATGTTTCAGTGGAGACAGCTGGACACTTAGTGGGGACAAGTGGAGAAATAAATAACCTTCCCATGGAGACAAATGCCCTACATTCAGGGGAGGACAGTAAAAAGAGAACTTTCACCTCATTTATAAACTCCAATTAGTGTCAGAGTTACAAATACTAAAAAACTGTGAAGGAGTCCAAATAAAAGATAAATGCCTTCAATCTTTAAATTCATTCATAGGCTATGTCTCAGCGTTTTTCTTCAGGTCTCACATACTTGAAAGCTTGCCAGCTCTTTTCCAAGCCTCTTAATCATTTGGACTAATAAAAATATAATCTGTTTCTATAAACCACAGTTTTCTTGAATACTGAGACCATCCCAGCTACAACACTCATCTGTATAACTCCTCTGCTCCCTGAAGTAACCAGTGACTGGGCTTTTGTCCTTTACAAAAGCTCTTTCCAGCCTCTGGATTTGTAACCCCTCAACCACAGAGGAAGGACTGGCAGGAGCCAAACACTACACCCATGAGAAGGCAGAACAAGCCTTTGTCACTGTGCTCACCCCTTTCACTGCCCAAGCAGGTGGTTCAGGATTTAAAGATATATGTCATCAGCACAGCTTAAACACTTGTAGGTGTAGAAACAGGCTCTAACAGAGTTGAGAGGTATTAGCAAACTCAATAGCAAACTCAAGATTTGGCACTACTCGTTTCCAGCTCCCTGGAGCTTCCTGAGCTAAGCCAGTAGAAAATGTGTAATTCCACACCATTCAGCACAGACATGAAGCAAAGAAGAAGATCCAGGTCTGTAACTGACTTACTAATAAGACCTGAGGTTCTAGCAGGAATGGACCTGCTTTGAAATTTGAAGACCAAACATAAACTTTTCAAATATGGAAGCTTCATGTCTGATGATTTGTATCTGTGGAGAAGAAAGTATAGGGTGGACTTGGGGGGTTGGTTCGGTTTGTTTTTTTAAATGTCAGGCAACAGCAATGTTACCAAATACCTGATTTGTCTTGGTAAGTTTGGAACATCCTAGAGATCCAACCTGATGCAGAGCTCTTAGCACTTCACAAACCAACATGAGAACACTGTGCCAGTCCTAAAACCCAAGAGAAGCAGTACTGCCAAAAGCCTGGGAGATGGAGGAGACAAGGAAATGCACCCCACATCAATGTCCAGATGTGAATATAACCAGAGTGACTGGCAGTCTGCAGTGGAGAATCTCTGGGCAAACAAGAGACTGCTCCCCTTTTGTGCTCCCCACAATCTGAGCAGTTTTCTGGACTTTCCATCTCTCAGTCAACCTGCTACCTCTTCAGAGCAGTGGGACCTCAACTTCACTTAAACCAGGAGAATAAACCTTTTGCTGGACAATGTAACTGGTAACATAATTATACAGATGGGAACCAAAGCAAAGACAGGCTGAAGGTGAGATCCAGACAAAGAACCATTGTCAGCGTAAGATGATTCTGTATTTTAGGTTCTTCATTGTTCCACTTGCTTAGGTGTCATTATCAGGTAGTTTCACATTGTATTTATTTAGTAGAACACATGTTCTGAGATGGCAGCAAGGTCTCTGCACATTTACTCCATCGCCACCTCTTTCGTGATGCCAGAAAATCATGACCTCATGACAAACTTTTTCAAGTATGCAGTCAGCCAGGAGCCAGTAACAGCAGTGGTATCTAAACCACCAAAAAAAAGGACAATTCAAGAGAGAGAGAACTGATATTGCTTGTAAAGAAGTCAAATTAAGCCAATTCATAAACATAGACATTCTTATTAAAGTGCCTAAACTAACACATCTTGCTATTTCCAGCATTCCAGTACAGCACATATATCCTAAACCACAAGACAGAAAGTATGGGGTTTCTAACCTCATCGGCAGCATGTTTTTTATAACACAGTTCATGAAAAGCTTGGCATGCATTGCTGGATTCATTTATATCCATTAGAGAGGATCAGATGAGCTTGACAGTTTTATTTTCACTTGAAGATCTCTCAGTACAGCAGGCTGTCCTGATGGCATCAGACCCCAGTGACAATTTAAGTGTTGCTCACAGAGAGGAATCAGAAGGACCATTGACCACAATGGACTGAAAACAGTGGTACAAAACTGCATGGAATTTGCACAGAAAGAGTGTGCAACCTAGAGTGTGCAACAACAACTTATCTGTTGGCCCAGAAGGGATGAAAGATAATGGTTCACAAATTTTCAGCTACCTTTGGACTGAGCTTTGAAAGTAAGGATCCTGCTTGTGTTTCCAGGATTTCCAGTGCAATGTTTTCAGAGCCCTGCGGTGGTCCTGGTTTGCACCAGGAGAAGCAAATTCTCTTTGTTCTTTTTCTTCTGATTGCAGACTCCTGTGACTTCATATGGAAACAGCATTAAGTGCTGGATTGCTCTGTGACTTTATTTTTCTTATCTGTAATTCTAAGGCATTCAGAAATCTTCTAAGTGCCTCCTGATATGCTGGAATAGAGAGAAGAGTGCAAAATCATTCTTGGCTACTGCAGTTTCCATGGGAAGAGGGTACTATGTTTCTGGGAAGAATACAGCAAATTTAAAGAGTTTCATTAAAAAAGTGGCTCTGAAGACATATATAAAGAGACAAGATCTTGATGCTGTACTTCCACTGGGTCATGCCTTGCATTTCTCCAGGTGTCCCCACAGATTCCCTGGGAGTCTGTGAAGTAATGTCTCTTTAATGAAAGTATCAGAACCTGGTAATTTAGGCTTAGTCTGTGGTCGTTAGATTTTTTATTAAAATCAAGAAGACTCTTTGCTAGATTGGGATGTTATTAAGTATGGAGTTAGGTTTTCTCTCTAATTTTAGAGTCTTCTGTTCTCCATTCTCATTCCAAGAGAACAGTGTTAAATAAATGGATTTTGCATGACAGAGATGATGATGAACAGGCTTTTTAGTCAGCTAGAAACAGAAAATAAATCAGATTCTGATATAAAGGCACTTCACTGAAGTGAAATTGAGGGAGATATGTCAATTTCTGTTCCCTGTAATTATGTCCCTGTGATTGCAATTTTCTTAGGGTAAGTGATTTTCTATGCTCATTGCTATGAACTATGAACAAACTATCTGTCTATTGACTTCAGCAGTTTGATTCTGTCTCCTTACTTAAAAAAATACACATTTTAGGTAGACTTTTATGCTCTGGCTATGATAGGATTACTGCAGTTGTGTTCATATAGTCCATTGCCAGAAAATGATTAATCCTATGTAAAATAGGCCTCATTTTTTTATCAAATCAATTTTTAAAGACTTTTGTTGCTGCATATTCCACAACAATTCTGAGACAAATAATAATAATATAATATAGTTACCTTGTAGAGGTGGAGTGATGTGGGATTATGCCTTTAAAAGTCATGAATCTTCCTGGAGTTCTGTCCACTTTTACAAGTTCAATTTTCAGGTTTCAATCTGGCTTTTCCAAAAGCATTGTGCATCCTCAACTCATTCATTATCTTGAAAATTTTGCTATTGCTCTCCTAGAGGTTTTCTCCCACAAAGCCACAGGCAAATTCAAAGGTGCCTTTGACCTTTGATAGAGTATGTTGGTTAGCAGTCAGGATCTTTCTAGCAAAGAGCTAAAAAAACAAATAAAAGAAAACAAAATGAGTCCAGAAAAACTCACTCCAGAATGACTGCACAGGCTATAGTGACTGCCATCATGTCTATGAAGTCCAGTGGGCAGTGGATTGGGAGAAAAAATTAATCTTTTCTATTTTCTCCCCCCCATTCATTCATTCTTTATAAAGATTTTTGTATACTGGGATGTTCAGTCACCACAGGGGTTAGCTCACCTAAGTAACTAAAAACTACACTTACTCTAAACTATATCTTGAGTCATTCACAAACAAAATTAAACTGGGAGGTAAGAACTGGGATTGTACCAGCAAAACCAAGACTGAACCAGTATCTCTGTTGATCCAAATTTTGGGCAGTTCCAGCAGCCCAGAAGGATCCCCATGACTGCCAATAGCTCTGGACTAGCCACGGCATACTGAAATATTGGCAGGGAAGGTCCAGTCTGTACCTTACTGGCAGTGTTAGACACTTCAGAGGATCAGCATCAAAGGCACATCTTCCCATGCTTTTCTTTTGCATCCAGAACTGTGAAAGGTCTCTTTGTAATCTGTGTTTTTACAAAGCTGCCTCTCCTCAAAGAGCCCTAAAATACTTTGCAAGCCAAAGGCTTCTTTTGGATCTGTCTTATATTGGTATAAATGAAAATTACCCTGATGGTTGATCAGAATCAACCCTTTGTGTAAACAGCATTCTTGAAACTCAGCCTTCTCTTGGGCAGAAATCAATCAGGCTGCTTGTTTAGCCTTAACCCTCCTGTCATAAGCAATAAACTTATTGCAGTGGGAATTGAGAGGGTGCATCCAGAAACCACTTCATATTTGATGCTCTTGGGTTGACAAGGTAAAATTCCTCAGGACAAGAATGGCCTCTTAGAGGAGTTCAGAAATTGCAAATATCACAAATGCAGTACAGCAAGGGGATATCAGTGCCAGGGAGGGTCTCTCCTTAATTTTAGTGCAGATGACCTTGTGAAGGCACACCTTGCTACAGAGATAATCAAGTAGTCAGGCATTTTCTTACAGAGGTGCATCAGAGGTGCATTACAGACTCCAGCATCAAAGACTTGTGTCTCCTGACCACAGCCTTACATTCTCCATTTACCTTCCTTCTAGAGCAGCTCACATGTCCGCAGGGTTGCACTGACTTGCAGTTTGAAAACCCTTGGCTGAAATCACCAGCCTGTAGCACAGCTGGGGCTTCTAAACACTGCTGTGGTGAAGAATAGAGAAATAATTTCTAGAGGGAAAAAAGAAATTTTGATAACCTAGTGACATGGTTTCTATTGAACTTTCAAGCATTAGTTTTCACCACTGCCTGTGTTTGCCTTCATGGTTTCAGCATCCCTCCACTTTATAAGCTGGGGACTGGGACAGTCATCCACTGGAATTTGTCTATAGATAACTGCAATTGAAAAAAGGTGGGGAGGAGGAAACAGAAACAGGTAGCAACCTTTTTCCTCTCTCCCTCCTTATTTCACTCTACATAAGTCTTAAATTGCTCAGTAGAAAACTCTTCCTGTGGGATATCCTGGGGCATCAAAATGTCTTATTTTAATTCATTGGCATTTGTTAGCCAACGTAGAAAAAGAGCTGGAGTGCACGTGCATGTGTAGGGGGATTTGAAAACAAAATACACAAACTAAGGCAACTCTGGGAAACAAAATAAACAAGCAAATAAATATTTACCTGGGTTTGCCTTCAAAGCAGGAACATTATTAAGGAGTTTGCTCTGACTTCCTTGTGGGGTGTTCCGGGATTTTGCACTATAAAAAACATATCACATGGAAAGCATCAAGAAAAACAGGCTCCCGACCTGGGTTCACATTCTCCTTGCCCTTTAAACTCTTTGGGTAAAATGCCCCTGCTTTGAAAGCACAGAGCACCTTCTGAGGTCCTTACAGGAGAGCTCCGATCTCTCCTTGCCTTCTCCCCAAAAGGGTTGCTAAAATAAATAGTGATGTGCTGTAAATAAACCCAGGATTGTTTCTCCTGGAAAGATATCTGAGAATCATGGGCAAGAGTAGAATGTATGTGGAGGAGTGTTTCAAACCAGAAGGAAAAGATATGCAGCGCTTTAGCTAACTTGCACCACTAAATCAAAGGGACAGATCTAAGAAGGAGCGGTGTGGACAACAGCAAGGACTCTCCTGGTAGGTGTCATTCCCACCAGTTCCTTCATTAGTAGTCTCCTCTCCTGGTGTCTTGGTACGTAGGAGTTCAGCCAGAGCTGTCAGGGCCTGCTCTTGCTGAGCAGCAGTGGTGGGGTTTGATGTTTTGATTTTTTTGACACCAGCCTGCAGCGGTGGCAGGCAGCCCCTGGAGAGGCTGGGCTGACGCCTTGCAGCCCGCTCTGGCTCCACATTCCCCCGTGCTGGTGGCAATGACACAGCTACCAGAGGAGCTCACACCGAGCAGCATCTGAAAGCAATAAAGCAAAGGAAAACTGCGGGGAAGTGTGAGCTGCAGGAGCCTGGGTGGGAGCAGCCCAGGCGTTTGGTTGTATGGAGAGAATTCATTAGCAGACGGTTTTATACTGAAAGACATTCCAGTCCTGGAGATAAGGTTCCTGTTGAGATATTTCCTTGCCATTCATAGCTTTTAATCCCTAATTTTCATTGCTATTCCACTGCTCTCAGACACCAGACTCCTCTCTTCCCCCTCGTACCAAATGACTTTGCAATAGCAAATTTGTTGGGGACTTAGAGTTTGTACCACTACCATGAACATTCACAGCCTCTCCAAATATCTCCATTCCTGTAGCAAAAGGGCACATATTTCCCTCTACCAATGCAGAGCCAGTGCTCAGAACAGTTTAGCACGACAGAAGCTCATAACACACCCTGGAAATGTCCGTCCTGTGAGGGCAGCAGGATTGGTACCCATTCCCATGGTAAAACTGCCTGGAAAGCAGACCCTGGAAATGTGCTTAAACCCAGATTGCTTAAACTTAACTCAGGAAGGTCTCTTTAGCTAATTTTTAGTTTGTGAATGCATCATAATTTTGATTGCACTGAGAGGTCTCTGCAAGCCTTCCTTGGAGTCTTATTCACAGGAAAATTGTAACCTGAAATTTTAATACAACCAGACACCTGGGCTTCTGAAATATGAGGGAATTGGAGAGTGAAGTCAATTATTTCCAAAAAGTCCATCAAACAGTGGGAGGGAAATGGAGCTGCAACAACAAAAATCTGGGAAATCTCTGGAAGTTCAAGTTGTGTGAGTGCTGCTGGGATAGCCAGCAGTCCTGAAGATGTTGGTCTCCCTAATATTTAGCCAAGGGTATCAAAGGTAGAGGCCTATTTTGCTGTGCCACTTTCACTTTGCTGCACAGAGCCTCAGACAGGCCTGTATGAGCCTAAACCAGGAGATGCTCCAAGGGAATTGGTATTCAAGGGAGTTTGAAGCCTTGGGAAGGATACCAAACCCCTCTCTTTGGAACAGGATTTAACACAGATTGAAAATCTTCCATACACTTCAAGGTTTTCTGCTTCATTCCCAGAGATGCTTTGCAGGCCTGTCAACCCTGATTAAATCATTCCAAATAATTAAATTGTTTTTGAAAGTGATTTGTCAAATATATACATACATATATAATTTGTAGCTTGCATGATCACAGTAATACATCAAGTTCCTGAAAGTCATTGAGTCCTGTATCAAATTGCCTTCAGTCTAAATGGTTTTATTCTGTTCAATTGGGTTATAAAACCTTGGCCACCTAGTGAATCTGGTAGTGGCTATAAATCTCTGCAGCTGGGAAACTGGAAGGCAGCCCTGCCTACCTTACAATGAGAAGAAACCCTGTTTCCCATTCCAATTCAGCAGTGCCTGCAGAGTATAAAGACCTTTCTGAGCAAAATCCTTCAAAAATAGTAATAAAGAACCGAGGGGAGCCCAGGGAAGAACACGTAATTATAGATGTTGTTTGGAGGGCTCTGCTGTATTTTGAAGGACATTTTGAAAGCCACAGCAGTGATGGGATGGGATTTTTGCTCTGCAAGAGCAAGGTGTACTGACAGCACCCATGAGCACCACCACACCACCAAGATATATCACTTTGTTGTAGTCACTGCTTGTAAGGCCCTTAGAAACCCAGTGAGTTACAGTGAATGTTGCTGAACATCCATTTCCCAAGGCTATTGAAATAGGATTTTTTTTTTATTTTTGGTGAATGGCCAATGAATAAAACAATCCTGACGGAAGAAAACGAGCCAATTTCTGGCTTCTCTGTTAAGATTGAATAAAGAGGATCAGCTCACACAGTAGGTGAAAAGGATACAATATACTTGTGATAAAGAGGTTGCCTTTTATCCCATTTTCTTTTAATTTCCGTGTTTGTCAGGTTTTTTCCCTTAAAAAAATTATTATACAACCTTGTATAACTTTGAGGTCAAATTAATGGCTCTGTAGTTGCCCAAAACATCTCATTCTCTTCCTGCTTTTCTTACTTAGCCATGGGACCCAGATCCTATTTACTAGTTACATGAACTACCCATGACTGAATGAATGCATCATTGCTACTGAGTTAGCCAATTCACACCCTTCTCCTTCCAGAATTTGGGGACAGAGTCTATCTGTCCCCAAGTCTCCATTCCTCCTCCTATGTGGTCATTCCTATTCTTATAGCCTCATCCTCATTTCCTTTCATTTGCAAATTGACCCACGTCTTTAACCAAAAGCAAAGTGGTGCTGTCACAGGCAGCTGAGCCGGTCTGACACTGCACAGGCTGCAAGGGCAAGGAGCTGCCTCTCTCCTCCTTCACCTCCCCATGGCCTCACTCATCCCTGGCACCAATCTGGGTACTTGTGGATCAGTTTTCTGAGCTGATTCAACTTGCTAAAACAGCAGAAAAACTCTAGCCACATGTTTTCTGGGGTGGTTTACTAAGGGGTTAAGGAGCTGGCGCAAGACATGGGGTGAGGCTTTGTCACCATGGTGGGGAGATGGGAAAGCACAACAGAGCTTCTGCTTGCTGGCAGGAACGACTAATCTTTTAAGCCATCTCACTCTATCTCACAGAACTGCATCCCGAGGCAAAGCATTTATCCAGTTTTGGTGCCACAGTTTTGATGTCCATGTTCTTTCTCTCCTATTCCTCCTCCAGCTGAAAATCCTTCTGGTTTTGATTTTAATTTCCTTTGCAAGGTTCAGCTCAGCTTGACAGTTGGCAATTCTCTATGCTTTCTGACATCTAAGATGTGGCTTTTTTTGCTGGTCAGATACTGTTTTAGCCCTTGCAACCCTTTGTTCTCCCCAGTCCGAATGTCCTGTTTGAAGTGGATCTTGAATTTGATTCAGTCTGGAGCCTTCCTCTGTAGTATTGGTCCCTTTCCTGAGCAAGATACAAGAGCAAAGGATTTTATTCACCCTTGTCTGTAAAGTACCCTGCACACAACAGTCTTAGAGCTCTTCGACAAATTTGCCCCTTTGGACCTAAGTTGAAGATCCCTCTTTTAACATTTTCATCACATTGACATGAATTCATCTCATGATCACAGGTCCAAAATCATTATGTTCTCAAGAGATCTCACCGTCTACAAAATCAAACCTAAAAACTCATCATTTTTGTTGCATAACTGAGTGAATGAATGAGACAGCCCACACTCTTGCATGGGCCTTTCTTGATAGCATTCATTTTCCAGTGCATGTGTACAGAATTAAAGCTTCCATAATGATACAATTTTCACTTGTATACATATTGATCTTGATCTCCCTCTCTCTGCGTCTCTCTCTCTCTCTCTCTCTCTCTCTCTCTCTCTCTCCATACAGGAAGGTAATCTTAGCTCACAGTCCAGCCTTGGAACCTATAGGAAATTCCTGGAATGGCTCAGTCTCAATGTCTTTAGCCATCTTACCCAAACTGCCCATGCAGTTCCTGTGCCCTGGCAGTCTCTCCTGCCATCATTGTACAGCATTACTTCTCCCTCTAATCTTTGTTTCTGCCTCTTCTGACCAAAACCTATCCCTTATTACCTGCATTCCAAAACCAATGCCATTCCAAGATCCTTCTATTATCCTTACAACATCCAGTGTTACATCCTGCTTTGGTAGTTAAATCCCTCCATTTTATTGCTAATGCCTCTTTAATCAATAGAAAATTATTTCAATGCTTTTACTGGCCAATATAATTTTTCTACCTGCATCAGAAAAAATCTTTTCATTATCAAATTATCAATTTGATTATTCCTTGCAGCAATAAATTTTCCTTTCCACAAAATTCATTTTACTGTCCCACATCCCAGCACACACCATTTTTCCATTATGTACTGAATCTGCTCTTCCTCTGTGTTGAATCCAGGTGTAAGAATTTCATAGATATCTCCCCAACTCTCTCCCTCATTTTTCATGTGGTCTTCATACCTGCTAATTTAATTTTAATCCTACAATACCATTTTCTCTACTGAGGTGAGAGCAAGCCACTGAATATCCTTTTCCCTAGTAATGCCCCATAATCAACTGTCTCAAAATCATCATTCTTGATGAATATTTGAGGCACTTGCTGACCTCCATGTAGTGACTTTTATACCCTTTCAAAAGGCTGAAAGGCTCATCCAAGAATTACTTTCTATGTTTCTCCTAACTGGGCATAATTATCCTTGATTCCCCCTCACATCCTTTGCCTTAGCTTCTAAATCTACATTGTAGTTCCCACTCTCCTCTGAATATGTCTGGCAATATGGGAATTAACTGGCCAAAGTAATTTACTATTTTTGGTCATTGAGGGAACCAGGGACCACACTGTGGCTTTTGGAATTAAATTCTGGTTTCATCCATGTCTCTTAAGCAGCAAAGTAACATGCTACACATACCTCAGGCTGGAGCCACAGTTACAGTGAAAGGCTTACTCTGAAGAGCAGAGGTCTGGTCTCTGGGTAGCCTGTCCTGGGGTTTGGATTTGGTACCTGCAGGCTGAGTTACAGTGCAGAGTTTCTGCAATGTTTAATAAGGGCTCTACTCCTGCTGCCTCTTCTGTCAATGTTGTCTCTTTCTTCTCAAGCAAGTTTGTCAAAAACTTGCAGGTGCTTAATATCCCTGAGAATCCTCAAAAACTTAGCTGAAACTGACTATGTGGCTGAACAGTTATTTGGAAAATGAGCAAATACACCCACACACACACACACATAAACCCCAACTATGCTACAAAACCTGGCAAAAAAGGTGTTAATATGTATTCATCTTTAGCTAAGCACTGACAGCAGGGCAGTGTATTGTCTTTGCCGATCTTATTTTCACTTGAATGGTTTTCCTTTTATTCCCTGTGGTGTTTAAGTCTTCCAAAAGAAATACAAATGATCATTGGAAATGAATAGCTGGTTGTGCACGGGTGTTGGGAGAGTACTGAAAATGGGCTTTCACTCTGTATTCAGTGGGAAAGTGAATCACTCTCACACAAAGCTAGAGCCTCGAATGAGAGGAGGGGAGAGAATGAAAGCAGGATGTGATTCTCAAATGACATTTGGTGCTGTTTATCTAGTGGAACAGTGCATGGATTCGGTGTAGAGGAAACACAACATCTCACTGCTGGGAAGCAATTGCATTCATTTTGAAGTGATCTATTAGCTCTCAAGTCCTTTAAGAAAATGGAGAACAACATGAAAAGAGACAGAAAAGCTGAGGAAAAAGCAGAAGTCGGTCCAGTCTGAAGGCTCTGGGAGGCTATGGAGGGGCAGAAATCTGGACATAGCAGTCTGTTGTCTGCCCCAGATAGGCCTGTAAAGATGATTTATTCCATTCTTGAATTTTGCATAAAATCTCAATCTTGCATAAAAGCAGGGTCCCAAAGCTGAAGATAAGGTATGCAAGAGCTAACTGGAGGCTTGGGTTGTACAGGCTTAAAACCTACATTATTACTCCATTTAAAGCAAGGATGGGCTTAAAACACAGTCATTGTGTGGGGTGGGTGTGTGCAAATTCAGACTGTTTGAAAAACAGAAGTGAAGTACAGATGAGTGTAACAGATGTGTTGGAGGCTATCTCTTCCTTTCCTTGTACCCTCCTCTGCTTCGTTCCCACACCTTGTTGGTGCCTCTGGCATTCACCAGCTGACCATGAAGACCTGATCCCCTCCATGTAACCCACTCACCAATTTGGAGGTTAATGCTTTACTGTGTGTAAAGTCTGGTTGCTCTTGAATTCAACCCCCAGTTGATGCAGGTCAAAGAAACTTCATTGATTTAACTTCCAGCACCGAGCCAGTTCTGAAAGACATGAACACCATTAGCCCCATTTATCTCCTCATTTCTTGTCAAAAACTACTCCCAGTGTTCCAGCACTGCAGGAGCATTGGAAAACTAGTGACTCAAAAGCAAGAAAAACCTGTCCTTGAGTTTAGATATTTTAGCAGCTGGAAAAAGGAGCAGATTTTCAGTTTGTATGAGCAGGTGGAGCTGAAGGGCTGTAGAAGTCATGTCTACCTATACTTGCAGAACTACCTGTGCCCAAGGTGACATTTGTACCAATAATGTGAGTTCTGAGATGGCACTCAGTGAGGGAATAGGGGAGAAGCAGGATGGATTGTTCAGAAAAGGAAAAACTCTCCAATATAGCTTTAGTGGGGAGTGAACATTACTGTTCTATTCTTCCAGGCAGTGTGACCCTGTCCAGAAATGAGGTTCTGCTGACCTGTTGTACCTTTTCTCCAGAAAAGTGATGAGTCATAGAATGATCTCCTACATGTTTCCAAGGTGTAGACATTCCCCTTAAAGCATGCTGATGAGTGGAAAATGATGCGATTCCCAAGGCTTACCATCTACCCAGTTAGGTGGGGAAGTCCAGAGGGAGACCTGCAGTCCTTAACTTTCCTTCTGTCAACCCCCGGTGAGCACTTGTGGGCAATCTTTACCACACCAGGTGGTTAATGGGTCTGTCTCATTGAGGGGAAACTGGTTTCTGAAAATCAAATTTTCTCATTCTAGTGCAAAGCCATAGCTGAGCTTGTGCTGGCTGGGGCCCCACTGGTAGGATGCTGGGCTTGGGTGTACCCTGGGAGGGCCTTCCCAATGCCATTCTCCCCATCCAGGCCTGGTTACATGCCAGTGTACCCTCTCCAATTTGGAATTTTCTCCAGCAGTAAGGAGCTGTCCATGCTGCCTGCCGTGTTACAAAAAACACATCCATCCCCACAGAAAGCAGCATACCCACAGTGAACCAGGCTCCAGTGCTCCTGCAAGCCCTGACTGAATTAAGCACCTCTTTTAATTTGTGTATTTGTAGGCTTTGACTACCGTTGGAGTTCCATAGAGCATAATTACTATTTTTCATTCTCTTTTTTATTGGTGCAACGAATACTTATTGGTAGTTTGTCAAAGTTACATGCAGCACCTATCCTGTGTAGCGAGGAAAAATAAAAAACAACAAAACCCAAGCAGCTTGCTTTAAAAAGCAGCAATTTAAAATTATCTGCAAAGGTGCTTCTGCTGGCTCAGGGAGAACAGGCACAGAGGCATCTCACTTTTTCCTTTTTTTTTTTTTTTTGGTAGCAATGTCTGGATGGTGGCTCATTATCAGTTTTAAATTACAGGGCGTGGGGAAAGGGACTGAATGACAAAGTTCAGAAACAGCATCTGCTGAAGAAAAACAAATGAGGTGGGGGGCAAAGCAGGAAAAAAACAGATGAAACACTGTCATTGCTTGGCAACAAGTTGCTATTGTAATTTAGAAAATTGGAAGCATCCGTTCTCCAACAGTTCTAGCTTTATTTCGTTTCTTCTTTACTTTTGAGTGCAGCCCTTGTTCAGCGATCAGCTGTGTCCTCCTGCAGGATTACTGGCTCTCCCTCACACAGAGCAGTAATGGACCCCTCGTGTTTGGTTATGGGCCATCGAAGAAAAGCATTTTGCGATTGTTTCGCAGTGCAGTCATTTAACAAGATTAGAGATAATTTGCCCCTTGGAATGCAAAACTGTTTCTACAGGTGCTTAAGCTTCCTGGCTTTTGGATTAGAGGCCTCATTTTGTTTTGTGCCATTGCATTCAGGAGGTCTCCAAGGACTAAATAAATGAACAGCAACCCTCCGCAGCTGGGAAACTAATTTCCCAGCCCAAGCTGCAAGAATTGCAGCTTACAAAGCTCAGTGGATGCAGATAAATATGTGCACACTAATGTATTAAATGTGCTGATTAACTAATACTGACTGTGCCTGAATTCCAGCCGTTTGCCAACTGGGAGACTCCCAGAGAAAACAAGCCTGGCCAGAGAGGGAGCAGGTTGCTGGAGGCAAGCAGTAGGTGCAGGGGTGTCAGAGGGGGTAAAAGGGGTGATGGCCATTCCCACTGATGCTGGCAGAGCTCCTTCACACCTCCCTGCCTCCTTCTCCCTCAGGGGAGAGGACAAGCCCCAGCCTTTGGCCACATCCAGGAGGACAGGAAGTCTTGTAGACGTCCACTGAGATGTGGAACCTCAAGGATGTAGGGATGCCATGGACTCCTTCCAAAGGAAAGGAGACACCATGCACTCTCCCCCAGGGATACCCAGTTCTAGTCCTGCCAAATAGATGTGGTCTCTGGAACAATTCTCCGAGAAGGATCATTGGATGGAGAAGAATTCCTGGATGGACCTGAATCATGGTTACTGGGGATCAGAGAAAGCCTCATTTTTTGACTTCCCTATACTTTTTCTATGTCTTTTCCTTTTCTTGTAGTGTTTTCCTTCCTTCTATGGGTGTAATTTGTTTATTTGAGCTGTGGGGGAAATTGGATTAATTCAACTTTTATTCCCAAGTCTTTTTTTTAATTCATATGTGGGATGAAAATCAAGACCACTGAAATTCCCCAGATGATGAAATAAATTACTTTTCTCTGCTCAACCCTGCAACAATTCTCAGTTTGGGGAAGATCTGAGCAAGTCTAGCTGGGACCAGACATTCCCCTGCCTCAGACATCCCTGCTGGATCCTGTCAGGCTAGCTCCCTGGGATGCTCAGGAACACTGTGCTTCTGTAATTCCCAGACCTGTGAGGCCCAAAGCACCAAGCACTCTGCCAAACTAGCCATGATCAGTGGTTTGGGGGCCAACCCAAGGTTCAGAGGTTCATTGTTTAAGATTTTTCTGTGCTATGGGTCATCTGGCTACTTTGAACATTTCAGTGTACTCATAAGCCTGAGGACAGAGAACCTTTAGATCTATAGGTCCACACATTCACTAATAAAGTATTTCAAAAGTGATTTAGGCAAGCAGGGTTTTTTTATACAGACTTTTACAGTCTTCAAATATGTAAAAATTAAGAAGAAAAATTTTGTCAGAAGAGTCAAAGGTATGTTCAGCTACAAGATACCACCAAGAGGGTTGGCTCTACTCCAGTGTAACCCTCACTGCTTGTTCTCACCTGCCCCAAACCATCTACTGGTGGTGTAGCTTTCATAGTATTAGTATTTCTGAGGGTTAGGTGTACAGTAGGGTCAAATGAGCACTGGCATCAGGCAAGGGAAGCAACAAGATTTAGCAAGTGCAGGTGAACATGACGATTCCTTCTGGCACCGGGTATTCCTATTAAATTAGCTCAAAAGTGATAAAACTCCTAATACTGTCTTTTTTTCCTCCTTTTTTTTGTATTAAATAAAAAGGTTAGCTGACCCTTTCAAAATTATCTATAATTTTAATGAAGGTCAAGCCTTTCTCAGAAATGTTCCTTTTTTGGTTTTGGTTCTTTTTCTTTTTGGCTCAAAACATTATTTTTCTCTACTCCAAGAGATTTAAAGAGCACAGACAGCTTCAGTGATCAGAAATGCATTTTTGGCAAACAAAATATTTGAGAAAATTTTGCCCAGATGCACTCATAAGAGTTATTGAAAGCTTTTCTCACTGTTCTTCTTCTAGTAAAATGGCAAAATGGAATTTTCTTATCCGATACAGAGGTTACAAGAATAAATGTTTTAAGAAATGTGACTCACACAGTAGGAGCCAAAAAGACAGGTGCTGTAAATTGTGTCCCCCAAGGAAATAATAATAATAAACATCCTTACAGACTGACAGGGTATCACATGAAAAGAGCAAATTCCCCCTAGTTCATCTGTTTCAGCCATCTGAGCCCTGGACTCACTGATGCACAGTTTGGTACCTGCCTTTTCACTGATGAGTGGGAGCAGATTTTGCAGAGGAGGCATTTCTGCAGGAGAAGTGACATTGAAGTTTCCTTCAAATTTACCACAAGCCACCAGGAAGCCACTTGTCAAGCAGCAAAGTTCAAGCAGTAGCAAGAAAAAAGAGGAGAAAAAACAGAGGTAATACTAAGAAGCCCGTCCAGAAAGCACAACTCAAATAACCAGACCTACTAACTAGACAGCCACATGAAGAGCACGTACACCTTCAGAGCAAGGTGATGCCAGTGGGGATTGGACTCAAACAGACTTTCCAGATGGCTGCATATATTGCTCAAACTTCATGCAAATACTATTTGCATGGGCTTAACTGGTTGTGTACAGAAAATCCCACTCATCCCCCAAATGAATGGGAAGCAATGGAAAGCAAGAAGGAAAATATGATTGGTGGCACACAAGTAAATATGCAATTTTATATGATGCAGTGCTTGTGAATATCTGATGGCACCCCCTTCACAGCCAGCCCCTGGCGCCCAGGGTCTGTCACTAATGCCCAGACACTATTCTAGAGATTCATACTGCAATAATGTCCCATTCAAGGTTCACCCCACTTATTTAGGTGCTGTAAACTGCCACAGACCCCTACAGTTCCTGAAATTCAGGGCACAGGCAGACAAAATGTAAGAGAGCAGAGAAACAAGGGCACAGGCAGTTGGGGAGGCTTGTTCCCAGAGGCAAAGATTGCTCTCTGCTGTTGGGAGCACTTTGCAAGCACCATGACAGAGAGGGACCTTAAAGGTAAAAGGAAATGAATTCTAAAGGCTGCTCTCTTGGGAAAGACTAATACTTCAGGCAGGTAATCTCTCCTGAAGGAATTCTACCTTTAATTCTGTGCTGGGTCAAATCATCTTAAAGTTTAAAAGCAAATCTATGGAGTTGTATTCTATTTGTCAGACATTTGTCTTTATCGAAGAGGCAGGGGCTGCCTGCAGAATGTGAGCAGGACCTGTCCTCTGTAGAGACTCCCTGGGGCCGTTCCCACTGAGCTCTTCCCAAGTAAAGCTGCAGGTGGAGGTAGCTTGGCCGAGACCAGCTTCACTGCTCCTAAGTTTAAATATGCAACAAGGTGTCTGTGTTAGAAGTCCTAGCCCTGGCCTCACTGCCAGTGCTGGAGGGGTGTCCATCCTCCCCAAAGGGCAGATGGATAACTCCAGTCTGGTCTTGAGTTTCTCCCTCTACCTTTTGGGAGCAAGGGAAGGCATTCAGGCATATTTGGTGGCGGACCAGACTCACTTGGGTAGTGAGTCACCTTCTCACCACCTTCCCTGGAGCAAGGGGCTTCCTTCCGCTGAGCATCACCACCAAGTGTTTTAGGGCAGGTTATTTTTCCTGGGAGTTGCATGCAGCCCTGATTGCCCAGAAGAGCATAAGTGAGCATTGTTTCCCCCACATTGTTCCCCTGGCTCTCCACTTTTCCTAACTCCTTCTTACCTCATCCTCCCCTTGCTGGCTAGAGAGCTGTAAGCCGCTGATTAGCACTTCATTTGACAAACAGGAAGTGGGGAAGAAAAGCATCATTTTCAGAATTAGAGCCTCGGAATGAATTGAAGAAAGAAAGGGGGAAGAAGGAAAAAAAAGAAAGCGAGCCTTGCACACTTTCCTAATTGCTCGTTAGAACCAATGGCCTTTGTGGTTCCTTCCCCCTGTGTCTTCTTTATAAAAACGTTTGCACAAGACATTGCTATTGTCTGCCAGACAGCCTCAGGGTAGGACAAAATGAACTAATTGATTTGCAGTTATGTCGCGGTGAATAGTGCTAAACATCCATCTGCGGATTCCTTGTGAGGAGTGATTAATAATTTGTACTCCTGGGCCTAGAAGCCTGAATACCCTTTTTTCATGTAAAACTGAAGCGTTTCATTCTCTCAGCATCACAGATATCTCGTCTACATTGTGGGTTACAAGGATGAGGTCAGGAGTGCCGTGCTGGCGGTGTCGCCCAGGCGGGTTGTCTATGTGTGGGTAAAACCCAGCACGGTGGTGGGATTAATGGGAATTTGTCAGGCTGACACACAATACTGTACAGCACTCCTGCTACGGCCATTCCAGTGTAGATGTTCCTGATCCTTGTCATTGTTCCGGGGACAGAGGATTTTACATGAGTTTTCAAAGAGAGAGCTGGGAGACTTAAAATTTATTTCTAACACAGAACCAAAACCTAAACTGGGACTGTTTAAGGAATTAGGACTTGGATTCGAATTTCAGGGCTTTTCTGGGCACTGTTTCTATAACCACCAGAGAGAAAATCCCAGCACCAAACATACACAAGTGCTGAGGAGTTTCAAAGGTGTTTCAAAGGAGTTTCAAAGCCAAACAATTTTACTCAAATACCACCTACATGTTGAAAGATACATGCAAAATACCTTAGACTGTCAAGTAAAGTGGAGTCTGCAAGACCTTTCTAGAGGAGTTCCTGCTTGTGGACCTGCTTTACCAGGATATTCCTCCTGTGCAGTCAGAGCTGCACATTTCCATAATTTAAACAGTGAGCCCGAGAGGCCGTGGGCACTTTGTCTTTGTCTGAGCTCAGTCTGCTGTGACAGCCTGTGATCCTCTCCCCCAGCCATGTCTTAGGGTCTTCGTGGTTGTGTCCCTAACTCCACCACTCATTCTTGGTCCTTTCCACCTCCACCTGGAATTAAAAGCTTGTAGCTGCTTTCTGAACCATTTCCTGCTTCCTAATGAAATCCATTGGCCTCCTGGGGGGAAAAAAAACATTGACTCAGCCACCTCTTAATGAAGTCATCTGTTTTCATGGTGTTACTGGTGCCCTCTACTTTCCCAGCTCATTAAAAAAATTAACAACCTTTAGATATATCCAGAGATCCAGAGATGAGGTCTACTTGGTCAGAGTAAATCAATTCCAGTGGAAAAGAACAATTGCTTTCCCTTGTGACCCATTTTCACATCTTCCTAGATTATCTACATATCATCCCATGCTTTGAACATATCTATATTGATAAACAGATACCTGTGATGCCTTGCCTGTAAACCCATCCCAAACATATCTCAGGAGGTTTTGCATCTTTACATGTTCCCTGATGCTCTGCTGTGTATTCAGCACTGATCCCATCCATGCCTCATGCCATAAAATCCAGACTGTCAGACTGCCCATGCCACTATGTCTGAGGGACAAGGACTGACTGCTTTGGGAGAAGCATGGACACAGTTTATCTCGCTGAGACAATCAGGCATAAGGTGCAAGATAGATTTGTTTGGTTATGCCATGTCTGGGTCAGGTTTCCTTCTTGGAAGCCTGGGATGAAGCCCTTACAAGCACTTCTTCCCTGGCAGTAACCAGTAAGGCAAAAAGAGACAAAGGTTTTTAAAAAGAGCACACAAACCCAAAACATTTACATGGTAGAAAAAGACTAGAACATTTAATAATTCAATTTTCTCAGACTCAAACAGTCAGCTTGGTGATAACTGGTTGTTTTCCTCTCCTGACAGGTAAGAGCTTCTGGGGAAATTATCTCTTCCGAGTAAAAGTAATTACTGTAAGTGCTTTGCAAGAGTATCTTTGGGTCATGTACTTGATATAGTTCTGAAAATTATTTTGTGAGAAAATAATGAGCTAGGAGAATACAAAGTGCCTATTTCAGAGAACTTTTCCTATTACCTTTTGGGGGTGAGAGGCTCTGGCCTCTCATTAAACATAATGCAAAAGCTTTATAAATATGTGGTGCTGTAAGAGGAATGAGATTAGATTGGATGGGGCTTTGAAAAAAGCATCCTTTTAGAGGAGTGTTTGCAAGATTGATGATCTCAGGGAGTTCTGCAGACCAAGGGAAGGAGCAAGGCTATGGGTATACTGTCATATTCTTTCTTTTATTTTTCATTTGGGGCATCTTGGGCTGATTTAGCATACAGCAACACAATGACCTGAGCTTAAACAGATGAAAAAGACAGGTTTGGGTGCTTTATGGTAACACACTTTAAAATCCATGGTCTTGAATGACAGTATGATTCCTCCTTATTCTGAGTTTCTGAAAGTAATAACAGAGGGTCAACATTTCCACACTGGTGAGCTCACTTGTGAAACTTATTTCTACAGTAGATTACTGAGGTCAAGAGTATAATCCAATTCAGAAAAATCAGTGGGAACATAACAGGAAACATCATTATGACTAATGATGCTTTCTTTTATGTTCCTACTGATTTTTCTGAATTTGACATTCATTTGTGCAAATCCATACAGTGCCTACATCTTGAATACTGGAAGCAGTTTGTGTCTGTTCATCTCGAAAAGGACATAACAGAAGTATAGAGAGAGATAAATAATTGCTCACATCAGAATAAGCTAAAGGAGAAGGCTCCTTGCCCCACGTGTGGTTCAGTTGAGGAGCCCTTTGCTGCAGAGGTAGTGGGTGAAGGAAGTGACTTTATAAATCATTCAGATATGATGAAATAAAAAAAAAAAAGTCTATTAAAAAAGAATATATAACTATTAAAATAAACAGCTCCCAAAGTCCCATGTCCCACACTACTGGAGGGGGAGAAGGAAGTTCTGGAGTGATATCACTACATCCTATCCTAAAGCTTTGCTCCTCTCCGTACACCTTCTTCAGCTGTGGAAAAACAGTGGGTCTGTGGCAGTATCAGAACTAAAACCCCCATCTCCTGAATCCTCTCCTTGATGACTGTTGGCAGCTGACAAATTGAACCCACCAAATCTAGCTTTATCCCAAGCAGGAACACAAAGTCAAGAATCTGGGCTTTGTTTAGTGAGACAAAAGTCACTGAAAAGTGTTCGACTTCAGCTTTTCGTGCAGAATTGCAACAACTGCAAGGCAGGTAAAATTAGCCAGTCAAAATGAGAGGTGCAGCACTCGTCAAAGCAGAAAGGCAGCCTCGGAAATGTGGACCCTTAATGTCAGGTGGCCGGGTGTCCCATCCCAGCCTTCCCGGGAGGAGCAGAGGCTCTGGGACACTCTCCTGTCTCAGAGCAGCGCTTGAGGCTCCGCACCAGAAACGATGCGGGAAGCGGCAGCGGTGGGGCAGCCCGGACAGCTCCCAGCTGCAAAATTCCTCCCATTCCTCCCAGCTTTCCCCGTGCAAGGCTCGGTGGCAGCGGGGAGAGAGAGGATGGAGGTGCCGAAAAGCTCTGGCGTCTCCGGCCACTTCAGACAGAGCCATTGAGCGGGCGGAGAGGCTGCACATTGTGCCCCTTCCCAGAGGGCTGCCTCCTCTCCATTTGTTTACCACACATCCTGTCTTCCTTTCTGTTTGCTTCACACATCATCGCCTTCATTAATCGTCCTCCCCGCTCCCCATTTGGGCCTTTGGATTTTCGGCTCGCCATGGGTAATTCTAATTACCTCAGACATAAAAAAAAAGAAAAAAATAAAATAAAATAGGAGCTTAAGTAGGTGCACTTCATTCTTTAACTGCCTTTTACAAGCAGTTCAGTGCTGGCTACCAAGGGAATCTGATTAAACTAATTACCCTGATTGGCTTGTTTAATCAACTGCTTGGTTTAATTGGGCCTCGCTAATGCGGAGTGGTGGAGTCCGTGGTGCGTAATGTGAGAACCAGGAGACCCGTAACACCGGCGGTGACACCACTACAGAAACCAGCCCGCATTCCCAGCCTGACGGGGGGACTTTAATAAATGCAGACCTCAGCTGAGAGCCCAACTGTATTCTCAAGAGCCTGAATGGGCTGAAGGTTTTAGTGATAATTAAAATTGCTAGGGGAAAAAAAAATAAAAAAGGGAAAAAACCTCAACCCTTTCTCATTAAAGGACTTGTCCTTTTCCCTTCCCCCCTCCCAGTCTCCGAACTCGAAGCAATATCGGGAATCCTGTCTGCCTCTTTCAAACAACACTTCAATTCATCAGAGCAAAGAATCCTTCCTCCTTCTTCCCCCCCCATCCCTGAGATTTTTCACTCCCATTTGCAGTGTGCATGGCCCAAAGTAGATACACAGACAACGCGGGTTACAAGTTACCTTGCACTAGGTAAATTCACGCTGGGTACCTAGGGAGTTTGTGGAATACAATCAGCTTCTGTGAAAGCGTCCTAGCAATAATGGGTATTCCTATAGCTCTAATTGCTAGAATAACAATAACCGGCAGAATGTCCTTTTCCTCCTCCCATCCCAGTGCCGGCTCCCCACTCCCTTCCCTGCCCTCCACTTGCTCTCACAGTGGGGAGAGATGAGCACGAAGGGCCAAACATATGGCTGGCTTAGCAAAGCTCCCCTCAGCTGGGTCCAACATGTTTTCTATGGTGACATGCAGACTGAACTTGCTACTTCCTGAGGATTTTCTTAGGGCCAGCGACATCCTGCAGCCTGGTGGGTGCTGGCCTGAATGTGACACCCCTGCAATCAGCACTGTAATCCTGCACAGGTATTCCCTGTGCCACTGGGCATGCCACTTGGGCAAAAATCAACGGCATGGTCATAAATCTCCCATAAACCATCTGTAAAATGGAGAATATAGCAGCAAAGTGCACCCACCTTTAGCCATGGAAAATATAAATGTATGTACATGATTTAGCAACTTCAAACTGCCTTTGTATTTGGCAAAGGGAAATGGGCATTTATGCCTATTTTAGATGTCCACTACCTTACCTTTACTTCTGCTTTGGGTGTGAAGGGAACTTCAGGTGATCTTGGAGTTACATCATGGCCAAATGGTTCCTGCTGTGGCTGTTGGGGTGCTTAGGGAAGGCACCAGAGCTCCTCACAGAGCCCATGCTATGCTTGTGAGGGTATTGGGGACCTAACTTCTTCTCAGCCTGGCATCCTCCCTGTGCAAGCCAGCAGAGCAAACTGGGCCTGCTTCCCACTGTGGTCACTGCCTTATCTCTGAGCTCTGCCCACATGTTGGTCCAATCTCCCAACTTGTGATGGGCAAGGGACTACCCACAGGCATGAACAGAATTACAAAAGGGGTCTGGTCTTATTTATGATCACAAACTGTGAAGGGAAGATAGCTCCTCCACAAATGGTTGGGTAGACTCCTGTGTTGGCCCACACATCCCCTGGTTGCTGCCACCTTATACCTCAGCACCATACACAGTGAGTTGCTTTCAAATTGTCTCCAACTGCCACATTTTTTTCCTGAACAAAACACAAATATTCTGCAGATAGGTAAAATATGTGCTTGAACTCTGTAAAAATTCAAATACTTCAGGATTTATTTTGTAAATCTTATATTGTGGAAGTCTCCTTTGCACTGTCTCCCCCGTAACCTACAGCAAATGAACCCCATGGTTCTCAAACCATGCTTTACTGTTCTGGAGAGGTCTCTCCTTTTAATTTTGTGGTGTCCATGTAAGTGAGTAGGTGAAAGCATTTTAAAACCACAGGGCACCCCAGTGTAGAGCTGAAAAGCAAATGAAAAATTTTCTTCATGGATGGGATGTGTTTTGTTTCCCAACTGACCATGCTGGGAAGGTCATTAGGCACTGATCAGCTGGGTTTATCTCACTGACCATCCCAAAAGTATTAGCTGCAGGATGCTCATGTTAAAGCCACAGCAAAAATCATTACCATTTTTATGAGGGAGAGCGTGTCATTTTTCACTGGAATATACACAGTCAGATATGCTGCAAAGTGGGGAGGGGGGGAAGCAATAACCATTTGCTAATATTTCAGCTCTTTTAGGGTCACTCAGGGTAGTGCTGTGGTGATCTCCCTCCCCATCCTCCTGCCCGGCGGCGTCCATCCAGGACACCTAATGACTGATTGGTAAACATAACTTTTCCCAGCAAGACAAAATCTGTTTCTAACTCATGACCTGCTGACACTCGTTCATTATGTGGCCTTCTTCTGAGAGACAGGCTGTTTAGGAAAGCCATTGACCGGCTGTATGCCCTGTGCAGCCATCGCTTAATTACAGGACAGACCCTCTTATAAGGGGGTGATGCTGAAGGGCTGCTGATCCAGTGTTACAGAAAGGGCATCACAGCCACTCAGTGCTCCCCCGAGAAAACGCGGGGCCATGGGACTTACTGCAGAACCCATGGGGCTGGAGGAGATGTCCTGGCTGGCCCTCACTGCTGCTGAAACAGGGCCATATTTCACCAACCCCCTCCCACAGCCGCCCCTCGCCTTGTGTGGGGATTTCACCTAACGCCTGTGAAGAGCAATGATCGATTTTTCACTGCTTTTCGTTGGCATTATTTGAAATTTTGGGATACGTATTTGTTTTTGTGAAATCCTTCACATTCACAGACCCTGCACTGTCCTTCATCCAGAGGCACTGGGTTTGTACCTCTGCTGTAGGTAATGTCCCAGCCTCAGCTAAACATGGCTTGCAGCAGTCTATGATGCTGCTTTCCTATTCCTCAGGGACAAGAAGATTCAACTACAGCAAATCACTCCAGCTATTTCTTGCTGATGAATGAATTAATGGCATTGCAGGGAGAACTGGGAGTTAACAAACACTTCCACTTCCCACTCTTCCCACTGAACTCTTGGGAACTGATGTGAGCTAGAGAGAGTGCTGTGGTTTTCCTTCCTCAGAGAGTCTTTGAGTTGTTCACCTGGCAAGGTAAATAACCTCATTGATCCTATGATATTTAGATGAAGATTGAAGTAGTTTGGGGATGCTCCAAGCTTTAGTTTTTTGGGGGTTTTGGGTTTTTTTCCTAGAGCCACTTATATGCCAGTTTTTAATCTTTTATTTCAATTCCAAAGAGCTTCATTAAAACACCTCATTGCCAATATGAGAGTAATATCTCCATTCCACTGAACAATGCCAAGTTATCATTACATTCAAACTGCATTTTAACAGCCTTCTCATTTTCAGGGCTTTTCACCTTTGCATTAATAAACACTGAAAATCCAAGAGCTGTTGAACTCATACCTTTCCCCATACCCTCTGTGTGTTTCCTAGAGGTGTGACAGCAAGAGAGGTTGAATTGATTCAAAACAATGGAGAGCCAGACAGTTGGCTCTGGAGCCTTGGCAGTGCCAGAAGCAAATAAAGCCTCTCTGTGTTTATCACTTCATTCAGTCCAGATGGGCTGTTTTCCCCATCCTGCAGTCATCATCCTGTATCCATACAAAGCTCTGAGTGATATTTCTGTAGCATGTTGCTTCAATGAAGCTGTCCTAGAGTGGCTGTACCAGTGGTTTTGAAGTTGCCTCTGTGTCTCTCATGTGGTTAAGCTTACAGATGTCTTCTGAGGTCTCTCTTTCTATATCAGTCATCATTTCATTCTCATGCCTTCCAGATTTCCAGATACCTCCTGCCTGTGTCTGCTTGAAGAAAGGCACCCTGTAAAGCCCTCCCATGTATTACAAAAAGATCTGCTTCTGGTTTTGCTTCACATAACGCAATGTATGTTTTGCAAAAACCTAGGAACTGACAATCAGATTATTGATCACAGCCAACAATTCTGGCTCCTCTGTGTCTAATCCTACACTCCCCCCTGGAAAGTGGTTTTAGATTTGTTAAATGAATTTGAGGCTGATGAAAAGCTAAGGTCAGACGTATGGGCCTTAAGCAGACAGAATACAGGGAGGAACTACTTATGTCATGTGCCCTTTAATTAGACTCAGTCACATACTGTACAATTCCTACAGCTCAGGCTATCAGTCTTCCTTGGAAAGAGCTTTTATCTGCCCAACATTCTGCACCAAATCAGGTCAGATTTGGCTCATTTGCAAACCTGCACAGGAGAAGTTCAAGGCATTGAGCACTCCTGCCCATCCATAGCTCCCATCTGCCAGCTGGAAAGGGAGTTCAGCAGAGCAACTGCTGTCAGTTGTGTTGACACCCTCTGAAAACAGACTGCAAGAATGAGACAAGAAGGAAAGATCCAGGCAAGGAGCTGGTAACTGGATGGCTCAAAAAAAAAAAAAAAGTTCAAGCTTACATTCAGACATTCAGCCACAGTCCTCCTCAGGATGAAATATTTGGGGCACATGCAAAGCACAGAGTAGAAAACAATATACATATACCTCGAATCCATGAGTTTGGGCCCACTAGAGTGAATCTGAGCAGCTCAGTTCATGCAGAGAACACAAGGTACACCCTTTTAGGGGCTTCCAACTCTGCTCCTGGGTATTGTGTCTCTGCATTAGTCATAAGCCTCCTAACAACTGGCTTTGCTGTTTTTAACAGGACGTAGCAGTGCCCAGGTGTGTCCAGAGACCACCTGAAACCAAGCAAGAGTGTGTGTCTGCCCTCTGTTTCTGACACAAGGCCTTAGTGTTTTGCTGGCTTTACCCCTCTAACAGCATAGGCTTTGCAGGCGCTTTTTAAAGCAGACCTGATTATTTGGCCACTCCAAAAATCTAGCAGAAAACAAAACTGCTGGGCAAAATCAGGAAAAACCCTGGTAGCATCACCATCCTCAAGGCTAAGATACCAGAAGGAAACCTACACCACAGGATGTTTTCAAGGTGTTTCCTCTCCAAAACACTTTTAAAAGAGCTGAATAACCTCATGGACTTAGCACTGGGCTTTGAGCTGGTGTAAGCAGGGCTGCAGAGGTATAACCAAGTGCAAAATATGACCCTGGCTTAGCTCAGCCTGCCTCTGGCAGAGCTGTGCACAAAGCCACAGAGCCTGTGTGAGAACGCCCTCAGTCAGGCTCATAAAATGTTGTAGTTTGCAGCTGAGAAGGGATAAATTAAACTAACAAGCATGACAGCTATTTAAAAATAAGAAATCATGTTTCATGGGGTAAAACAACATCTGAGGCCCCAGAGAGTCTGTACTTTGTGTTTTTAATAGTCCTCTCACTGCAACAACACTCTCTCCTCCACTTAGCCAGGCTGAAGACCCCAAGTTCAAACATTTCCCCACTGCTCTCTCTCTCTGGTTTACTGCAGCTCTCATCTTTACTATCACTCTGGATAATTCTCTTTTGTGAGGAGACAGGCTCATTAGCCAGGAATTGATAAACAAAAAGGAGGGTGGAAGCAGAGGTCCCTGCTCCCCAAAGCAGGCTCCCCAGGGATGGTAGTGGCCTCCCACCCAGGATGGCTCCGTGCAGCCCCCAGCTGCAGCCTGTCTGAAACGTGCTGGGGGACAGGCTGTCACAGGGCTGAGCTGTCCCACGCCAGCCTTCTGGAGGAATCATGTGCTGAGGATATGAAAAATCTACATCTCAGAAGCCTCTGCAAAGGCAGAGTGAGGCTGGTTTCCTTGGGCCAGGTGGGTTCTGGCACCCACGGAATGTGTGGGTGCTGGTGGCTTTTGTTACAGACCTAGCAGAAGTTCATGAATCCCCATTGCAGGGGAATTGAGGCCTTACTTTCTACAAAAGTCTTCTTTTTTAAAAAAAACAAACACAACACCCATACTCAGTGGTGTTGCCTATGTGCTCTTCCTTGAACTCTGATGCTTTAAGAGGAGCTAAAACCAATTGAATGAGAATGTAAATGCAGTTAAAAGTAGCTTTGAGGCGGCTTGGCAATGATTGCTAATGGCTAGCTTCTTCAAAGGAGGATACATTGCAGGATAAATTCCCCTGTGAGAACAGATAATCTGTGACAAGATAACATTAATAAGAAAGATCATCTTGTAATCAACCAACTTCTAATACACAATCATTCAGTTGCCAGTCCTCCAGATGACCAAATAATGCTATTCTCTATGGTCATTAGCATTGTCAAAAACAAAACAAAAGGTGTTAAAGTTCTTTAAGGCAAAGCAGAACATTTTTTAACTAAAATTTTCACATGGTGACCGCTATGTGAATTGGGAAACTGAGGCAGGGAGGTTCAGGGCTGGTTACAGGTAAAACCGTGGTTTATTCTTATGCATGAAACTCTCAGTGGCTGTTAGAATTTAAAACTCTCTGGAGCAGAAGCTGATCATCTTGTCTGAAGTTCTATCAAACCTTCAAAAAAGAGTATTTCTCTGTGAGACTTTTAACCAGGGCAGATAATGATAGGATAAGGAGGATAGGTTTTAAACTAAAAGAGGAGAGGTTTAGATTAGATTTTATTAAAAAGTTATTCACTGTGGAGGTAGTGAGCCACTGGCACAGGCTGTCCAGAGAAGCTGTGGCTGCCCCATCCCTGGAAGTGTCCAAGGCCAGATTGGGTGTGGCTCTGGGCAACCTGGTCTAGTGGAAGGTGTCCCTGCCCATGGCAGGGGGGTTGAAACAAGATGATGTTTAAGGTCCCTTCAACCCAAGCTGATCTGTGAGTCTGTGATTCTGTGGTCTGCCTTTTGAAAGCAATTCAAAAAGAGACCCAAAGACAGGGTTAAAATAAAAGTCTGGATGACTTTATCAGCATTTACCTTGCCTGGTTCTCCAAGTGACAGGAAACAGGGGTGTTTGATTTTATCTAAAGAGGAGTTGAACATGAGGAGTTCATCACCCTCTGTGATATTACAGTTTTGTCCTCCCAAAGGACAAGAGGAACAGCAGGTCCTGAGTGCCCAGAATTGTCAGATTCATTCTCAGTATGGACCATGTAAGTTTTTCAGAACTGATCACTTGGTGAAGCTGAGCAGAAACAGAGCTATTCACAGCCAGCTGCTTTCTGCAAACATCCTTGATCTTCCCATGCATTAAGAAATCACTTTTTGTGGGCAAAACCTGATTTTCGGGCTGATGACAATCTGCATGTGATCTGAAATGGAGATAAGCTGTGTGCTGCAAGTGTAAGCCAACTACAGAACGCCTTTCTGCAGAACTTGCTGGAACATTTGTCATTAGCAAGGTCTGCTTTTGATGAAAAATAGCTTCACAATTGTGATAGAATTTTTCACAGGAAAAATGACTCTTTTTATCTATTTCTTGGGCAAGAAGACTGAAAATAATGTGGAAGCCAAGTCTTTACTCTGTAGTATTCTCAGAATTTAAATGTTGACTTTCATTTTCTTTCTTCCTTTTTTTTCCTTCTTTCTTCCTTTCTTGCAAAGAAAATGTACACTTCTTTGTTTTCTTTTGTACTTTTGCATAACTGTCCTTTTTCTTTCCCTTAATTGAGAAAAGGTAAAAGAGAGAATAACAGTGGAGAAAAAGAAGACAAACAGTATCAAACACAAGTATTTTAGTTTTCTAAGAAACTGAAATCAAGAAAAAGTTCTATTCACACCATGAGCATTGTCAAAGAATTTCCACCACCCATATCCTATTTAAAAGTTAAAAAGCTTTATTTCCTCATGCATTCCTAACCCTTATCTTTTTCTTCACTTCTCCCACTTTGAACTGGAGGAACATTTTCAGAAGCTTCCATGGGACTTGGAATAGTAGATCCTGTTTTGAGGAGTAACACACACACTGGGGAGCTGAATCAGACCCAGCTGGTCTCTGCCACTCTCAGCTTGTGCCCACATGCCAGGGCTGTGACCCACTGCTGTGTCACTGGGCATTTCCCAGTGGCTTTAATCTAATGAGTTAACAACAACAGTTAAGAGCAAGAAATGAGGAATTAGGGGCTGCATCCCTTGGGATGCTCCAGTACAGCAACCACATCACAGTTCTCCTTTCCCAGGCACATCAGAGGCAGCCAGAGGGTCACTTCGTCCACACCAGGCAGGACCAGCAGCAGTGCAGATGATGAGTCTGTAAAGGCTTTACCAATCCAGGATTTTGATCCTTGGGACCAAAAATGGCTTTTGTTCCAAACAGAGAACTCAATGAAAAAACAGTCACAAGAAATAATTGGATCTAATGGGAAACAGTTTCATCAGAATCAGCTGTGGAAGCCTGTATGCCACATAAGGCATGAGCAGCAAGCAAAGCACCTCTGGAAGGAAAAAGAAAAAATGCAAATAACCCAAAACTGACAAATACTTTCAGAAGAAAGGAATAAAGAAGACTCTGTCTTTCAATATCTGGACTCCCATTTAAACACCCCTTTTTGCAGAAACACTAGGCTTTTTGCTGCTTCCTTAGGGAGTGTGGATTTGGATATTTGTATCCTTTAAAAAGGGACCCTCAGGGCATGCATAAAATTAGGCACATACATCCCTTAAGATACATTTCTGTACAGTAATGGTCAAACCTCAGGGAATAAGAGTATTTTTTAGCTTTACTTCATTCTTGTAGATGATGTTCATAAAATTTCTTTCCTTCTATGTTTTAAGATTTTTCTCTGCCTTGGGAGAGTGTTTGTGTGATTTTCTCTTTGCTAAATGGGAGAATTTTTTTTTTTAATTGAGACTAAAGACATTCTTCCAAAGCTAAGTAAGTTGTAGCTTTTATACTCACATTAACAAATGCTGCTCATTTTTCTCTCTTCTCCATCTTCCAACCCTTCTTTGAAATTTTTCTTTAATCTTTATTTTTAATCTCTTTTAGGAAGAATGCTCCCCAGCATCTCATCCCCTAGTTTTTGGGTGTGTTTAATCAAATTAGTTCATCCATTTCAGCAAGAGGAAACATGGTCAAGTGGCATTTAGTAATGTCACTGAACCCCTAGACTTTAACAATAGTCACTTACAGTGGAAGAAGCTGTTGGTTTCTTTGGTAAAACAGATGCAGGTCATGGAGGGTTACACTAAACATTGTGTGAGTTTGTTAGCCAAAAGCCAGCTAAATACCCAAGTGATGCAGCTCACCAAACACACCTACCCTTTCATTTTGAGTTGCTCCATAAAATGTCACCAGCCAGTCAGTCTTTAGCTTTCCCTCCTTTTCCTACAGACCTCGATGAACACTAGGCATGGACAACATGAATCCTTCTCTGTATTAGTTAATAATTCATTCATAAGGATGGCAGAGAGGGATACATTTAGTCTGGCCCTGACATTCCTTTTCCTGTTCTAATACAAAACTGTACCCCCTTCTCAGAAATACTGTAGTAGCCCTTGGTACAAAAATGAACTGTCTCAGTTGTGCAGACAACTCCAAAAGCTGCTAAAAAACAGTTGTCAGGAATATGATCCCACAGCACTTTCCCAATGGGAATTGCTATTCTGTTTGAGAGATAGGGGTGTGGGAATTCTCCTTATCAAAATGAGTTAACACACTTTCAATGAAAGCTGGCCAGCTTGAATGATAAAAGGAGTTGAAAATCAGACTGATTCTTCTGTCACTAAAGATCAAAAAATGCATTCTGACCCAAGGAAAAATCTGATATTCATGTAAGTGAGGGCAATTTTATATTATCCCGGTTTTTATAGTTGTCCTAGGTTTCCTGGAGTATCCATGTTGCACTGAAGAAGTCTCAGTGCTCAGGAGTCTCTGACAAGGTATCCTTCTGTCTTAGAAAACAGTGTGCTTTGATAGCTTTTGAAGACCTTTTGCATTCAGGGCATGTTAGAGAAGCTCTTGGTCTACTCTACATGTCCACAAATTAAAGCATTATGGGAAAAATCCCAGGATCTACAAAAGCATGAGATTCTCTTTTGGCCACTAAGCTAAGAGTGGTGAATAGGCCTCTGGACGTGGCCCTGAGTTTTCAATATACTTCGTGTTTGGGCTCTTTTTTTTACCTTTCATTTCTAGAAGGAGACCAGTCAGAAATATCATGAAATAATTTTTTATTTCTTGAAGTTCCTGGCACCATTTTAGTCCACACAGACACCTCACCCTTCAGTGTATACTCATCCATGCCCCCAAAGCTATGCAGATTGCAGATTCACCAACACTGGTGCCATAGAGAAGTTAAGCAGCATAGCTAAAAGTGGTTTTGAGTGTTCATATGTGTAATGTAGCTTCAGCTGAGATGGGGACAGTGGATGCTGCTGAGATATGCAATGAGATTACAAAAACCCAGTGCTGAGGTGGCCTGTCCCACATGGCCTGCTGCAGATCAGCCCTTCCTCCTCGGCGAGATCCCTGGACAAGCCATGACTCCTGAGGGACGTGGCACAGCCACCTCCCCAGCTCCCTTTGGGAGCTCTCAGCTCCTGCTGCCACCCAGACAGAGCCACGGAGCACGTGGAAAGCCACGGTGTGAGGCATGTGTGTGCAGGCACACACACACCCTCCAGGCATCCGTGAATTACGAGGTGAGAAACCCTGCACAGAGCCCTGCTGACTTCATAAACCACAAAAATGATGAAATTATTGCCACATTATGAGAAGTGATCCCATCTTAGTTTTACAACCTATGTAAGGCGGGAGCCCTAGGTCTTTCTCGTGTGCTCTTTAGAGGTTTCCAGAAGTTTCTCTGCTTTCTGAAGTTCAGGTTATTTCACACCTTCTTCTGGTACTTTCCCTTGCAGCAGGACCCCTTTCTTTTTCCTCCAGTACAGTCACATATACCCTGTGGCTGTTCCTGAACAAGTCCCTCCAGGAAGAAAGTTGCAGTCAAATGAGAATTTGATTCCCTTATACTGCCTCTGGCATTTCCTCATCTTGTAGTAATATTCATGTGGAGGACTTGCACGTTAAACTGAAAGTAAAACAGAAAAGAGGCAGCGCTAACAATTCAGATATTTGTCTTAGTGTGGTTCTTTGCTTAGAGCCAGAAGCTGAGAGCTGGGGCACAGCATTTCTGACATAAAGAGATCCAGTCTTGAGAGCAGAGAAGTTACCTCCATCCTCAGAGATTGTTCCAATATCTAATTATGCTCAGGATAATAAATTTACTTTTTATTTCCTATTCAGCCTTTTCCTGACTTCAGCTTGCAACCAGTAGACCCTGTCATGCTTATGTCTGTGTAATTAAAGAGGATTGAACCTTCACCACCCATTGCCTTTACAGGCAGCCACGGCCTGTGACCAAGACACCTTTTAATCTCATCCTGATCAGCTAGCTAAAATAATTTAAAATATTCTAGAAATGCATGCTTTAAGTAGAGCAAAATCAAACCATAGGGAATTTGGAGCTGTATTGCTGAGGTAGCATAACACTGGACGCTCTATGTGTACTTAGGTACATGTATATGTATGTTTTAAAGTTTCAGCAATTAAAATACCATGCAGACAGAAACTGTGGAGTAATTGCAGAAGCTTTTGTTCTGTTATGCTGTGACTCATTTCACTTAGTTAGGTACTTTTTGTTGCTGTCATTTTGTTTTATTTGGGTATTTCCTTAAACCTTAAAAAACTAATTTTGGTCAGTGCTGTCAAACAAACCAGAGCCATGCACAGGCTGGGTTTTCAGTTAGCACCCTGCTCCTGCGTGGTTCAGGAAAAGGAAAGGACTGGAGAAAAAATGCAATTTTCCTCTTCTGCTGGTTACTTCTGAGGGCAGTGGTCTGTAACTTGAGCACCAGCAAACAAGAGCTGTTGGTGTTCTGCTCCCTCCTTACTGACAATCCATAATGGCTCAGGAAACCTTCACAGGAGGTATCAAGAGCTGTCCATTACAAATAACTCTGCTTTCATGTAAACTACTTAAAGACAAGATTTCTCTGCCAAGATCAACAGATTACATTAAAAAAAAAAAATAAAAAGGCATTTTCAGAACATATTGTTCCAAAGAGATAAAGAGCCAGAAGAAACAGAGATCTTGCTGATCTTCTTTAAGAACTGAAGCTCATTTAATTTCAGACTGCTCCACAATCATTCTCTCCCCTCTTCTCTACTCTTACCAAAATCTCTCTGTGATTTTTTCAGTTTACAGTCTGCTTTCCTTCTATGCTGGTTCCACCTAAACACTCCTGTCCCAAAGGTCCAGTTTGAATTGCACAAAGCAAGGAATGTCTTTGAAGGCTAAAGTACTAAAAGGGCTTCCATCAGCCACAAAACTGACCAGGCTGCACCTTGGCATAGAGTGATACCCATCCTTCAGGTTTGAGGGGTTTTCAAAAATAACAGCTTTCAGGAAAAAAGAAGAAAAGTGGCTAGAAATGCAAATATCATGGAACAGTTCTAGATCTACTGCTTTCAGAATTAGAGATTCCCAGAAGTGAGCATATTGCTCATATATTTCTTAGTATTATCATGGGGGTTGAGGTTTCTTACTTGATTTGCCATGTGTTCAACCCTGTAATTGGCTAATTGCATTTCTTTATTGGTTATTCCACAAACCACATCTAAAAATCCTAATGCCAGAAGCGGTAAGGTAATTTCCAAATAAATTCTGGGAAGGAAAAGTTAAAAATCAGATAGAAATACTAGTGCCAATCTAGTCCTATGTATTTTCAAGTACTACAACTTCCTCTAGTGCCACTGCTATGTTCTGAAAAATTCATTAGGACACTGTAACACTTCTCTGCGTGGCAAAATTCCTGCTTGTGACAGCATGGAAATATACAAAAAACAGTGAAAGACATCCATATCCAAGTTATGCAATTGCCAACGTGTCCATATTTTAGTCAAAATCCACTAAGTGACAGGAATGTGACATCCCTTTGAACTGATTTCGAGTTATTTTTGTTTGCAAATAGTTTGAAGTCATTAATCAACAGAGCTTCCTTGAACCATTAACAGAACTGCTGCTCTGCTTGGTTGTTTCTCTTTGAAGGGGATTACGAAACCATTTGCTGTAGTTTCAATCCACATGGGTTCCTGCTCTGAATTGCATGCTAAGTTTTGGGATGGAGCAAATTCTTCATCTGGTTTCATGTCAAAACCATCTGAAGTCAGAGAGCTTTGCACAGAACTGATGCAGAGCCATAAACTGTCCAAGTTCAGTGTGGATTGGCCCAACTGTGTATGCTTGAGAAAGGGTGGGAACTGGAACAAATCCTTGAGGGAAAATGAGCTAAGTTTCAAACAAAACTCAAGACTATGCAAATTTTACATTATTTCAGATTTCACAGCCAGCATATTTAGAATTCTTTCCCTGTCCTTTTGTCCAGAAAACAGGACATTGTCCCCAGTGTTCTTCAGAAAGGCTAGCAGAAGATCAGCTGAGGAAAGAAAATTTACCAAGTTTCTCTTGCACAAAGTTACACATATTTTTACTCCAGAATATTCATATTTCTGTTATGTTTACTTCCCTAAAGAGACACACATACAAACTGGTGGACCTATGTGTCATTTCCCACATTCAAGTGTACAATCTAGGTTTAGTCACTACTGGACATAGAAAACAAAGGAGAATACCAACATTTGTTTGGGCAAGTGCAAAGCTAGCCAGTGTGCATTGGGTGCTGAGGATCAGAGACTGAGAAAAACAAGTATTAATTTCATAAAAATAACTCCAAAATAACAATTCTGGGGAAAAAATATCCCCTGACATTTAACAAAAGTGTACCCCTGAGGAAAATAGAGTCTGAGTCTGCAGCAGGAAAAAAATTAGAAAGCATATATGCTTGTTGGATAAATCAGCTTTGCCAGATTCTGTCAGCAAACTAGAGCACAGTTTGGTTGAAGCTAGCATTGTATAATAATAAAATTATTTTAAGAAATATGTATTCTCAACAATTATTTATTTCATGTTTTTATGAGTTCCTACTTCTGCTTCAGATGTTTTATTGCAAAGCAGGAGCTGAAAGTTTTAGAGAGAATGTTTAAATCCTATCTCATCTTCCTGAGCTGCTCCATCTGTGCAAAGTATCATTTTCAACTCAGCACAAGAAGCAAAACAAAGCTTTTAGGAGTATCTCCTGCTAGAATAATTGGTATAACTGGAAAAAATAGATAAGCTTTGGGGTGTACAAGCAGGACTTTTAAGTGCCAAAAGGCATGTTTAACATTTTCCATTGATAAAAGCCATTACTCACCTAAGTGTGTCCTTCTGCTTGATCAAAGCACCATAAATCTAAAAAAATAAACCCAGCTAGCACTGCCTGGGAAGAGATATGTTCAAAGACTGTTTGTTGTCCCTTCAATGATGACAGGGTAACCCTGAAAACTGTGTCCATGATTTGATTTGCCAAATGTAGTGATCCAATGCAGTTTGGGAGAGCCTAAGAGCTGTAAGACAACCACATGGGCTAGAGCTGCATCACACAGGACCTACAAAGGGTCTGATGGGGGCCAGGTGAGCCACAAGAGGTATCTCAAAGACTCTGGGTTACCACATTTAAGCAACTTTGTTCCATCGGTGTGTCACAAGAAAAAAAGCACTGAAGCTGAAACCGGAGTCTATGAGAAGAGGCCTGCAGTGGTAGTCATTTGCATTTTTTTTTACCTTGATCGGTTTCATCTGGAATTAAGTTTTAAAATGATATGAGAGAATGGATATAAACCAAACAACTCTCCCTTTTTCACAAACTTTCAATAAAGGAAGATATTATTGAGGTATTGGAAATACAATGGTTAAGTTTCCTAGAGAGAGTCATGGACAAGACAGTGCTGGCTATTGCTCTACCAAAAAAAGCTGGAAATTGATGTGAAAGAAAACAGATGTCTTCTGAGTGCTGAGATCCAAACCCAACAGAGTTCTTGGGCTTCCAATGCTTATTTGGGCACCTGACTTTGTATTGAGACCAAGAGGAATGAACTGTTATTTCTGTGCCCACGTGCTCCCTGGACAGCACCAGTGCACCTGGATATCTTCATTCAGCAGGAATAGCAATACAGGTGTCAGTTCCATTTGGTTTTGGTTTTTTTTCAAAACCTCCTCCAAGACCTGACACTTCCAGGAATAGAAAACACAATCTACATTCTCCTGAAGTTTATAATTGCCCATGTTGAGTGGTCATGTCATCAGTGATGATCATCCTAAGTTTCTCCAGAGCTGATCCATGGCTCTGGGGGACTTCTCCACAGCATGAAATCTCAGGGCTTCTTGTGTATTTGCAGGTGCTTGAACTTGAGGTGCAGAGTTTGATCTGAAGTGAGCTTCTGTCCAGCTTCATCTGCAGCAGCTATCAAAATGGTGCAAAAGCCGACAAATATCTGAATGATATTCATGGAGTTACCTGTTGAGCCTGTTGAGCCCAATATTCTGTTGTTACCTGCTTGAGCCTCAGAAACCCTAAGGGATGTTTAGGACTAAGGACAAATTCACTTTTGCAAGGTTTTTCTTTAATATTCCTCTACAACCAAGTCAGAACTCCTTGCACACTTGCAGGTCTCCCACTGAGTGACTGTCAGTATTAAACCAATCTTGGTACTTCAATGTCCACTAATTGTAAGCACATCTGTTTAAGAGCAGTTAGAAGAATGAAAATCCCAGCATCAATGTGTTTTATGCATGTGTTTTCTTCTCCTTAGAGTGAGGGTGGGAAAACACTACTTTAAAAATCTGTAATCTTCATTTCTCTTGGAAACAAATGTAAACTCTCCTTCAGCTCCCCTGGGGAACATCACTGAAATATGGAAGACTCTCAGGGAATATGAGCAAGCCTGAGGGCAAACTTTTTTTGTAAATGTGTTTATGCCTGTTAGAACTGATTTAAGATAAAAATAAAATTTGGAGAAAGCAATCAAACTCAGGTTCAGGCAGAGGATTTGCACCTGGGATCAGTAGGAAATAGTTGTCACTGCAACATCCGAAAATTTTGGATCATAGAGTCATAATATCCTCAGCTGGAAGGGACTCACAAGGATCATCAAATCCAACTCCTGACCTGCCTTAGGCACCACGTGCCTAAGAATCCACCACATGCCTGAGACCCTATGCACATCTCTTAACACTTTGTCCAGCTGAGAGCTATATGTGGCTGTAGATGGTGTCCCCTCTCACCTCTTGAACCCTGACTTGGGTCCAGCCTAGTGTTTCTGGCCTGGTGAGTTAATTGTCTTGCTCAGAAACAAGTTTGTGAGGCTGAAATATTCAATTGTTTATCTATTTTAGCAAAGAAAGCAGTGAGAGCAAAAAGGTTACCATTTCATTTACACAATTTTCCTCATTCGCAGTAGATGATCTTGGCAACAAGACCTCTTACGTTATAAGAACGGTTTTCATATTCAAACAAATATCACATTACTACAGACAATAGCATATTACTACTTGGTGGTCTGAAATCCCATGTTCTGAACCTTTTGTATTAATGTGGATAAGGACTAATGATCCTGGAGTCAGTAGTGTCAGTCAGTGTCACAGTCAGCCGAGAAGGGGATGCTTTGTCTCTGTTCTTGTTTGAACTTCTAACTCCCACTGGAACTTTGCTCACACCGAGCCCTTCTTGACCCAAATACTTCTTGTCTCCCTTCATATGTCCCTTGTTAAAAGTAGCCAGATAGCCAGTTAAAAGCTATCAGCAAAAGAGTGGGTTCTCCAGACATAATGCTGTCAGGCTTTGGTCCTATAAGCAGCACCAGCCCAAATTTGATCCCACTGATCTGTCACTTTCTAGCTGGCATTTAAATGTATTTAACGATCAGCAGAAATTGCTTCAGCCTGTGGTGTCCAGCAGCTATTTTTTGGGAGAAGATGCAGCTGGTGAGGAGCAGGCAGTGGTTTTTCACCACGGAGGGGTGAACTGCAGAGTCACAGCAGCCCATTCGTCAGAGACATCTGGAGCCCGCTGATGGCTCCAGTGCAACATTCACTGCTCAGTCAGATACTCTGGAGTCATCCTGTCTGCCTCACAGTGCTGAGAGCCCTGGCAAGCCAGTTTATCTTTTGCACTGATACTTGCAGCCCTGCCTGGACTGAAGCTGTGGGGCTCATCAGCACATTAGCAAAGCTGAGAAGGAAATCTTAAATCCTTCATGACCAGACTCTGGTACTTGGGATGACCTGGGTGGGAGATGGGGACAGAGGAATCTGACCTTTGTGAGTCACCACCAGTATCAGCAGCATTTTGCTCAGTCCAGGGGATTTTCTCTGGCACCACTCATACCCCCCAGCTCTGCAGTGCTTTCCTGGAGAAGAAACACAAGGTGGACTGACTGTATTTTGCTGTGCCCATGAATAAAACCCTGTACAATTCAGGGACAGAGCTGAAGTGAAATTCAAGCTGACCCCCACTGTGGCTTGCAGGAAAACCAAATCTTGGGCTAGGCTATCTGATAGCGTAAACAGCAAAGGCCATTTATTCACAGGGTTTTGATGAGTACATGGACAATCAGGTTTCCTGGGAAGTAGCACCAAGCCTGCCAGAGTTCAAGAAGCATTTGGACAATGCTCTCAGGCACACTGTCTGGTTCCTTGGTTTGACCTGGGCAGGGTCAGGAGTTAAATTCAATGATCCCTTGTGAGTTCTCTTCCAACTCAGGATATTCTGTGATTTTACAAATCAAGGGCAGTCCTTGGCTGCAGCTGCCACGGTGGCAGAGGACAAGAAAAGGAGCAGGTTGCAAAGCTGGCATTGATTCATATACTATAAAACCAGCAGAATATTCTTCCCTGGGTCACTGCATTGCAATCAGCAGAGGATCAAACTTACCCTGCTTATGACTCAGGTGATGCCTCTGAATGCTCTGCTGCTATGCTGAGACCATGAAGTTAGACGTGAGCAAAATTCCTGTCTGGTTAAAATAGGGTGAACTAAAGGACAAAGAAACAGCTCTGTTATTGTCTAGATCTCCAGATCATATCCTTAGAGGCTATGATGCAGTTTATTCAGCAGAGGAAATAAAAACAGCTTGGATAAAATCTTCTTACATATTCCCATGCTCTACTCTCTTGTGAAAGTGTTTTTAGTGTAGAACTACACCACTTTAATTATATGCACTCCTTCAATAAAAAGGGATGACTCACACCTCTGCACAGGAGATAAAAGATATGTGGAAACCATAAAAATACTAAACCAGCATGTAAAGTCAGCAAAGCTGTCTATCTTCATGGAATATTTTAATGTCTGTCTTGTTCTTCCAGGAAAGCTATGGGACAATTTAAACCTTTTAAAAGCCTCAGCTTGTATATAGATATATATCTAAAATATCTTTTCTAAAGCTGGTTCTGTAAAACGGTTTTTAAAGGACTGATATGGGGTTTAACAGGACACTGTAGATTTTAGCACCCTGAGCATTATATTAACCATACCTTATTCATGTATAAATATCATGGAGAGGAGGCAGAAGAGCTTTCAACAGAGATGGCAAACAGAAAGGTACTGACAGGGTAAGTGTCTTCCTCAGCATGAATCCTAAGTGATTAGTGGTGCCATAAGCAGAGCAATTAGACCCCAGCTCCCTGCTCCCACCTGCCTTGTCTCACCTTGCATGGAGGTCATTCCCCTTCCTTTGGGCCACCTTTCCCTCTGGAGTCACTAGCTGCACCCCAGAAAATCCTGTCCCTTACCCCAAGTGCTGTGGAGCCTCATGGTTAGGGCTCAGCTTGGCAGACCCATGTCTCCATCCTCCTGGGAAGCCTTTAACCACAAGCCTAGCATGCAAAGCAAGACACTGTCACCATCTGTCTTTGATCTAAACTTAGTGTAAAGTCTGGGGACAATCACAGCCACTCGATCTCATTTTTGGGTTGCCTCCCAAGGCAGATATCTCCTTCCTCAAGTCCCAGTGAGATGAGGCTCCCAGAGCAGACACCTCAGTGACTTTTGGTACCATTTGACAGGATAAAATGTACCTGAGAGGGTCCTCAGAACCTGTAGTGGACAGTGAGGAGCCTTTGTGGGCTGGGTGGTTGAGAACACCACAATCAGAGCATTTTAGGCTCCAACTGTCCAAAATTTGAAGCTTCCTTTCATGATACACACACACACACACACATCCTAGTGTATTCAGTGATCTGTGGCTGTGTTAAGGGTGATCTCAATTAAAATATGCACAGGGGTCTACAGGGCAGTAGATCCAGTCCCTGGATTTCCATGAGGTTCATTACAGGCCTCCCTGCAGCTGGCACAGATTTTCCTATTAATCTTTGGCTGTAGCACTCTTATTGCACATCCTACCAAACTGGGATTGACTACACATCATATGGTCTAAGTTTAGTCTAATTTAATCTGTTTTCGAAGTGCCTGGTACATTTCACTGGTATCACCCCAAAGTTGAGCATGCAGCTGAGCCTGCAGACAAGGAGGGGAGGATGATTTGCTGTGACAGGACTCCTGTCCTGGCCAGCAGCAAATCAGTAGCCTGAGCATTTAGTGGAGACATCACACATTCCATGAATGTTCTGATGGAACATAAAAATCATAGGCAGACACTCAGGCTGGTGTGTGTAAATATCTTCTAGTTATGGAGCTGCTCCAGATCTGGGATCATGTAAGGAGATGTATGCATCACTGGTCAGCGGTGCCCAATTGGGATGCAAAAAATAAGATTTTATGCCAATGGTGGAAAGCAAGCCTCTTCAGGAGGTCATTTAGGATTCTGAATGAGAAGACTGAGCAGGACTGTAGCCAATGTGGAGAAATTAGTCTCCAGACTAAGATAAGCAGCCCCCATGAGGTGCCTACCCTGCTAACAAACCCCCTACAAACCTCTAATCACCAGTGTTTGATAAGAGCTGTACAAGGAAGCAAGGTCTAAAGCCACACAATTAAATCACTTTAGGATACTCACACTTTCCATAGTTCATCAGCAATGTAAATCCAAATTAATTTATATTTTTGTAATAGCTGGAAAGTGGAGGCTAAAAAGCATTTTTAAGATATTAAAGCAATAAATATCTCTTTAATTTGTCAAATGTCCATACTTTGCTATTCTTGCTATTCTCTCTCTGTCAGTAAGCTCATCTCTGCTCAGGTCCCACTCACCACCCCTTTATGGTGCATAAAAAAGGGAATCCATTGAATCAGAAAATGCTATATCATTTTATGATTAAAAATTGCTTCTACCAGTTATTGCACTTTTCTGTCGTGCTGCCAGGCATATGACCACTACTTTACACATCCCAAGAGATTCAAGCATGATTCTAACTCCTTTTAAGTAAACAGCAAGCAATGAACAGCTTCTCCCTGCTTTGGATCATGCCATGGATCACATCAAAGTGACTTCTGTGCATTTAGTGGTATACTGGAGAAGAACTGAGAACTCCTTTATGAGATTTTGTAAAGGCAGCACAGAGGGATTAGCATGCCATTAGTAATGCTGTTTGTCACAGTATAATTTATTGAGGCTGATTGGTAATTTCATCATTCATTGCTGTTGTGCAATGCTGAAAAATCTGCAGCACTAGGTGGATAAGGCAGTTCAATGGGCCATAATATTTAGCAAGGATAAAGGCAAGGGTACAACTATGTAAAATCATGGGGCAGTTCTTGTCAGCATTAGCTAACAAATGTGATTAAGAGCCATCTCTGCTGATGGGGATGCTGAAACACACTAAGAAACTTCAGCACATATTCTTGATGAGCACAATACTGCTCTGTGCAGAAAAAAAGGTAAAAATCATGTGGGGGGAGTCAGAGTCAGCCATATAGGGAGGAGAAGGTTTTTGAAGGCTGCTTCTTGGTATTCAGTTCTCCAGCTGAAAGGCTGCTAGGAAAATCTACCCACAGGAATACCAATGGTACCTATGTTGGGATACTTGAAATTAGCTATTTATTCTCTGCTCTCCCCTGCCTCACTATAACCTTATGGTATAACAAAACTCAGCTTCTTTCCAAAAGCATTTTAAGCTGCTTGACCTTCAAGCATTGCAGCAGAGCAGAGGGTTACTAGCTCTCCCTCAGAAGCTATGTGAGCTAAGGATTTTATTTTTTGGTGCCATACCTCTGAAGAAACTACCTCTCATGCCCTGAGGAAATGATTAATCCCTGTCAGACTGTAGCACACTGAATTGTTCTTCTGCAAATGGTGTCATTGTGCCCAGAACATGGATACAGGAGGAGGTGAGACCCATGAATATGGCCTGGGGAATGGTCTGGCACCTCTTTGAATCTGTCAAAACTTCTAATATCTTGGCAGATTTTTCCCTTACAACTGACATCTTTCCATCTTTCTATCTGTCTGTCTTTCTTTTATTTTTATCTTTTTATCTTTTTGCTTTTTTCCTTGTTTGTTTCCTTCTTTCTTCTGCCTCAGCACCTTGCCTTGCCTAGTCACCTTCCTAATTCAAACACACCCAGCTTACGAAGCTTATATCTGTGAACAACATCTTCACATGCAGAAATAAAGTCACTTCCAAGCTTTGGCATTTGCAGGAGTTGAGCCTGAAGTGTTAAAGTACGAACACTTTCTGATCAGCCATTCCCTTGATAACAGATGGCCCAATCTATGCTCCAAGATTGTCTTTAACTCTGTCTGACCCAACATAAAACCAAATGTTCATAAACTGCAGTTCTCCATACCCCAAGATGTCCATTTTTGGCTGTAAATCTGGAGCACATGCTGTTATCTGAGATTTGTAAGTCATGTGCGATACAGGGAGATGCATTATCTTCCTTGGGGGGTGTCTGATCGACACAGGCAGAGCAGTGCATCCGTCAGCAACTTCGCCTTCTCCAGGGAAACTTTCTCTGCCAGTGTTTTCAATGTGATAAAGTCATTTTCTAATTTCCCTGGATATTACCTCACCTTATACCTTGGGTAAATATTCCAAGCCAAGCTGTGGGAATCACACGCATTAAAGGCCGCAGGAATCAGACTGTGCTTGGGTGGGAAAGGATCCCTTGCACATCACTGGAATTTTGGTACGAGATCCGCAAGGATGAAAGCAGCTTCTTTCCATTGGCATTAGTGTTGCCTCAAGGGCAGGAGAGCAGACAAAAAATGCCAGATGTAGAGCCCATGGAGCTGCTGAAATAACACCTCAAAGTTAATGAATTGTGAGGAATCAAACCATAGCTCAGATGTCTGGCTGAAAACACTCTTCCCCAGCATTCATTCAGCTACTAATGGGTTGTGTCACACACTGCTGCTGAGAGAGGAACAGGGAGATATCTCCAACTGGATGCTTGGCACACCCTCATTTAAGGAGGAAAAAGGCTGGATCTGCTCTTTCTGATAAAGCCACAAATTCTGTTAATCAAATGGATGCAAAAAAAATATCACCTTTCTTATAACACATTAAACTTTTTTCTTAGGCTTCAACATAAGAAAATAAGAGAAAATATGCTTTTAAGATGTCCCTAAAATAGACAAATGTTCAGGTTTCATTGATGCAAAAAAAATGTCTTTTCACAGGCATTATTTTTTATAGAGCAGGGGGAAGGAGAGCTCCTAATCTGTTTATACTAGGATTAATATTAGGAGTGAGTTAGTTTTTCCAAGGTTCAGCAGAGCATGAGGGGGAAAACAAAACAAAACTTATTTTCAGGAATGTTTACCAATGGGTTCTGGTCATGATTTGTGTTTTGAAACTTGGGAGGCCAGTTTTTGAGCTTCACTGTTAATGTTTAATTTAAGGATTAGGAATTATTGAGTTAGGTTCATTAAAATAGCTGGGTTTTGTCCTTCGAAAATTTAAGAAAACATGGTGTAAGCCTTGGAAAGAAGGTCTTTTTCTGGGTAACAACAGCTTCATTCAGCTCTAAGCATATGGCTGTCTTTGTTTTAGAAACCTGTGTTAAAATAAGGATAAGGCTCTCCATTCCAGCAGAATCATCAGCTCTGTTCTCAGGGATTTACATAGCTCTCAATAAAACTGGTTTAAGCCTTGAGAAATCTACTGAGATCCCAGGATATTACAACTACTGTAGGTGTGATGAGTGTAATTTCTTCCCTAAATTTCATGTTCAGTTCCCAGTTTGAAGCACCAGTATCACAGACAGGATAAGGCTGGCAAAAGGGCAGCTCTGAACTCCCTGTGCGAGTAGAAGATGAAGATACTGAAATATTAAAAGAAAACCCAAACCAAACCTTGAGGAGGGACTAGTTCCAGATCTCATCATGAGGAAATCCTCGTGGAAATGCATGAATAGAACAAAGGTGCTTGTCCTCTTGCAATGGACTAGTCTGCAAAAGGCAAAATGAGTTCCCATGCCCTGGCAGGAGGAGGACAAGGCTCCTTCAGGGCCAAACCTCACCCCTTGAGCTTACCAAATGATTTGCAGCAGTCTGTGTGGCTTTGTGCCAAATGCATGGCAGGATCTTTGCACTGCCGTTCTCAGCAGGTCCAGTTCTGCCTTCAGCCACTTTAATGTACCAGAATTCAAAGCAGCTGCCCCCTTACAGTGTGGACTAGGACCAGCCCCAACTTGTCTACGTGTGGTTGTGCTCACAAATGTCCCATTAATTGAGAACAGTCCTTAGTGGGTTTTCATTTCAAGAAGAGTTTTAGAAGTTTGGGTCACTGTAAACAAAATTGTGCTCTGCTCTGTTTTGGGTGTTTTACAGCAACTTGGCTCTTTTTTTCTGCAGCCCAACCAGCTGACTGTAGCTGGCAGGAAGACAGTGAATCCATTTTACAATGACTTTCAAAGTTTCAAAATGTGTTTTGGATCTGCCTTGGAGTGAAAACAAAACCTTTTGAACTTTTTTGTACTGTGAAGTCATGTCAAGACCGTTTTTGTCTGGGAAGACTCTGAGCTTCCCTCTGTGATGCAGACTGCGAAGACAGCATTGGCATTGCTGCTGGGTGTCAGGTGGCAGCTTAGAGCTCTGGAAACAGCAGCTCAGTGATGTGTAGAAAAACCTGGAAACCTTCAGATATGGCTACAAGACAAGCTGGTTCCTAGACCAGAGAAGCTCTTGATGCCCTGTACTTGATCATGCTCAAAGCCCGGCTGGATGGGGCTCTGAGCCACCTGATTTAGTGGAAGGTGACCCTGTCCATGGCATAGGGGTTTGAAGGAGATGATCTTCAATGTCAATTCTGTGATTCTGTCATCCTACTCTGGACAGTTTCCCCAAGGTGGGATAGCTGCTGTGACTTTTCTCAGGACTGCGGCAGCTCTTCCTAATGGTGTAAGGTCCCAGTGACATTGCATTCCTGTGACAACAAACCAGCCGTGGCCAAAGTGGATTTTAATCCTGATTCTCAGCCTCACTTTTCACTTTTGCACATATATCCAGCTTGCTGATGTAGATACCACTCTTCTCATCTTTCCATGCTTAGCAGGGGGAGACTCACTGTGCAATAACTAAAAAAACCAAAGGAAAAAAAAAAAAAGCCTTACCAGGCTTGAAACTGCCTTGTTTTCCTTCCTTCTGTTCTTATATTCTTCCAGCATCTCTGTTTCATTTGTAGTTTAAGAGAAATAAACTTACAGAAAAACGCAAGCTTTGGTCCAGAAAATACCAATTCTAAGTTAGTTTTTCCAGGAAGAGTCCCTGACTATACCTTATTTGTACTCAGTGGTGTATGTCAGCTGTCATATCCTTTCAGACCTGTGAGGAATTACATCAGCATTGGATTATAGTACACTTGTTTTTGAAGAAAGGAGAAGCTGTACTACTGTAATCATTATTTAAACCATATCCTTTTGATTTGTTGGATGCCAGGCTCCCATTCACACGTAGCATATCATGCAGTCAAAAATAAGGGACCTGCCTTTGAGGGGAAAAAATATAAACAACACTTTTTTTTTTTTCAGATGAATTACTCACTTTTTGCATAAAAAAAAATTATTTCAGCTAGAGAGGGGGAGAAAGAAAATTTGAAAATATGATCTTTCGAACACAGGGGCTTCCTGTGAAACATGACTCCATGTGTCAGGTGCTGTGATAGCACAAAGCTTCTCCCTGAAGAACTTTCAATCTGAATAGAAAACAGTTAGAAAAACACCATATTTTTAGTATATATCCTTATATACTCCAAATGGAGAAGCAGACCAGTGAGAGAGTGGATATTTTATCAGAAATATGTCACGATGAAAAGTAAGACTCTCTGGGGAGGCTGTCAGATGCACTAACCACAAGATTATAATTTTTAGTTATTATCTTTTCAAAAGATTTCACATCATAATTTCTCCCAATCTGGTTAATACTAATTAAATGGAAAAAGCAACATACTTGTCACATAAATTACTAGAGCAGACCTGCCACCACTCACCCATAAGGAGCCACTGACTGTTTTACATCCTTGATGATGCTCTGAGTCTTTGGAAGTCCACGTGGTTCACCCAGGCGTTATCTCCACACAACCTTTGCTATCACTTTCTGCCTCACACTCCAATTATTTCCACACATTGTTGTGGAGCTCATCTTACATGCTAGGATTAACTAAGAGTCAGATTCAAACCCAGTACCCAAGCAGCTGGACATCAAGGCATTGTCCAAAGAGCTGGCAAACACCAAATACCCAGCAGCCCTCCCAGATGAAGATTAGTTATTTTCTCCTTGCCCATCCATCTCCCTGTTTCCCCATCAAACAGAACTGGGCACCTATGACTTCTTGCCACAAAGTTCATGGTTTATATTTGAAAAAAGACATTTGTAAGAAAGATGACAGATTCACGTAAGCATCCAGTGAACTCATACTGTCTTCTTCAATGTTTATATTAACTTATTATGCTCTACTGTTCTCAAATAATTACATAACTATCCACAATCATTTCAAACAGCCCTTCAACCCACATCAGCCTCATGTATAAACATTGGTGCTTTACACAGTCATTTTGTATGAAATTTGTCTGCAGGGCAACAGTTTGCTGTACTGTGTGCTTTTTGTGAGATGACTCAGGCAGCAGTTAAGATTCAAAGTGCTTTTGATTCCCTTGCAAACAGCCTGTCTGCCTTCCCTGCTATCTGAAGCCCAAAATCTAAGAAGGGGTTGCCGAGTATGGTCTGTGTCCAAAGTCCTGCTAATTAATCACTGTGCTGCAAATAACAGACACAAACACATCTCAGGCATCTGGACCCCTCGCTCCATAACTGCAAGCACCAAGACTTCCATCATTTCTTCTAAACAGGTCCAATTTCAGCTCAAACATCCATTGTTAGTGGGTCAGATGCTGCAAGGTTTCAAGAATATGGTTCTGTGCCCAAGCAGCATTAATTTGTGTCTCATTTGGAGTCATTAGCTTGAGCTCAGCCCTGCCCTAACCATAAATGAAGGAAAACACAGCCTATCTGGAAAGATTTGGTAGCTTTCTGCCCTTTGAGGAGCAGTCCCATGCAGTAAAATAAAAAGGACTTGAAATTCCAGAAAATGATGCACAACTTTACTCTCAAAGAGACAAAGACTGTCTCTTTGGAAAAACTTCAGGCACTCTTAAAAGCAAGAGTGTATAGGATGTGTCACCGTCTGACTTCCCACCCTGCTTTTGGGCAGGGAAGGTGAAGAAAAACGTCCAGCAGAAAAATATGTGCCATCATGTCAAGCCTGTTCATCTCACAGTGTAAAAAGTGCCCAGGAGACAGTGAATCCCATCAGCCAGGAGCAATTAGGCACTGGGTGTAAGGACTGGCAGAAGGCATAAGCATCATGTAATTCCAGTTTAAGACCTTTTTAAACATGTAAGAGAAACCTGAGCCAACATCGTTGGCCTGGGGACAGATTCATGTCCCTCCACCTTCATCCTTCAGTGGTTTTATCTCAAAAAGGAGAGCATTTTACACAGCACTAGCCCATATTCTCATTTGAGAGGAAAGCAAGGAAGAAAAAAATCTCAGGAAGTTTCTGATTTCTCTCCAAGTTTGGAGAAATGGACACTTCTGCCTTTCCTCTTACTGGCAGGAGGCGTTGTGCTCTTTGTTCTTTGAAAGGGAGAAAGATGAAAACCTCAGGGCTGAATAAAGAATATTTTTTAGTAGTTGTCTATTTCTCAGTGAAACATCCTCTTATTGTATGTACACACAAACACACACACACACACACACACACACACACACACACACACACACACACAGAGGAACACACAGACACACATTTTCTATTTCATTAAAAAACATTCTGGTTACAATCAGAGGCAGCTCATAAAAGTCATATTTCGAAAAGCATAATGCGCGATTCCCTCCTTAGAGCAGTTTTTATGACAAACAGTATACCAATGTTTGTGTATAATTTCTAAGACTATAAAATAACTTTTTATGGTTCTTGGGCTAATATCTGAAAGGTAGAGTACATTTTTGTATGAAACTCTTTCACAGTACTTAAAGCACAATATCCTCTGCCAGTCCACCCTCCCTCTCATTTCTCTTTCTATGCAAAACCATGTGACAAAAAGCAAAGTGCTTCTCAGAAACATACCTCTGGCTTAGAGCCAACCCCTCTTTTTCTTTTTTTCTTTTTCTTTCTTTTTTTTCTTTCGTTTTACCAGTTGAAGCTGACAGATATCTATAGCAAACAGTTAACATATATAAACATGTCAGCTGTAAAACAAATACACTTTGAAAGAAAACAGAGAGCTGGAGTGGTTTATGCTGCAAGACAATGTTGGTGCAATTAGCAGACACGGGGTGTGGGGTCTTCAGGGCACGTTTGGCAGGTCTATCCAAGGTAGAAGTACCTTTCTTCTTCACTCTGTCAAGTCCTGTGTGGATGGCATGGAAGAAAAGACAGGCCCCTAGTGTCACAGCCACCATCTGGTGCAGATGAAAAGAAGGCATAAGCAGTTTTTGATGCTGAGGAGGTGTGCATGAGAGACAGCTGCAAGCACGCGTTCCAGGGATACATTTCACAGGTCAAATAAGCTAAATCGTCACTGAATTGCAGCCACTTAGAGGCTTGATCCTGCAAAGCTTCTGCCAGATGCTGAGCCCTCCTCCCCCTGCTCCAGCGAGGCTTTCCTCTGCTGCTTATTATCGCGTGGCACTTCATGTGATCGTAAATGAGCAGGACTGAATTAATTAGAGATAGGAAAGAAAACCAGTTAGGAAAAACAATTAGCAGTGTGGGCTGGTGCAGTGCACTATGGGCAGGCTCAGAGCACCCCACCAGTGAGGACCCACCTCGGTACCAGAGTCACTCATAAGGTCATGGGACGTTTTACCACAGAGGGGTGGATACACAAGGTTGGGGAAAAACCCAAAGGGTGATGACCAGAGAGGGAGGGAAGAGCATCTGGTTTGGGTCTGCTCCCTTCTCTGCTGAAGGTCACATCCCCTCACTGAGCACTGCCTTTTATTGGGACAAAGGTGTTCATGGGCCCAGGCTTGTAATTTTTGGCATTTCTATTATCAGACTGAATGAGGAAAATAACCATTTTAGCCTGCCTGTAAAGTCAATGAGCAGCACTGGCATCCTCCAAGAGTAGTTCAGGGTGGGCTTTGGTGCCCAAGATGCCATGAGATGGATCCAGCCTCTGCAGAGCTTATGTCCAGAGGTTCTCCTTCTTGGTGGGCCCTATAAAGCAGTCGAGCACAGACCAGACACCAGGGTGGCTCCAGGCCATCAAACCCTAACAATAGATCAAGAATAGACTAAACAGATAATTAAGCAGATTAATTCAATTCTCAAGCAGACTAGGAGTACAATTAAATGGACTCGGATTCCCCAGGCTGTGAAAGACACCACTGAAGGGGATATGATAGAGATCGCAAGACTGGAAAATATGAATAGAAGATGACTGTTCACTGTCTTTTCTAATGCAAGAGCCAGGGGACATCAGATGAAACTAGTTAGTGGCAAGTTCAGAGAAAAAAAAAAAAAAAAAAAAAGGAACAAAAGAAGAGCCATTTCCCCCAGTGAGTAGTTAAGAGGGGGAGCTCTTCGCCATAGGGCTACCACATACAGTCATGGAAGGAAAATCATTTAAAGGCTATTGAAGCCAGAAATACTTCCTCTGGCTCAGGGCAGAGCTAAGACAGATGATGGGATCTGGTGAGTGCAGTGCAGGACATCACTGGGCACTGGCCCTGCTCAGACCTCAGCATCTGTGGGGGGGCACAGGCCAGGTCTGCCCTGGAGGGAGGATCAGCTTAGGACCAGGGGCTCTGTCCCACTGAAACAAAGTGAAATTCACCTCTCCAATCGCAGCCCAAATGTTATTACCAGCACAGATGATGCCTGCAGTTGGAGGGGAAGACACACACCTCAGAGTCCTTTGCACAGTCCAGCCAGCAATACCTGAGCATCCTAGAAGCTGAATCTTCTCAAAAAAATTAAATGTGGGGTAAGGAGGGGCTTCATCTTCCTGATGCCTCCCAGGGACACAGATGAAACCTTTCTTCTTTTGTGATGGGGAAAAAAAGAGGGATTAACACCAGTGATGGGTGAAATTCAAACGCTTTACAGGTTTCATTCAATTTGGGTAAGTCTAAAACAGACCTGGAATGGAATTTAAGCAATACACAGATTTCAGAAAATGCCTTCCATCAAAGCAATTTCATCTCAGCTTGATTTCATTTAATGCAGAAATAAATAAGGATGAAAGCAAATGTTTTTAACTGCAAGAATACTTAAGACATGATTCATCAATAAGAAAATATTTTGCAGAAAAATATTTTTCAATTGCCATCTAATTTTTACCAGAAAGGTAAGATTTTTGAAAATCCATTTTTAAATTAGTTAGATTTTTAATTCCTTTTCTTCTTTCTTTCCTTCCTTCCTCCCTCCCTTTCCTTTTTAATTCACATTTTTATGCTCATTATTCCCTCAACCTACTCCATCTACTGCTGAAAAAAATAAAAAATATTTCTGAACCCTTAGAGAATATTGCTGTTCACTTAAACCTACTGGGAAAAAAAATAGAAGAAAGACTTTTAAAATATGAAACTGTGTGGAAAATAAAGCTTCTTTCTTAATGTCCTTCTACCTGAAATATGGGGGGGAAAGCACATGCAGAAATACTTTGAAAAGTGGGATGCCTCTACTTTTGCCTTTTCAACTGCAGGAGATTTGATAGTTCTCACTCAGCTCATGGAGGGGCAGCTGAGACATCACCTGCTAAAGGACAATATTAGAGATGCCATGGTTCCTGCTTAGATCTGCTTTTACAGACACACAGGAAGTCTGCAGCAGAAAAGGGATTAAGAACAAGCCTTAAATGAGTGACCTCTCCCACCCTCAAAGCAGCCTCTCTCATTTCTTTCTCCTTCCCAACAGAAAACACACGCTGTTGATGGGGACAGAGAAAGGGAAGGTGACCCCTGAGATCACTGATCTGTTCTGGGGAGATGAAGCAGACAATACCATGCAAAGCAGAAGAAGCATTGTGATTTATTTTGGGGTTTTTTTTGGCTCCTCAAATATTTTCAGCAATAAAAATGCACCTGATTTCCACACAGCTCCAGTCTGCCATGGGACCTGCTAATCCCCCAGCAGCTGAGTCCCCATGGCAGCAGTATCTCCTTTTCTGGGCCCTTTTCTGGTTGCCTGCTGCACAGCAGTTGCCTGATGCTGGGGCCAAATCCTGAGCCAGCACAGGTAGAGGTGCTGCTGACTGTCACTGGCTGAAGATTAGTCCCCTGAGATTAACTGCTAACTTTATAGCTCTGGTTTCAGGGGGGATTTTCCAAAGCGTCTGTTTGGTAAATGTATATGTAACAGAGCAGCAGAAACTGCAGAGATGGCTTTATCCCCCTTCATGACATAACATAAACAAGTTCAGTCATTTATTTCAACTCATGAGAAAATCAGTCTCCAAATAACAAAAATATCCAGAGAAGTTTTCTGCCAGTTCAGCAAAGCAGCATGCTGTGAGAGCTACTTGCACTAAGCTGCTTGAGAGGAGGCTTCAACCCCAAGGCAAACATCTGTGGTAGCTTTATAAGAGCCTAGACCAAGAGAAAAGCCAGCAATGGACATCTGTGGGCTTCTTTTGGGCCAAGCACAAGAGATCCCAGTGTCTGTTTTATGAGGAAGGATTTCTGGAGTTCATGGGCTTCATAGCTGGAGGTGAGGAAACCCTCACAACACCTTTAGCTGGAGCATAACTGCCTGAGGTTTCTGACTCTTCCAGGTTAATTTTCTCATATGGAGTCTCCTTAAAGAGCAAAATAATAAAGAGATGGTCAATTTATAGATAGATGAACTCATCATGATATCCAATAACCTGCCTGGTTCTTAATGCCTTAAGCCTTAGCAATCCTGGACTGGTAGTAGCAGTTTGGACTGGCTATTTTACACTGACAATAAAACAGGGCACTATTGGGAATTGCATCTCAACTGCTCATAGATGTCCCTGTCTTCATAGGATCATAGGATCACAGACTGGTTTGGGTTGTAAGGAACCTCAAAGGTCATCTTGTTCCAACTCCCTGTCATGGGCAAGGATACTTTTCCTTAGACCACTAATAACTGCAGGAGATCATACAGCCTCTGGGTCATAAGCAGCCTGTGGCTTGTTCCTAAATATATAGGAAATAATAAATCCTAAATATATATCCTAGATATGGGTTGTTGTTGGATTTTTTTCAGGAAGATATTGGTTTGGTTTTCTCTCAGGGAAAATCCATTGCCTTTTAGGACTGAGTTCTGAGACTCAGAGATCGGAATGTCACTTGGGGCCACCAGCACAATAATTTGTCCATGAGCTTGTGGGTGACATTGACAACATGGTGTAAGAGATTGGGATGGTTCAGAAAGCTGAAGAGTGAGTGCAAGAGAGAAGAGGGACATGTGGCTGTGTGGAACCTCTGGGATCACTAAGCATGACAGTTTGGGCTGCTGAGGAGCCATGAGACCCAAGAAACCCTGGAGAAACCCAGCTGACATCCTCTCCCCAGCACCAGTTGCTGTGCCTGGGCCAAAATATAAATTGGTCTAGGACAAGAACACAAACTGTGCTGTGCTCTTGTTTACTTTACAAGCATAGATGTGATCAACATGTCTCACCACAGCCCTGAACTGCAGTTCAGCTGAACTGGAGACTGGGACAGCTGTGGAGAGGAAATGAGCTTGCACAAGTATTCGGCTGCTGGTGTCCCCTTTCAGCTGAAATTAATGTCAATGGTTGTTGATACTACAGGTCATTTCCTGTCTCTCCCATTAAATCTGGAACTTCATTGGATTTCCCAATGGTAAAGAGAGGTCTGGCCAGCTTTCCAGCTAGCTTTTCAGGCTTATAACCTTTCTTGTGAGCATTGGAGAGTAATTATGAAGTAGGATGTAACCTATGTCCCACAGAAGTTCATAGCAGAGAATGACAGAGGTAGGAGAACATGCTGCTGTTTGTATGGGGCTCTTCCTGCATAGCAAGTACCAAATGTTATCTACAGATAGGCAACCAGATATAATTCTGTTAGCTGCAAATCTTAATGCCAGGGCTCATTATCCCAGATTGCTGCCAAAGCCAGAGAGTTGTTCCAATGCCGTTGCCTTAGAGGCTGGCCTTTGTCCTCTGAGTTATCTTCCAAAGCTGTTCAGGCACCATGGACACAGTCATCACCACCACAAGGGGAGCCTTTGGTTCATAGGTGTCAGCTCTGGCCTTGATGAACACATTTTCTCTCAGTGTAAGCAGCAGAACAGTGAGTGACCTCACCGGAAGAATTCATGGGTAGTTTGGCTTCGTTTTGTAGTCAAGTACCTATTTTCTGTGATTCCTCATTCAAAACATGTGAGCAGCTGAACCAGCACAACTGGGCAGCTTCAATCCTTTGAAACATCAGCTTCACCCTGGGATCTCCAAATACTGCACTCAGGAGTTAATCCAGGAGCTCATAAGACATCTGGGATGCTGGGGCTGGGAGCTCTCTGCAGGAGTGCCCTGTGTTTCGCTGAGGTTTTCTGCTGGTGTGGCACACTAAGTTGTAGTTTTGGGGTAGGAAAACCAAAGGCTGCATCTCAACACCACCATAAATGTGGAGTGGCCACTCGCTGAGCACATGAGCAGCCATGGAGCTACTCACTGCCTGAAGGCTCGGCTAGTCCAGCTGGACATTAACCTTTGCTCAGTTCAACTTCCATGATTTTGCTCCATGCAAATTTGAGGCATGTTCTCCTCTCACCCCTTTTTTACTTGCTGCATTCTTCTTCTGTTTTTTCATAAACTTTCTTCTGTGCCAGGTTCTCAGTGCCTGAGATGTATTTGGAAATACAACCCGGGCCACCTAACTGAGGCAACATCAATCCTGTGGCTCTCAGGCTTGCTGGGGAGAAGTTTTGTGGTTTCTGCTCTGAACATTTTCTCTCATATCTCCGGAGGAGCCCATTTCTCCCATGTTTTGAAGAAGGCCTCTGAGAGAAGCTGGCTAAGTTTGGCTCCTAACATCAGGTGGGGTGGAAACTGCTGCCCCGCAGATGTCACAGGGAGTTCAGTTTGCCTGGGACAGGGAGGCACTTGTGAAAGCACAACCCTTTTTTCTGAATTCTTTGTTTGCTGTGCCATAGCCCAACAATGAAGGCTGGGATCTCTCTGTGCCAGGCACCACATAAAAAACAGAGGGAGAAACTTTTCTCACCCCAGAGTTTGCAGTCTAAACAGATGAATACTACAGAAGAGTGTGCAGAGTTTGGCTTGCAAATATTATGTTAGCTCCCTGATTTCTTCATGGATGGCTGGGAGGCAGATGTATTGCTTTCTTTGAATGGTTTGTAGGGGTATCTGTGCAAGCCTGGGAGTGGAACAGGATCTTGTCTTTATGGCAAATTTGGCATGGAGAGATGTTCCCAATTAAATTTGTGCATGATCAGATGAGCACTTACAATCCTAGCAGAAGGATTTCAAACTGAATTGGTTTAATTTGCTGCATACAAAGAATTGTGTTCTTTTGAAAATGCTTTTATTCGAGAATTAGGGCATCTCTGTGTGGAGTTTTTAAGAGACAACTATTCTTTCTATAATCTATCCCTTCCCTTAATCTAAATTAACTTCCCTGGATAGAAAAGTGTGTGTGTGTGTGTGGGTATGTAACACAGAAGAGGCCAGGGGAAAAGCAGGAAGGGATTAGTTGAAAGGAAAAACAAAGGAAGGGGCAGAGATTTGAAGTGGGGGAGATAAACTGACATGGAGAGGGAAGGAAAATGAAGAGCAGCTGGAGGGACGAGCCCATCAGACTAGGACCTGAGCAGAGGGGATTTACCAGCATGTACTGGGGCAGGCAGGGAGCAAGGGCTGTGGGGTCCCCATCAGGACTTGCATCCTGGAGCCCTCAGCTTCTGGAAACACCATTTGCTGCAGAGCTCAGCTCTGGAGTCATTGTTTGTTTTCTTCAAGGAAAGGAAGTGTTTGTATTGAAGGAAAAAATTTTTTCCATAAAATTTGCAAGGAGCCTCAGCATATTTGACGCACTAATGCAAGTTGTTGCTTATAACAAATCGTGGTTCATCACAATTCTGTAATCAAAGGCAGTAAAGCCAAAAACTTCTTAAAGTTTAAGTTGCTGAAAAATTAAAAAAAATAAAAAAATTTAAAAAAAAAGAAAGAAAAGATAAAAAGACAGAAGGAAAAAAAGAAAAAAGGACACATTTTGCCCACAACAAGCTGACAATGCCATTTGCTACCTGTATCTCATGAACAAGAGCCATCCTTCCCCCAACAATATTGTGCCATGGGGCTTTCATGGAGGAGTGATTATATCACCTACACACAGAGGCATCTGTCTAAGTAAACAATACTTCTTGCCAGACTGGATTTCTTATGAGCAGGAATTGTGTTTGGCATGACACAAAAGCACAATCAAAGTTCAGTTAAAAAAAAAAAAGAGATAGAAAGGAATAATAACATTTTACATGTGAATTCACTGAGAAATAGAACTAGAACGAGTGTTTGGTGAAACTGTGAGGGCACCAGTTTTCTCCAAAAGCTTAGTAGCACCTTCTTCTCAATGCTAATTACTGTGGCACCTGAATCCTTCAATTTGTTTCTGCCCTAAACCATTAGGGTGAGTCTGAGCTCATTGGTGGGAATTTCACCATTAATCTTATTAAAACCAGGCTCAAAAACGGAGAAACCCATCTGGGTGCATGTCATACAGTAAGAACTGTCATACATAGAATTATAGAAAAACTTGGTCACCTGGTTGCAGCCACCCTGCCATGGGCCACCCACATGACCAAGGTTGTTCCAAGTTCCATCCAACCTGGCCTTAAATGTTTCCAGGGATGGGGCATCTAAACCTTCTCTGGGCAACAGTGTCAGTGCCCCACCACCCTTTGAGGAACGTATTTCACCCTAGTAACTAATTTAAATCTCCCCAGTTTTAGTTCTGAAACCTTTCCCCTTGTCCTATCACTGTCTGCCCATGCAAAGAACCACTCTCCCTCTTTTTTGTAAGCCTCCTTCAACTTCTGTAATGCCTCAATGGGGCAGGGAGGTCTCCCAGTACTTAAAGTACACATAGAGTCTCCATTTCTTTGGGTGTAAATTAGGTAAGGAAATTCTCAGAGGTTGTTGTGATTCCCTGTACAGTTTGACTGGAAGGAAGGGCAATACTTTAGACCTGTTCCAGGAATGCATTTCCTCCTTGTTGGTGCTGCACATCCATGATCAGGATGTGATCCCAGGGCCACGAGAGCTGTTACAGCTGTTGAACTTTGCTTTCCAGGTACAGAAGGTTTGTATTCCTCTATGGAGTGGTTCACACTCCCGCACTGTCAGGTAGCACGTGGTCTCCTGGGGCTCCTAATTCACGTTATTTGCAACCATTCAGATGAGACTCTTTGAACTTGATCTTACACTTGGCAAACCTGAGTCTGCTCCAGCTCTTCTGCAGGCTTCCTGTGTGGCATTTGGAAAAGTGTTTATCCATCCCACACTTCAGTTCTCCCCACCGAAAAAGAAAAAAAATGAGAATCGTGTTCTTATCTCCCGAGGGACTGGGAGGTGAAATTGTTACGGACTGGGAAATGCTGAATCTGAGAGCAGTGAGGTACAGAGACGTCCTCTTCGTCTGTCTGTGATTAGAGGGAGCTGCATGGAGTCAGATGCTCTTGTCAGCCTTACACAAAAGCAGATGTGTGAGATGTGCAGCTACATTTTTTAATGTTACTTTTTATCCTGCCTGCATTTTTCTTTTCTTTGTGTAAAATTATGACCTTTTAAATATCAAATGGACTATATATTATTACAAAACAGTTGCTCAGTTTTATAAGAGTAACAAATATGTTTTCCATTATATTCTCCAGGTGCATTCTATAAAAGGGGCGTTTATGGTAGAATCATATATATTTCAATAAAGGCTTAGTAGTTTTATGTCAGAGAGAGGTAGCCCTGAAACCAAAACCATACATTTCAACTTCACTGAGATTGCATTTTTGTTTGAAATAATGTAAACCCTCAAATGGGAACAAAACATATTGGGTATTACACAGGGTTTAGAGAGAGTCACTCAGGAGTTAGGGCTGAAAAAAAAATATTGATCATTTATATGGGATTAGGGAAAGTTGGAAAACGTAATAAAACCCCTCAAAAGTAGGCAGAGAATTGCATAATACTACAAGACCTGGAAATTGATACCCATAACCTTCACTTTTACTATTTGGAATCTTACTTGGGAAAATGGCTAATTAAAGCTAAGCCATTGAAACAGTAATTTACAGCCCCGTTAGGAGAAGAAGCCTGGAACAGTGAATTCTGGAGCAAGGCTGTGCATCACAGAGTTTCAGCTCAAAACTGCTGTACAGACACTGCTGGAAAAGCTCTGCTTCTGCTGTCCTGTGTCTATTAATCAGTATCTCTGTGTATACACAATGGTTTAAGCCATTTTACAAATACTTGTCATTTGTAGGAGGAGATCTTGCCAAGACCTTTCTTGATACTGCAACCATAAATAAAGTGTCTCAACACAGAGCTCAGAATTTAAAACAAACTGCCTGAAGAAGGTGAGGACAAACATTTTTTATGAAATATGAACAAGCCTTCAATCTTAAGCCAAACACAGAAGGAGTCTTTGATACTGAAAAATCTAAAGTGGAGATTTTGGGTTCTATCCATCATCTGTGACTCCTACAAGTGTTTTCCGCTATCACAGATTTATTCATGTGTGTTTCATCATTTTATTAAATCTGCCTCCCCCTCAATATCCCTAAGACTTCCAGGAGAACATTTAAAAAGTAGTTAAGTTACATCACAGGGTGTTTTGTGGTCAGATCCTCTCCCAGTAGGGGAAACAAGTGAAACTGCCTTTTTTCATGCAAATTAAAAAAAAAAAAAAAAAAAAAAAAAAAAAAAAGTCATATCCATTACTTATTGAGAACATCCATAGCAAGACCAAAAATATTCCTTTTCAGAGAGAATGCAGACTCCTACAAATCTGAGAAAGAAACTCCCACAAGCAAAGAGACTTGAAGCTTTTCCTGGCATCAATTATTTCATGAGCATTTGCTGTGTGTTCCTTGCATTTTCCCTTGCAGCTCCTGGAAAGGGTTGTTGTCAGACATGAGAGAACTCCAGAGGTGTGATCAGGCACAGTGAAAGTCTCTGGGTCCATTGGTGGACAGACTCTTCAGGATGATCAAATGAGTCAGCACACAGCATCAGTCTTGAAATAACTCAAGATATTCTCTTAGGCTCGTACCAAGCAGGAGATGAGGTGACCACAGCAGTCACCTTACACAATTACCTCACCCTGGAGAATAAACCCCAGTGTCCCTGCTGTTTATAAACCAGAGCCAATCCTGGCACACCTGCATTGTCTGTAAGGAGAAGATCCTAATATAAATTATTCCCTCAGTCACAATGAGCTTTTTTTAAAAAATTATTATTATTATGAAAAGTGCTGAGATCCTTTCCAAACAGGAGTCCAGGAGGAAGCCACAATGGATTTGGTGACAGTGAGACCAGAGACCTGGAGGAAAACAAACCCAAGGGTATAAATATGTATTTTCTAGCATAATTGGGCTACATATTTCTGTCTGATGCTGCTCTGTGCTCATTCTTTGCAGATTTCACTCTCAGCTAAACTGAGCATTGGCTTTTGGAATAGTTTGTTATTCCACATCTGCAGAAATATTGCACAACATTAACTTTCAGCAGCCTTGAGCCAGCGTGTCCTTTGTGTGCCTGGTGTGTTCTTCTGGCCTTGAACTGTGTCAGTAAATAATGAAGTTCTGTTGACTCAGTGTTTATTCCTGATAGATCTCAGCCCTTTTCTTCATGCCGAATACCTAAATGTGTTCTCAAAACCTTTAGCCAGTCACATCCAAACAAAACATCTCTTTACTGTTACATTTGCCCCAATTCTCTGTGTATTTCTCTGGGAACAGGCACAAGTTTATATCATTGCAAAAAGTAGGACAACTGCTCTTTGAGCATCTTTCAGTGCTGGTCACACACCTTTATGTCTCATCTTTGCCTTTTTCTTGGTTTCCTCAAATACTGTTAAAGTTGGCAGAACCTTCACTTCAAATCTAGGGAAGTTACAGCATCTAGTTCTTACTGAATTCACCTTCTATATAGCTCTGAGTGATGAAAAAGAGCATTTTGGCATAAAAATCTGTATTACTAGATGATGAGGGAGGTCTTTGAAAAGGATAGGCTGGGAGTCCCTGTGCTGCCTGGAAGCAGCTGGGATGGACTGCACAGCAGCAGGGCTGAAGGAGGGAGACCAGGGAGGAACATCCTGCGCTCACACTGGTGTAACTGGGACCAGTCTGGCCACCAGCAACCACTGAGACACAGGAACAGGGAAGTTAACATCTTATCTAAAGGATAAAAATAGGCATAAATCCTTTCCTGGATTTTAGGCTCAATGCTGGAGGTGCTGCACAAACCTGGTGTCTTGGTCTGCTGGGGCTGCTTTGAAACTATGACTTGAATAGGAAACAAGAACAGTCTGACCAGAACTGATTCAAATTTCTGCACTCTTTGACCCAGACCACCATTTTCTTCTGAGATCACCTCAAGTTAGTTAGGGAATAGATTAATTCTGAATCTCCACATTTCTCATCAGCTTTTAGTGGTTGAGTTCCTCTCTGTCAGTCTGCCCCAAGGACTTCCAGCTATGAGCTGACATACTTCTGCAAGATGCTTCAGCTATGACTAAGCCTCCTTTCTATGAGCAGAGGAGAGGGATCATTACAGCTCTGTCTGCAGTTTTTGACTCCCCACAGGACAGATACTGATACCCTTTCCCCATGTTCTCTACCACCCTTGCAAAAATCAGGGCATGAATAAAGTCTGTGCTCTTTTGGACTCATTCCATTGCCTGAAATAGTCAGAATTATCAAAGATATTTGAATTCTTTTCCTTCCTCTTCTTCCCATAAAAAGGCTCATTCCTCCCTTAAAATATGGGAGAAGATTCTGAGTTCAGCACAGATTTGTCTGACTGTGATTTATATCAAGTGCTGCACATGCACTTTTTAAAGTAGGTTTAAAAATGACATTCCCTAATAGAGATTAAATATTGATTACTTAAGTAATAGCTCTGTCTGTGATAGGAAATAGATGTGTAGCAACCTCCACACATCAGTCATTCACATTATCTGAAGAAATAGCATACCAGATGAAGTACAGGAATTTTGCAAATTTTCTTCTTAAGCCATCCTCTTCTTCTACATAGATGCATATAAATACATGCACATCGATTTTTATGTATGTATATATATGTATATAAGTCCTTTGAGTTTCCCTGGAAAGCGACCTAGTTCCTTAATTTTCATTTCACTTCCTCCTGATCACTTGGCATTTCAGTAGTGATGTTAGTGCACCTTCCCCCATAATTTCTCATACTGTGTCTTAATTGATTTTGAAAATGTCTGAGCCTCTGACATGGGAAAGTGTGTCTTGCCCTTTGGTGTGCTGGTGGGCTGACGTGAGCATGTCCCCTGCCAGTGGCAGTGCTGCGTCAGTGGTGTGGCAATGCCATCAGTGCCAGGTGACACAAGGAAGGGGAGGGACAGAGAATATGTGGTGTGATATGGCCACAGTGACCAGGGACAAAGAGTCCTGGGGTGCAGCAGTGAGCCCTGTGGGTGTGTCTGCCTTGTGGCATTGAAGAGTTGGAAAGAAGCCACTGAAGAGCTGGAAAGAAGCACCCCATCTTGGAGGGGAAGATGAAGACTCTTTTCTTCACCCTTTCACTCTGTTCTTCAATATGGAGCAACCTGATCCAGTGAGTGCCATCCCTGCCCATGGCAGGGATGAACTAGATAATCTTTGGGGTCCCTCTCAACCCAATCCTCTGTATGATTCTGTACAACAGCTCCTACTGTGTGACATGACCTTGGCTGGTTACTGCCTTGGCTGCCTCACTGAGCCCAGTGTCACTGATCACCCACAGCCTGGGTGCCAGTGGGCAGAATGGGACCTTTGCCTCTTGTTTGCCACTGAGCTGCCTGGGTCATAGCCTTGGCTGCTGTCAGCTCTGTGACACCCAGAGCTGCTCAGCCCAGAGCTCCTCCTGAGCTCATGTCCTTGCTGCACTGCCAACGCCACTGCCTGTCTTTAAACAGGAGACTCCTTTGCCAAATTGTATTGCAGCACTTTGGTTATCTACTCAATTTGCTGGGAAAAAGATAGCAATTTTCCCTGACCTTCCCCTTCTGAGATAACATCAAAGCAAGGTTAGATGTTAGATAAAGCCCAGGGACACATGGGTCCCTGCCTGCAGAGTGCACAGCATCTTTGGAGCATTATGAACGTGGTACAGAAACTGAAAAAATGTCTGCAAGAGCAGCATATGTATGATTACTCTTCAGATTTCCTGAATAATGAAAGACAAATCCTTTTCACCTCTGTAGGATATCTCCTTTGACTATTGCTGCAGTCAGAGTGTAACATGAATTTAAATAGCTCAAACTATATTTTTCTGTTGCAGATGTTTTATTTGAAGCTTTCCTCATTTAGATAGAGCGGTGCAGAAGACAACTGCCACCCTCATTGCTGCAGAGATCCCACTTTGGGTTTCCAAGGCCTAACATCACTTTTATGAGGCCAGGGAGTTGTTCATAGGGGAGTTGTCTGTTGCTGACTCTCTGCAAGGCCTCTCATGCCCATCTTCCTACCAAAGAGTTGGGCGTCCATTTCCAGAAGCTCACTAATAATTAACTCATCTGCATCATTCCCAAAGAGATTACCATTGTCATGCTGTCCTGCAGGCAAATAAGCCCTAACAAGAAAATCATTCTAGATAAAACAAACACAGAAGGAGGCTTTCAGAGGTGAAACATCTACTTGGTACCTGGCTCCCTTTCATCTTCTACAGGAATGGAGCCTCCAGCTGGCACAAATCCACAGGCAGGCAACAGTGTGAGCATCCTGCCAGGAGACACTGAATTGCACTCAAATTGTGCGAGCCAGGCCAGTGGGCTGAAAATCCTTCATTGTGCTGCCAAATGCTTTGGCCTGAGCTGAGGTAGTAACATGGTCCTTTTAGCACTTGTCAGAAACAATTTATCTGGCAGCAAGGAGCTCAAAGCAGCTCAGGAATAGGAGTTAAGTTTCAGCAAGACCCTCTAAATTTGAGTGAAACCCAGGTTACAGGCGGAGTTTGTCAAGGCCATACAGCAAATACCTGTGGTTGCATCAGAGGAGCTCTTTCTTAGCCATGCCATTCTTGGGGACAAAGACACAGAGAAAACATGGAATATAGTGAAGTATGCAGTTGGGATTAGAATTATCCTTCTGCTCTCAGTGCCTGCAACTGTTCCTACAAAACTTTGAGAGCAGCCAGAACTCCTAAAACATCACACACACAATGGCCTTTGTTTTGGCTGACACATTTGAGGCAAAAGTTTTCGAGGCTCTTGCTATGAGGATAGGATGGGACTGCAGCAGCATCTACTAATTCAAGGAGATTTTATATCACCATAAGTCATTTATCACGTGATGCAAGCTCCCATAAACCAGATGAGAGTGTGCCTCTGTCCTGCAGGCATCCTACAGACCCCATGTGAAGGACACTGACTGAGGCCATGAAATGATGAATTGCTACAGAGTCTGCAAAATAATGCAAAAAATCCATGTAAGCACAAATTTGTACATAAATGGGTGTGTTTTCAAAAGCCAGGCACAAGAGTGTGAGCTGAAGATGAAATCACAGCCTTTCAGCTCAGTATGTCTGCGCATATGTTGACTTGCTATGACTGTAGCAGTTTAATGTGGCACCGTTTGTACCAGTGTGCATTTATGTCTAGGAAATTTTTATTTTTTCACACCCCTCAGAGCCATAGCAGGCCCCTTAGGAGAGCTCTGAGCATGTGAAACAACCACCTTTGGAGCACCCACAGCATGTGCTGGGGTCAGTGGTGTTTGATGGTCTGCAGGAAAATGTCACTGCACCAAACAGGCACAAGGCAGTAGTGGTTCAAAAGATCCCCCTTTTGATATCTGATGCTCTAAAGCATGTGATAAACACCTCCAGTTGAACTTTGATCCAAGCTAGCAGGAGAAAGGAACTTCTCTATGGTCAGATGTCTGAAAACTAATGTTTCATTAACATATTAGCTCTGTCCTAGTTCATTAAAAGCATGTATTCATCTTCATTTTATTAAACCCCTCTATGGCATTACATCTGGGTTATGAATCAGTCATCTGATCTGCCCATTTCCTTGCTTTTAATATTTCAAAACCACCATTAAAAATTAATATAAGCAGAAATATCAGTCTCAGATAATTATCAGTATCTACTAATTGCTTTTCAGCTGGAATATTGTGCGCCAGGTGAAACATTAATAAAAGAGACATTTCTTGAACTGTCCTAAAAAAGTACGCTTACTGAGGAAAATCTTGATATTTTCAGCAGGACTCAAACAACAGCTTTGTTAGCTGTTTCAAGTACTAGTTATAGTACTGAGTTTTAAATTTTATTTATGTTTTTAGTTAAAAAAGACATTTCTGAGGAAAGCATGGATTATTTTGAAAATATTCTTAGTAGAAAAGCACATATTCTATTAAGGGAAATAGATTCATTACAATGTTTTTAATTTATCCCTTTATCCTTGCAGCAACTACTAAATGCTGTTGAAACCGATTACTTTTTTTTCTTTTTTTAATAGTTGCACTGCTCATATTTTTAATTGAAATTTAGTCAGACTGAAAACATTTCTGGATGAGGAAGTTCAGCATAAGAAGGAAACTGAGTTTGAGTTTCTTTGTATTTTTAAAGTGCACTCAAACAGTATCAAACATAAGCAAGCAAAAACCATAAGGAGTGAACAGAAGTTTGACTTTTTAGAAGTATGGAAATTAATCAGGAGGAGGAAAACTGAAATTGTGACCAATCTGCAATTGCTGAAAATGCTTTTTATTCTGATGAGTGTGTATCAGATGCCCTGATTCTCCTCTCCTTGACACAGTTGTAAATTGGAAGTGAGTTTTGTGGGAGTTTGCCTGTTACAGCCTGAGAATGATACCCAGAGACCCGAACAGATTGCAACAAATAGATACTTTCACATGTACATTGGTAGGAATTTTCTAAATGTGCTTTGTTTTGAAGCAATCTGTATTACCAGAAGCTGAGATTTGTGTTATCTAATTAGGTCCTACCACACACTGGGGACCTGCTCAACCCTGGGTGCCTCTCTGAGGGTCACCCAGTGACAATTGCTCAAACTGGGTAAGAGCCAGTGCAACAAATCAAGCCAGTGCAAGAAGACAGTGAGGGTTCAGCTGAAAACAGCAAAATAAAATATGGATCAGGGATTTATCAATTCCACAGAGAGAGGGTTTGGCCTCAAGGAAATACTCTGAGATAGACAGATCCTCTCTGAAGGCAGTGGTCCTGTCATCATTTATGTCCACTGAAAATTTGGCCATTCTACATGTTGATTTTGGGGCCAGAACTCTGATGGCAATGCTCTACTCTTTAAATCATGGCAGTGACGAGTAGGAGCAGATTAAAGGCGTCAGGATTTGGCCCTTTGTAGATTAATAAAGGCACGCTGAATGGGAATTTTGTCTTTGTGATTTTCTTGGAAGGGGACGAATAAAGTGCTTTGATCTAGAAAGGGGAGTGTGAAAGGTCACTGGCTAAGCATGTGTGCTGAAGTGCCCTGAGCCATCCAACATGATTAGCATAAATTAGAATCTGACTGCCCAGCTTTATTCATCTTTATTGATGTCTATATAGTTGCAAAGGCAGAGGTACTCTAACAATCCCAGTCAGCATAGAGAACCAACTAGGGCATGTGAAAATCCATAAAATGTTTAGTATTTCCAAGTGGAAGCAACTATATGAGTGTTCTTAATGCACAAGGCTCATAATTTTAAAGCTTGGGTTTTGTTTGGATCTGGATCCAGACCTTTGGAAGATTATCTGAAGTTCCAAGACTACTTGTGCTTGCAAAATTGCAGCCAAGTTTTGTGAGTTTATCATGAGATTTTTTCCCATTGTTTCTAGCACTGGCTGAACCAGTGACAGTTGTTATCAGTGCCCAGCTGCAGACCTACCAATATAATATGTGCACATTCCCTCAGGAAAACTGACACACTGACTACAGTCCTGGGAAAACAGAAGCTGTACAAAATTGGACAAAATAGGCTTATCCCATGTTCAAAATTTCTGCTTCAAGGTCACTTTGGGAAGCAAAGACCTATAAGCCCTCCCCACAAACCACCCCAAATAAAAAAGACATTAGATGTATAGATTTGTGACAGCATGAAGAGGTACATTCAGTTTTGTACAGAGCATCTATCTCAGTCCACCAACCAGTTATACAAAATCCTCCATCACCCCTCCTACCTCTGTGTCTCTTTTTATCACCAAGCTACCAGGACTTTGTGGTTCCATCCCCTGAAACAGAGGCCATGGCGCTGAGAGATCTCCAATGTATTTCTCAAGCTGACAACTGTCATTTTAACCCCTTGGAAAATGAAGTTTTCCACTTAAAAAATATTGCATAAGCAATAAGAGAGAATCTTTAATTTCTGACTACTTGATTATCTCTCTTGGATGAACAGTAGGTGATATTCAGGGTTGAGTGATTTGCAGAAAAATGCAGTCTTTGAAAGCAAAATATAAACAGAACAACATCCAAATTACATATCTCTGTTAAGGAAGCTCCCATGGTCAAGGCTCAGCTATGTAAAAAACATGTCCCAAATGACAATCCCTAAGCCAAAAATCTCAAGGTCATCATTTTGACCATTTACCCTCACCTCCTAAGAAACAAATCCTAACAAGCAATTCCTGCCTGAAGTCTGTAATGCTTGGCATATACCCTCTGGAAAGATTCTGAGTTGAAGATCCCAAATGATGGCAGAGTCCGACGTTTATGTTGGCATTTTCTTCTAATAGCTAATAATTGTCATTGCTCAAACCAAGAATTAGTTTCTGTAGTTGTACAATTAGTGAGCAAATGCTGTCACTGCTGTAAAGAGCTTGACACAAGAACACAGTTAACTTGTAGCTGCCAGTTCTTCAGTCATGCTGATTTTCTTTTTCCCACTGGAGAATTTTTTCCTAAATGGACAGTGAAATAATGTAGTTACTCTGGGTGCCAAATAGAACCTAAATTGAGTATTCAAATGGGCTTTTATTTTTAAAAGTAAAGAAAAAAAATATATATTTACAACACATGCCTTTTGTTTCTCTTTAAACTGGAAATACAGTATGTAATTTTCAGGAACCACAGTGCCTCTATTTTTTCCGACCACAAATTAACCATAGTTCAGTGCAGTGAAATGCAGTAAGACTGATGGAATGCTCTGCCTAAGGGATGACTTACCCCCAGCAAAAATTATGCTTTGCTTCCTATTTGTTGTGTTCAATAATGTTGCCTCTCTAAATACTTTTGGTTCAGTACTGACACCAAGTGAAGAGGAAAGCCTCCAGAATGTACAGACGGGCAGGATTATGTTTCGTTTGTTCACCATCCTAATTCAAACCAGTCACCCAACCGCTGACTTATGACTTGAGGAGACATACTGTGGGGTTTTTTCAAATGTATTTCACAAAACCACCCAAAATCAAAGAGCAAATTTCTGTCCTCAGCTACACCCCTGGAAGAGCAGCAAAGTTTATAAGTTTGCACATGTGGAATGGCGTGGTTTGCAAAAAATCCTGCACGTTGCCTTTTTAGTTTGTTATGTTTGAAAATACAAATTATTTACTCCAGACATGCTTGACCAGTTTTTGCAAGAGGCAAATAAACAAAATATAGATGCTTTGTACAACTACCAGTAGATGAGTGGATTTTTTGGCCCAATTAGAAATCTTCTCCTTCAGGATTTGTTTCCTCCCCTGGTTGCTTCAGTGTCAAAAATTTTCTCATTAAATACGGAGAAGGGCAATAAAATCCAGCTTTTCTCCTGCACCTTCCACCCTAAACTGCATATATGCAGTGAGAAATAGTTCAAAATTCTTTCCAGATGTTAATTAAAAATCTCAATATCCATTAGAATTAGCCCTCAGTACATATTTACACCCATAGCAGATGAATGTGTGAGAACATTATTTATTAACAAAGTATTGAAAAAAATCCATATTCTCCATCAGAAGATCTGCCCCAATTCCCTTGGCAGAATTAGTGGCTGAGTGCATCAAATGCCTGCCATGTTTCTGAAGGCTGGTGTGAACCTATAATTCTGCCTCATGTAAATAGCTCCCCAGAGATTAATGGGAATATTCAAGCAGGCAAATGTCCTGCACACTGGGTGGCAGGATCAGGCCAGCAGATAGCACATCCCTCAGAGTTACAGTGACATTTCTTCAGATTTAGCAACTGTGATTGCTACAGAATTTCCATTGAATTTTCTCACTTGCATCCCAAAAGAACAGAAACTTAATATTACAGTAACTGTAATTAGGAAGGACTTAAGAAAACTAAGTCCTACTATGTGCAATGCCCCACCACTGGCAAAAAGAATGGTCATATTATCATTTTATCACTGCCTGGTTTTATCCACTTTATTTAAAATCTGATTGAAACTCTAATAAAGATTTGCTCTATAAATCCGTACCTGCTCAAGTCTCCATTAAGTTAGAGCAGTGAGCTTTTTCCCCTTAAACTGTAAAGAATGAAAGTTTGCAGGGAAATATTTTAGCTGTCAGCAATAGATCTGAAGAAGGAAGTAAAATTCAAGAACTCCTGTGAGGAATTTATCTAATGTTAATCATCTGAAAGTAGGAACCTAGTCTAAACTTGCTGTCTCAGTTGCCTCAATGTCCAGAGGATGAACAATTCCATCTCAAAACAACTGCCAAAGTTAAGTGGAATAATTGCTCCCAGAAATGTGCTTTTTTTTCGTTTTTTCCCTCTGCAGAAAGCTCAAAATGAACAGATAGGACCAGTCATCTAGGTTTTGGATGGCCATCATCCAGCTGGGTTAACTTCTGCTCAGTGTCCATTCAGTACCTCAAGCCTTTCCTGGAGTTTTGATCACAGAGGCAGCTCTATCAGCAAGCCATGCAATTTGCATCAATGACATGGCCTGGCATGCTGTGATGAGCTGTGCTGAGACAGATCTTGCTGTATATATGTTGTACATCTGTACCCACAGTCAAGATCCCAAGTGCTGTCTCAGCCTGTTTCCTTGATTAGCCTGAATAAAATGTATGTTTTTGTGACGAAATCCAGACTAACCTCTGTTCGATATTCAACTTTCATTGTAATCTTGAAGATTCAGGCTGATCTTGCTCCCAGACAGCACATTTTGATAATGCCTCAGCTGCACAGCTGGCCCATTTCCAGTAAAAAACACAGTGGTTCTGGTTGAGTTGTGTCTGGAGTTCTGGATTCATCCTGATCATAGGTCAGAGGAGACTGCTGCTCTTAATTCTCTCTTCTGTGTGAATAGCTGCTGAAATCCCTCTAACAGGCAACATAATATCAGGAAGCCTTCCATAAAACTTCAGGAGAATTTCAGTTTAGAGCTAAATGCTAAGATTCACATGGATTTCAACCCTGATGCTTGCTCTCAGCTCCCAGGCAGCAGTCATATACAGTTAGAACATAACATGGTCCTCAGAAAAATTCACTGAGTTACTGCTGTGGTATTTTCTTTAGATGTTGGGCCACTGCCCTGGAAAAATATGGAGCCCCTCCCCTATCTGACAATATCTGCTGGTATACCTTGGTTGAGATATCCATGCAGAATGGAGTTTTACTATGGTTCCCACCAGCCTGCCTCCATTCCCCAGAAACCTGTGTTTCTGAAATGCAAGAAGTTGGCACCGCTTCCATTTTCCTATTCCTTCATATCTGAGTTTTAATCCGTATCCATCAGTACTAGAAACATTTATTTTAATTTTTTTAATGCTTATGCCAAGCCTAAATTAAAACAGAAGTGTCAACTTGCACTGGGAAAAACGGATGTGAACCGTACCCTCTACAAGGGGTTTCACAGATGTCCTGACCAAGGACTGCAGTACTCTGGGATGAACCAGATTGATCTGACAGAGCAACATGGACTGGACAAGAGATGCCTAGAAATAACAAAAAAATTAGGTGAAAATAGTGCTATATAGTGATATTTTACTCCAAACATTTTCTGAGCAATGAGGGATTTGTGGTTTTCCTGAATTCAGTGCAAGTCCTCTGGTGTTTCATAGTCTTCTTTGCCATGGTGCTGCCCAGTAAAATACTGAACAGTGTCTTGGGAAAAAAAAAAAACAAAAAAAAGCAACAAAAAAAACCCCAAAACAAAACAAAAAAAACCCCGAAAACAATACCCAGTGTCCTCCGATACTCAGAACTTAATAACCCACAAATGATGGACCACCTCAGCCTGCTTCAAACATGTCCCAGGTGGTTTCAAGTGGTCCCCTTGTGGGAGGGGATGGATAACAAACAGTAATTTCTTCATCTTTTCCATCAAAATTTTGTCTTCATATCCACAATATCCACTGACTACTTTGTCTTTTTTTTTTTTCCTGGGTAAAGAGTCCTATTTTGATTACCCTTTGCACAGACACTAATCCAGACTACTGACAATATCTATTGCTCTCTCTGTATCATCTTCAGCTCTGTTGAGGTGTTTTTTCTGAGGCAGGGAAACTCACACTGTCCAAAGGTGCTGACACACTATGGATTGATCAAGGAAAAATTATATTTTCTTTTCTGTCCTCTAATCCGTCCATAACAATCAGGCATTTGAACTGATATTTCTCATTGAGCTATCTCTTACAACCCCAGATATCAAATCTGTGTCATAACTCAGCTTTGACATCACTGAAGATATGATGCTGAGCCTGTGCATAGCAGCCCAGATTACATGGGTTATCTTAAGAGTGGGCAATGTGAAATTGCCTTTAATTGCCCTCCATGAGCACTACAGACAGCTGCAGAATTTTGCTCTGAAGTGCAATCAAAGCAAACCTGCTCTGAAAGAAATATTCCTCCTGGCCAGACATGGAGGAGAGACTGAAAAGTTATTGGAGTCTCCTCTGCTGCCTTGTACCTCCGTGACTTTCACCTGCAGTTGTGCTGCTATGGATCCAGTGGCTGCTGAGCCCTGGCAAGCAGCCTCAGTCTTGACTGCATCCATGCACAGCTCTGGTCCCCACAGGCAAGAAACAAGAGGGCATAGCTCAGGACAACCAGCTGCCTGGGATGGAAGCTCTCAAGGCCCATAGGCTACATGAACACATCAGCTGTGGAGGAAAAACAAGCAGAGGTCTGGGTGCAAGGTCCAACCCTTCACAGGTCAGATTTGTTGGAGCACTGTGCTGGAGAGATCTGCCTGCCATCTCTCCTGGTGGGGTTCAAGCGCCTCTTCTGCAGCCAGGTCCTACATAACCCATAACCCACAACTCACTTTATTCCCCTCTCTGTTCAACAGTCTCACTCCTTTTAAGTGCTTCTATGAACTCACTGCTTTAACCAGGATCCCCACCAGGCTCCTGCATCATGCTTCTGCTCTTCTGAGGAAGGGAGGTGGGAGCTGGGAGGACAACAGCAAAGCTATGCTCCTCTGTTTTTCCTGGATGTCTTTCATTCACCCTCAGCTGGGTTTTCTCCCCATTCAGAATAACTAGCATTCTTTGGGGCACATTTCTCCTCACAAATCTCAAGGAGACGGAAGCACTGCAGAGCTGCCACTTCACTAAAGAGTGCGTTATTCCAAGGCTAAGATCTTATTACAATTCCCTTACTACAGCAACACATTTTTTCCGTTCCTTTTCAAAACCTCAAATGTTGTTATGGCGTCAATGGTAAAGAAGTTTCGGCTTGCTTGGATTTCAGTCTCCTGGCCTTGCATGGAGGGGAAACATTATTTCTCTAAATACATGAACCCTTGTGCACACACACACTTGCACGCTCCTAGACCCCAATCTAGCAATAGGATCTGCTCAAGCACAGCCTTCTGCCTGTCTGGAGTTGTGTTGAATGTAAATCAAGCACATCTGACAGATCAGACTCTTTTAATGTGGTGCTTTGGTAATGTTGCTACTGTTGTGATCCAGGAAAACAGCAGCATGGATCAAACCCAGCCAGTCAACTGTCCCACTGTTGTGGCAAAGAAGATAAAGTTAGTAGAGACCCAAATGATGCAGTAGGGACCCTGTATACATCCAGGTCTCTACTTTCAGCCTGGTGGGGGAACATGTGGTTTGTGCGCCCCACTGCAAGGTGGGAGGTGGGATGTGGTGGTGGGAGGTAGAAACCCAGAACTCTTGCTGCTGCAGTCTAAGCAATCAGATTCCATCATGGCACAGAGACACAGAAAAGCACCTGCTGGCATGCTTCCTTAACCCCCTGGGCTTCTACTCTCTGCTTATGTAAGATGGGAGGGAGCTGAGGGGCACAGAAATTGGTACTAGCTTTTGGGAGAGATTGTGGTGCTGTGTCCTGTTGGGCTCAGTTTTGTGCCCTGCCTGCAGGCTGCACACCTTGGCCACTTCCATGGTGACTGAATGGGTCTGTCCCATCTCACAAGACCAGTACAAAAAACCAGCCCCACAGCCCTCCTCGATGCCTCCCTCAGCACCCAAGGCACTTGGTGCTGTCTCTGACACCAAAGCACCTGGTCACCTTCTGGCCTTCAGCACACTTTTTTCCTTCAGCAGTCCAGGGATAGGATGGTCTATTTATCTCACTTGAAAACAAGGCATGGAGCATAGTCAGATTGCTAATGTTTAGGTGCCTGAAGATGCAGATATGTGTCCGGTGGAATTGGGAAGCATGTGGAGGCACTTCCCTACCACTGAGCTTGAGCCAGGTCCCACAGTGGGCTGTATGCAGGAGGAATTGGGAAGAGTTTATAACAGACTCTGTTGATGAGACTGTCAAACTCCTCTATGCACTCCAAGAACAGCTTGTTTCCCACCAGTGAAGATTGTTATTCTCACACTGTTGTTTCGCAAGTTCTGTTTCCAGCAATGCCTGATCACAGATAAGAGAAATGCAGTCTCAATATGTACATCTTGGGCTTTGTTCATCCAGGACCAGCTAGGCATTGTGGTGGCAAGAATGACATTTCACTTCTTTCTCCACAGCTTCATTTTCTTCCACTCAGACTTGAGTTCACAACAACACTGCAAACCACTGGAATGGGGATAGGATAATCCTCTGATCTGGAATCAGTTTCAATCTTGCCACATCTATCTAAGGTACTGATATGATTCAAAAACACATCTGCATTTCTTGCAGTTTGCACTCTACTAGTGGATTCCTGCAGGCTCTTGGCATTGCTTAACACCTCTCACAGGAACAGTAACCAAGCCCAGCTCTCCCAGCTTCAGAGCATCTAGGATGCCTTGCCAGAGCAGAGGGGATGAATGAGATGACTGGGAGTTGTCCTCTCCATGACTGCCATAACAATAATAATCTCACCAGAGAATTCAGCAGTGTGGCATTAAATCTGTGGCAGGGCAAGAGACCATTGCTACCAATAATTCTGGAGCCCTAAGAGATGAGTACTTGCAGAAAGAAACACCTGCAAGAATCTGAATCTCAATCATAATTAACTTTTCTGCAAATTAAATAAAGAAGAATGACTGGACTCTGGTTCCCCCACTCTGAATAACAAAGGTTTGGAGATTGGCTGGAGCCTACAGAGAGGGGTGACTGTTTGGATTTGATCTGGATTTCATCTCATATAGGTTAATCAGATTCTGGAGGTGAAGGAAAGATAAAACAGAAATCTTGTATTTTGAGATAATTTTCACTGTTCCTGTGAGCCTTACAGTTGGATATAACACCCTAAATTAATAACTGCTGGAGTGATCTTTGCAAGGATGGGAACTCTCTGGTGAATTAGAAGTCATTTACATAACTTGTGAAAACCTGAGTATTATTTTCTGCCAGTGCCAACTTGAGATGTAATAACTCAGACACAGGACAGCAAACCAGAGTGAAAATAAACCTATGAGGCAGGCATAAACTGTCATCCAGCATGGTCAAACAGCTTCTGTGTCCTCCTCCCCAACACAAAAATTAACCTGATTAAAGGCAGCAAAAACAGTGCAAATTTAGAGAGTTAAGTTGCAGTTACCTTGGAAGAATGGCCAGACAGGAATTGTTTAACCCAGCCCCTTGATCTGATTTCTAACAACACAAGGCAAAAAACAGTGAAAGCTGATATCCCTTTTATCATAAAAAACAGGCTCATTTTTTCTTCTCTGATTTAAGTGTTGCAAACAGGAGGAGGTGGGAAGTGAGCAGCTTTTGTTCAGTTGCAGGTTGCTTAAGTCAGCTACACTGAGCTGCTTTGTGCCTCCCTGGGACCAAGGCATGATGGTGGCACTGGAGTGGAGGTCCCTACCTCCCTTGCCCTAGAAGGGCAGCATCCACTCACCCTCTCTGCACTCTTCTGGTTCTTTATTTTATGGTTTCTAGGCACTTTTAGTGCCTAGTCCCTTTGGTCAAGGGTCATGTTCTTAGTTCATATGTCCTGTGACTGCTCCAGGACCTCCTTCTAATGGTGATGTCCCCTGGGAGACACTCAAGCCACCAAAACTTCCCCCAGGTACCCGCCTCTGTGACAAAGCTTTCATTTAGCCTGGAACTGAACCTTGAAGCCCTGCAATCTGGAAAGATTCAATGGTCCTCAGAAGTCAGGACATCCCTTCTCAAAACCTAACCCTCTGACTGGGAAAGGCAAGCTAAAAGCACGCCTGAGAAAGGGAGGAAAGAAGTGAAGACCTCTAGAGCAAAAGCATATTTGAGGGTTTCTGAGTGGTATTCCCTCTTGTCCTCTTTTTAATTGTTGCTGAAATTCTCTTAGCTAAATCCCTTCTGCCAGACTCATGCCTTGACATTGGTCTGCCATACCTGGCCATCTGCTCTGTCTGACCTCCTGCCAAGCAGATCTGATCAAAGAAAACTATTTCTGCTGTCCTGCTAGGCACATTTTAACAAATCCAGCATACTGGGAGAGAATATCTCCTTACACCATGTATAAATACTCCCAAAATACCTGGGAGTATAATAAAATATCTGTGAGCCTCAAGGGGCAATGCACGGGGAGAGAAGAGAGAGAGGGGTTGGCTTCCCCAGCTGAATCTCAGAACTAATCCCCCAAGAGGAAAAACCCTCCGTAGTGCTCATGAAGGCTGTTGTTGGCAAACTTTGCACAAACAAGGCTCCAGCAGACACTGCCACAAGGGTCCTCAGTGTTTCCCTCAGCCCGTGTCTCTTGTAGCTGAGGAGCGATGCGATATTTGAATGTGAATGGCGGGCACTTGTTGGCCGAGAAACGGGCATTAATCACCTCTGAACCGCAGCTCCAGCAGCTTCCAGCCTCTCTGCAGAGCTGTTCAAGAGTAAGGAGGGGAAAGTGGACTCAGAGGCCAGCCCTTGGCACGGCAGAGGTGATTGTGGCAGGGGGAAATGGCTGCAGCAATCAGCCAGGGGGAATTAGGTTCATAGGCTCTCCAAGACCTTTAGGATTCCTCTCCTTCCTATTATTGCTTGTGACAGAGTTGATAAAGCACCCCAGAAAAACCACCAGGCAGCCATTAGCAGACGTCAATCTTTCTAATCTTGGTTTTGGCCTTGAGTGATCGAGACCAGGTTGGCCATGGAATACAAATCAAGAACACGTGAGTTTTGGGAAGAACTCAATCCAGGCAGCAAGCTGTGTCAGAGGAATAATAACTCTTAGCCAAACCAATGTGTATCAGACCTGGCCTTCACAGCACAGTCTCAAACTGGATTTCTAGTAAATATAAATCAGCGCAGCTCCACTTAAACATGGGATTCTACATACCAGAAAAAGCTAGCCAGGATGTCAGAGATGGCTTAGTGCTGATGCCACCAACGATAGGATTTCAAATGCTGCTGGGCAAAGCAGGCATCCACCCGACAATCACATACCCCAAACCCCTTGTTAGTAAAACCCTCTGGATCTTGGATACCACCTAAGTTCCAGGCTTCTTTCTCCTGAGAAGACTTTTCATCATATGGCCCACTTCAGGGAGGGCCACTGGTCTCTCATCTCTGTGTCTCTGCTGTGGTCACATCATGGTTTGCCAGTGGGTTCCATTTGGTCTTCCTGGCAAAGACCACAGCCTCTCAGATTTTAGAAAACTCTTAGCTTATATGCATCAATGAAAAATACACAGGTTAATTAAGAGCTTGAAGTGTTTCATCAGTTCATTATCAAATGTTACTAACACTCCTTTAAAAATAGGTATCTTGTGTAAGGTAAGGAAGCCCAGCTCCTACCAGAGCAGGTTTTTATTACTGGCAGACTTAAAGCATAAGTCTTTAATAAGGCTGCATACAGCTAGGACTAATACACTCATGTCTCAGTGGAGCTGCTTCCCAGATGCTGACAAATCAGACAACTTCTTCTTTGGCTCAGAGATCCTATCGAAGTAGTAAAAGTGCTTCCACATGTTCATTATGTAGTGCAGGGTTGCTGTGTGGTTATTAATGTATTTGCTGTGCAGAGCAGACCCTGGCCTGTCTAAAACCAGGGTCTCCCCTCACCGCTCTGTGTCTGTCTCCAGCAGCATGGCTTCTGATGTGGAGAGAGAGAAGACACAATTTTCTACCCCATGAAATGAGTCAGATTCTTTAATCACTTCCAGTCATTTTGTAATCCTTAGATTTAGGGCATACAATATTCTAAGTTAAGCAGAAAGGGTCTGCAAAGGTTAAAAACAATAAATCAGAAGACAGGAAAAAAAGACTAAAAAATTTAAAGGAAAGGCTGTACAGGACTTGAAATAACCATTTGATGGTGCTGAACAAAGTGAGTTTGGTGACAGTTTGATGGAAAGAAGTATTAAGTAAGAATGTGCATCTAAACTCACTCCTCTGTAGTTGGTTGGTTTTTTTGGTTTTTTTCAGGTGTTGAAATTTGCAGCAGAAATGTGGCAGTAACTCAGCAGCAAATGTACCTTGTACAATGGTGATAACTCAGTCCCAGCTTATGGCTGTCTGAGCTTTGTTCAGGGCTTGTGATAAAAAACTGATAGGAAAGCTGACCTCAATTATTCATATTTCTGATTGCAACTTCCTTCATCAGCCTGGACAAGCCCAGTAACCTCTGCACCCCAGTTTGCCCCTAAGCCGTGCACCTGTGGCAATTATAGAGTTTTAATGTGGACACTTCTGCACCAAGGTGAAATATGAGCATGAGGGGTGGCAAAAGCATGGTCTTTCAAATGGCCTTCAAACCCAGGAAGGCTTTGCATTGTAAAATATGTGGGGTACTGCAATGCTGGTGAGACCACTTGTCTTGCAGCCATGGCCATGGCTGAGAAGACAGGGCACCACTACCTGGGGGGCTGGATCTGCTCCTGATGGTTCATGCAACCTCTTTTCAAGCATTAACTGCTAAGAAAGGGGAAAAAGGCAGATACAGAGGGGCCATGTAAAAAATAAACAAATCTGAACCCCTGTGACAGAGAGCAGGATTTTCATGGAGGTGTGTTTGCCAGAGAGGCTCACCCTGTTCCCATCATGTTTATTTGCAAAGTAAAGGTGAAACCATTGAAATAACAGCCTGATGTAGAGTGCATCAAAATCAGTGGAAAGACTCACACAGTACTCAGCAGTATTTGGCTTAAGTCATAAAAATGTCATGCTCACAGTGCCGTTTTACTTCTCTATTTTACAGCATTTCCCAGACAGGAATGGTGTCCATCCTTCACACACCACTGGATGAGAGAGGGAAAGCTGTACATGACTAAACAAAGGAATTGGTTAGGAGGGAAGAGAATTGTTGCAGGCTGACCTAATTTGTAACTTCAGGTCAACACAGTGTGTTAAGAGTCAATGAATAACTTGGCTGGGAAAAAGAAAATTAAAAAATAGTTGTTCAGATATATTAAAAATAAAATGTCTCATCTGAAAAAAGGTCTTTAGATGAATACCTGTGTTTGCCTTACTTTAAAGGTTAAATATAATGTCAGGAAATTAACATTTAGTTTGGGGTCAGATTTTGAATTAGTTTGCTTCTGCTTTGGACGAATTTCATCCAATTTTTTTTTTTCAAGTGTTTCATTTCACTGTGAAAACAACAAAGCCAGTTCTGTTTCAGGACAACTCCAACTTATATTTTCTGTTCCGAGCTTTTAGTTCTGTGGCCACACTAGAAAAGTAGCTATTCAGAGCATCTTAATTATAGATGTAACCACAGTCATCTCAGTGCCAGTAATGAGGAGATAACTTCTTGGACCATACTGACTGTCAGTACAGTAGAAAGCCAGTGCTGTGCATTTCAAATTTACTTAACATTTGCTTATAAATCCATTTCTCCTTCTCCTCTGCTATTTTCTCAAACATTAATACAGTGGAATAAAAGCATCACAACATCCTACAGAGAAGGACAGTGGAAGATTTGGAAATACAACACCCACAGACCCTTCCAGGAAAAAAGCAAACACCAAAGAAAGACTGACTGAGCAGATCTATATGTACATTCTTTCTTAGAAACTCTTAATATCTGACTACAGCCCCTCATTTCCCAGCCATCAACTGCTCCTTTCAGGGTTTATATTAACATGCTGATAAACACACAAATCATAGAAATGAAAAAGATGCAATTGCCTTGCAAAACTTATAATCCTGTACTCATCCTCAGCCTCCCAGTGTGTGTGCAAAGGTTTTCAGCATAGAGTAATCAGCAGTGTGAGCACATCGGGCACCTTCTTTCAGAGCTGTCTCCTGTGTCTGTGATGCTCTCTGTGAAGGCAGGACCCTGCCAAACCCACCAGCAATAAAGCCCATAAAGGATCAGTCACTTGTCAGCTGGCAAAGACAGAACAGGTTTTCATCTCTATTTTTCCATGCAAAAATAGCTGTGTTTTTAAAAAATAAAAGATAAGCACACTGACATAGGGAATGTGAGAACAGACTCCTCGGTAATCTCCACTGCATGTATGGATGCTCAAGACACATGCTGGGACAGGATGATAGCACAGGGCTGCAGCAGTGGCTTGATTTTTTTAGTAGCTTCATTTGTAATCAGAAAAGGTATTATAGAATGAGATATTTATTCAACTGTGAAACTGCTGCCATATAAAAACACTGACAGATCTATGTAGTGCTAAATTTAATTCTTTTTGTGTTGGCTTGTGGATGTGTTGAACACGACTCTTGCCATCCATAACTGCTAGAGCAGTAAGCAGAGGCACAATGTGTTTTGGAAGAGACAGGATCCTTTAGGCTCAGGAAGGTCTAATTATCAAGCTGAGAAGGACATTTTATCCACAGCAGGTCAGTCCACAATTGCTTTCTTTAGGAGCAGTTAGTGCTGGTTGCATTGCACCCAATGGCCAGAAGCTCTGACCACTGGGCTAGCACAGGCAGGTCTGATTCAGAATGGAAGTGATCCCACTGCATATGCTCAGCTCTTCTGAAGCAGAATATCCCTTTTAATATAAATTTTTCTAAACATTTTGTTGTGGGATTAGGGCAGTATTATTCTTTGGACTTTGTAGGGGAAAAAAACACCCTCGCTTCTGGCTGATTTCTAAAGTTTATTAAGAACATAATTGAAAACCTTCTATACTAAAAAATATTTCACCAGAGATTGATAAGGGTGTGCAGACTAAGGATAAAGGCAAATTTAATCACTGCTTTTATTATTCTGTTTTCCTGAGTAGGGTAATTTCCCATCATCCTGAGTAGCTTAAACAGCCACAAGCCTGAAATAGTGATGATGGAATTTCCTGGGAACAAATTAATGTTGAGGCACTGGGATATTACAGTAATCGTGTGGTAAAGGAATGTGCCTTTTACCACACGCCTCCTTCACATTGATGTATATTTTGGCTAATACCAAGTGTCACTTGCAAAATGTGCACCATGTTGTGGCCCGTGTTTTTCTGGCCTCTCCCAGACCGAAGCAGGGAGCCCTATTTCATGTTAGTCACTCCTGATCGTGGTCCTGCAGCTCTTTCCCATGCAGGCAGAGCTCCCACTGATTTCCAGACGGGCATGTACAAGTTAGGGCTGCTGGATCTGTCCCTGACATAGTAAAAATAGACAGTTACTTGGTTGTTTTCATTAAAAGGAGAGGAAGGAGAGCATTATATAACAGGAGGGTTTTTGGGGGGAGCGCTGGTTTCTTTAAAACCTAAAGTGATAGCTGCTTTCCCTGACTGGAATTGGCTCTGCAGCAGGGCAGGAAAGCTGGGCTCTTGCCATTGCTGGAGAGCAATGCTCTTTTCTTTATTAGCGGACAATAAGCCACATTCAAGACATGCTAAAGAGCTGGAAGACAAGCAGGCAAAGCAGAGCAATTCAAAGTGAGCGCTGCTGCTTGGGAGCCTGGTGTTTGAATTTGCCTGCGAGGGAGAGGCAGACACCACTGAAGACGCAGCAGCTCTTTGCCAGTGCTATCAGTACTAGTGAGAATCTGGAGGCACCAGTGGAGTGGTTTAATTGATATATGTGCTAACTGCTTGCCTGTAGTAGGCAGAAGTCCTGCAGGACTGGGGCAACTGAGTGAGTGCAAAAGGCAAGGCACACCTGGGAAAAAATGGCATTTTTTAGGGCAGTGGGAGAAATTTAAGGACCTCGCAGCAAGTGAAGAGAAGGGGCTGGAGGTTTTGCTGCTGGGAGTTTGGTCCCTGTGCCTTGTTAGAAAAGAGGATCTCAGTGCTTGCAACCTCTGTCCTGGCTCTGGGTACCATCAGCTGTCCCCTCACGGACCACAGCCAGGTCTCACCTGCCCAAAGGATATTGCCACAGCCCTGCTGACAATACATGAGCAGCTCAAAGGCTGCTGTCTTTGGTGAGAGAAAATATCTTGAAGAGAGTGAGAGCTGAACTTATTCTACTACATCCCTAGATCTTCTCCTGGCTGGCTCCTGTCCTGATCCATGTATTCTTGGGAGAGATATGGAAAGGCACAACTCCCCAAATACTTGGAGGTATTTACTGGAGCTCTCCAAATACTTGGAGGTTCCTCACCTGTGGGTTCACAGCAGAGCTCCATGCGCTGTGGGACATGGGAGCAGGTCTGCAGCATGGCCATGGAAGGGTGCTGGCACACCCTGAGCTGGCTGCAGGCCTCTCAAAGGATGCCAGCCCTCTGATGACACCACGCTGCGTGTCCTCAAAAGTCCTCAGAGTGAAGTATTTCACATTGTGCGTGCATTGATTCCAAGTCTAGTTTTTCTATTGTTTTCAACAGAATTTGGTTTTGGCCACAAGGCCCTGAATTAACATAGTGTTGAGCCTGGCAAGTCAAGAGAACTAGAACACCTGATTAGGAAAAGGCATTTTTAAAAAACTATTCCCTGCCTGCAAGACTTACATGTAGAGTTGAGTTTAAAAGAACAAAATGCTGTCACTTTTGTGGGACTTCAGCAAATCCTGATGTGCTTTGAAGAGCACCCAGCTGTGGGCTCCAAAAGCAGACCCACTTCCGAGTGAAATACAGAATATTCTCACTGTGAACAATAGGTTGTGTTCATTCCTTGCGCCAGTTTTATCACAATATTGGGGTTCACAACCTGCAAAGGCAAGGATAAGTATCAGAGTCTGGGTGAAGGCCATCTGAAAAGCTTCGTTTTAGAATGATCACTAAATTAAAAAAAAACACAGCAACCTACAAAAAAGAGTATTTCAGCAGTGAGACATTCATTTTCAACATTGAGCCACGGGGCATTTCTCACATGTAGTTTCAAATGAAAAAAAAAGAGAATTGTTGGCACAGCCTTTTCTCCAGTGGTTCCAGAGGAGTAATTAAACAGGAGCCACTTGGAGCCCACTCGGGGGGATGCATGCACCATGATCTTGGAGTAGGAAGGACTCAGTGCCTGCCTGCTTGCCTCTGTGTGTGTGTGCACATTAGGGTTTCTTCTTTTTTTAATCACATTTGTGCATTATTTTCCTGTGTGTCCATGGCACCTTATTTCAATGAACAGTTTGAAAGGCATATGCTGTTGAGCAAAGGGGAGAGAAACTCTCCTGATCTTTTTTTTCTCTTGTCTCAGTGAACATGCCATTTTTGATGCTTTTCCTAGGACTTCTGTGACCTATGCTTTACACCACCTGGCTGGTTTAATTCATGAATCCTCTATTAATACGACAGGCTCTGCGAAGGTGACTAAAATGTTAAGGAGACAGATGTCATCAATATCTCTCAAGGGTAAATACTTGAATTTTGCTCCCTTTTTGTGTGGCTGGTCTCTATTCTCATCTTGGCACTGTGGCTGAGCCACTGAGACTAATTCATTTTTGTTTCTCCCTCAGATGCTCTGGATGAATGCTAATCATAATTTTAACAGTGCCCTGATCTTTCCTCAAGTGTTGAAGACTTTCTTTTCTGTCACTCCTGCTGGAGAAACCCCATCTTACACAAATGAGCAATGTAGTTGTAAACATCCTTATAACTCATAAGTAGTCACAGGCTGCTTTTTACTGCTACCAGGGCACAATTTGTCCTTCAGGCAAGAAAATAATTCTTTGCTAAGGGTATTGCTAGCTCCATGCTGAGTCAGCTCAGCATCTTGCTCTTACAGAGATCTCACCTGGAAAAAATATCTCAGGGTCTGATGTGGCTGTCCCAGTGGTGACTAAAGTGGAGACTGGACTAAGGTCTGGGGTAGATACAGCACAGGGAAGGGAGGAAGGGTCCCAGTGACACAACTACATTGTTTAAACAAGAAATGGTCATCACTGGAGGGGCAAAAGAGAGGATGATGATCTCTGGGATGGTCTCAGCATTAAGTGGGAGATATTACAAGCAAACTCAATGTTCTGCCTGTGCTTAGAAAGCAGAAAAAGCAAGGAAATGAGTGAACCTCTTCTCTTCATTTCCTTGCAAGCTGCTTAGTGCTTTGGACCACAGTTAAACTGCCTGGACTGAGCCCATGTAAGAAACCAGATGTCAAGCCCAGATCCAGCCATGCTGTTGGCTCCAGGACACAATTCATCTCTGAGTCCAAGCTGCACACCGTGGGCCTGTTCTGGTCTGAGCATGCTGCACTTCTCCTCCCAGACAAAGCCCCATATCTGTGCTGTCCACATCATATTTATCCTTAGGAGACCAAACCACGAAGATTGTTTCATCTTTGGAAAAATCCTCTTTTGCAAACGGGCATTGTGCTGGTCTCATCTCTCCTTTCACACTCCTTCCCAAGGCAGTTACTTGTCTGCTGTAATTTACTCTTTAATGCAGCACTTTCCTATTCTGTGAGACAACAATCATGAAGCATTTAAATTCCAATTGAGTAGGGCTGGAGTGCAGAGGGGCTGCGGCTTGTGCAGTGAGGACAATGGGAACCTGAGACAGGGGACACCAGTTCAAGGCCCCCCAGGAAGGAAGGCTACAAGCTTCTCCCTCACATTCCCATCTCCCTAGAGATGTAAATCAAGAAAAAGAAGGGAGGGGAAGAGGAGGAGGGGGGTGTTTATAGAAAGAAAAGGGAAAATGGATTGAGTTGTGCTGAATTCTAAGACAAGGATCAGCTACACAAGAGAACTATTGAATAGCTGTGAAATCTGGAATTGAGCCATCAAAAAAGCTGCTGAGCTGCATGTGAATCAGGTTGATTGTTTTTGAGAAGCACCTGATTTTTTTTTTTTTTTGCCCCTCTCTCTCTCCCAGGCTCCGTGCTTAGCCTTGGAATTTGAACATGACTGCTGACGTGCTAAACTGCTTTTCCTTAAGATAGAGACATTTTAGGGACTAGGAAAGGAGGGAGGGCGGGGGAGCATCTCTCTGGATGTGAAGGCCGTGATACCCGGATTGTGAGCTGACAGGTTCCCCACTGCTCTGGGGAATGGCATCGAGGAGTTCCCACTGCTGGCAGAGACCAAGCAGGAAAAGCAAAGAGCTGTAACTCCCTGGGACAAGGAGATCCAAGGGCTACTGGCTACCCTGTAGCCAGGCTGCAAGTACATTTTGCCAGCTCTTTGCCAGGTTTGTGCTCTCAGGAATACACATTTCCTATCATGTCTCCCAGGACAGAGACAGCACCTATTTCCTGCTGAGTGGTCCCTGCTGGACCTTGGGAAAATGAATTGCAAAAATTTAATACTAAACTTATCTGCACGATGTCTGATTCTCTCATGCGCAGTAGTAGAGTTATAATTCCCTCTGCAGCATTCACTAGTGAGGAAAGCAAAGCACAGACATGTTAAGATGCTGTTTCCCAAAGAGAACTGTGATTCCACAGTGGCCTAAAAAGGCACACTGAAAGGAAAAAAAAAAAAAAAAATAGTAAGGCTGCTTTGACAAATCTAGCAGTTTGCCTAGGGTTATGGAACGAGTTGGGATTGCAAGAGTGAAACCTTGCCTTTCCTCACTTGGTATGTCTGAGAACCATCTCTGGTTTAATTTATTATTATTGTATTGCATTATTGTGCAATTTTATTGCATTAAAAATCATGTGAATAGAGCCATGGTGCTCTGCAAATAGAGAGTAACACAGAGCCACTGCTCCAAGGAGTCATGTTAAACTGCTTCCAGATTTGACTCAAGAGACCTACACTCTATTACCTTATGCAGAAAACATCCACATTGTTTTATTGTTGTTTATTTACTGAACACTGAGGTAAGCATTGAGCTGGGAGAAGTTGCACAGTCTGGACAGTTCTATCACACTTGAGCTCTTCTGCAAAGGGATGGGCTCCTGTGGCCTCTTCCCTCTGTCGTGGTGCCCAAGCTCAACCCCACCCCACAGCCTCTCTGCCTCTCCAGAAGAGGTTGACAAGACTCAGTTTCCTCCCAAGCCTTGGAGGGGTGCTTTGACCCCGTAGGCCAACTCTGCCTGTAGACCACCCTTCTCGTGCCCATGCTGGTCACACCAATGGCTGAGAAGCTCTGGGTACCTCAGAGCAGCCCTGAGGTTGGTCTCAGTGCCTCCTTTCCCCCACAAGGGCATGTGTAGCATCCACACAGCAGGCCAGCACCAGGACGAGCTTCAATAGCAGCTGGCAGCCACAGCAGCTCAAAGCAGCCAGAATGCTGCTGTGCTGTGTCTGCAGTGACCCTGGGCACACCCAGAGGAGCCGTGGCTCGGGTCCAGAGATGGGGAAGGCACTGTGCAAGAGGGAGCGTGGCATAAAGAAAAAGGGCAGGAGCTTTTTCTCCTTTTAATGCCTTTATTAGCGATCAGCTCAGGGTGGGGGCCCGATGGGTCGCACACACACACAGCCGCTGCTCCCAGAAGTGACACACAGGAGGAGAAAGGCAGCTTTGCCCACATAAACTCAGGCAGAGCTGGGGCTTCTGTCCCCACGGGAGCACCAGGAAACAGACACAGTGCATTGATCTAGGATGTCCCTCTGACTGAGTACTATTCACTTAGGGCAACACAGCCAAACACAGTTCTAGTCAGGGTATGCTTACTTGAGGTTTTCTCAGATTGGTGCTGCTGTTCTTACTCTTCTATCACATGTTGGTTCATGATTTTGGGAGTCTGACTTAGGCCAAATGCCCCTGATTTGCCTACAGTCCGTGCACAAGGACTTCTGGGAGCAGCATGTGGGCCGTAACAAATGTAGCTTCTGAAGATTCTGGGTACATGGGGATACAAACATGAAACTGGCAAACACAGACTAGAGGAACAACTGGGGAATTAGCAATTAACATTTAACAATGACTGATAACAGGCAACCACAACATTAAAAACTCTTACTGAACGAGAACAAGCAGGGAATTTTGTTCATTACAGGCACACCCTGCTCACACAGCCCCGACCCCGGGCTCCAGAGAGCAAAAGGCTCAATCTTCCGGGGGTTCTTTCTTTCCTTTCAACGCAAAAGACCCTCTCATGGGGTGAAATATGCTCCTGGTAGGGGGGAGAGAAGGAAATGCCCCAGCATCCCTTCTCAGCCCCCTGTGCGCTCAGGCCCCGGGCAGGCCCCAGCATCCCCGCGCTGGTTATGGACGAGGTGTGACCCTGAGAAAAAGGTCCCACCGTGCCCAGCCCTCCTCCCACCGGGCGAGGGGACTCTGAAAAGCTCCTGGCGGCGGTGACTCAGCTCCGGCGGGAGGTCAGGGGCAGCGGCAGGGCAGCGGGAGGGCAGGCTTTGTGCACCAGCCACTGCTGCCCGCCGCAGACCCCGGCCATTCACACGGGGCCCGCTACGGGCCCATTGAAGTTGGTGAAAAGGCTCTCAGGGATGTCAGGGGCTTTGGGGCTGAGCCCTCAGCGTGCAAAATTAGATCCACATCCTCTTTAACTCAGCAGCTCTACGGGATCCAGGAGCGCCCAGAGATGCCCAGGCTGAGCACTCTGATGGGTGCAGGAAGCATCTTCCCTTGCCAGTTGCTAAAGCACTTCAGTTGTTTTTGTTTGGTTTTTCTTCTTCTTTTTTTTTTTTTTTTTTTTTTTTTTTTTTTTTTTTTTTTTTTTTTTCAGGGGGAAAAATAATTAACCTTCACCTCAGGTCTCAACTCGCATAACCACAGATGAGATTCTACTAATAATTTGCTTGCTTAAGTGACTCATAATAAACACTGTTAGTTTACTTTTGCTTTGAGAGCAGCTGATCTTTGGAACAAACCGCCCACAGGCGTAAAATCATGTCACCCATTTGCTAATTTAACCCCCTGAGTGCTCACACATCTGCAGACCCTGCTAAACTGCTGCTTGCAGGAAAGCCTGAAGTCTGGCAAATTATATCAAGTGTGAAATAATATCCAGGGAGGATGAGAACCCTTCTTCACCTGTCTTAGCCTGGGATGTCTTTGTTCAGGTCAGTGTCCCCCACACATGGGTCCAGGGATGAAGGTGGAGGCAGGGACTACCTGCCGCATCCAAAACTGCTGACCAGATATTTATTTGCATTTTCTGAGGTAGCATGTTTTCCATATGACAAGTTCTCCTGAGGATCTTTTTATCCATTAATTATAGATGAGCATGCTCAGCCTTGATTCCCCCTTGGGCAGCCTGAATCTCAGCCTGACGGTGTTTGGAAGGCACCAAGACTCACCGTGACCTCATGCTGAGCACAGGATCCTCATGGGACACCACAGAACTAAAGCCAGTCTCAGGAGAACACATTGCTGGTGTAAATAAATAGAAACAGGGTCTGTTTTCACAGAGCAGACTCTTTTCCCTCCAAAGCACAGGTTGGGGTGCTGTCCCTCACTGCCTGCACAGAGCCCTGGCTCTGTGATTTACCTGGACGTGGCTGAGGCACACAGACCAAGCTCAGGAGGAGCCCCACAGCATTTCATGACCCCTCGTGCAACACAGAGGTGACAAGCACATGCTAGCCTGCGTGTGCAGCTGCATGTGCCAACAATGAAACACCCTCTCATCTGCAAAGTGCAACCCAGGCACTCCTGGTGTTGTGGCCGTGGTGAGGAGGGACTGTGCCCTGTTCTGCAGGTGGAAATAACTGAGCCTGAGCCAACAGAAGGGCTTCCCCAAGGTCATACAGAAAGCCTGCCAGAGCATGCCCTGTAATATAATTTAAACATCAAAACCCAGTCCATGGAGCAGGCAATTGCTCCTATGCTGTGTGCACATGTTCCTTTGCCCTCTGCGTTAGGCGCTCAATGCAAGGAAGGTTTGCAAGAGCAGCAAATTGGCCTCAGGCTGCTGAACAGCAGTTTTCTGTGGAGCTCTCAGACTAATACAATTTTTGGAAGAGAATTTTATTTCTCTTCATCCCCAGCTTATGGTTTCAGCTAAGCAAAAACCTGCTTGACCTAATTTCTCCACCTTGCTTATCAAAGGTCATGTTTACCAGGATTATTTTTGTCTTCATTGTAGGCACAGCTGGTAAACAACGTGGAGATTTTACAGTATTTAACTTTCTGATAGATTTATGGAGGCTCCCTGCCTGACTTCCTTTGCTTCTTTCAAAGCTATTGCACTCACCCTTCAGATGATACTGTGCCCTGAGTACCTTCAGGCCCAAAACCCAAGCTGAGCGAGAGAAAAGAGACATGTGTCAGCAATTATTCACCCTCCCTCCCCACAGCCAGCCCCAAACAACCACTCTGGATCATCTGCCTCCCACAGAGTGCTCATGTTAGGTCAGGAACAGCCCAGCCCTGCCCAGGTGCAGTGATGGGTGTTGCCAGGCTGCCAGCTGCAACCAAAGCAGAGGTAAGGTAAGATCCTACCACCTTCCCTGGGCTAGAAGCTGCATAACCTCCACAAGCCAGTGTGAAAAAGCTCTTCCTCCATAGGGAAAATGTTGAGGGCTGGGTCTGAGGCACCAGCCCTCACTGCCTTTTGGCTTCAATATGAGGGGGAAAGAAAAAAAAATGGTTTGCTGGTCCAGCAGTTTTCTAAAGAGTTTTGCACCCTTGGAAGCAGTAGCACACTGCTGGGAGAACACAGGAATGTATCTCCATCCAACACCAGGCCTCCTCACGGTGCAGTGGTGGTTGGAAGGGTTCAGGCTGGATTTTCCAAGTTGCAATGCCTCCCACTATTTGAATTTGAGAGACAATTTCTTCTGTCCCCCAGTCAAACAGCTCCAGTAGTGATAACAGGGGGCAGCAGTTCAGGTCTGGGGCTCCAGCCCTGCATGTGCCTGGTCACACCTGCTGTCAGAAGGAGCAGAGGGTATCCCTGTAGGCACCAGGTTTGCTTTGGAGTCTCTTAGCAGACAACAGGGGCACCACCCAGCTTCCCAGATGAAGATTCTTTCCCCATTCTTCCCCAGATAAAACCCTGGCTTTTGCAGCACCTTCCTCAAAGCAGTGTTTTCATCACCAGTTACTGAGGGAGGGCAGTTTGGGAGGTTCTGCTTTTGCCAGAGTGTTCATGCCAGCAAGGAGATTATTCAAATCCTCTCTCCTGAGGAGTCAAGCTGTGCTACATGCAGTCATTGCTTCTGCACCATGGTATTGATCCACAAGCAAAGTCAGTGACTCACAAGGAAATATTATTTCACCCACCAAACAATGGTCTAAATATACAGTATTCAGTACATTTTTTATCTTCTTTCCATCAGCCTCCACTGGGTAACATATCTTATTCAAACACCATGAAGTCATACTTCCCTGGTACAACCATTTTCAATTATTTATTGAACAATGGAGGTTGGAATGGACTGAGTCCTGCTATGGTCAATCATTTCTTATTTTTCTAATTGAGTCAGCAAAAGGTGGTATAGGTGTTTAGAGGTAACAACTTGTTAGTTACTGCTTTGGAAAGGTTTTGGACCAGGCTCCCAAAAAAAGAGCAATGCTTCTTCTTCAGAGGCACTACCCTCAGTAAAGGTAGTCAGTGGAAGGCTTTACTTTCCCTTTTGCCCTGAGGAAAAGGTGCAGGTCTGTACTTTTTTATACGCTTTAAGTCTGAGCTGTTTTGTTACATCTGTAATATGATGTAGTCAAAGAATATGCAGAAAAGCTCTGGAAATATCAGCCTCTCTACCTGAGGTTTCCAGGAACCTCAAAGAAAGCTCTCACCAGAGCATAGGGCAAAGTCCAAACCCACTGGTCTAGATTTCCTAAAACTGCCACCACAAATAAGGTGGTGGCAGTTTTAGGAAAATACTCTGCACAACCTGAGACAACCTTGTCACCCTCCCATGCCTTCATGCATCCTCCAGCAGCTGGAGAAAAGCTGAACTGGCAGCTCAGGTGGTAGATGTCTGCCATGACCAGACTTCCAGTTTCAGAGAGAAAACTTAAATGAGACACATGAAAAACTGTTTGTCTCTTTTTTTTTTTTTTCTTTTTTTTTTCAGTCCTCTCAGAAAATTCTGGCCAGTGATGAAAAAACCAGGCTTTTTTATTAGAAAATTCTGAAGCTTTCTGAGGAGCATAGCAGCCAAAAAGCATGGTCATTACTTCAAGATAGGAGTAAAGTCTTTTAAAGCAAAAATATTTATCAGTGTGAGTTAAATTCTTGGCTTTCAATAATCTACTAATTGCAATGGTAGGACAGGAGATGGGGCTTATTTGCTTCAGGGGTCTGCCCTGGCTTTTACAAGGAGATGGTGTAAATGAAGTTAAGCTGTAATTTGTGGATAATTGAGTGATCAGTGACAAATGTCCCTGTGACACACAACAAGCTGTCATGGAAAAAGTATGCTGCTACAGCAACATGTCACATGTGGTCTTAAACTGATTATTCTAAATCATCCAGTGTCTCTGCTCAGTGTTTGCTGAAGTAAAAAAAAAAAAAAAATCCCCAAATTCGACCTTTGCAAAGTATAAAATAAAATAAATAAAATAACATAAATAAAATAAAATAAATAAAAAAAAATAAAATAAAATAAAATAAAATAAAATAAAATAAAATAAAATAAAATAAAATAAAATAAAATAAAAGGCATCAGAGATAAGTTAGAGAAGATTTTGCTGCTGACCCAGGTGGACTCTGGTCAGGCAGCTGAACTGACCACTAATATGGATAAAGTGAGATGCTCACTCTCTTCTCTTGCAGAAATGTCATGCAAACAAACATTTTCAGGTCAAAAACACAGATGTGTAAAATAACCCAGAGAGAGAGTGTGGAGAGCTGGTGTGGCAGCTCCAGTTTGCACACACAGGCTGAGGGTAGCCTATAATCACAAACCTGAGCCTCCCCAAATATGCTCTTTCTGGAACATTGTGCCACAGAAAATTAATTGCATTCCAGCTCCAGGGAGCGTTAGCACTTCTCTGAATTCAGGGCCAGCCTAAGGAGCTGCCGTGCCCTAGGCAAAGAATCCAGCCCCCTCCTGGCCTTTGCCCCTTTCTCTCCAGGGCTGAAAAGGAAAAATTATAATAAATCACAGCCTTTAGAGACACCTACTAAACACTGACTGGAATATAAATGTATAAATAAAATAGGAACTAAACGTACTCATCTCAGCCCTTGATTGTGGCTTTTCTTTCCTTCTCACTTTCATTTCTTCTTCCCTTTCTTTCACCTTTGTTTCACACATTCTCCTCTCCCTACCCCCTCCCCCTCGCCTTCCTCAGTTTTTTCCCTCCTTTGTAGTCTTTTACTTTCTAGCTCCTTTCCAAGACTGTCCTTTCTCACCCTTTCTGTTCATCACTCCCTATTGGTAGTTAGATCTCTTTCCTTCTTCCTCAGCACTTTTTTTTTTTATTCTTTTCTCTTCTCCAAGAATGTCCTGAAGATAAGAAAGCAGCCCTCTGCAGAACAATCTGTATCTTTCAGAGATTGCATCCTTATCATTATTTTCCTTACAAAGAGCAGTTCCCATTTAAGATCCTTTATAAGTTTTCTCAGGACTGGCATTTAGGCATAAAAGAATCCAGAATCACTGGTTTCCTTTGGAAATTTTAGCATATATGTGGTGCTTTCTTTAGATAATATGTTACTTAGGAGCAAACCTGTTACCCTTGTGCGAGATTTCTGTGGCTGTGGAAGGTTCAAGCATACAGGTGGTTAAAAACTGATCTGTCTTGGCAAAAGGGCTTAGTTCTGGCCAATTTATACACTGTTATTCTTACAAGCTTGAGTTACTGTGAGTCATGTAGAGTGCAAGGAGTAAAAAAACTAATTCATGATCCTACCAGCTTCTCTATTCACAAGCTTTATCACATTAACCATCTAAATCTCTCTAACATGATATAACACCCCCAATGGGGATGAATTATGTCAACATAAAGTTGCTTATACTGCTTCAGTTACTCTGTCAGGGGAAGGGAAGGAAATGCATACGGAAGGTCCCTTTATGTTGAGGTGCCTGATTCTACCTGAGCAGCTGCAGCTATGAAAAGTCTCACACTGCTGGTCAGTACAGAAACTATCTGTAACAATCTGAATAGGAGGAAAAAACTATTTTGTGAATGAACAGTTCTGCAGCAGAGAAGCTGTGTGGTTTTTCTGGGATCCAGTGGTATCCTGTTGACATCTGAAGCATTTTATCTTTGTTACAACACCTTTCCAAGGGAAGAATTTTCTTCCTGTGTTTCCCACAAACTCCCTCCCCAGTATGTCCTTTTCTCACCTGCTGACTCCAACTTGCTCTGTGTGTCCTCAGGATTTGTGTTGCAGAGAAAGTGCTGGAAATAAAGAGGCAATTTTTGCTGCAGTTGATGTCAGGGTTAGCCCATCACAGCTCTGCTTCTGCATCCCTGGCTGTGTCGAGGGAATCTCCATGGAGAAGTATATGGGAGTTTGGGAAATCTGACATTGGTGCTTCCCCTTGCTCTATAACCATATATACAAAACACTGACATTGCTGATTTTTCTGCACCAGCTCTCCAGCAAACTTCCCCGGATGATGACTCGGCAAGTGTGGGCTGTCCTGGTCATGGAAGCTGAAAAATATTCCAGCAGCTGCTGTGGGGATATATCAGAGGTCTCAAGAAGAGAAATAAAGGGTTCAGATTTAAATATTGATCAAGGTTTTCCCTGGTAGGGTGAGACATAGTAAGCACCTGAGCTCAGGGTCATGGAGCTCAGTGCAAACTGATCCTGCCAGGAATGGGGCTGTGACTGAGCCTTAGGCATATTTCTGCAGTTTCTATTAGCTGTGGTCAGCTGTACCTGGAGGGCTGACAGAGACCCACTCCCTCATGTACTCATTTTTATGGATAGTGTATCAGATGTATGTTCCTGACAGGTTGCAAGCACATGGACAGAGATCCAGTGTGACATGCTGTGCCTCAGGAGAAGTGCTCTGCCTAACTCCCGACGTGACCGACCATATGTTCCTCCTTCTTAAACTGCTTTGCAGATTCTTTTCTCTGGCTCCAAATGAACTTCTTGGGGTTGGTGATGGCAGTGCACCTCCAAAGGCTTGCCATAGATTAGCAGTGAATTCAGACAAACCAGTGCAATACCACCTGGCACATACACATAGGATGTCTCCCATATGTCAGGGATAAAAAGTGTGATCTTATCAACTTCATGGAATCACAAATTTTTAAGGTATTTTTAAAGGTCATCTAATCCAGCCATCCTGCCATGAGCAGGGTCATCTTCATCTCAATCAGGTTCATCTTCCAGGGTTGCCCTGCTGTCTTTGATCCCTGCTCCATTCAAGTCAACAGGATATTCTGCCATCACTTTCAGTGAGCAGGGCTGGGAGTGCTCTTCTGACCAGAGTTAAATCCAAATACAGCATTGCTATTGAAAACAGGGAGACTTGTTTAAATTACTGAAAGCATCTTAATTCCTCATCTCTGTTTCTCAGATGGAATTTAATGTTCTGAGAAAATGTGCATATTTTCTCACCAGAAGAATAAACTTAATTGATCCTTTCATTTTTAACTCTCTGCCCGGTGGCAATCGGTCACCTCCTTGCAATAATAGCTGCAAAGAAAATAATCTTTGCTGGATCAGATGAAAAGGTGCAGAAAAAGTCACAGAATTAACTGGCAGAGCAATCTGGTTGTTGCCCTAACATATGGAAATAATAAGTGCCAGCCAGATAGAGCCTGAACACTGAGCTTTCATTTTGTTATTCTAAGCACAAAAATAAATATTTTTATAACTACATGTAAAGAGTAAAAGCAAATAGAGTTAATATGTAAAAATATACATTTTGCTTCATTATGTGTAATAATACATATTGATTTCATTACAATATTTTTGTAAAGATCAGTTTGCCTGGGAATAGTGGTCTATTCCTAAAGCACAGCCTGCTTATTTCAACCTATCTTTCTGAGGTGTTATTCTAGTATAAAATGAAAGGGAAATATTAACTAGGGCATATGATAAAGAGTTATACACTGGTTTGGGGGGTGGGCTGTATTATAGAGAGTTATACACTGGTGGGGGGGGCAGCATTTGAAAAAATGTGAACTAAACCAATTTTTATTTTTACAGTTGAAGGTCTGTCTGATTTTCAGTTATGGACTACTGTGATCATGAAAGAATAGAGAGGGAAATGGCAGCAGTGCTCCAACTGTGAAATGTTCCAAGCAGAAACACACCAGGCTGCTTTGTGGCATCTCTGCAGTCCCTGTGAGATGAGGACAATGGTACTGCTACAGACCTGGAGCTCAGACCCCACAGAAACTTGAAGCCAGGACAACCACAGAAAAGTATTGCAGCCCTGCCCAGCACAAGCAGAAGTGTTGTCATCCTTCCCTAGGGTTAGCATTGTAGAAATTCTGCCAGTCCTGCCCAGCACCTCCACTCACCCAAACACAGGGTGTCCCACCCTTATCCTGTGTATCTTTTGTGATGCCTGAGGTCCACAAAGATCTGAATTTTGACAAACAGGTGCCTTCTGCAGCCCAACACTGGAAAATGATGTCACATGCAGCTGTGTCATTAGGAGTCCCATTTTATGTCACCTCTGCCCACCTACCATCTGAGGTAATCCAGTTTATCACTGCCCCATCCCAGTCTGCAAGGCTGGCAGCTGAGCAGCTGACAGACTCCAAATGTCCAACAACATTTCATACAGCACTAGGGAAAAGCTGTGAAAAAAACTGTCACAGTCCTTTAAGATAAGGACATGGAATTTTACAGGCACTGTGGAGGGTAATTGCTGTTTGCTTTATTATTCATGACCTGGTTTAGCCCAAGAGAGAAGGTGATATTTATGAGGATCTTGGGGGAATTCATATAATAAAAAGATAGAAAACAGCAAAGCCCAAAATCAGGCAGACTTCTCACCATTCCTCAAGGTGCAAGGACTGCAGTACCTGCAGTGATTTTGCTGCACTGAAGCTGAACTCACCTCCTTCTGCAACTACATTCTGAGAGCTTCATTTCCCTCACCAAAAATGAAAAACCCCCTCGACCAGCTCCAAGTTTCTTTGGCCCCATGCTCGTACAACTACCCATCTGTCTGTTTGAGCTACTACAGGCAAATGGTCCCACCAGTGTCATATCCCTCTATTGATTTTGGTCTGGGTGATGACACCAAGGTTAAAGATCAGCCTATATGTACATTATGCAGACTCTGAGGAATGCTGACATGAGGTGCTTGCAGCAGCAGGAAAGTCAAACCAGAGAGCACATTCAAAATGTTAAACAGCAGATCTTGGCTTTGCAAACATTAGTGCTGGCTGCATGTGGGAAACTTAAGCTTTCATATCCAGCAAGTCCATTCTATCAAGTATCACTTAGGCTGTGGGCTGATTTGCCACACTTCTGTACAAGTGATTTAGCAGATATGGATTCTTTTTAAGAAATGTGCTTATTTGTTTAAAAGCCTGCTATCATGTTGTGGATTTGGACTGAAGTGAACTTTTTTTTTTTTTTAATTCTAGTGAGTGGGTGAGTTTGGTGAATTTTTTCTTAAATCTAATGAGTGGGTGTATATATTGCAAAATAATTCTGAAAGTAGGCAAAAGAAGTGGTTACAGAAGATTTCAGTGTTCCAAACTCTGGGTAAATGAAGTAATATGTCAGCATTTGTTTTCTTAAGGGAGCAAATAAATTGTGCCTTCTAAAAGGGTAAAACAACATGTAGGTTTCCATTTGTTACAGTCCTACAGCTAGTGAAAAATCGCCCATGAGGCTGAGAAGAAATTCAATACTGAATTCATTGCAGCTTTAGTTTCATCTTAGATTTTTTTCCAGAGTTCTATCTGAATGCCTTGAATCTGCCAAATTGGGTTGAAAACCATGAATGGGGCAGTGTAGACCCTGTGTTTTTGTCTCAGCTAGAATTCCACTACTTTGCACTGGTTTTATTTCCAATTTGAGGGTAAACAAAGCACAACCAAGCATCTCAAGAATTTCCAAAATGGCTCATTCGAACAGAATTGTAAGAATGGGTAAGGATGTGATACAGTTATTTTGGGAAAAGTGTACTCTCACAATCTCTGAAGAGCTGATGACCTCAAGGAGACTTTATGAGTTGGATGCCGGAGTGTGAAACTTAGGCCTTTAGTTTTCTTTCTGATTATTGGTGGAATTGGATTTTAATTCAATAGGTGAGGACAGCTGCTTACAAAATGCATTGTTTAAAAGTATTTTTCTTTTCATTTACTCCTGAGAATACAGCAGAACCTTTCTGATCACTCCTATTGCTAAGGACAGGTAGCATAAAAGGACCAAGAAAAGGACAATGGCAATACAGGTCTCTACTGGGTTCCACAACCCTTCCTTCTGCCTAAAATATATTCTTTTTTTGTTTTGTTTTATTTAAGTTTTCCTTTGTTGGGAAGTTTTGAGGCTTTTTGCTCTTTCTTGTCTTCCTTCTGCAGTTTCTTCCTGACCTCTCTGCTGTGACTAGCTCTTCTCTGGGCAACATGCAAATACTCCACATTCTCATGCCCTGGCTCGTTTCAAGATGTTTCATGTTGTTCTCAAAGGTCTGCCCCAAAGTCAAGTCATTGTGCAAAATGCAGGTTTTGCTTAAGAGCAGGCTAAAGACTAACAACAGAAAATACCTTCCGAGAAAGATGAAGAACCTCAGCTATTTTTAATTTCATCACCTTCAAAGGACATCATGTCCAAATGTCTGCTTGAAATAATGGGACTGAATCAACACAGAATTTTGGCTCTTCTTCCTTATTCCGCTCTAGTTTTATATCTCCTTTTCAATAATCTTATTCCATGTCTCCCCACAAAGATACCTCTTTTGGGATCATTCAGCTCCGTGGCCTCATGCCATGCTTTGTTTGTTCTGTATTACATTACTCTTGTGCAAACTTTCTTTGGTGGAGGGATTTTCTGGGCTTTGGCAAAGCTCTGTTTCTGCACGACTTCCATGATTGGGAAGTTCTGTAAATAAATAGTCATGAACACCTTTGTAAATTGTGAGATGGATAATGTCCTCCTGTGCATTTGATGTAAGGGCCTCATTTCTTTGCCAGAGACTTAGGTAGGGATTGGACTTGGTGACCTTAGAAGTCACTTCCAGCCTAAATGATTCTATGAAAATTGGGGTTAGTGGAGATGCATCCATCAACAGCACCTAAGAGATGGGACAGGTGATTTAGTTACTAGGTCTTCTCTTAGTCATGGTCAGAGAGTGGCCAACTAAAGGCAATATCCCTTGGTCTTTGCTTTTCTAAAGTTGCCTGATAAGCCACATTGTTTATTGGTTTCTACAAATTTTGTTTGAGGAGGCTTTAAGTCCTATACCCTTGAGTTTTGCTGGTGCACATATATGTTTTTGACAAGGAAGATGGTGTCCAGCAGATCCTGATTCTCAACTGGAATCAAATCCCTGAAGCCCAGTAAATGTGGGGCTGCTTTTACATCAGCTGAGTCATTGTCTCACAGTCATAGAAGAGGGATGCAGCAATGGACAAGATGGGCTATGTGGAAGCCAATGGCAAATCTCCCAATGATTTCCTCAGAGCCAAGACTTCACCCAAGTGGATGTGTGACCTCCTTGCAGGGCCACACGTACCCTGCAGCGTTTAGCAGATTAATGAAACCCCATCCCTGGGCTGCCATAAAACACATTTGTGGTCATGCATGCAGCTCTTGGGACAGGCTTTATCTCCTCTCATTGTTTGCTGTATGTGTTTTAACATAGAGCCTCAGGACATGGCTTGGCTGTGGTACAACATTTTGAATAAAGCCATCCCCTAAGCCAACCACAGCTAAGATGCTGTAATTCTCATAGAGACACCATGTACTTTTTATGCTCCTTAACTCAACTGTAGTCACAAATCCCTGTTTGTACTGGCAGCTCCTGTGAAAATAGGCTTTAGGAGATACTTGAAAAAACTGTACCCCTGTGATGTTCAGCTGCATTGCCTGGTCTTGCCTGGCTGCTAAGAGTAGCCCGGCATAGCTTGCCTAAAAAAAACCCACAAACTTTTCAGAACTTGCAATTCACATTATGTAGCATTCTGTGGAGCCTGTAATTAAAATCAAAAAAACATCACATACTAAAAACCAGCTCTGCAATAATTTTCTGAGTACAACCTGCCTATATACCAGTAGCTGGTCATTCTTGCTACTTGTATATCTCTTTTAGCACACAACATTAGAGTCACAGAATGGTTTGGGTTGGAAGGGACATTCAAGATCATCTCATTCTGTCTCCCCTGCCATGGGCAGGGACTCCTTCCACTAGACCACATTATTCAGGGTCCCATCCAGCCTGGCCTTGAACACCTCCATGGACAGGGATTCCACAGCCTCTCCGGGCTACAGTATTACTAACCACCACATAAAAAAGAGCTCTTTAAAGCTGCTTACTGAAACTCACAATGGGGCTAAACACAATTCAACCTGCATTAAATTTCAGTAAAATTGATTATTTTCATGAAGTCCCCAAACTCTAAGCTAGGGTGATCCAAGTCACTTCAAAGACATGATCTCTGCCCAAAGGAGCTTTCAACCAGACAGAAGCCCTGGAGGTGGGGCATTGGGGCAGCCAGGGAGACAAAGGGCAGCTGAACAGCATCTAGCTTCCAACAGTACAGGACAGGTCTTTATGCATGCGGTACTTGTAGCTCACTGAATAGATTTATAGTCCTGCTTGGGTAATTTATAGTTGGCTAATTAGATATAAGATTAATTAAGTAGCTTGCTGGTCCTTAATTACAAATTTGGTACCTTAATTTATTGTAATTTCTTCTAAATAATGACTATGCTCGAATGATCCTGATTTATATTATGGTAGGATGCAAATACAATGAGCCCGACTCTATGTTGTGGCAAAAGCCTCTTTCACACTGCTCCCAGGGCATAACAGGGTCTTAAAGTGAGCACAAACATAATTTCTGCCCTCCAAGGCGCCTTTATAGTCCCAGTGAGCCGTGATTCACCGTGAGTCAGCAGCAAGCCACTGTAAAGGCCATGACTTGCACAGCTGCTGAGAAATTGGGATCAAAGGAGCTGGCCTTGGACTCCCATGAGCCTACCCTTAGACAGCAGAGCCCCGAGGGCAGGCAGTTGGTGTTTGTGTAGCACAACCCACTTGAGCAAGTGGGGGTTGCTCCAGCCTGCATTATTGACCTGATTTTGCCTGCCAGCTCCCTCTCCCTCTTATTGCTCTGTTTCGTGTTGCCCTCTGCAAGCCTGGGGCAGAGCAACCAGAGTGTAAACCAGAGCTGGGGCAGAGGCTCAGAAAAAAGGGGATGAACATTGGCAGGAGTAGGATGGCTCTGGGCAGAGCGAGGGATGGATACTGAAGTGTGCAGGAGAAGTGGCAGCCTGGACCAAGGTGAAGAAAGGGAGTCTGAAACAACTCCCATGGGGCATCCTGACAGCAGTTTGGGGTAAAGCATTGTGGGTTGCAGCTGCAGCAATCAGGGTTGAGGTAAAAGCTTTGCTTATGGGTGTGTTGATTTTCGTCCCCTCCTCCCTTTCCTCTCATGAAAAGCAGATCTCTAATGGAAGGGGGAATCAGTACAAAATCTCTTTCCCAGCATTCCTTCCAGCTCCATAGATTCAGCTTTCTTAGTCTGACAGCATATGATGATAACAGCAGGTCTAAACCAAAAATCTCAGCTATTACTCTACAACAGGTCCTGTAAGTCTTGCAGCCTGCTCTATCATTTCTCATGAGATTTGCATGGTTTTTTTCCAAAATACCTTTTACCCCTGTCCCTGGTGAGGTGAAGGAGGTGTGCAAACATCATCACCTACAGATTTGGAAGTTTGGTCCAGATGTATTGTATTTCTTTTCACTTTTTAAGCTTACCACTCAGAAGCAAAGAACTGATGGATAAGTCACCTGAATCCTTGCCCATAATCCTGACCACTGAAGGAATGACAAAAATACTATTTTGACTCTTTGGTCTCTGAAATACTCACCCACTGTGTTATTGAGGGGTTTGTCTGGACCCAGCCAGAGGGATTCAGCAGAGACTGTGACCACCAGACACCCTGCAGAACCCTTTCCCTCTGCTTGACAATGCCTTGGAAGTGAGTTTGAGTCTGAATTTATGACACAGATTAATACCCAGGTATCAGGCCCAGTGAAAGCAATGCTGCATGGATATGATCTAACCCTGGAGTTCCCTCTTTGGATTAATATTTATGAAACCTGTAACCTCAGCTTAAGCTTTGGGCTCTGGGACAAGAATCATGTTTTCCAGCAGCACACCAGAGCCACATAAATGTCAGAGGGCTAAAGATAAGGCTTTAGCAATGTCCCTGGTGCTGGGATATAAGTTTTTGCAATTGAAATGAAGCAGGGAGCACCCACTGCCAGGTTCAGCCTGGGGAAGGAGCCATCCTCTGCAGCCCCAGCCACAAGAGCAGGAGCCAGGCCAAGGTGAGGGGCAGTTAATTCCAACAGGACTACCTTCAGAAAGGATCCTGTTGAGAAACCTGTCTCTAAAATTATCTTGACCCTCTGCCATACGTGCACACATGCTTTTCAAAGGGATATGAAATGAATCTTCTCTTTATCCATCCCCTTGTGAAATATAAACAATTCTTGATGGATTTGCAGCTTACACTAGCAATTGACAGCCTGCTAGCTGCTGGCATGATTACTTGCAGTCTGGCAAGCACAAGATGACTGTGATGCCTACAATGTGCAATCCCTAAAACGTGGTATTTTTCAATGTTGCTGAAGATCAGATCTTCAGTTCTTATCTAAGCAGCAAAACAACTGGCCAGAGAGCCAGCAAATTCTGTTTTGAGACTGATCTGCTGAAAACTTGGCCTGAATGGGTGTATTAGAAGGGGCAGATCTCTGAAATGTTAGTCTAAGCTGTGAGCCCTTGGGAAGCAAGCCCTGAATGTGCCCTTGTGCAAACTGAGTTTTCCTATATGAACAGTTAAGCAGACCCTGCCTATGTCCCATTCCATGGAGTTGGATGCCTTGATGGGATTCTTTCTGAGTGAGAGTCTAGATCACAAATAGATGGAGCACTGACTAAGCACAGCAAATAAAATTCCTTATTTGCTCACATAAAAGCTGCATTCAAAAAGTAGGGCACCACTACTGCATACATCTCCTCTCAGCCAGCTAGCAAGCTGGAGCTCACCTCCATGCCAGAGAGAACTTGGAAACTTGCTCAATTTTAAAGCAGATCCTGCCCAGATCAGTAAAAAGCTTTTGTGGGCGTAAAGGCACCCATTGGCACCGGCCATGTAGGGAATAGCCCTACTTTGAAGAACTTTTTTGCAAACAAAGATGATTTGAGCATTCAGGTGCCCACTCTGAGCATTCTGCCCACCCATCTGGCAGAGATGAGGCTGCACCAACCTTTGCTCAGACAGCAAACAGCTCTGTGGGACTACACAGAACAAATTCACCAGTGACACAGGGAAGCATGAGAGACTAGGACATCTTCCATAAAAAAAAATAAAGGTTGGGGTTTGGCTTCCTGTGGCCTCGTAGGTCAGATCTGCTGCAGGCAAAAGGGTCTGGAGTCATGCAATGAGTTCTTGCCCTTACAAAGGCGGGATGATGTGTTGTCCCAGCAAGGGGGCACTGACGTAATGACCAGGCTGTCACCACCACCTCTGGGAATAGTTTGTTTCATTGTTTGGGAAGGAAACCCACACAAAATATATTCTCGGGGAAAAAAAACCCTCAAAACAGCCCACAAATATTTATGTCATGAAGCAGAGCAGACCTTCTGCTCCCACCTGGCCTACAAAAGGCTACAGGCTCCAAACCAGCTTAGCACCTGAGTTTATAACGAAGTGAAGCCATTAAAGAAAACCATGAGCAGCTGAAGCAAGAGAAAAGGCGGGAATGGGGTCTGAGAGGGAAGAAAAATAAATTTTGCTCTGTCTCCTGAAAAAGGGTAGAAAGGGAACTTGTCCATAGTACGTGTGTAGCTTGCATTGAAAATAGGAATGAAATTCAAGATCAAGGAGAGCAACTGGCTTTTTTGCTCTGACTAGAGTTATCTGCATAAGGTCTGTCTGTTGCAGAAGAAAACCTTCTGGAGGCAGAGCTAGCAAAGTCTGCAAATACCAGAAATATACTGGAGATGCTGCTTTGACAGGTAGTCCATGAGCTGCTCTGAAAATGCTGTTAAAGAAAACAGCTCTCTCAGAGGACACCATCAGTGCAGCACTTCCATAACCATCACACACAAAGCCCCACCTGCCCCTTGTCTGTGCCATCTCACTCATGAGCAAAATAATTTATTTTCTCAGTGTTCTGTGTTTTGGGGTGCTTATTTGCTATCACATTGTGTCTATCAATAGGAACATGTGGGTTGCAATACTTTTTTAAAAGGTTTGTGAGTCACCTGAACCCTTTCCATGTGCCCACATCATCTCCATGCAACAAAATTCTTTTGGGCACCATGGTAGAAGCACACCACAGGTTGTGCCAGCCCTAGAAGAAATGAAAAGAAAGACTGGACAGTTTAGGAACAGTTAATAAATGGGAGAATTTTCATTCCTACACTGCTGGTTGGCACTGGATATACAGCCCGGGGTGCTTTGACTCCACTGTCAGAGGATCCAGCTTGGCACTGCTGTTGTGATCACTCATCAGGACAGGCCCTGGCCCAAGTTGGAGTATGGGTATGAGTACAAGCCACTTAAGGCTGGCTGGGAGCACATGGTTCTTGGGTAAGGACTCAGTGCCATGGGTCCATGCCAAGCCCTGATGATGCAATTCTCTCCTAGTCCTCAGTCTTTTTTTGTAATCATAAGTGATTTTTGTATTGGAAACTTTCAAAATAGTTGCCTAGTTCAGTTGACGTTACGAAACTCCAATAACGACAGAAATCACAGGATTGTAGAAACTGAGGGAAGAACAAACCACTGTGCAATTTCCCTGCATCTCTCACATGCAGCCTGTTCCAGAAAAGGAGGTGTGACAAGCCTGTTTCTTCTAATTTTAAATATGTCTGAATTTTCCTAATATCTGCTCAAAAGGCCAGGGGAGAAATTACTATACCCCATTACAGGTCTCTGGTGCTTCAGATAAACTTGGTTTTTTCTTACTAAGCAGGACAAACAGAAGCAGGTATGTGCTGATGCAGGGAGCAGGAAAATGTGAGTGCATTCAGCATCAAGATACTTGCTCTCTATTCCTGTGTTCCCAGAGAATCATGTCCATGGACTGTGCCATGCTTTACAAAAGGCACTTGTTTTCTGTTCTTTCCTTCCTGAAATTGGACATTGCCATTTCTAAGCAGCATGGCTTACGAACAAAGTACATGAACCTGGGTAGTGGCCTTTTTTATATTCTTTTCTCTTTACAGAGGGATAGTTAGCAAAGCTTTTAAGTCAGAAGCACACAATTTTTCCTGATCCAAACATCAGAGCTGTGTTTCTGGAGGAGCAGGAAGAGAAATCTTTATTGGATTGCCATGGCAGCCTGAACACCTGATTGCCTGTGTTTTGTTTCTGGTTCCAATCTGACCTAGTAGTTTTGCCTTGAATTAAAAAAAAAAAGAAACAAAACCAAACCAAGCAACAAACAAACAAAAAAAACCCAAAACAAAACTGTCCTAAAACCCCCACATTAGAGTCTAATCCTCACTTAGTGCCAAGGAAAAATAGTGGTTTCAGGAGTGGCAAGTGGTGGCAGTTGCCAATGATTACCTCCATCCCTACGAGAGGGATCCCGTTTTGAGTGAAGGTGTTACAATCTAAAGGTATTAAACCTCCTTGTCATCTTCCAAACTTGACTGCATTTTCCAATACCACTGCCAAGAGGTCCCTTATTATGTCCTCCCCTGGACACTCCCTCCTGGGAAATGTGATCCACAAACATTCATGCAGCTGCCATACCCTGTCTTGCAGTGGAGCAACTGGAAGGCAGAGACCATTCCCAATCCCAACAATATTTGCTCTTCCACTTGTGTCAACCTCACATCTCCACCATGAATCATTTATGAATAAGAACAGCTCTTGTTTTATAGATCTCAAATTATTCCTTTCACAATTGCATCCAGGTTTGTGGATAATATTATGGTAATTCCAGCATTATGTTACAATCAGTCGTTAGACCTTATCAGTCTTCTAAGGGGGAAATGACAAAGTTGAGTGCTTTTTATCAGACAAATGTGACATCCAGCATCACTTTGTGTAGCAAACTGTCAATCTGCAGCAATTGAGAACAACACCTTTCTACCCTGTAACTCGTAACAGTTCAACCAACATGTGCTGCAGGACTTCATCTTGTTTGCAAAAAACTCTGTTTGTATCCTGTAACCTTAATCTCAGTCTCTCCAGTTACAAATGTCATTGTCAACAAAAGAAATGCTGCACACACTTCCACTTGCCTGCCAGGGCTACTGAGCCATGACTGATAAGACAATCACTGGATTGTTCCCATCTGAGAGCAGTTTAACACAGCAGTGCCTGAGTCCTCTCCATAGCTTCCACAACATGTAAAGTTTTAAAAAACAGGGTGCATGAAACATTTGGCTGGAATGTTGCCAGGGAGTATTTTTCAGGGCCTCTATGAGTCCATCTTTATTTGTGGTTTCTTAAATTCAAAATGATCCTAAAAACTAGAGGGCAACTTAACACCTCTAAAATATTGCAAAATGCCAGTAATTTCTGGGTACGCCAGAGCCCAGGAGCTTTGTGAGTAATGGCTGTCAAGCTCTGGCCATTGTTCTCAGTGAAGAAGTATTGTCCTTTGTATGGTTGTTTTGGGTTTTCTTAGGTGTAGGGATCAAAATTATTTTGGTATCACTTGCTGCTCAGGCTGCCAGGCCCATGCACAGAAACATTGCTGGCACAAGCCCGGCCAATAGTGTGATTTTTCTGAGCCTGGGAGAAATCTCCTTCCCATAGGAGAGAAATAGAGAAGCTTTTATTGTCTTGGCATTCAAAATACACCTGGGTTGACAGGTGAGGGAAGAAGGAATAAGTACCTCTGAGTTTAGCTCAACAGGGTTTGAGCAAAAAGAACATCTGTGACAGGGATGTGGCACTTGGGGACATGGGTAAGTGGTGAACATGATGGTGCTGGGTTAATGGCTGGACTCAATGATCTTAGAGGTCTTCCCCAACCTTATTGATTCCATTATTCTGTGAATGCATCCTCATGAGCAAACTTCCCACATGTAATCTAAGGGTCAATGCACGTTGTCCCCTGAGCCGAGCTTGCCCAGCCAAGACTGGAGACAGAGATCTGCCTCTCTCCTTGCAGTCTCTTGGGAAAACCAGGAGCAGCCAGATTAATATGGAGCTGTAGGAGCTGCCAAAAATATGGAATATTGTTATTTAAACCTTAATTCAGTTACAATCCTCACTTCCTCAACCACCTGTCTTCCCCTTTACCAGCACTTCTCTGTGTCTGGTGTGTCTGCACCCATAAGAAGTGTGTCCATGCCAACAAGGCTTGAAGCCAAACAGCTCCGGTGGTTTTTGTGACTGGATTGTCCCCTAGAAGCCATAAGCAGGACGATGCAATTAGATGTCAGCACCCACTCCCTTAATGAGTAGGAGCTGTGCTTCACACCGTTAGAGCAAATTCGCACCCAATTTGCATCCTGACCCCTTGCAGCCCCGTTATCTAAGGGTGTCCTTTTCTCATGATAAATGTATAAGTAATTGCATGCTGAGGAGGCTGGTTGTATGGGCAGCTTGGTGGGGCTTTGAGCTATGCTTATCAGATTTTTTTGTGTCTTTTTCAGAGAAAAGACATAAAAAGTGAAACATGAGCTGATGTGACTGGTTTTATATGCTGTGAAGCAGGGGCCTTGAACAGTTTAATATTTACCACCATCAATCAGTCCTTTCTCCCCAGCTGAGAATACATTAGGACTCAGCTCACTGAAAATGCTGTTTTTGTCAAATTTAAAAAGAATCAAACCCAACAAACAGAAGCTATTTCGTCCTGTTTCCTCAGACCTGTGAGCCAGTAAATACATTTTATTCTAAAATGCATTTTCCTTTGTTAGCAGCACAAACTATTCCGTGTAGAAAAATTTGTTGAAAAGATGCAATGAGTATTTTTGTATGTGATGGAGCCTTAAGTAATGAAAATCTACCACACATATCACTGGATTTTAACAGGAGGATTTAAAATATTCTTAAAGAAATGCAAATATTTTGATTGGTTTTACTTTATCACCCCAGTGAACTCAGTTGGTTAGAGCATGGTGCTAATAACACCCAGGTTGTAGGTTTGATCCTCATAAGGGCCAGTCAGTTAAGAGTTGGATTAGATTATCTTTGTGGGGCCCTTCCAGCTCAAAATATTCTATGAAATCTATGTGTGTCTATATGACCTCAAATATTGAGGTTCCAAAGCCTGAAAAAAAAAGGAGGAAAATCATGGGTGCAGATAAGAACAGTGCCTCTGCAGTTATATTTTCCATGACATTTGTTACCTCACAAAAGAGGAATGCCTCATTTTTTCCCAAAAAACACACTGGACTTCAAACAGGAAAAAGTTGCTTTATACAATGGGGCTGGGTGGCAAAAAGAAACTGAATCATTTCCAAGTGTGACCAGTTAGAAACAAAATTCACCATGTGGCATACATCAGCAATATGGGGGTTTGTTGAACTGTGAAGTTTTTATTGCTGAGAGTTTTGGTTGTCTGCATGACACATGAAATGACAGAAAGACAGAAGCTGCATAGGCTCTGACCAGCAAGAACCATTCAGACTTTATAGCCACAATCGAGTAGCAGACCAAGAACAAAAATCAACGTGTGGGAAGAAAAGCATTTCTTAACACAAAAAAACCCCAACAACAACCAAAAAAGCAAAATTTGGAAAGGTTTCAGAAGTCTTACAATGGAAAGAGTGTATTCTGTGTAACTGCTTAGCAATTATTGCTTACTTCAGTAGTCAGTTTTATGCAAAGGCCATTCCTGCTCTCCAGAGATCGTTGCCCAAATATATGCAGTGAGGTAACAGGGGTGGAAAAGCCTCATTTTACAGAGTCTTGGGGCAGCAGGAGGAACTGAAACCTAGATCAGAGAACTTATTTGTGTGACTAAATATCCTTCTAGAAATAGGTTTTAAAGGTTTGGCTGCTCTTGCACAGAGATCTGCAGTGAGGTTGTACTCCCCTGAGAGCCTCCATCCAGAAGAAGAAAGTGGAAGTTTCCTGGTGTTCCCTGCCTTTGCAAAGCATCTCTGTTTTGGACATCCTTCTACATCTTGCAACAGCTTTAAGTCATCACCTCCTAGAAACCTATGAAATCTGCTCTCTAAGCAATCTAGGGGAGTATATGCTCCTCATTGTTCCTAATTAGGGGATTGCTGAGGAAGGTCAAGCCAAAAGGAAAATTCTGCAACTCCTTGCTAGCATCTCCCACCTCCTGTTGTCTGCAGCCTGGGTCCTGCTCGTGAGCTCTCATATTATCCAAAGCAGCATTAATTAATTAATTAATAAGTAGTCTTTATGATTAAGATCAATTAGATGGTTCAGACAAAGCTTTTCCTTTGTAACTCTCCGTGGCTCCTGGGAAGAGCATCTCTTGCCCTTTTTAGAGAACATCTTTTTTTAATTAAGTTTTTTTTTATTGAGCTGTTCAGAAAAATCAGAATTACAGAGCTTCAAAAATACAATTAGCATAATGTAACAGTAACATCACTAATGAGGGCTGGCATGCATTCACCCATTGGGGCATGACTTCATGGAGCACAATAGCAGCTTCTTTCTGCAAAACCAAAAAGACCCAACCCGGGCAACCATCGCCTTTGTGTTGCACAAGCTGAGAACTGCCTCCACATCCTGGTCTCCACTCCACACAGGGATGCTGGAGCTCTTGCAGATGTATGAATGGCCTGCAAACAACATGACACACCATCAAAGGCGAGGAGTAGAGAACAAACTTCAGACGTGACAGTGAAGTAAATTACTTTAAAATGTAACCACTCCCTCTGGCTTTTTCAAAAGCTGCTGAGGAACTGCACCTAAAACCAACCAACAGACCACTGAATGAGTGCAGATTTCACGTGATACAGGAGGGTTACATCAGGCATAGCTCAAGTGACACATATTCATAAACATATCAAATTTCTGACAGAAGGGAGGGATTGCCAGTCAAAGAGAACTGTAAATGGTGCCATGTGCTCCTTTGCAGACCTTCCTTAACAAAGTGAATTAATTTTGCTGTGGAGACCACTATGTTTCAGGTGGACAAACTCCTGTATCGTTGGCTGGAAATCCTCTCATTATTTGTTTTCCATCATTATTTAGTGGTTTCTTTGAGATATATGTTTTAAAACTAGAGTAGCATCATATATGTATATGTATATGTACATGTATATTTATATGTATATGTACATATGTACATGTGTACATATATATGTATATATACATACATGTATATATATGTGTATGTATAATGTCTCAGTGCATGTTCGCCAACATTTTGAGGGGTTTCCTTGTAAGAAATTCTGCTTCTGGTAGAGATATTTCTGCGTGGAGTAGAAATATGTACCAGAACTGTGGATTTTTACAGAGAGTATTACAGCACAAGAACATAGGCCCCTATTCAGAGCTTGTGTTTAGCTTGGAGTACTCACACTTAACCAATATTTAACCATGTGGGCTGAAGAAGGTTAGAGAGTTTCCTAGCCCAAGCAGTGCTGTGTAACTGTTCATGCAGAGATATTCAACAGAAGATTAGATTTATGCAAGCTCTGCACACATTTTAGAACAGATCCTGTAGTCAGCAAACTTACCAAACTGACCTCTGCAACTCCCCCTACTTAAATTTATCCCATACTTTCAGAGTTTTCCTGGGGCATCAAGAATATTGTTTATCCAGAGTGAATCCACTGAAAGGTTACCAGTGTGTCTTTAGTTGGAATTTGACAAAAATATATGATTTTTTTCTTAACTTCTCTTTACCTACAGTACCATGCCTGTGCTTCCTTCACAGAACTGTTGGTCACTTTAGTGGTGTCTGATGATGGCAGCCTGACTGGTACTGACCACTAAACCTTGTGTTTGTCCATCAGCTTCATCAGACAAACACACCATAGCACTAAGTGCCACGTCCCACTATTTCTTGAATGCTTCCACTCCACCACTTTGTTGGGCAGCCCATTCCAATGCTGAGCAACACTTCAGTGAAGAAATTCTTCCTGATGTTCAACCTGAACCTGCCCTGGCACATCTTGAGGCTGTCTCCTTTTGTCCTGTCACCACTCCCCACCTGGCAACAACCTCCTTTCAGGTAATTGCAGATAGAGATAAGATCTTCCCTGAGCCTCCTTTTCTCCAGAGTAAACAACTCCATGTAGCACTAGGAAAAGGTTAATTGTATTCTTAGTCCCTCCAGGCCTGGAGGGACTTAGTATTTTGTGAGACTGGCTTCTGCTACAAAATTTTGGTTGCCACCAAATTTTACTTAAAATAAGTCAAACTAGATTTTTGGGAGCTCAGAAATAAATTCTGTGAGGACCAGACTCAGAATTAAAGTCCTCAGCCTTTGTAAGGTCACCAACTCCTGCTGGGAGAAAGTACGACAAGGGCTATTACAGAAAATAGCATTAAAAATTGCCTGGTACCTCCCTGGTTTTCCTTATGACAAAGTTTAGACTGCTGTCCAACCTGCTGGAATTGCTGAGCTGATAGTTTTTGATGCCTTTCACATGTTTTGGCTGTGTAGCTTTCACTGGCTCATCTTTTGAGGTTCACTCAGTGTTGCACCCACAACAACCTATTGAGAGATTGTGCAAGCATTGTGAAAACTGCTCTGGAGCAGGATACGTGCTCACTGTGCTGTAGTGAAAAAGTGCAGGGGTTGGAAGCTGCAAACAGAGCTGTGTATACAAAATTCATTTTCTGGCTACTCCCTTGAACTGAGAACAGCTAATCTTAACAAAACAAAAGCAGACAGGCAAGAGACATGGTCCAGAAAGGCACAGTCAACCTGACTTATCAAACAACTGTGTTTACCTTTTGACACTGCTTTATTCCATTAACAATTACTGATCTAAGACAGTTCTGCTAGGGTATTGGAAATCTTTTCAGCTCCAGGGGAAAAAGTGTATTCTCTTAACAGTTTTGTTAGCTCAACAATTTATTCTTTATTTATATTGGCTTTGATGTGAGAGAAGAAAGGGAAAAAGAATGTAGAAAGTGGGCAGTTTCATAATATAAGTATATTTATCAAGTGAAAGGCTTAGAAGATGAGGAAAAACTGTAATGTGAAACACTGAAAAAACACAATTAAGAACATAAGTATGAAATTATGCAGTCTAACTTGATTTCAACCTTTGCTTGCCTGGTATGAAGGTAAAGGTTTTAATGGCATTTCCAAAAAAATAAATACCTGCTTTTATGATCTATAACTCAACCAGGAAACTGCACCAGCAATTGGCATCACTGCAAGGAGGAAGTCATAGCATGCAGGAGACATGATGTCTCAACACTTTTTTAACTGCTGAAATGTGCCTGAGATCAGCAGAGTCTCCCAAAGGGTGTTGGGATTAAATTTATCTGAGGAGGAAGAAGAAGGGGAAGGGCAAGGATGAAATATTTTGAGAATATTTCTATGGTCCAATCACCAGTCTATGGGTTCAGTACCATTATCAGTGTCCTGCAGAACCTGTGGGCTCAGTGCAAAGCTGCTATCTCTGCCCCATTCTCATTTCAGAGCCAGAATGTCTGAGTATATATTATTTTTACATCAGTCTTATATTTATTTCTGCTTGGTGTACTAAAGCAGCCCAGCTGGCCTTACCTTAAGGAGGAGAAGGGTGACATGTATCCAAAAGCTTCTCTACACGAGGAAGTTGCACAGGGCAACAACCTCCCTTGTGAGCACACTCCCCTTCTGTCTCAAATAACATTCCTTTCTTTCCAGCTTGGCTCAAGCCAAGATGAAAAATGTTCTGTTGCACTGGAGCAAACATTTGTGGACAGCTGTTTGACACCAACAATTGCACAGTGAGGTTACTGGGGGGAGGAGAAGCCCAGGTGTCCCACAGAGGGACATCAGGCAGCCCATGATGGAGGAGGACATGCAGCTCGTGTCTTCCAGATCCTCTGAGGCTCCTCTGTGGACCCTTCTGGCCTCTCTCTCATTTCTCTGCACAGATGTGGAAACTCTTGCCCAGAGCATCTAGGGACCTGCATCCTCCTAGCTAACAAAGCTTGTTTGAGCTCCACTCTAATAGGAAATATATGTCATCCTAAGCATTTGGATTGCTTTGGACTCACTCTGGCTTCTCCCCTCCTTTCTCAGAAAAATTCCCCTTGTCTAAATATATACAGAGTTGCAGATGGTCATTCACAAGCTTTGCATGCTTGGGAAAGAAATAATGGGTTGCACCTATGAAGGTAAAAGGTTTTATTGCTTGGAAAGCTCCTCAGTTGTGTAAATGGGAAGCAGAGGATAAGAGAATCCCTCAGTGGTTTCCTGTCCAGAGTCCAGCTCCTTTCCAGGGAACAGATGTAGTAAGGAGAAAAGGATGGAAAGGTCTTGCTTGGGTTATTTTTGGGGTTTACCTGACGTGGGGTAATTCCTGGGATTCCCTCAAATGACCCTTCCCTTTCTCTGGTCCCTGTCAGGGATCACAGACTGGGACATCCCACCTGGAATGCTGGTGGTGGTGATGGGTTGTGCACAGCCCTGCCTTCAGACACTTGCTGACTGAGTCAGGACGTTGCCCACACCTACAAAATGGATGAAATAAGGGCCAGGTCTTCCACAGGCAACCTTAGAGGAGCCATCTAGAGACATTGATCAGGCAGGAATTTGCACACACAGACTGGACAAGTGTGCATTCAGCCACCTGATTCAGCTATCTCTAGGTGTGTTTCCTACATGCATGTAGGAACATGCGTGTTTTCACTGCTTCAGAGGTTGGTCTAAAAAAAAAGAAAACCTACCTTTTATGGTATCTAGCAAAAAATCTTGTAATTTAAAGAGTTGCTGAGAAAGATTACAACAGAATTATCTCCTAGCTGACCCAGTCCAGAAGGGAGGACAATCCATGACACTCTTTTCTCCTGTTCCTTTTTCTTGTTCATGAGAGATTCTTCTCAGGCAGCAGGATATCAGATATCCTACATGGCAAAGAGTTCTGTTTCACCTCTGTTTCTTACCCAGTTGTTTTCAATGGGGAAGTCTGTTTTTCCTGTATGATTGGAATAATTACCCTGATGAGGCAAAAGACTGGGGCAGATGTTCTCCCAAACTAATAATAAAAAGTGTCCTTCAGCTTTTTCTTGTTGTGAAATCCACTACTGTCCCATGATATCCCACAATGGGATGCAGGTACTGAATAGGAAGTGGAGTTTGTTGCTGGTATTCCTTCTTATTTCAGGAGAGGACAGGACAAAGTGTGCAGTGTTAAAATAAATAGTATGCTCACTCTCTCCAAGGAGGAGAATAATTTTTTTAAAAGTTTCTGATTGTTTCAGGATACCTACCCTTTACAAGACAGAATTATTATAGTTTTGATATTTCACCATGAAATGGTGCTGCCAGCTGTCAACAGCTCAGGGAACAGTTAATTATAATTTTGTACAGCTGTTCATAAAACCATAAAAATCTGCTGTCCTCCTCCTAAAAAAAAAAAGAAAATTAAATTCTTGGCATCAGCCCTTTGGGGAGAATAGTTAACAATGGTCCAAAATACTCACAACTGGAAAGCTAATTCCTCATCTTCCTTTTGTGAAGTAAAAATGCATTTCCTCTGGTGTATGGAGCTGTATAAGAAACTCCCTGGTTAAAATAAAACTGGAGTGAATTTAAAAATAATCTTGTGTCAAAGTATTCACAAGCTTCAAAACAAGAAGGATCTGGCCATGCTGCTATTCTCTGTGAACCCATCAGTGTCCATCATGCTCTTCCTTAACTGCGCCATCAGTACTGTGGTCCAGTCACCTCGCAGGTGCTCAGAACATCTGGGACTGTCAGCTGGAAACAGCACTGAAATGGATATGGCAGGATCCACATCTTGTAGGCTTCCCTAGAAACAGGACCTTCACCTGCCATAGGGCAGTGAGGTGCTAAATGGACGTGGAGAGAGACTTTTCCACTGGCCTGATGGCTCCTGTGAGATGCACTACAACAAAGCCCATGCTGAGCTTGGTTCAGCAGTTGGTGAGAGCACATGGCTGCAAGGGAGGATGGCAAGAGAACTGGAAAATGCAGCCCAGAGTCATGAGTAAGTGCTTGGCAAGATGCAGCGTGCTGCTCTGTACCTCAAGAGAGGAGTCAGACACTGCTGTTAGACACTCCTCAAGCATACCCCTGCCCAACACCCTTGCATGTGATAAGATGCACAAACACACTGGCTAAAATCTGCTCCCTTGATAGCTTGAATGAAAAGCTTAACAATAATAAAATTTAAAATAATAATAATAAAAATAATAATAGTAGTAATAATGATAATAAAGACTTAAATCTTGAGCATCTCTTTTGCAGATGGCTCTGTACTGGAGCTGAGTTATCCAAGTAATGAGCCATACCCTGCTCTCTACTGTACTTCAACATTTTCAGAATATAAAGCAGCAGGGATGGTGAGAAATGGAGCAAGCAATATAAAACCAGAAAATAAGGCAGAAAATTGCAATTTAACTTTGTCAGCGCAATTGTATGGAATTGAAAAGCAATTTCAGCATCAACATGTTATCAGCCTTAGAGAACCCATAAAAGCAAGACATAAAAGCAAGACATTTTCCAAACTTCAAATGGATCCAAAGTTTCCTAGCAGGAGGGAATTGTTTTAGCATGTAGTTTTATAATTAGATGTTGGAAAAACTTTGTGGTGGAGTAGATCCCACCCTAATTTGCACTGAAGCAACTTCACTTTAGAGTACAAAAATAACTCTTGGTGTAGATGGCCTTTCCAAAGGACTGAGTTCAGCCCAGCATCTTTGAAGGTCGTGCACCTACACGGCCAGAAACCCTCCTGCCCTGAATAGGAAATGGTGGATAAAAATCCTCAGAACTGGAGTCAATTAAGGTTAATTTAGTTCAGTCTTTCTTGCAATAAATGGATGTAAATGAGGCATCCCCAGTGGAGACAGATTTACGGCAGGCAAAACAGCTATAAAATTAAGAACAACAGGAAAACGAAGCCGGTCTCTGATAAGAAGGTGTGAGCTAATTATGAGCTTCCAGCTAGCACATGAAAGTAATATATTTAACTCCAACAAATAGTAAATGTCTCATCTGGAAATTTATGGTGATTGACAGGTGAGACTTGTTGTGGGAAGAAGAAAAGAGAGGTGATGGAGGGGTTCTTTGCATTAGCTTGTGTGTTACATAGTACAGAATGTAATCTAATCCTGCTGCTTATCAAACTTTCCCTTGTGGCTCCTTCTCTCCCATCACAAGGTTTCTCTTCCACTTATGTGCCAGTTGCCTGATCCACTTAATCTCCCTCATTTTCCAAGTTCGGGTTTTGCTGAGCCAGCTTAGGCTTGCTGTGGAGACACAATTCAGATGGGATGGAAGAGAGGAAATTAAAAAAGAAATCATAGCTACTGAAAATCACATGGCCTGGGGAGTTCTCTCCTCCATTTCTCTGAAAAATCTTGGGTTTGCAACTTTCATTGGCTTTCAATAGAAAGATGAATGTCATTAGTGGCATTTAGTCTAAGGAAGAATGTTTCACTTGAGGGGCACCAAGTAAGTTAGGAGATCATAAGGGCCAGCAAAGGTCTGTGTGGCTCTGCAGCCACATGGAACAGCCATAAAGAGAAAGAAGTGGGAGAGAAATAAGCCTATACCAATGCTGCTTTCTCTCCCAGGTCCTGATCTGTTTTTAGGATCACATGATATTTTCTTACTACTTATAAGCCCATTGGTGTCACTTACTCAGACTTGGGGACACTAGCTGCTACCCCAAACCACAATCCTTTTTGTCTATAGTATTTAGATTACAAGGGAATGTCTTCTGAGCCCATCTGTTCTTAACAAATAATCAGTGATGGGAATGTATTCATTGCACAGGGAGAAGAGGGCAAACCTGCCCAGCTCTGACCCTCTGCAGACATTTAAACTTTGTTCTGGTAGAGTCTGAAGCAAATGAGACAGGTCTATTATTAGTATAATAATAACAGCCCAAAGGCAGGGACGCTGACTTTTTGCAAAGGAGAGCACCAACATTTCAACAGCCACTGAGGACATGTGTTTCCTACAGAGGTTTCAGGTTTCCTAGAAACTGCATGAGCATACACAGCATTGTCTGGGTTCATCTCTGGTCTTGTCTCAAGGTCCAAGCATGGCAGGAATAGATTTTGTGAGCTTTGAATCAGACACCAAACAGGATCAAAGCTGGGGGAGGCTGCAAGGAGCAGTGAGTAAGGATGGTGCTCAGGGCTAGCACAACACTGGGTGGGATGCAGAAGGGACTGTAGATAATCCCCTGAACCATCTGGCATTGCTTTCTCCTCCAGATGGCTGTACCCACTGTACAGCAAGCTGGTTTCCCAGCTACACTGAGAGATGAGGAAGGAAAGAGCCCTCTCAGAGGAAAACAGGACAGTGGATGGAGGAGAGGGACCAGGTATGCTGGAAACTGGAGTACATATGCCCCTGCAGCAGATGCTGAGCTTTCAACTCAATGTGTGCTTGACAATCTCCCTACAGAGAGCTTGAGGTCCTCTAAGCAAGGAACTAGCTTAAGTGGGAGCACTTGGAGTCCACAAGCAAAGGAAATGAGCACATTTGGGTTGTGTTGAAAAAAAAATCCATATGAGCAGGAACACAGCACACAGTAAGACCTATATGAGCAGGAACACAGCACACAGTAACCCACCTAAAACCCATGTGAGCAGAAACACAGCACACAGTACCTGTGTGTGTGTGTACCAAGGGCTGCAGATGAGAACCAGAGATGTAGAGATGTCTTACTCTTCCAGCTGGTAGCAATAGGCTTTAATCTGGGCAAGCGAGACATCACCATTTCTCCATGGTGAAGTTTTGTTATTTTGGGTTTTACTCTTTTTGGGTGCCTGTTGTTACAACAGGAAGCCAAACAAATGTCCCTGAGCCAAGAGCCCCTTTGGACAAGTGAGCACTTCTGAGGGAGTTTGCATTGCCTCCATTGGCAGCTGACAAACTGGGACCATCCCCAGGTACCAAGGAACTTCCCAAAATTGACTACAGCTCCACCTGACCACAGGCACATAGACTCTGCAGACCAGTGCCATACAGTCTGGGGGAACCACAGAGCAGTGTTTAAAGCTGCATCCTACCACCATTTGTCACCTCTCAGCCCTGTGTGGGATAGGACTAATATTGCAAACTGCAGGGGTGGATGGTGGCAACCTGTGGGACTGGCTCGAGCCAAACAGAAAGTGCAAATGCATGTTTGGCTCCACAGCTTGGCTACACACCAGTGAAGGATCCTTCTGAGACTGTAAAAGCAGCCACCGTTCCTGGCATGGGTTGATGCAGGTCCCTCTTGTGCTGCCACTGGAAGTCTCAACAGAGACAGGGGAGTTTATTAAAAACCATTATTTTAATAATAGTAATTATGGAGAGCAGTTCTCATATCCCCCACACCACGTGTGTACAGATTGTGACCTTTCTGGAAGTTTCTGCAGTACACCCTTCAGCAGCTCATTACATAACAGGTACCCAGAGACTTGCACCAGGGAGCACCTGCTGATTGCACTGAGAGCTGCTAAACAGCTCTCTGACAATGAGCATTTAAAGAGCTGTTTTCTTTCTGTCCTTCTCTTTCCTTGCCTAATTTATTAGTGTGAGGTCGTTTTGATTATTAACCTGAGCCCTTTTCTTTCTTTGGGTAAGTGCTTCCACCCTCACACTGTGCATTTGCGTGCCGCCTCTCTGAACATTTTATTACTTGATTTCCCTGTTTGATTTCCCAGGGTACTCCAGTTCCTGTTCTGAGATACGGTGTGTTCCGAGAGTTGGTTAAAGACTTGCAGATCTCCAAATCTTCAGGGATAGATTCTTTTCCTCCTTCTCAGTAGCTGACAGATGGTTATTCTTCAACAAATAAAATCTAAATTGTAGGAGTCTGCTCCGCTGCAGAAGCAAGTTCTTAATAAGCGCCTTGCTGTGATGAAAGGAAATAGAGGAAAAAGCAACATCTCCTCCAAAGTGGGGGTCTTTAGAATTAAAAATGGACGCCATGTGTCCATTTGACAGAATTGCACAGCAAAATTTCACATCTCAAGGGGACTTAAATGGCACAGAAGCATGGTTTTGGCTCTCTCCAAAAGAATGAGTCACATCCATAGCAAAATTTCATGAGTGTCAGCTGTTTTATAAACGAGTGCCATTTGATGTGCCAGATCCTCCTCATGCAGGACCCCATGTGTGAATGTATATCAAGGGAAAATGAATCTTTGCCTAACCCGGCTGACACAGACACAGTTAGACCTGCCAGGGCTGTGGAAACGGGCACCAAACATCCAACTGAAACATCTAGGCTGAGCTGAGTTTATGAGGCAGAAGCTGACTCAGAGCAAGCATGAAGGGCTTCCCATTCTCTGGTCTTTCTTTGTTGACATATTTATTACTCTGAAATGGTTTTATAAAACTTTGAAAACCCACTATGATCTTTGTCTTAGTAATTCCATCCTGGAAAGCTCTTGGTTCCCTTCTGCACATTATGTGGCTGCTCTGGCTCTGCTTAGTCTCAATTCCGATCAGGTTAGCATTGGTGTGAGCCAATTCCCACAGCAAGGTCTGGACTGAATCCTCTGTCATCATCAGGGTTAACATGGTTGTGCACAGACAGCTCAGCTAAGCCCTTTCCATCATAAAACCAGGGGGTTTAGCAAGTATGGTGAGTGCTGGCCCTTGTTTAGTATTGCTACAGCACTATGGACTGGACTGGCCCGGCCCGGTAGCTAATTGTGCTCCTCACCAGACAGCTCCTACCTGTTCCTGAAATGCTGACCCAACCAAAGTTTCCAGTCATCTTCAGTCTTCTCAGTCCTAAGGTAAAGTAAGGAATATGGTTGAGGGAAATACAAACACTTCTCTTGCTGTAAAGGGTCACCACTCAGATTGTCACTGTTAGCAAGATAGCCAAGGAGAGAGCCTTGGTGCTCTGGCATTTGAGAGCTGCTTAAAATTGTCTTTACTGCTGTTCATTAGCTGTAGGCCATGAATGGACTGACATCAGACAGCAATTGTCTGGCAGCCCATGAGGTTTCAATCACCATATCAACTGATTAAGAAAATAACTGCCTAAAACCAGTCTGATACTAATCTTTGATTGTATCTTAATTATTTAAAACAAATAATTCAGATTGCTTAGAAAAAAACAATTTTACCTTGGATACAGAGAACAGAAGTGGGAAAACTAAACTCTGTTGACATTCTGCCCAATTTCCTGGGCTTCAGGACATCTCCCAGGAGGTTCTCCAGCCTCTGCAAACCCAAACAATGAGCATAATATCAGCTCCAGGGGGAACAAAGGGGTCAAAAGCTGCTCCCATTGGACAGTCCTGAAGGAGAAGTTTGTACGAGCTGTTGCCCTGCTCTGAAAGTTACAAATGCAGTAAGAAAATCTCACTCTTTGAGGCAGGTACATTGCTCCTCTACCCACCAGTGTCTGAGCACCTTTTAAATTACCTTAATATGATCTGTCTTCACAACTACCCTGCAAGATAAGTGTGATAACATCATCCTTGTTTTACAGATGGAGAGCCAGGGCACAGCAGAACACTGTTGCCTAACTACTTTTCTTTTATTAGTGAGCTTACCTTGGGCAGAGCCTGGTTATGTCTTACTCAGCATTCAGCCCTTTGAACAGCTGCTCTTACATCAAGGCTCACAAAGGCTGTCGAGCTGCCACAGCACGAGCAGACCAGGAGGTTTGGCTGGTTGCATCACTATGGTCCTTGCTGCACTACTGTAGGTGCAACTAAGGACCCTGAACAAGCAGGAGATGTACATTCATCTAAAACTGGAACATTCAAAACCAGACGTTGGTTCACTTTATTCTTGAGCAGTCATAATTCATGTTGGAGAGAACAGGTTGTACACCTCAGAGAGGTAATTTCGTTTCAGACTCCAGTTTCTTTAATTAGTAGTATAAAGGATTCTTTAGGTTGTGCACCCTCTGTTTCACAGACAGTTCCATACTTTCTGAAAATGTGTGTGTTTTCAGAATGCATTGAACCTGCTTGCCAAGTTGTGGCACATAACTTTGACATCACTGAGAAAACAATCTCTTCTGTTTACATTCCCATTATGTGGTTATGTACTCCTGTGAAGCCAGTGCTCTCTAGCCCTGCTCTCCTGATTCTTTAGCTTAGTTACTACTTGTGCAGCTCATGTCAAACTTTGATCCAAGCAGATGTGCCAGACCTATGCTCACATACGACATCCATCAAAATAGTCCACTTAGCTCCTGATGAGCTTTATTCCAGCCATGCACACAGCCCTCTGGGCCACCCTTCTGACTGAAGAAGAACCAACTAAAACGCAACTTTGATCAGAACAAAAGCTGTATTTTCATCCTTCCTGCACAGCCACAAGCTGGCTGCTGCTTTCCAGATGGAGATATGTGGATGAGATATGTTAGGTGGATGGCAGTCTCTGCCTTGCAGTAGCAGCCTGCACGAGGTGGTGTGAAGGTCTGTGTTGCCTTTGCACCACATGTGCTAAAATCTGAGGAGGCACTGAGAATCATGTGGTAGATGGTCCATGCCCATGTGATAGACCATCAAATCTTTTCCTGTTCCTCATTTTTTCTTTCTTTCTTTCCTTTGTCTTCCTTCTTATCTGCTGGTACACAACACCTGCTAGGAAATGTTGGCCTGGAGCCAGCAGGAAGAGGGAGCAGCTGAGAGTTGCTTGGCTGACTTTCTCTTTGGAGAGCTCTCAGCAAGTTTTGCACAGACAATGAACAAAGTGCTGTTTCTTGCTTTCAAAAGGCAAAGAAGAGTGGGTGGGATACCAGGGCTCTGCAGTACAGATTTCCCCACAATCCCAACTTTATGGAAGGGTAACACAGATCAGTCTTGAGTTCTTTTAATATGGGACAGAGAGCCAAAACTCAGTCATCCAACAACACGGCAGGTGCTAAGAGCCACCCAGACCGCCAGTGTCTCTTGTGCTATAAACAAGTAAAATCTTTGATTTCAAGCTCTGGCTATTTTGCTCAGATACCCCTTGTTTACCAAGTGCTGAATGGCACTCAGCATTTACAGATGTAAAGCCCCTAACTGGGAAGGTCATTAAAATTGGCGGGAAGGTTGGGTAAAATCTGAGAAAATCCACAGGGGAGCCCAGCTAATTAATTATGGTTTTGTAATGCACCTAAAAGAACAATGTCCAGAGTTCTGAGCTGTTTGAAGGGGCTGTTTAAAAGCAAATTAAATCAGAATATCTACTGTAAATGTACAATTGAGCTGCATGCTAAACACCAAGGCAAACTTGTTTACCCTGCTCCTGAGCCCTCTTGAGCAGGGTAGGTTTGAACATTTGAGCACTAATGTCACTGGGTTAGAAGAGGCTGTAAGAGACAAAGCAGGCAAAGGAGGAGCAAAAACATCCAGTGGGGTAAAAAAGTAATGAAATATTGCAGCAAAGAATGAAAAACAAATAGAGGCAAAAAAGGGAAAAACAAAATAGTTGAGATAGAACCGAGTCTACTCATGACCCTCTATAAAATTTGTATCTCTGTCTCTGGAAAATTATTTGTGAATGTTTTTGAAGACAGGCTGCTGGAACCCGCTGGAGTTCCCATTCAGAGGTGAATTGGTGAAACCAGGGCAAGTGCTGGTGATCTGTGCCCCATGGGCAGGCTCTGCCATGACAGATCTGCATCTGCCACCTGGGGACCGTCTGCCTGAGCCCAGTAAGGGCTTAGCCACCTATGATTTGGGGGAAATGGCTGGCCTGTGGTGAGCAACAAACTATCAGAGGGCTTCAAGCCACCACTACAGCTAGCCCTTTTTCAAGCCAAACCATCCCAATGGAGGAAGCATCTGCCTCCCATCTGCTCCCTCCCGCCTGCAAGGACATATTTTTTTCCTATAAGCCAAAGATTTTGCCTTGAGTCAAAAAGCCGCATTTTGGAGTAGACCACAACCCCTGGGCTCCCCATGGCTGAAAGCTTGATTCCTGCAGTCACTATGGCTTTTTCACCATGGTTATGAGAACATAGCCAGTTATGTTTGGCAACTCCAGTTATTTCAGGAGGGAGAAAAATAGAGCTCTCTCTACTGGTAATCTCATTGTAATTTGGCACAACCTGCTCAAAACTCTCCAAAAGGTTATGGCACGTGGTGCAAGACAGGTGTAGCTGGCTCTTGGAAAGCACGTGTGTGTAAGAATTTGTAGCACCTGCTCTTTCTAAACAGCTCAATGGACAGGGAGCAGTGGCCCTGGAGGACTTCAAAAGATGTCAGAGGCTGTGTGTGCATTCCTGTGCATGGCTCAGATGACACCAAGTGAAGAGAGAAACCATTATGTAACTTAGAAGATTGTATTAAACAATAAGTAGCACACACACAAAAAAAAAAATTTAAAAATTTTAAATTATCCCAGCAACTGCTTCAGCATGAAAGATGAGATTTGTAAGTCTAGTGAGGTCTCCTATCTGCCAGATCTTGCTGAGCATTACACCATGCAATGGAGTTGGGTTAACCCTGCGTGTTATGACTCAGCTCTGGGGAGAGGTAGGGCAGGGCAAGGCAAACTTTACTATCAGCATCTCTTGGAAATTGAGCTGTATTTACAACACCAGGCCTGATAAATGTCTGTTGTCTTTGACTAACACCAAACATTGCAATACATAGCTTACCAGAAAGGTACTGGACTGGCAGTTAGATTGTTTAATTAAGATCAAATTACCAGAGGGCTAGATCTGGTTCTCAAGATGTAACACAGAGATTATTAACAAGAAATGAGTTTCAATATAAAAATAGAAGCTGCCACCAGGTACAACACGTAGCAGTTGGAAGGAGAAGCACAGTGCTTGCAACACTGAGCTTTGCCAGCTACTGTCTGTCACCAGCATGGCATTGCTCTGTGCTAGCCCAAGGGGCAGCCAGGCAGGGCAAAGGAGCAGAGACCAGGAATAGATGCTGTTCCCAGCACCCATGAGTGCAAGGTGTTTCTCCCTCTGTTCTCATGTCAAAGGGGCCTTACTTGGGAATGAGTGGCCCTTGTGCCTCTGCCCTGAGAGGTCAAACCAGCCTTGTCTCCAGATGGGAGTCGGCATGGTGAGAAGGAAAGTCACTTCATCCCTCCCAGTAAAGGACAATTGAGTAAACTGATCCCACACTGTACATACCCTCAGAAGAAGGGCTACCAGAGCTAAGGTTTAGGCAACCCTAGGACTTCCTCCAGGCTTGCCATGAGTGGCTTTTATGCATCAACAGCTACAGATATTGGTTATAAACACAGGAATAAGCAAAGTCCAGTGCCTTGGAGCTTTGCATCATTTTTATATTTTTTTTTTCTGTGGCAGTGTGAGCCCACATTGCCAAAATCCCACCCCCTTTTGGACACATTGAAAGGTTAAGTGGCCTTCCCCTCAGTCAGCAGGACTTCTGGCATGCCTCTCTCACTTGGCAGCCCATATCCTTCAGTTTTATTTACTTTTGCAAAGTGTTTCTTTCTGTCAAATGTGAATAAATTTGACCAGTGGATGGAGGTGCTGTGAGGGAGGGTCAGACAAAGACAGAGACATGACTATGGGATTTGTTTGAGCTTCATTTTCACAAGGAGCAGTACTAAGATCCACCCACTAATGAAATATGCCCTGCTCCTGCTTATCTGGTGACACACCAGAGTGTCTCTCAGCTTCCTGGTGCATTAGACTTCATTTAATACAAAACCTGCTTGTGATCTGGTGTCACCTCTGCAGTCCCTTCTCTGAGATCACTGCACATAAAGCATTTCAAAAGTGGAATTTCAACTTAGGGTCCCTGACTTAAGGACCCAAACTTCACCTAGATGTACCCACAAGTAAGCATCCCTGCAGCTCCAACCAAAAAATGCCAACAGGAGCTGCAGTATTTTAGGCACGTTGGGCTGTGGCAGCAATTTTTAATGAACTGTTGGTCCTTTTGAGACTTGAGTTTCTTCATCATAGCTCAGTGCTCAGGAGAGAGGGAAGAAAGAGAAGTGTGTTGGTCTAAGGCTGAAACAACTAATTTATGTACTTACACTGTGACTTAAGAAAGTTCTGCTCTAAGTGAGTTTATTAAGTGGAGTCAGGATGTCTGACAGCAAGCAGAGCCTCTGCAAATAAGACAAGGCTGTTGGTAGTAAAAAGTAGGAATCCAGTTAAAAAATAGCTCCTCCGGTTACAAGACTACTTGAAATATTGTACTCTGGAAATGTTTGTGTTTTAAGCTGTTTTAGTGTACAGTATAAGTCATTGACTTGTTGGGGCTTTTTCTTGGTTTTGTTGTTAAACCTAGGAGGGGAAATGTTTTTCTCCACTCGCTGGACAGCAGCCATGAATTTGTAATGACCGACAACATTTCAAAAGTGCGTGTGTATTTAATCTGCATTGAAAGCCATGTTTATATTCTTTCTCGAGGCTAAAGGAAGTTTTAACATTGGTGCTGATAGTGACGTGCAAACTCTGTGGCAGGGAGGTGAAGATCTGCCACGTGTGGATGCTCTGCATCCCCCACAGGGTACCAGCTCAGCCCACACCACTGACAGGCAGTTTTGTTCTGCATCAGCTTTTGTGAACTTGGCTCATCACCCAAATTAACCTCATCCTGTTTAGGTAGATTCCCCATCTTGGCCCAATCCAGTTGTATCACTTGTTTCTGTTTTGCAGATGAAAGTGCAGGACCTCCATGCCAGCAGGCCAACACCAAGCTCTTGTGCAGGCAGTGAGGAGCTCTCAGCTGCTGGAGGAAATCACTAACTCTCTGAGCTTGGGCTCTACAGTGCTTCCTGAGCATCATCCTAGACCAATGTGTTATCTGAGAATAAAGGTGCTTATTTCAGTGATTGCTTTATGAATTTATTGTAGCTAAGTCTGCAGTGATTATGTTGGATCACGTATGGAGGCAATTTCCTCTGTGCAGGGAAAACTGAAGTAGGGAATGAGGATCATACAGAGAATAAAGTACTAAATGGACACTTGAGAGACCTTAGTTCAGTTTCTTCCACACACTTCCTTTGACAAACCATGAAGTCTCCCTCTTCTCCCATTTCCAAAATGAATGTGAAAATTTCATCAAATTTGCCTTCTGGAGCAGCAAGCAAAACATGAAAAAAACTGAGCTGGTGGGGCTGCACAAGTACCTCTCAGAGATCCAGGTGGATGTGCACAAAGAGCTTAAACCTGTGATCTTCATCTGCTTTGTAGGAATGTAGGTTGGGCAGAGCTGTGCTGATGCAGAAGGAGAGTGAAGGGACGTGGGCTCCAGTGACTTACAGTGGTAAGGCCCCACAGTGAGGTCTCCTGATTCTTGAAGCCTATTTGAAGGAACAGATTATTTTCCCTGATTCTCTGTTCAATTACTCCATCCACTTTTCCTGGTGACCAGGCAAGCAGAAATATTCAACTCAGCACATTCACTGTTAATTCTTCTGCTCTAACATTGCCATCACTACCTTTGGAGTCTCTAGGGAGGGCAGAAATAGCAGCAGCATCTCCACAGCTTCTCTACAAGTTTCATCTGTACAAAATGTACCATTCATAATGAATGACTTCAATGAAAAAATGGGGAAAAAAAGGGCAAAAACTTTCAAAATTCCTTTGGTCTTTAAAAGTTTAAGGAAATGATCACTTTTTTTGGCTACATAAGCTTCACAGTACTTCTCTATTTGGGTGGAACGGGATAATCCCTAAAAGCCACACCCAAGTAATTCCAGTATTTCTGCTAATGTGTGTACACTTTGCTTCTGTAACCTGAACTAGCATGTTCCCAGCTAGCTCAGGTATTTCTGCATGGCACTTCATGGAATAAACACATCCCAGTTGCCCTAGGCCAATGTCCTGTGTTATGACTGTCATTTACACCAACTGAAAGCACTTCCTTTTCCTTCTACCTCAGTTTTGCTCTGGTCCTGCTGGAGTTGATATGCTGGGTGATGAAGGGATAGAGCAAAGGATAAAGGGACTGTGTAAGAAGAGAGGTTTAAAAGAAGCTTCCAAAATCCCATGGAAATACATGAAAACAAGATATATATATGGATTGATGCAAGATACATATATATGGAGCATATATATGGATTGAAGAGGCATTAGGATGCTTGAGGGAATCCTTAAATTTGATTAGTCATGAGGGTGATCTAGAGAAATCTTGAGTGGTAAGATAAAGAAATGGAAGAAAATTTGAAATGTCCAAGGGTGGAGTCTCTGGTCACATTATCAAAAGAAGCATTTAAAGGGAAAATGAAGTAAGTTTCACAGCAGCTTGCATTTTCTGACTAGTATGATGGATTTGAATTGGTTTCTTCAACTAGAAGTGCAGTATTGAGGAAACCATGCTCTTGCCATATGCTTTATGAAAAATAACAATCACCAGAGATGTAGGCAGGATTATATTGCATCATACAGCTCTATCATATTTTTTTAAATCCCGGACATGGTAAGATAATAAGCCGTAAGTCTTTCTTTTCTCTGAAGTGGCTCAACAGACTTCACCTGCCATCTCTTGGAGGAACATTTCTGGTCTCTCTCTGGGACCAGAAGAGGAAAAGTGAGTCCAGTCATTGCTTAGGATGAAGACAGCTACATCATGCATATGCCAGTGACAGGTAAGACTGAACTAGGGGGGATCCTCTTCACTCCTCTTTTTTGGAAGACCAGTGCCCTCAGATAACCAGAGAGACAGTCCTGATAAAAACAGAAGGTTTTGATTGTTGTGTCTTTCAGCAGCTCTGCTGCCAGAGCAAATCCCTGTCCTTCCTGAGAATTTTATGAATTGAAACTCCCCAGTACTGCCCAGTGGACATACTGATTCACGTTGACTCCTCAGGGTCAGTGGATTTTTCTGGAGGTTGCTGTTTCACAGATGTGAACACACAGACTCTGACCCATGTATGACACAGCCACTCCAACAGCAGAATTTCTCCTTTCATGATGTTGGGACTCTGAAGTGTTTACTTGGTCTGGGTGAGCAGGGCAGGGTGTAAGGTGGTTTCCAGCCCATGCCATGCCATCAGGCCATTCAGAGCAAACAAACACAGCTTCTGGGGGTCTTTTCAGATGGCCTGGCACCAGTCTCAAGCTCTGGGAGCTTAGTGTGGAGATGTGCTGTGGTCAGTCCTAGCAGAAATGACCTTCAGATTGCATTAAGGGAATGGTGGCTCACACCGTAAAAACCACCAAAAATATTTTATTACAGCCTGGTAAAAAGGACAAGTTTTTGCTTGCACAGAAGCTGGGATTTTACTGAGCTGAAAACTGAAATACACGTCAGATCAGGACAGTGCTTCACAGTTCCCACAAGTTGTTGTTACACTGCACCTACCTCTGTAAGCTGCATGATTCAGCTATTTTTATGTGCTTCGTCTTTCTGTTTCAAAGCTTTCTCTTTTGTGCACTTATGGTGAGGCAAACATTTACAATGAACAATATACTCTTCTCTTAAAAAGATTTTGGCTTGCTAGTTGAATTGATTAGTATATGGATGATGAGTACATGGATATCTTTGGGGCACTGAATGACAAAATAGAGGTGCTTGTCTGTGTTGCCAAAAGGTCCAGTTCATCTGTGACAAAACTACAGGGAAAAATAACCCAAAACAACCAACAGTCTAACAATGGACTTGTAACACAGCTGGATTTGGCTCAGACCTTCAGTGTTTGGTGTTAGTCTCTCAGAAAGCTAACATTGATTCAGAGTATCTATTGCAGAGCCAAAAGCTAAACCACATGGTGGGGAGGGCAAAGGGAGAGGTGGAGGCAATTTGCAAATGGAAGACTGTGTGCATTATTCAGGCTTTAACATTGCTTGCATTCATGGAGCAATGCCCTTCAGTTTGGGAAAGCATCACAAGCACAGCTCCTGTTTGGCAGGGTGAATGAAAGGCATCTTACAGAATCTGTGTGTGTGACCATTAGCCTGACGTCCAAGGCACTGCAAAAGCTCCACTGATAAACCACACCTCTTGAAGGAGACTGGTATCCTTACATCACTGACACAGGCAAAGCCCTCAGATTTGTGCCAATAGGACCTTGTCTACTGTCTGCTCTCCTTGCCAACATTTTCCACTGTTGCCACCCAGGGGACACAAATACTGGGAACATCCTGGGGAAAAAAAAAATAAAGAGACAGAATAAAAAGCATGATTTTGTCTCATCATTTAAAAGGTAATTTCATAAGTTTGGGTGTGGGTTCTGGAATTAGTGCACTGGCAGAAACAGAATCCCAGTCATTACACTGCAGTTCTCATCAGTAGCTCTTTGACTGTTTCGACAGTGGAGGGCTGTACTGTGGCCCCTCATTTTCTAGGAGGGTATGTTGTAAGGCCTGGAGGAGAAAGGCAACTCAGTAACAGCTGTGGATCAGTCCAAGATGGGAGCCAAGATCAAAACCAGGTTGCTAGATTCATAGCAGTTGTTGTCAGTGGACAACAGGGCCTCCCAAGATTGTTTAGTGCATCTGCAGATGGAATAAAATTAATTAACAGGGTGTTAAAGATTCCTCTGACCATCAGTTGAACCAAACTCCTGTGTTATTCTGAAAAAAACCTGCTAGGTCTTCAACATCACAGAACCCTGAATAGTCACAGTCTCTGAGCACCCAGTTTTCATCAAACTCACTGATACTGGTTCACGAGTGGAGAATTAGCCATTTTCAGACAAAAAGGTTTAGCTACCAGCTTCTTGTAAACATTTAAATACAGAAAGTGTTCACAATCTTTTATTTTATTGCTTTGTGGGGTTACTTGTGTGTCTCAAAGTCTCTCCCTGAAGCATTTTGGATCAGTAACCCTTTGAAACACAGACTTGCCAAGTCCATCTTTGGATAAACCTCATCACTCTTAGAGCAGTTGTGTGGGTGTATTTGGAAGCAGTCCAAAACAAATCCCAAATGATTTGCATAATTCTTGTGTAAAATAAAAATATATGGGGTGGGAAGAGTTTGTGGCATTGGAGTAAAAGAGAGGAGGGGGAAGCATGAATGAGGAAAGCATGTCAAGCATAAATACGATGTGATCCTACATCAAGCAAGAGACCAAACAAAATGCTGTGCGTGCAAAAAAGAAAATTATTTCTTTAATAGCAAAACAGGCTTGAAAGATCAGGCTTCCTCATGTTACAAGATAATTATTTGTTGTAGGTTGGAAGAGCTGTCAGGAGATGTCTAGTTCAACTTTCTGACAAAATCAGGGCCAGATATGAGGTGCTTTGTCCTACTCTCCCCTTCTTGCATCTTTACAATTACTGTCCTGAAATGACACTCCTTAGGAACTTCTCTTACCCTTCTCAAAACCAAGATGAAGCAAAATGTGAAAGTTTTCTTTTGGCTAACACTGTTCAAAAAATCAGTGTCAGTCAAATACAGTTGGGGTATCATCAGTGTAATCCCAGTGAGGTGCTGTCATGGGACACCTGCTGGAGAGCACTGCTCTGAGTGGTCTTCCAGGCCTTCTATGTTTGTGGTGGCTTTGGCCTCAGGGGCTCCTCTTTGAGTTACCAGACAAGCTGAGAACATGAGACCAAGTGGCACTTGACACTTTTCTTCCTCACCCATCCTGATAAGAGAGATCACAGTTTGGAATCAAAATACCAGGGGAGTTCTTGTCTCCCCCCTGCCTGATTGCCTCAAATGTTCCCGCAGCTTAAATACACATCAACACAATTTGAGAAACCCAAGATAGGGAGGAAAGCATGTAGGTTCCAGCTGGGCTAAGGGACATTAACAGATGTATGGTACAAATTATTTCTTAGCACCCTTGCTGTGATTGCTATTTCTGTCCAAGATTTCTAGGCCGGTATGAAGGGATAATTATTCACACAACCATGAGGATTCTGGGCTGAATACACCAGAACTGTAGTGCCTCTGTGTCCCAAACACATGCCTGTTTGATGATCTAAGCAGAGGCTAGGTTAGTCAAATTGCAACTTTGAAGATACTCACACACCCCCTCATACTCCCAAAAATTTTTTTTCAGAAGAGCTTGGATGGTATTTTTATGACCTTAAAAAGATCTGATACTCAGGAGCAATGTGGCTTTTTTTGAAAATTGGGCTAGTAGGGCAAAAAAATCTCTGAGGATTATGCACCAGGCTATATGAAACTCCTGATGCTGTAGGAAAGTTTCTAAGGTCCATGAAGTCTTTTGAGTGGTATTTGACCATAAACCTCAAACACAGAAAAGCAATGTGTGAGGCATTAACACGCTTTGTAAGAGGAGTTTTTTCAGCTAGAATGGGAGTACTAGGGCTCTCACAGAAATGAACATTTGGAAAAAAGTTACATCATAAAAATGACTGCTTCTGGAAAGCCTGCCTTACATCAGGAAAGGCCAGAATTTTAGAGTTATTTTGTAGCTTCTGTTGCTGCTACAGTCCTATATGATTTTTGGTAAGTAAATGAAAGATGCCTAATTCCCATTAATTTCAGCATAAAATAATCATCTAAGAATCACTTTTTTTTTCTCCTTTTAAGTGTTCAAATACCTTTAACAGCCTAGAACTTCAAAATTAGGCTGGACAGGCTGTGAACTGAGTTATGACACCAAAACCCTATATGAGTCTACATTCTGCAGATAACTGAGGTCAGAAAACAACAACAACAACAATAATTAAAACAAATAAACAGACAAACAAACAAACAAACAAACATCCATAATACCAAGACACTGAAATATCTCCATCTCTTGGAAAGAATTATATTTAAATTTGCAAAATTAGGTAGCTATTAAAGAAAACTTATTGGTGCAGGGTTCCTGCTAGGAAACAAGAAGGGTTTTCCACTCTGGAAAATATAAACTGTTCACCAACATATTATCAAAAAGTCAACAGGAGATAATGATATTGATGCAATTTCATGTCAGTCAATTAGTTATTGTTCCTGCCCTAAACAGAATGATTATTTTCATGTTATGCTTGTTGTGAGATAATAACTGTGGTGACAGATGTCTAGAAATAAGGCAGTGCTCAGGTGGTTTCCAGGCGGAGAAATTCTGAGCTATCAATAGTTCATTTCTCATGGAGGCACTAAATTTAACAATTAATTCACATTATTCTACATGGTGTTGTTCCAGTGGTTTTGGGGGTTTTCCTTAGTGATGTTGTTGCAAGTAATTGAGGTTGCTCTGATGCTGCTTGAGAACAATAACAGGAAGTTCAGAGATACTACTCTTAATTGCATATAACATAATATAATTCCTGTCCCGCTTTGATTAGAGTCTGTAAAAGCCCCAAACCATCCAGATTGTTCTCTTGAACAGAAAAACCTTTGAATTTGAGTCAAATATCTAATGAAGATGAATTTGGAGGACTTGTTATTAATGCCATGGGTATGACTTCTTTACACACAGTCAAACACAGTGGCAGTTTCACCCCCCAAATTTTGACACTTAACACCCAGCACTGAGTGTCCTCACTGCTTTCATTGAATGGGCCCAATGGAGTCCAAATCTACCCTCAAACAAGGACCTTAACAGCAGTTAACTGCTTTGTGCCCCACCTCAACAGTAAAATAGAACGATAGTAAAATGGAAGCACATGTTTGGGGTTTTTTCATACATTGGAATCTTACTATGTGCAATATCACTAAATAGGGTAGGAACCCTTTTTTTTTTTTCACAAAAGCAAAAGGAACTCAACACCACTCACCTTTCAGCAGAATACTTCTCTTCCTCATCAGTGCTCATATCTATACATTTTCATGTAATTAGACTGGGAAATTCAGAATTATTAGGGGAAATTCAGAATTAGACTGGGGAATTCTCATAGGTCAGAACTTCCAAACTGGGACTCAAACTGGGACAGATCATCACCGCTTATTTCTCTTTATAATGATTCTCCAGTTCTCCAGGGGAGGATTACACTACCCTTTAATAAAAGCTGTGAAGTCATTCCCCCAAGTCTGACCACATTCTTTTTCTGTAAAAGGAAATGGAAGAAGCGTGAGAATTTGAATGCGAAGAGACCAACAGATTTGCGTTTCTAGGCTTCTTCTTCAGGTTCCTCCTTTGATGTTGACTTCTCTTCTGAAAGCTGAAAGGACTGGTTTGTCTTTAGTCTGTGGTACAGTTTGGCTTAAATTAGAGGTGATTTATTTGGGAGATTTTGATGTGGCTTGTTTCCTATGACCAGCACTGATTCCTCCAAATTCATCTTTTTTAGATATTTGACTCAAATTCAAAGGTCTTTTTGTTTAAAAGGGACAAATTACAAAGATGGAAAAGGAGTAAAATTTTATATAGTGGTCCTAACATCATTATCTTCCTTCTCGACTCTCCATCCCTTTACAAAATGGTGTTTGCTTCTCATTCGCCTGCCAAGGCTGTTCCTCACTCCTGTAGCTTTCCTTAATTTCATGTAAATACCAGGAAAAATACTGCACCCCTCAGCCAGGCAAATCTCTTATTGAAACCAATGGAAATATTACCTGGTTGAGAGCAGTTGGTCTTCCACTAGTGACTCAAAGGAAAGGAAAAAAGTCACCAAGAAATCAAAACATCCCGTGTTCTTACTTACTAAAAGGGGAACAGGAGGTTCAGGAAGGTTTAGGTAGGGTTTGGGGGCATTATTTTTAGAAGAAAACCATAAGTTGGTGTTGCTGCCAGCATGAGCACATGAAGTTTCAATTTGTGGTTTCTCTTTATGCAGTACATTTTGAAATTGGAATTTAAAACAAAATATACATCTCCCTGTTTGACTGTGTATATAACGATTTGTCATTTCTTGGTGGGAATTTGAAACTATTTTTGGTGTTCAGAAATAATCTTCTGTCCCTCTCCTTCACCTCCCTCCCCCCATCCCACTAACAAATTACACTTTAATCAACCTCTAAAGATTTTTAGAACTTTCCTAACTCTTGAAGTAAGGAAAATAGTGACAGGAAATTAATAATTATTGAGGAATGGGGCTACATTTTCATTTCCTGGCCCCTTTAGAGTTAAGCATTGAGTTGGAGCTATTTGTCAAAAAGTTGGACAGAGCAGTTACCTGTAGATTCATTTTGATGAACTCCATTCAAGAACAATGCTCTCTGAAAATACGTATATCATTATGAGAATAACAAATCCTGCTAAAGCCAGAGCACTTGTGCTTTGTACCAGTGTTTGAATAAGAATAAAATCCCTCCCAAGGGAGAGGTCTGGCAGCACAGTTGGTGTGCTGCCCTTCAAGCCCCTGGTTTTGTTAGCCAGGACATCAACGTGGAGCCCTTTGACCATCCCTAAGCTGTGCCACGTGCTGAGCCCCAGGCATGGGAGGGCCATCAAGTGTCTGACCTGGCTTACCTAGTGATGGCACCGTGACCCTTAACAATGGCACTGTGGTCCCTAACCAAAGTGTTTGACACCTTCAAGCTCTTCAAGCTGACCACCATCTTTTCCCAAACCAACTTCTCATCCCAGCTTACAGCAGCTGCTGTTTCTGAGCTCCATCCAGGATAAAAGTGGACACAACATACCAGGCCTCCCCTCTCCATCCATCTCCATGCCATTATCACCAAAGGCACCTTTCTGCTCCTCTTTTGGATCTGGGGCTTTTCCTTAGGACTGATGCTGATGTGTTCTGCTGAGCCCAGGTGTCTGAAAACATTCAGAAGGCTGTACTGGGTCAAGGCATTGATCTTCCTTACACACTGTGCTACTAATGGCTAAAAATGGATGCCTAGGGAAGTATACAAAGACCAAATAAAAATATCATTGTGTCTCCCTGCAAATTCCTCGAGCTCTAGGGCTTAGTGGCTTATGGATTTCCTAAGTCACTGGCTGCTGCTCTTGCAGTTAATACTTGGTTGGTTTTCCCTCTATGATCTATTTGGTCTGGTCACTTTTTGACGCTCTGTAGACTTTTAGCCTCCCCAACATCCTGTGGTAAAAATACACAGTTTAACTCAGTTTAACTCAGTGTTGTATGAGGAAATGTCTCTTCCTCTTGGTTTCAAATCTGCCACCTATTAGTTTCATGCTTGACTTCCATGAATGTTCTACTAGAAAATAAGCAAACTTTCCTTTCCTAATTGCTCTTTCTACATCTCTCTCAACTTCATATATCAGAGGTGACTATTCCACCTTTGTATGAGTGCCATACCATACCCTGAAAGTTTCTTTATAACATTTCTAGGTCTATATTGGGCAATACTAGGTTTTTAGATAGCTGTAATTTATATTTTCATTAGATTTAGCTCTATAGATAGAAATACAAAACTGGAATTGGATAAGACCACTTCTTTGCTGTTTTTTTATTTTAGATCTGGAGAGGGTTTGTGTACTCGATTGTATGTTTATTTTATTTTTTTATTCTACAAGCTGTTCTAATAAGAGATGTCCATTTACAGGTCTTGTTTGTCTACATCCACTTGCAACTACAGTAGAAGTTTTACCACATAGTTTTTGAGGTGGAGAAGTCTGGATGGGTGTACACAATTGGAGATGTGTTCACGCCATAAATTTACAAAGTGGCATAAGGACTTTTTCTTTTTCGTTTTCCTCTCCAAATAGCTCTTAAATTCAAACAGAGGAGATTTTTGACTGCTACAGAATATCAAGTTTCTTTTTAAAGAACTATCTGCCATCCTTCCAAGGTCTCTTTCCTAAAGGGTAATGGCTGGGAGCACATCTGAAGAGCATGTCATTATGCATGTTAATTGAGGAGGCTTTTTTCCTAAGGTGCCTTACCTCTGATTTATCAGCGCTGAATTCCATCTGGCATTTTTTCATCAGTATTGTGAAGCTGATTTATTGCCTCTGCATATCTTCATAGTGAACTTTCATTTTTACCCTGGGCGGTCCTGTCTGGGTTGGTGAGTGAGGTCTATGCTTTCACGAGACATGGAGTTCATTTATTATATATAAACTTGTGTGTGTTACACAGCTCAAGCACAAACAGACGTTACTTGGAAAGCCCCCTGGCAAACATTCAGGGACTGACCATTATTTCCTACTTATTGTTTCCCTCTTTTACCCAGGTATGTATATTCAGGTCTTACCTATCTCTCAGCAGGCTCTCTACCAGGCTTTGCTAAGGGGCGTTGTTGATCAGATTTAAGAAATCCATTTATACTTGGTCAGCCAATTCTCCTTTGTCTGTGTGCTCACTGAACCCCTCAAAGAACACAGTGGAATTTTCTTCCTGTCACAGAAGCTGTTTGGATTATTCCCACATAAATTAATAAAGATTATCTCCTCATGTACCATGACCTTTTTCCTTATTATAAGCTCTACCACTTGCTTGGTACCCAAACTTGTATGTTTCCACTTGAAGAATTTTATTAAAAGGCAGATTTAAATGAGAGCTCACACTTCACAGCCAGAAGATATATTATTTCCAACTTGCTTTTCTTTAGAACTCATTTAATGAACAATATGTGACGCTAACAATTTTTTTCTCCTGATGTTTCTTCTTTGTCCTTGGAGTTGAGGCAGACAAAATATGCATTAAGTCCTCATGGCAAATAAATATGGAAAACAAAAACTCATTTCTCTTTTACGCTGTTGCTTTTTCCTCATTGCTACTTTCACAACTTCACTGTCTACTGCTCTGCAAAATCCCTGCAAGACATTCATAATATAGCTAGGTAATTTATTATTGTTCAATCTTTGTGCCTTTTTTAAAGGTGATTCCAAACAAATTTTTATATTTCTCTTTTTGAATCTACATATTTCATAGAATCATGGAATCACAGAATAACTTGGTTTAGAAGGGGCCTTAAAGATCACCTTGTTTCACCCTCCTGCCTTGGGCAGGGACACCTTCCACTACAGCAGGTGGCCTACAGCCCCATCCAACCTGACCTTGAGCTCTTCCAGGGATGGAGCATTCACAGCATCTCTGGGCAACTTCTTCTAGTGTCTGACAACCCTCTATATTTAATCTATGGAAAATAGATCTCTTCTTTTTTCTTCAGTTGAACACAACTTCACCTTTTTCAGGAACATGCCTTCTTTCTTCTAACAGCCTCTCTCATTTTGTTGCTTAGCCCTCCCATAGTTTGTTTCTTTAGTCTCTATATACAGTATTTTGATGGGTAGTATGCATTTAATCAGAGCTGTCAGTAAGGAAGAATTCTGACAATTCTTTCATCTGCACATAACCTTTTTTGCTAGTTGGTGCTTCATGCCTCAAAGAAACCTGAACAAGAATGTCTCTCACCAGTTGCCTCCTATCCAATGCAGCTTTTCTAATTATTTTCTTAACTTGCCTGTCTATCTTTACATTTTTACTGCTTTTACTTGAGTTCCTTCATTTACTTATCTGCCTGCAAGGACTTGTACTGCTGATGAATCTTATCTTGATGTTTAGCTTTGCTTCTGACAAGTCCCCTAAAATCCAGGCAAGGTCTCAGCAGGTCTGAATAGAAATCTATGCAGGTATGTCAATCAACAGGCCCACACACTGCTGTTTATGCCTCCAGAGAGCACCACAAGAAAATGTCACCATATAAATAAATAAACAGTATATCTAATCCATTCTTTTTGCAATGTTATGTAAAGAGATGTGCAGACAAGAGCAATATGGCCCAAGGTTGGCACTGGGGCAAGAGCCAGCAGTATTTGGTGATGAAAAATAATATTTTTTTTTTTCCTGCATTTTCTGAGTCCCGTCATCTGCATGTTTCCACTCAATGAGTGTTCAGCAGTATCTTCAACAGAAAGGATTGACAGTCTGATGGTCACTTGATACACAGATGATCTGGGCTTCACAGCTTTATCTGAATTAGATGTACTGAAGGACTGATTCTCTGTCATTGTAAGTGAGGTCTTTGCTTTTGTGTCATTGGCAGTGCTGCAATGTGAACAGAAGGCAGGGGCTGGTCTTGCCATTCATTCAGAAAGTTTATCCCCAACACAGAGAAAAGTTTACCTGGACCTTATATTGAAAATTTCCAATCTAACAAGATTTGACAAGCATTTTTAAACGAAGGGAAAAAAAAGGTGTCTAGCAAGAGCACCTTAGTCAGAAATCTGGATATCAGGTGACCTGGGAAAGGACATGTTTCTCAGGAGCTGTGAAGACATGACAGAAGGTTTTTCATCCCAGTTTATTCTCAGTGTCAATGATCCTTGTAGCTTTAAAATAGGACAACTCAAAGTCTACTACTGGCATCTAAGGGGATAGTAAATCCCAGACATGTGATGAAATTCAGCCTGCAATGTTCACAAACATAGGTCAGCAGGAGGCTAATGGATTCATAGGGTTTGGCAAGTGAGATGGAAACTCTGAAGATTACTGATGGGCTAACATCATAATATCAAGAAATTACTCTTTTGAGTATCCATGGAAAGTATACAGCAAACTCCTGGAAAATAAACTTTAATGTGGAGCAGCCATCTGTCCAAAATCTGGATTTATATTTCAGCTGAGCATTATTAAAGTGCTTTAGGAGCACAAGATTTTATGTGAAAATTTAGGTTCTTCAACAAGGTGTTGGCTCTGTTGAGTGAAGATATTTAGATCTGTTGGGTTGGACAAAGCAATAGGAGCCATGAGATGGAAAATAATGGCCACTAGGAGATAATAAGTTTCAGAAAGGATTGGAAATACATATGTGAACACTTGCTTTTCACCTTCTTGGCTAAAATTCCGTATTTACTCCACATTAAGACAGATGTTAATCAACCTACACATTTCTAAAACAATTTTTGTTTCACACAACTGGTAGAAATGGACTGCATATTGTATTATTTGATAGAGTGTTTCAAAAGCAATAATGTGTACCAGAAGCAGAGCATTATTTGTGTTTAGAAACACAAGGTACATCCAGAAGTCTTTTCTCAAAAAAGGGGAAATTAATTTTCAGATTTCCAATTTCCAATAACAGTTCTGAGATTTTAGGAAAACTTATAGAGTATTTGGGAGCGCCAAAAATTAATTCATCATTTTAAAATATTTTGTGAATGCCATTGCCTCACAATTTGCCTCATGCAACATGTATGGATTACTGCTGTGATAGGAAAATAGAATTCTATATTTGTTCATGAATTAAAACTTTTCTCCTCCATGATACCTCTTCAGCACCAGAGCTGATTTTGAAAATCTTTACTTTATAACCTTTACTTTATTTCTGCAATCTTCTTTGCAGAAAGAGTAGTGTCACCCAGCATTTCTACCAGAAAAAAGGCCAAATTAGCAGTGGTTTGGAGGAAAAAAATTAAAAACAGCATTGATTGTGCACTAGAAATGTACACACATATTTGCAAACATCACTTGGAGCAAAGTCAGCACTCCTGAGTGTTAGGGACCAGACTGGAGGTGGAAGGGGTCTGGAGATCTGATAGTATGGCACCTGCCCCTCACACTGCCAGACATTTCATTCCCTTTCTAATAGTTTTCTATTTTGTAGATTAATTAATCTCAGATTTATTCTTAAACCCATGGCTCTAAATAACAATGCATCCACCTACTTTTAGGTACAAAAGATACTTTGACCTAAGAACTAACAGATTTCAACTTTAAAGCACCTGATCAGATGAGTTCATTCAGAAGTGATGTGGCAGCAATAATTTATAGGCTGGGGGAGTGGGAGAGACTCTTCACATCCAGTACAACCTGGATATTGCTCCGTGCTGCGTCAGTCCTGATTTTGCAGCATTACTTCTGTCATAAAAAACGTCTGTAAATCCTTGCTGGTTCACTTTGCTTTAGTGCTCATTTAAAACGAATGCAACTCTGTAGCGTTTGAGAAAACACAGTGACAAAGCAAAAGCCATAAAATTAAGCATAACTGAAGTGTTTGTTAAAATAAAACTGACGCCAATCTGGCACACTTGAGTTTTATTCAGTTTTAGTGCTGGAATAGTTCCCTCCAGCAGAAAATAAAAAACAACAACAAACTGCAACAACAACAACAAAACCCAAAAAAAGAAGCAAACAAAAAAAGCAACACAACCAACAACAAAAAAAAACAAAAACAAAAACAAACAAACAAACAAAAAAAATGTCTGAACCTCAGAAAGGAAAATAATTCAGTCCAGACTAAGGGTATTTCTGACAATCCCAGAAGAAAAACTCTACATGAAGGAAGATGTTTTAAGAAACAAGGACATTAAGGTTATTTCCACACCATTTCAGAGCTGTCACTTTCTATGATAACACTATTATGCCAACTTTTTCAATCCTCTATGCCTGTAGTCAAGTCTTCTTATAGAAGCCCATGTTCCCAACACCTCCAAGAACCAGAACAGCCTTCATGTAGGAACCAAAATCCGACTTTTAGGTGTAAGCATACCTGTGTGTAAGTGAAGGCATATGTCTGTAACTCTGTTGGTTTCCTTGTTAGGAGAAAACCTATTGTTAATACCAGGGGGTCAAACTGGATGAAGTGAATTTGTGCAGGAATCCACCAAAACCACATCAGCTCTCTGACAGGAAGGACCTAAAGAAAGGAATTAGTAGGATCGGATGTGGTGCTTTCTGACAGACGGCCAAACCTACAAGGTCAAAATAAGAAGCCAGTGAAAAAAATAGATTTATGCTTAAAATGAAATGTGCACAATTCCCCTTTTTATTGCTGTGCTCTGGATTAAAGAACTACTGCATGGAAGTTTATATATCCAAAATCCCTAGGCTCAAAAAGCCACCCATTTCACCATAACTTAGTCCTCATACAACAGGGCTGCAGATGCAGCATTGCTAGTGGTATATTCCCCATTTTCTTCCCCAAAGGGACAAGGATCTGTGTGATTTTTCCCAGGATGTATGTCCCAGGCTGCTTTGGAGCACCAGGGAGCTGAGCCATCACAGGAAGTCACCAGAGCCAAGGCTCACTGCACGTCTCCCTCTCTATTTACCCCATCCACTACCTAGCCCAGGGTTTTTAAGGACAGGGTGATACTTTTCAGCCTGGAAGGGGGACATTCCCATTGCCTATAGTAGACTGTCAGAAGTGCACAGGATCCTTTTCTCATGAGTACGAGGCTTTGCTCATGCAGACCACATAACCACAATGATAAGTACCTGCTTCCTGAGGCAGGGGAGCAAATGTCTTGCAAGAACAGTGTAAGAACCCACGTTCCAAACTTCAGCCCGAAAGTGCTGACCTGTGCTGAAAATAACCTGAACAGATTGCATGGGGAGGTTCATTGTTCCATCACAGCCTCTCATGGCCTTAACTATTCACTGGCAAATATTCAGGTGATGAGTAAGCTTCTCATTCTAATCTGTCCCTTATTGCTTAGTTGGGAGCAGTGCCTTGGAGAGAAGCCCCTTGTTCCATGTGCCTCATGTTTAACCTGAACCTGTCTTTCCAGGTCAGGCATCTTCAGAAGTGAATATCCTACAAATGGAAAATATTTATCCATTAAGACATTATCCTCCTGGTGACGGGTGATTCAGAAAGGTTTCCAGCTCTGTGCTTAAGAACTGCTTTATCAGGTCCAACAATTTTCTACACTTGTTTTCATCAACATATTTTAGGCATGCTTAGTGAGTTGTCAGCATCAAAACATTATTTCTTGTTCAGTTCTGCCCACCATGATTGCTTGAAGGCACCTGAAAGAGGAACACTGTTCACCTCTCTTCAGGGGCCACCTCAGAAATTGACCCACATGAGGACAGAGAGATGAACAAGGCACCTCTAAGTGCACTTGTGTTATCCAAGGGGTCACCAGGTTTTTATCTACCCATAATGGATTTTTCATCATTTTCCTTTTTATACCAGCTGTGGGAAGCAGCAAAGTGACTTATTTACTACACATGGGTCAGCTTTGCCAGGTAAAAAGACTTCAGTAGGACTTGTAAGTTCTATGGTGGCACTGGGAATAATTAACACCATCTTTGCTCAAGCTGCCTGCCCATGCCTGGGATGCACTCTGCACCTCCCTAGGCCACCCTGCAAAGCCCCTGCTCTGCTCTTTCACCCAAAAGGTCACCATTCCTTTTCCATGAACCAGTGCAGGAGGGAAATAAGAGGGCCCAAGTTGCTGCTGAAATGGGGCACACAGAGGCGTGGATACAGTGCTCCTGAGGTAACTGCTGAGGTGCTGTGGCTTTGGCAAGATGTCAAGATGCATAGCTGGCTAATATAGACCCTTCTTTTCTCCAGAGCCACCTCAGAACCAGCTATTGATTCTTAAGGCAGTAATATTCATCTGGCATCTCGTTCATTCCAAGTTAATTGCTTAAATGTGTGGAAAAGGAAATTTGTGAAACGAAATGTGCTGCTGCATCAGGCATAAAGGAAACTTCGTCCCTATTAAGCTGAAAATGCTTCCCAAAGACAACACATAGGCTTTACTGTGCCTAGGCACTTAAGTTCAATTCTTCACTGAGGCCACTGTTTAAAGAGAGCATTGCTAACTCGGTCACAGCAAGCTTCTGTGCTTCAACTTCCCAGTCACTCAGTTTACTCTTCAGGATGGTTTCCCCTACAGCTTAAAAATATGACCTTGGAAAGAATTGCTAAATAAGTAAATACTTGAGTCTACCAGAGTTTTCTTCCTAGATCCTATCCCTGGCACAGGTTGAAGCCTTGCAACTATGTCCTATCTGCTAAGGAGACTTCTGTTGGTATTGAGTGGCATATTGTTTAGAGAAATAACACATTTTCGTTATGGAAGGAGAAATCATTCCAAATAAGCTACTGGTCAAACACATATTTTTATGCATGTCAGCAGCTTGAGAAGAATAAGGAGAAAGGAGCAGTTTCATTTTAAGTGATTCACTGAAGAAACGTTCCAGTTTACATTACCATGAATTTCTCCTTCAGAGTGCTTCTCATTTTCAGGATGCAATTTTGTGCTTCCTTCTCACAGCACTTTTCACAATCTGTGCAGCAATGCTCATTTTAGAACTGGCTGTTTCACCTCTTTAGATAAAGCTGCTTTAATACCTGCATTAATTTTTTGCACTAGCCATTACTAACTAACATTAAAATACACCTTTATGAAGAGATACTCTCACTGCAGTATTCATTGAATTATTGAAAGTAGTTGGTGTCTTTTAAAGCAGCTCTTTCAATGTTCCTATTCATTATTTGTTTTTATTTGTGACCACCATTGTATTGGCTCACGGTTAGGTAAGTCTGGAGAAGTTTCATTTCCCTGAATTAAGTCCTGATGAAGGTCTAAGAGGTGTTCCAGGGATTGGCCCAGATGCCATCCCAGGGTCTGCTGCCTCAGCTTTCCTGTGCCTGTGAGCAATTTTCTCCAGGAAAAAAACCCAAAAAAACAACAAACCAGTCAAAGAGACTTTAATCCTCTGTGCAGTGTTTTTTCTTTCTCAGCTCTAGTACGGCTGTGTGACGAGCTGTTCTCTCCTTACACCTTAGCTACCAACAGCCTCAAGGAGCTAATGCAACCAATGATTGCCAAAATAGAGCCCTACTCCTGTGCTCTCATGGTCCTCAAGGCTCTCCAGCTCAGTGGCAGTAGGGTAAGCCAGGCATTGCCAACTCCTGTGGGCTTTTAATCCGGAGATCCTGTTCCCAGGTCTTGGTTCAGGGACCTAGTGTGTTCTAAGATTACATGACTTTGCTGGACAACATCTCCTCCAACTGCAAGGGCCTGCTCAGTTTAAGTTTTCTCTAAAGGAAACTACAAAAACCTTTTTTTTTCTATTTATTTTTTTCCTGACAAATTCCATATTGTCATGTCTGTGATTTTGTTTAAGGGCTGAGGTGCAAACTACTGTGCAGTCAAATTCTGTGGGATATGGTTGAGTGGTCAGTTCAAGAGTTAAAATTACAGACAGACAGGGAAAGGTGAGGGAGGAAAAGGAGGAACAGCAAAGAACTAAAGGGAACTGTCAGAGATTGAAGAGGAGCAAGGCAAATCTGGAAGGACGGTGCTGAGATAGTCAGGATTTTTTGAGAGTGTCAGAACAAGTTTTGTGCAGTTTGGTGCAAGTCTATAGCTGTGAATTCACTGGCCTTTCTTCAGGCATCAGCAAAACAGGTAATATCTTTTTAAACTCAATGTTCTCTCATATTCTGCCTAAAGGAGCATTTTAGCTGCTTTGTTGGTACTGAAACTCTTCACTTTACTGCCTTGGAAGGAGATAGCTGCAATGAGGGAAGTAATGACAGCAGACAGCAATATTTGGTGCTCAAGCAATGAGAACACCACTGCCTTGCTGGGTAACTGGCTTCACCAAGGCTTAGGAAAAAATAATTTAACCTGGATCTTTGCACTTTAAGCCCATCCTTTTCCTGTCAGGCATGCACATAAACAGCAAGTCATTCCCTCCCTCTCTATGTCAGCAGCTTTCTTATTTCTGGAGAACCCCTCTGATCCATTTCAGTGGATTTCTAACTTCAGTACTGCTTCCAGGGTTTGCCCCCCACCCCCCAAGGACTGCTGTTTTACTTTCTGCACAGCAAAACAAATCTAAAAGTTTCTGTAAGAGTCTCTTGTAATGAAAACAGTGAAACTGACAAAAAAATTGATTGTTAATGCTCACTCCCACTGACATACCATGTCTGTTCATCCTTTTGGCTCATAGTACAGTGTGGTTTAGCAGTAACTTCATCCTTGTTCTATTTATGGCCACTGTTTCTAAACATAGGAGATTTCAGCAAAACAGTCACACACACCACACTCCTACACCCCACCCCAAGTACTAATCAGGTACTTCTGTAGGGCAATGAATTTTATCTGGGGGAGTTGGAAATGATTTACAAGAGAGAGACACTTGTAAGAAAAATGCCCTGAGAAGAAAGGCTTTAAAGCTGCACCTTTGAATATAAAAAACATTTTGTCTCTCAATCAAAACTGCTGCCCAGAGGACATGTCATACATTCTGTACAGCATCAACACTTCTACTGATGTAGTTCAAGGCAGCCACTCTCTGTCTAGTCCATGTCTGTCATTCCTGCTCTAGGGTAGACTGGCTGAGTGAAAAACAAGCCTTACCTGTGACACAGTTCAATGCCACGACTGCACCAAGCTCTGCCCAGAACTGTAAGATTTAATGCAGCATTTCACAATCTCAGATGATTTTGAAGTGAAGCTTACAAGAAAGAAAGGCAGATGAATATTTACTCAGGAGTTTGTTCATGATTTGGCTGAGGAAATGCTTCCAGAAGCCTGAGACTGGTGCCCTGCACTCTTGTTCATCAATGCACAGAGTGTTGTGGATGGTTATCGAGTAACCTCCGTTTCAGAGGAAGGGTGTGCAAGTTCAACAAAACATTGGTGTCCAAAGGAGCCTGTGGTGAAGGAGACCTCTAAAGAGCTATTAATCGAGCTAAAAAGAAAACCTTGTGAGAACACTTTAGCTTTCATAAGTTTTCTACCCCTGCCCTGGGGAGATCTGTAAAGAGGGAGCCGAAAGATAAAGAAACATACTCATATTTGCCTGTTTGTTTGCCTTGGTGTCAGTTATCTGGTACTTGATAAATGCAGAAATTGTGTTCGCTCAACTGCTAGGATGATGAAATTTTACTTTCTTCATCTGCTGTGGTTCTGGCAAGACATAAAGAATAACAAAAACCAAGTTATTAGGAAACTCAATGGCTGAACCCTGGAATTTCAGAGCTGTGCTCAGGTTTAACTGACCTCTCTCAATAAGAACAGCACTCACTGCCTTCATATTTTAGGCTTAGGTCAGGTACCAAATTCCTGAATAAATGTGCAAACCTTCCCAAAGTCTTGAGCTTGCTTTATTAAGGCTTTCATCTGCCTTCCAGAGAGATTAGAAATGGTGTCAGAACAACTAATTTCTGGAATCCAGGATGAGCTGGAGTCTCACAAATCACTCCAATCCAGGTTTAGTTCCAGAAAAAAGGGAAGAGTACTGCAGAGCACTCAATTATTCTACTATTTTTTCCTCTAGGAGAAAAGTAGTCATTCATGTATCTGGACAAACTTGCCTTGCTTCATTTCCAACCTAAATGAACACTTTGCTCTCAGTTTGGCTTCAGTACACAACAGTGAAATGAGAAAAGAGTCCAACAACATATTAATAGGTTCCAGAAATTCTGTACAATGTCAATAAACAAGTCACTGAGCTATTTAAAAAATTTTGAAGTATTTGCAAGATATCATGAAGTGAAATAAATTGTTCCTCTTATGGCTCATAGAAGAAGCCCTATGAAACATAGAAAGGATTCCAATTATCATCTTATCAGAAAGAAAATAATTGATTTATATTTAAGCTAAATTGTAGTAATTTATTAGAAAGATTGTTTCACTTGTAATCAAATAACATGATTTGTAGTATGTAATTTCCACTGAGTGCAAATTTCAGGCAAACAGAAAATCCTCTTTTGCTAAATGGTTTCATGGTCTTTTGTATAAATATTCTACAAATGCTCATGGTTCTGCAAGCCCTAAGTGAAAGACATTTGCTCAGAAAAGGTAAGGAACAAGTCTAAGAAAATTAGTAAAATATTGATAGATCTAAGAGGAGACATCTGATTAACAGTAAGTCAAAATTCATCTTTGTATTAGATCGGTGCAAAAACTTTTTCCTGCTTGCTAAAGGAGGAAGTGAGGTGCCCAAAGTCACCTCTAACACAGGCAGCAGACAACTGGTAGGAATCTGAATTTTGGATAAATAATCCTCCAGGGACACCTGGACAGCACATAAGCTCTAATTTCCTCTGATGTTTTTGCTCTTCATTTGTAAAATAGAGGTATCTACTGCATATTCCTTCCTCACCAGAATGCTGTGAGACTGATTCAGAATAAAACTTTCAACAGCTGGCTCTGCGGAGTGGGGGGTTTCCTGAGATGTGAGTTTGCATTGCAGCATCAGGAATGGTATCCACTTGATTGTCTGATAGCTACAGGGATTGATTTCTATGCAAGTGCTAAGAAAAGAATTTAAGTATGTCAGGTTTCCATTTCCCATTACCTTATTTCCTTTCTCAACGGCTGCTTTTTTGGGTTTACGGAATGAGATTAGTTATCACTAACTATGGATATCACTATTTATTCAGCTTGTCAAGATGGATTTTTTTTTATTGCCTAGAAGGGAGTGCCTGCTATTTCCATTTTCCTGAGAAAAATGGGAGTTAAGACATATATCTGGAAGCAGCCTATAGTGATGACACATGAGATCACAGACCTCTGACCACACCAGAGATTTCAAAGAGAATTTAAACACCTTAAACATTGTGGTGGGCTTAGTCACACTATCCTACCAAGGCAGTTTTTAGGCTCGTTCATGTAACCAAATTTAGTTCTCCAGAATCTGAGTGTTGATGCTGTGGTGGCACCTTCCTTTATTGCTTTATCTTCACCAAGAAACAGTACATGCCACACACGTGATGAGGGTTAGCAATTCTTGTTTAAGGGGGCATTAACTACAGAGCCCAGGATTTAGAATCTCTTGTAATGTTGATTTGTCCACACATCTAATTTGGTTTTCATTTCCACACCCACCTCAGTTTAAGACCCTGTGCTTTTTAAGTGATAGAAAGACACAGGCATCTTTCTAAGTGTGATTTCTAGACAATAAACTCCTGAATTAACAACTTGGTCTACAAAGAAGAATCTGGTAAAAGAAAACAAGGTTGTTCTGAAAAACACCACTGTTTATTATGTCCCAGGAGACCATTATCATTCCAGAATGGCTACAGACATCACAACCACTGAAGAACATAAGAAATCTTGTGTTTTATCGTGAATACTTTTTTTCAATTCACTTTAAAATAATAAAAAAATCCAGCCTCCACTAAATTCCTGTACATTCAAAGGCAAAATGTAAATATTCCCCTAGAGAACAGTCTACTGGACAACTACGGAAGAGGAGAAAATTAAATTCAGAATATATAATAAAAAACAACTCCTTTCATGTAGCTGCATTATTATAATTCATCTCTAACCTCTTGCTGAATTCTTAATGGTGACAAAATTAATTTGTGGCATTAATGTTGAAATATTACACTTCAGCACAGCTTTTTTTCATTCTCTGAACTTTCATTCTCTTCCTCACTTTTCTGAAAGACTTTTCCACCTCTGCTCTCTCAGCTTATAACCAGACATATCATGGGGGTTTCTAAGATTTTTTCCAGCTCTTTTTTTGGGGGAGGTTGCTTGTTTGTTTGCATTTTTTGGAAGGGAACAAACCTGTCATTAGAGAACTGTTAGAGGTTCCCTTTTGCCTCTGGGACTGTTTCTGAATTGAAAGAATGCTGCTCAAAGCCTTTTCCTTTGTGTAGGCAATAATTCTTATCAGTGTCATTTCTGATTTAGGGAATTTGTCCTGACTTTATTAGGAATTGATACGCTCATTTGCTAAATAGCTTCAAAAATTTGGTTTGTGTTGTCCTGAAAAAAATATCTTCCTGGTCTTGATATATGTATAAAACCAATCAATTTTTTATCCTTTTTTTTCTAAGTACCTCAGAATCCAGTGTAGCAATTCCCTCATGTGCAGAGAGGTTGTAAATATATTTTTGATTCCATTCATAGGTGAATAACCACAGCACAGAGCAAAGAAGGGATTGCCCAGGGCCATACAGACACTTTGTGAAGAGCAGAGACTTGAACCAGCTTTCCCACATTCCTTCTCTGGTTCAGTAAGAGACCAAGGTGATTTCAGTCAGTAGAGATCATAGGGTTCTTCTCCTGACCTGGTCTCACATTTCTCAGTACAGCAGTCAAGTACAATACTTTCTGCAAGATCATTTCACATTCCTAGTGTTCCTATTTACCTGCTTTCCTATAGGTGTGCTCAGTATTTCCTTCAGAAAATGCTGGCAGGAAGAATAGTGATTTTACCAACAGTCAAAGAACCCCAGATTTAACAGTAACACTGTCAAACTGGCACTTGTGGTGGTAGAGTTCTGCAAATATGCTATGTTTCTTCTTCACCAAGTTGCTGGCATATATATAAAAATGCCTTTTTTTATTTTTTTAATCTAAGGTTTCCACTTAAGAAATATTCAAGAGCTGCTCTGTCCTTTTCAAGGCTATAAGAATGATGAGTTACTTTTTCCCATCTCTAAAATATCTCCACTGGCGAAATCCAGAAGCTCCTTACATCTTGCAATGTGTTAGGGTAAGCAATAGTTCAAATTGCAGAGACTGTGTTTGCTTTAAAATGATACCAATATCTACAGTGAAGCCCAGTGTTTCTCAAACCTAATAGGAAGAATAGAGTGGGAAAACATTAGTGATTCATTAATTCTGTATCTTCACTGCACTGGTAAATTCTAAAACACTGCTCAGGAGGGAAGAAAGAGGGTTTTAGGGATTCTAAGGACTTTTCTCATGTCTGTCTGTGCAAGACACATGACAGTAAAACCAATTTGATTTAGCTTCACATCACTGCTAGTGATAATTTCAGTCTGAGATTAACACCTGTATGTCAGTAGAGATTGTTGGCATATATGTGAGGGGGAGGACAGAACAGCAGTAACACCGCACAGGTCTTTATTAATTATGTGATAAGACTGCCAGTGAAAAAATATATGTTACACCATCCTGACATTCAATGCCCTTTAGTATATGAGCAGTTTTGCTAAGGCTCCTTGGTTCAGTATTTTTAGAACTGTTTAGTGTGTTAGAACTGTTCTTGGTATTTTCCTCCTTAAATCACATATGTATCATCGTTCACAAGATCCCTCTGTGCTCAGCCCTACAAAAATGGCAGAATCTTTAAGGGTACTGAATCCCAACTAGCTTCTATATCCCTTATAAGAAATAATGTTCAGGAAAAAGATTTCTGAGGTGATCACACAGGAATAGCAGAAATTAGATTGGCTGCTGCTGGAAAACCACAGCATTCCCTCAATAAAATAGAATGATAGGTAGTGCTCATCCTATGAGTGAGATCTTTTATGCCAACACACCTTTCTGGGAAATACTGAATTATCAGTCAGTTCAAGACTCATGCCAAGCACCAGATGCACCTCCCAAACGGGCACTGTATAGCCAGTGCCAGTGTGAGGTCTGCAGCTCCTCTGCCCTGCTGAGCCTCATCCAGAAGCTGGTGGATGCTGTCACCTCGTTGGTGCACCAAACATGTGGGGCCCTGCTCATGTCTCCAACCACAGGCGACATCGTGTCTCTGTGCCTCTGAGAAATGATGTGCCGGAGTGCCGGGCTCCTTTGGAAACAGAGCTGTGACTTCCCAGGGAGAAGCATCCACAGAGAGCTAAGGAAGGTTTCTGGGCAGCAGCCAAGCTAATTCCTGCTCTCATTTCCACCAAAATAAACCCAAAACTGTGTGACAGAAGCAGAGAAGCACATCAGCACCTCCAACCCGACATAACTGGGATCCCTCCGCATCTGCACACAGCAGCACCTTCCCTGTGGACATGGGCATGCACTGCCTGGGACACATTCAGCCCAGGGCTTATGGAGTTTGTCCTCAATCCCCCTCTAGACAAGCTCTCCTTGCAATTCCAAAAACGTAGTTCAGTAGCAAAGCTTGGCTGATGACGAGGGGACACAGAGCAACTTTGGAAACACAAACTGGCACGGGGAGAGAGTCTTTTTGGCTTCGAAAGGACAGCGCACACGTTCAGAGCCAGAATGTGTAAAGACTTTTGTTCACAAACAGAAATCCCTTGTGCTGACAGGCTCCAAGCAAGGCTGGCACTCTTGTGAAAGCAATATGAAAGTTGCCTTGTACTGGGATTAGCCAAGTGAACAGTTAGCAGCAAATTATTGACTCAGAAAATTTAGAAGGATAGTACTCCAATATTAAAAAAAAAAAAAAATGTAAAAGCTCTGCTATTTTGACTTTGTTCTCTCTCTAAAGTCAGCAAATGTTTCAGAAGGATACACTTCAGCCCAAGAGTGGCCCATGGTCTGTCTATTACAAATATTCACTCTCCAAGGTGATACTCCATCTGTGTAGTGTGACCCTCATCCATGACTGTTGTCTATTTGCATCTCTGGAGCAATGAACTGCTCCATGCAGCAGCAGGACTCCTTTTCTCCACCTTAGTCAAGGCTGTGCAAAGTCAGTAAGGTCAGATCTCTGTGCCAAGTCACAGAGATCTCAGCCAAATTTGTCTGGCTCTGTCACAGGCACATCATAATGTCAGAGACATAAGCTTTGCTGGCAAAACTGTCACCTCCCTGACAGAGGTTCTTCACTAACAAGCAAGAAAATGGAGCCTACATGGACAGTCTCTCCTGGCCTCAGCTCTCCCATCTGAGGCATAATGGACTTCCCTTGGACAAGGTGTTGCTCCCATAAAGAAGAGATGGAATACAAACAGGCCAAACAACCCTTTTGCATGCCTTCAAGGCTGCTGTGGAGGAAAGAGGCTGAAGTCAGATTGTGCTGAAATTTCTGTTTCTGATCAAAGCCCTATATTTTACAGGCCACCTTTTTTTTTTTTTTTAATTTCTCCTCAAATTAATTTCAGATCAGTTTCAAAAAAAATAATTACTCAAATGTCACTTTTCTCTGTGAACATTCATATCTTCCAGCTTCTCCAGACCAGGCATTCTCCAAAGAGGCAACGAACACAGGCATTATAAAATATAAGATTATTTCCAGCACTTCCCCCTCACTTCAGGCAGATGTGAGGCTTGGTTCTGCACTACTGCTGTTAATTTCAATGCAATGGTTTAGTTCCTATACCCTGTTGTGTTAATTACCTGGAACTGAGCTAACTTTACTAAATAAGTCAATTTACATAATTTGACTAGCACTGAGAACAGGAGAAAAGTGAGCCAAGCCTAAAAATTACTGGACTAAAAATTATGAGATTCAAATTTTTTAAAAAGTCATTAGATTTTTTTCTTTGCTAAAACTGAGTTCTACATTTTTCTTCAGTTTCAAGCTTTCTGCAGTGACAAGAAATTTCTGGCTGTCTCAGAGATCAGTGCCTTGTTGCTTTGCAGTGTTCAAGCTGGGAAAGCATCAGCATTGGCAAAAGCCCCAAAGTAATGTGGGGACCTGGGAGGGCTGTCCTGGGCAAGCAAGAAGCTCAGAGAGGGACCTCAATGCCAAGGAAAGCAGAAGGTACATATGATACAAGTCATTTGAGAACAGTTTGGGACTAACAAACACCCTTGAGTGGTGTCCCTTGCGTGGCACAAGCCCTGTGTGTGCTGCCATCAGCTGTCTGGGTTGAAGGATTTAGGGGTTTGTTGTTGTATTTCTTACATACCTGTCACTGTGGGTCATAGAATCACAGAATCATAGAATGGTTTGTGTTCGAAGGGATCTTAAGGATCATCTTGTTCCTCAAACCCCCTGCCATGGGCAGGGATACCTTCCACTATCCCAGGTTACTCAAAGCCCCATCCTACCTGGCCTTGAACACTTCCAGCAAAGGGACAGGCACAGCTTGTTCCAATGCCTCATCACCTTCAAAGCAAAGAATTTCTTCCTAAGATCTAACCTAAAGTTCCCCACTTTTCATTTGTATCCATTACTCCTTGTCCTGTCACTACAGTTACTGATGAAGAGTCCCTCTCCTGCTCCCCTGCAGCCTTGTTCAGACTGGAAGGCTGCTGTGAGGTCTCCACACAACCCTACCTTCTCCAGGCAGAGGAGCCTCCCCTTTCTCTGCCTGGGTTCACAGCTCACACCCTGTCTCACTACTGTGACCATTGAGGAGCCCCAGGGTGGGTGAGTGGAAGCAGTTTTGTGGGTATTTCAAGACCAATGGCAAGCCTGTGAGATCCAAGCCTGAGCCCAGTTGAGGAAGCTTCAGGCCTTTAAAAGGACAGTTTTACCTGCTTTCCTCTCTGCCACACAATGTGAACTAGCATCTGTTCCCCACTTGCAGGACGTGCCTCCAAATGGACTTATCCCTTTTCCACACTTACAACCTTTTCTTTGTTTTTTTACTCAGTCACTATCTCAGCTGCATGAGGGACTCTATGCAAAACCATCTGAGAGTGAGTGGGAAGGACCCTTCTACTGAATATGTGGTTAGGACTCACAGGCACAAGCATTTTCCAGCAGCACTGAAAGGATTAATTGAAACATTGAGCCAGAGCAGTAATTATTTTACCAAACAGTGAAACGCTATTCAGCCCTCACTTTTCAACTGCTACTGATGCAATCAGGGCCAAACGGAGCCAAGATATAAAATTACTGCTGCAGTCCAGCATTTTAAAAGCAATTAAAAGTGAGAGGTGCCCGTGATTACAGTGTAAGAAAGAGGGTTTTCATTAAACAAATGGGTGTAATGCTTGCTCAAAAACCCTGCTTCCCAGCAAAACAAAACATACAGGACTGGACTCACTTCTGACTTTCCAGAATGAATCCATTCACTTGAGTAGAGTTACTCCAGATTTATTCAGTGAGATCAGAATCACACCTGCACAATGAGAGACGTTAGAGGTGCTTTTTCTTTGCTTTGTGTTACTTTCCTGTAAGGGTATTTTTGTCTCTTCCTATTTGCAGTTCAAATTCAGGGAAAACAATAAAAGTCCCAAAGAAGAAACTCAGCTGGGTTGGGGAGCAGAAAGCAAAAATATTCCAGTCTTCATGTTTATTCTTGCCATAGGAATAAATAGGGCTTGGTTCAGTGCACAGTTCTGTCATAGCACGTTGTGTTTGCTTCTCCTTAGGCTGGTGAAGCTTGACTGCCGTGAAATCACCTCTGCAGTGAGCAAATAGAAACTGGCTGATGCTCAGAGGGGACAGCAGTTACTGGAACTGCCAAGTGATCTGCTCTCTCAGACTACACTCAGTGATCCTCACCCTTATGCTGACAGTGAAGAGCCCTGCACTTTTATCACTATGAATCTGCCTCCTCCAGTCAGTGTAGGTGAAGGACATTTCCCCCATCTACATTGCACGCTCTTACTTATCAACCATCTCCACGCATTTTTCTTCCTTATTGCCCTCAGAACGTCCAAAAAAATTTCAACCACCTTTCCTGAAATTTTCCATGTTTCATTTATGACCAAAGGTGAGCCTGGATTTTTAGAAAAGCCAAAGGAAAATTCCATTGGCTGCTTGTGAACTGAAAAGAAGTGCCAAAACAAAGAAACACTTCCCCCCATTTGAGACAGCTTTTTTGCTGCATGTCATTAGGGAGTGAAACACCAACCATCCAACATAAAGGAGCTGCACACAAAAGTTATGAAGGTCTCACTCCACCATTCAACAACAGGCAATAGAGCTACACCTGGACTTGTTGCACAAGCAATGTCAGCTTGGAAACCATATGATTTGGTCAGGTTTTCCCAAGTATCCAACCCAAACCCTGCAGAAACCTGCAGCATCCTTCCATCCATTTGACAACAACTCATCTGGACCTGAATATCAGCAATAATGTAGTAAAATGTTGGGTTTCTCTCTGGGTAGTGTCTGTTTTGTTGCTACTTGGATACCTATCACCCCAAAAGGCTCCCTGCATGCCCCTCTGCCTAATATCCACCTTTTGTCACCAAAGCAAACATTTTTCCTAACTGCCCTGGTTCTATCCTGAGTTGCCAAAAATTACCCTCTGACTCTGAACAGAAGACAAGGCCAGTAATTTTTTACCTTTCGTGGCCAACACAGAACTAGCTAGTCTCCTTCCAAAAGAACCAAACCCTGGGATAAAAAAGTCTTTGTATATTTTCATAGGCAGAGGAGTGGGGACTATTCCATCATTGAAGGGATCTTGAAAGTTTGGTCTTCCTTTGCTCTGAATGAAAATGAAGTTGCCGAAATCTCCTTGATCCAATAATGGAAAGCTCTCCTGAATGCAATTGCCTGCATAACTTTGCTTTGGAAAGTGTAAAGCAGGCCAACCTTTCCTGCTATTTGATTTTCATTTTTCTTTCTTTCACTCCCATTTCTGTTTCTTTCTGCCCATTGTGATCTTATCCCTAAGCTGTTGGGGTTTTTTTATGCTTCCTCTCTGTTCTAGTGCCTTCTGACTCATCGGGTACAGAGTAGAGTTGTTCAGCCCTCAGAAGGAGCTCTCTGGGGTAGGACTGGAACACGTTAGGGAAGTTTATTATGGCCCCTGTCTTGGCTGACACCCTGGGATCGAAGTAGGTGCCTCCAGAGCTAAAAGCCCAGGTTGTTGCAGGCTGGGGTTCAGAGCCAGGCTGCAGAGCTGGGAGCCGCAGCAGCTCCGATCCTCTGCGGATTAGCACAGAGGGGGACTTGTGAATGGTCCATGTGATATCTGTTCAGGAGGTAAACAGAGGATTTTAGTCTCCTGGGTTGTCAAACCAACTCCTTTGACAAGCTCTAAATTCACTTAAAGCCATGTAATTTGAACATGCTGTGGGGTCCAAGTCTACTTCACCCTTGATACTGCGTAAATGGGCCCATTAAGATTTAGCCAAGTTTTGTGTGGTTTGTTCGTAAACAGTCACCGTGACGCCTACTTCGGGGAGATAAGCCCTCCTCTGCCAGAGCACAATAGGGGCTGCTCACAAGATGAGAATCCATGGCTTTTAAATCATCGGGGGGGTGGGTTTGGGGGAAAGAGCAAAAAACGAACTGTGCCCAAAAAACATTATTAAACTTCAGCAACTTTACAGTCACAGAGAAAGACCGTGTCTGCTAAGCTGTGATTTCATCAGCGTTGGAATCACAAGCACAGTCTTTTATAAATCAGACATAAATTTTTACCATGCAAGAGAACTTTGCATACAACTTGTCATCTATGAGAGAAACATTTTTTTTTTTTTTCTTTCAAAGGTTAAGAAATTTAAACATCATGTAGATACCTCTAAATGCCAGGATGTTTCAAGAGAAGGCAATCGCATGAAGAAAAACATCATATAGCACTTACATTTGATTTGAGGTTTTGGGAGGTTTTTTGTGAAGTCATTGCAGCATCAATGCAGTCTCAGCCCTCAGATTGTTCTCACAGTTCTTCTCTGAACCAGCATCAAACACCACTTGGCAATCATATGAATCAGATGCAGTCTTCCATAACACTGAGTATGAGTCTCAAACAGGATGATTTGGCAAATCTGTTCCAAACTTCAACAATAAGCACAAGCTGAAAGCTGTCACTTAAATATTTCTGAAAAAAATCTGCCTTTTTGATTGGAACCATACCAACTTCGTCAAATCAACATCTATGATTATCTTAAAGACATTTTTAACATTCTATTTTTTAAGATTCTCCAGTGGTATCTCTGGGTAGGAACCCAAATTATTGCCACAGGTAGGAAAAGTCAGTTAAGGAGAAAGGAGCAGGAAGCTAAGAAGCACACATATGCTGATTGGAACATAAGATTGCAAAGGATCAGTATTCATCTGAGTTGTTGTTTTGAACATCTTAGAAGAGAATATGGTTAAAAAAAATTTGCTGAGAAATTGGACTGATAAGAATTCACTCTTGGTCATGCTTGTTGTCCCCAGTGTGACAGAACAGGACATCAAGAGAACAGGCACACAACTCCTGAGGGTACTGGAGGCAGACAAACCACAGGGCACCAAGCCTCCTGGCTGGGTCACAAACCATGCTCTTCCACACCTACAGCCCTTGGTTAGAGCCAAGTCCTGGCAATTGGAGCATGGCTGTCTGAGAGCACAGGCAGCCAAAGCAAGGTCCTCTTGCAGCAGACTGCTCCTTGTCCAAAGAGAGCTGGCCAGATCGTGTTATGGCTATCTGCTATCACTGGCAATATTTGCTTTATCAGTTTTGTGCTTTAGTCATCTCTATGGCATGTAATAAGTTTGCAGTAGTGGGTTAACCCTTTTTTTGCTCATATTATCCTTTGAAGGGCTGTGCTTGCAGTAGGCCCAGTGTAGAGCAGTTTGGATGTTGATACATTCCCACCCTAAAGGCCAGTGAAAGGCTCCCACTGACTGCAGCAGGGCAAATTCCCCACTGTTTTTTTTTTTTTTTTTTAAGAAAGCCTATAAAAACAACTGGGAAGCAGCCCCGAGCCCTTCCTGGAGCTGGATTCAATCTCACTTCTCAGGTCTCCTAAAACCAAACCCTTCTTTCCGGTCCACAGTTCACTCCCTGAGCCTCTGCAGCTTTCCAAGTCCCTCATGGCTCTTCTCCTTCAGGTTTTCTGAGTGCACACAAACCTTCTGGATCTTTCCCTGGTGCTTAGGCTTAGTAGCATCCCTTTGGATGTGAGCTGGATGAGATGAATGCCTTTATAACAGCTGGAAAGAAGGAAGCATCACCCTGCAAAACCAGCAGCCATCCAAGTACTGCTTCTGGATGTCCAGGTGTGTCTTGGCTCCACTCAGGCACATTTGCTGGCCTTCCTTAGCCCCTTATTGTTGCTTTAATGTTTTTCTATATACCTGATGATCTGTCCCTTGCCTAAACTTCCCCCTCTTTACTGTCTTAGATTTTCAGCCCTCCGTGTGGAAAGGCCTGTTCCTCTTACACGGTGAGACTTCAGGGAAAGTGAATGAACAGAAAAGAGCACTTAGAGCCCAGACGTTGAAAGGCTTCTTACACAAAACACAAAAGAGCTTTTCTTCTCATCAGTGTTTTCAAGAGACAAAAGAAAACACATTTTCTGAAGTGTTCCTTGGAGATACTTTGTTTTGAAGTGGTTAAAGAATTTCGAATGTGAGATAAGGGGGAGACACTGGCATGGAGTGAGGATAACAGCTTGTTCCTCCAAGGGCTAGGATTAAATTGCAGGGAATGCTGGCACTCAGCCCAAGCTCAGCTTCCCCATCCCCAACACTTGCTTGAAAAGGTAGAGCTTGAAACATGTGCTTTGCACTCTCTTCTTATCACCCTCCCTGCCTCAACCATTGTTCATGTGCTCTGGCACTCACAAAGCCTGCATCTAGGTTTTGCTCAAGACAGCATAGATAAACCAGATGATGAATGTGGAAAGCTCCTCCCTGAGAGAGTTTGATTGGGGCTGCATTTGAAGTTGCTGGCAAAGGACTCTTCTGTTGGTTTTTGTTGTTCTATGCCCAGCATCAGGACAATCCCATTCTGCAGAAGGCTGCACAATGTGGAGCAGAGATGCTCCACTTACAGGTGACTCATTATCAGGCTGACAGTACTTATTGCTGGATTATATCAGCCCTTGTTTTGACATGACAAAGCTCAGGATCTCTTTCATGTGCTGTTTGCAGTCTGTCTCCTTACCTGCTTCTGCTCTTTTTTTCAGCAACAAAGACTTGCTTGCAGACGTTTCAAGCTTAAAAATACTTGAGCCAGAAGCTGTGCAAATCACTCACGAAGTCCTCCCCACTCAGTTTGCAGGCATTGCTGACAGATATGAGATGCTTCACCTATCTAACCCTCAACACACATGTTCTCACAGCAGATGGGTGAGTGGGGATTTTCACATACTCAAGCATGGAGTGGCAGATTGGTCAGGTCTGTGAATCAGAAAATACTGTGAGGCCCTTTTTTGTGCTGACAGAGAATGTCAAGACCTGTGTTTGCCTACATCCATTTATCATGGCTTGGTATGTTCAAAAATGTTGTTGCTCTTCATTAACTCTTTCATCTGTAAAAAGCCAGAATCTTCATGCTGCCTTTGCAACTGCATTCCTGGGTTTCCCAGGTTAATTGATTAATGAAGTGGAGCTGCTGGTATCTGTGGGAGAGAGGGCATCTTGATTTAATGTAGATACTGCAATGATGGTCACTGGAAGCCTGATGTAAACACAGGGGGCTGGTATGTAAAAAGAAAGATAGACCCCTGAGAGCCTTATGTGTTAAACAGCAAGGCAGAGTAGCATTTTACCCTTTTAAAATAAGGGAGGAGGTGGGAGCTGATGGAAATGAGGGCAGGAAACACACAGTGCCTTGTCTGAGATCAACAAGTTAGCAGTAGGACACCTAAGAGCCAGGATCCAGCCATTTGTCCCAGCCACAAACAAATAAATTTTAATTTTTTGGTGGGTATGTCATGTTAAGTATGTGAGATATGTGTCTGTATCTCGCTTACTCATGATCTCCTGGTGAGAAATGAAGACCAATCCCATCCCTAACTAGATAGAAGGTAGGGATACACACTGAGCCATAAAGCCCTCTGCTGGCTCCTAAACCCAGCCCCTGTAAGTAAGTAAGCTTTGTGCTGCTCCCTATCTCAATCTCCAAGAGCAATTTTGGCATGGTTGGGTTGCAGGTGATTCTGCACTCATCACTCTCCTGTGCCCCATTGTAACTGGTCCCAGACCCAACTCAGGCAAACACAAATATTGTTACTGCAAGGGTTAGCATTCCCCTGGGGATCAAAGAAAGTCATAGAGACAACTTCCCAGTTAGGGTACTGAAGCATACTGACACTGTACTGGGGCACAAAGTGTCCCATCAAAATCAGAAGTGCCAGTTTGAACCTTGATCTTTTTGTGACTTTGAAGGACACTGCTGTGTGGTTTGTGTTGTGTCAGTTTCATTTGTTTTACGATTTTGGGAGACAAAATACAGATTTTCACCTCTATATCTTTAGTTGTAGTATCATAGTTGTATCATAGAGTTTGGCCTGCGTTGTCTCTGACATATTGTATACATGCAGCTTTATTTAAGTAACAGCTGGGATATATGAACATATGTCATCTATCAAAGATTGGAGAGGGAAATGCATGAGCCGGTGCATTTTTCTATAACTTGCTGTCATCACATTCATGTAAAAAGAACTAAGCCTCAAACAAAATAACTTGGTGCTCCATCTGACCATGGAAATCTTCTTCCTTTAACCTTATGGCCTACATGGTTGAGTAACTGTACGGAAAATTTAAGTGGATAGTACAGAGATCAAAAGAACTCCATTCATTATAAATTATTGGAGCCTCTTATGCTTAAAAAAAAAAAAAATGGAGTCAGGTTCTGTTTGTGTTCCTGTGGGTTGTTGTTGTTTTAACCTGTTAGTATTTGTTTCCTTAACTTCTTATTTTGATGCTGGCTGTGCCCACCAGCCAAAGCCTAAAAATAAATCACAAAAACAGGGACTGTAAGCTCTGTGGAATTAGTACGCTTCATGATTCGCTCTTGGAGTGGCAGGGATCTGTTCAAGGATATAAATAAAAGTTAGTGCTTTGGGGCCCTTTCATGGACTGACAAACCTTAAGGGACCAAATCCCCTAGGGAAGAGGTTGTGTGTCTATTAGGACTTAGTAGAAGGTATCAGATTCCCACTTCACTGGGTACCACAGGTGATATGGGTGTAATACGGGTGTGATACAGGGGATGGGAGAGCCTGTGGAGGTCAGAGCACACCTTGGCAGGATGGATGAAATTCCACCTAAATCGAGACAGTGTCTGAAATGCATTGTTTTGGTAAAATAACTTCTCAACAAAAGCTCAAGATCCAAATACTGGCTACAGTTCACTTTAGACCTCTCAGACAGCAAAGCCAGCTGGACTTTGAAGCACTGAATCTAGGCTTGAATAGCCTTTGTTCTTCATGCCACATTAGCAAAGTCAGTGAGGCATAAAGGAAAGACACAAAAATTATATTTATCTTCTGCATATCTCACCTACAGATCATCTTCCCCCATCCTCAGAATACAGAAGCTGACATTTTAAAGAAGACCCAAAGCTGATATAATCCAGCATCTTGACTCTGACAGTAGCCAGTGGCAAATACTTGAGATAACTGCATTAAATCGTGGCTGCAAGCAAATTTTAAACAATCTTCTCTCTCAGAATTCTTGTTTTGCACTGAAATAGTTAAGGAATTACTTCATCTCTTAACAGGGAGTACTACCCTTCCAAATGTACTTGCTGTTAGGTTGTGTAACTTACACCCAGGTATCATCATCATATACTTTCTGATTATGGCTAAGCCTCTCCCTGCAGCAATTAGTGCCTTATGCCCTCATCTACTAGAAGATGGTGTTTCATTTTATTTAGATGCCAGTTCCCCTGAAAGCCATGCTCCTTTTGCACTGTGAGTTTGGAGAAACCCTTTAGCATGCCTCTCAGAAACTTATTTCTATTACATTTTCTGGTATTTACCTCCTTTCTCGTTTGATACAACCACTGCTTATCTGGGTCTCTCCAGCTTGAGGAGCTGTGTCCTTGGGTCCATTCCTCCCAGAAGCAAAGGCTCCTATGCAACTCAGCCAACTTCAGGCACCTCAGGAAGCTGACCTGAGGAGACATCTCCAGAGGACAACTGAGATGCAATGACCATGACCCTGAAATGCCACTCTCTCTGGAGGGAAAGCTGAGGTTTCCAGTACCAAATGTCTTGAGTCAAGGGCATTCAAGCCATCTCCATCATGAGTTTGCTAACAACCACTCCTACCTGCAATCCACCTGCATGTCCTCTTCTGATCCTTATTTTGATTTAGTGAAACACCATGTCTAACCACACTCCAAGAGTAGGAATCTTTCAAAAGGTGACAGGACTTACAAACACGCAGTAACCCAGCTACAGATTGCATTCAGATTTGGCTTTTAAATGCTCAGCAAGTAACACCAGCTGAGGTTTGTCTTCACAGCCTTCTCATGTCCTGAATTTCAGCACATGCCAGATCATGTCTTTCCCTTTCCAAGCTGCTGGGTGGAAGGAGAGCTGTCACGCTGTTCCCCATTAACACCACCACTATTCTACTCCTCACACCCAGACTTTCTCACAGAAACCCAATTCCTTGCATGAACTGTAGGTGGGTTTCTAAGACCTAAATTTCCCTGGAAGCCTTTTCCTTACTCATAAACAACATTTCCCACAGGCCTATCTGTAACTCAGTCTCTGAAAAGACTTGACATGAATGCCTCGTACCTCCACAGGCTTACTCCTGCCCCGAGCTTGATTCTGTTAATCTGCTGAAAATAACATAATTTCTCTTGTATGCATGAATCTTCAGCCAAAACCCTAATTTGAACTCTGTGTGCTGGTTCTGAAGAGCTTCGCACTCCATTTCAGCATACTGATTTAAGTGTCCTTTGTGGAAAATGCTGTTAAACCCATATGGACTGATTTTGCCATCACCAGCACTGTTCCAGTTATCCTGCTGTGAAATGCTGCCAAATCAGGAGACCTGTGTTTTGCTGTCCCTCATTCTACAGCAACTGACAGCACTGCACAGTCCCATGGTTTGTGTTTAATTTTATCTATGGCTGTTAAAATTACTGGATACTATCAAAAGTCAGAGAGGAAAGAATGGAAAATCTTACTTCCGCAGTACTGTGGTCAACTGAGTGTTGAAACAGGCATAGCTGACATCAGAAAGAGCCAGAGTGAGGCAGCATATAAGTAGGAATTAAGAAAAATTATGAGCTATGAGGATAACCCAGGTCTGTTAAGTGTCCTGCAGTCCAGGCTGGGAGGAAAAGCTCCTCACAGCCTTAGAAGGGCATCAGATGAGCTGCCCTGCTCTCCCAATGGGAATGATGCCACAGGTAGGGGGTGATTTCTGTGTCTGGCTTTGCCCCTTTTTGCAGCTAATGTGAGACTTTTGGTAGATGCCAAAGGCAATTCTTTTGAGAAAGAGCCACTCTGGTTTACAGATTGCAGGCCTTGACCTCACTGGAGAAAGCAAGGTCCACAGGGTGAAACGATGTGAGACAAGGGCCATACAAATCTATGTGTATGGGGCTATTTATCATCCTCTGCACCCACACAGACCTCGGCATGCTGTGTGCAGCTTTGTACCTGTACCCACCCCCAAAAAGGTGCTTCCTCATGGCTTTTCATGTTCTAGTGAAATGTCTGGGCAAATAGTGAGGGATTATTTCCTTCAATTGTTGCTGCCATCCTCCACCACCCTCAAAATTATTAATTCTAAAGGAAATTTCAAAAAGCTTTTGTTCGAAAATTCCCTCCCTCTAATTGAGTGCATTGTACAGAGATCAAAGCACTGTTTTCAGTAGGTCTTGGTAGGGAGGAGTTTTATGAACAGACTCCAAGCTTTTGGTGCAGTATGGGTCAAAATGACCCTTGCTGTTTCCCCCTCCCACATTCATAATTAGTGTCTGTTAATTCACATTACCTGACATGGGCTAGACTTTCTAGGTGGATTATTCCTACAGACTTGCTGTTTCCCACAGAGTGAAAGAGTAAACAGTGCTCCTAAATCGCACCCATTTGAATCTTGGAGTGTGGATCTAGAAAAGAGAATATCCCACTCAAGCTCTTTTCTTATGGATACATTTCACCTCTACCAGGTTTCCACTTATGGGACAAAAGTAGAGGAAAGCAGAGGAAATGCTGAGCCCACAGCAAACTACTGTTAAAGAGATCCAGATCCCACGTGTGAGTGAGTTTCCTAATCCAGGACTCTCATAGGTGGGCAAAGCAAATAATAACTCATTTTATAGCCCTAAACATGACAGAAATATCCATCACAATGAGGAATATGGACTGTTAAAGACTTAAAAAAGAATAATAAACAAGCAAATTTTAAACATCAACCCTGGGGAAAACCTCCTCCCACACACAAGTGTAAGATGCTAGTCTTGGCTTGACTAATGCTAAAGCACTAAAAAGGGGAAGGAGATGGGCACTTCAGAATGGTTTCAGAGCTGCAGCTCATAGAAGGAGACATTCATCACCTGCAGGAAGTCCTGCATTTAGAAGGGCCAATGGGTTATCACAGGAAAGCAGTGGTGGAATGGCTCCAGAGAGAAATATTTAATGGAAAAAAGTAAAATAGAAGAGCAGATAAAGATAATGTGAGGATTTACTCATAAACAGACACATTTCACTGCTGCCAAATCAGCAATCTTACTAATGAGGGTTTAGAGAGTCTCTTGCCAAATAACTAATATTACGGTATGTAAAAAAGCTCAGGTTTTCTAAATGCATGTGTCTCCAGCCAAAATCAGCTGAATGCTTCCTCATTTAATACTCAGTAAAATATTTTATTTAAATGTCTTATAATGCTTCCAGTGTTTCTAGCATACTGAAATGCAATATGTATCATTTAAATCCTGAAAATACCAGCACTTTGCAGGTTTGTTCAAGCTACCAAATATATCATATTGTCCAATGTTGCTATATTTGGGACCATTTTGAGGAGAGACATAAGTCCAAAACAGTATTCATTTTACAGTAGTTTCCCAGCCTCAGACAATTTTTTTTCTTAATTTTCAAAGTCTGCAACAATCCATCTGGAATTTTACATCCATGATCTTTTGGAAGAAAGGGTTTTTCTTTCTGGAAAGTTTGAAGTAGAAGTGGACAAAGCTTCTTTGAGACCTGGAAGTTCAACAAATGAGGTGTTTTCATTCTTGGAATAGTTGCCCAGTTTGTGTTTATTTTGGCTCATCTGATTGTACATGGCTGGAGCTACAGACAACCAGGCAGGATCAGTGCTTTTCACCAGCTTTTAGTAATGTTGTTTAGGGACAAGGACTGGAGACCTGGCCCAACAGATGGAATTTAAAACATGGGCCAACACGCTTGAGTTTAAAGCTGAAAATACTAACACGAAAGATAGTCAAGTCCAAGAGGCAACTAAATTACATTGCCTAAATGAATGAGGCTCTTCATATATGGTGCTGTGGGGTGATTTGAGAAGGAGGAGGACTGTCAAATTCACACTGAATGCCACATAATTTTTCCAGTGGTTCCCTTAGCCTTTTCTCCCTGGCAGATCTTACTCCAGAGGCTGCAGGAGATGTCCTGCTGGGCTGCAGCTCCTCCTGTGATACCATTCCCAGCAGTGAAGTTAAAGTTCTGCCCCCACTGCTGATCCCCAGCTACATCCACAACCCACCTTCATTTTTCCTGGACTTTATACCTAATTTCTTCACCTTATGACTCACAGGGGTCAAATCTTTGGATGTTTCCAGCAACTGGATGTCCATTTCCCTCCAGCTATCCTTTGGCTATTCCAGCATTACATATTTGCAAAGATGTGACTAAGCTAAGGAATTCCTTGAAGTACAAATTGTTGAATCTGGTTTACACTTACCCTTTTCCTGTACCCTTTCTTAGGCATGTGCTACTGGCCAAGGCTTAGAAATAGGATAGTGGGATACCAGGGTTTTTATAAAAACATTCCTATGTTCTTGAGCTTTTATAATGCATTGTTTCTTCTGTTTTATAATAAATGTAAATCGGTGTGAGTGATGAGGCTGTATTACTTTCAGGAAAAGGGATGTTTCTTCTTTTAGGTGAAGGACTGATCTGTGTGTGTTTATATACTATCCTCTCTGTCTCAGCCACAAAAAAAGTGAATTTAGGACATTCAACTCAACAGAAGGTGTGACTGCAGCCATGGTAGCTCAATCCAGGCAGAACATTCACAGCAGCACTGCCAAATGGTGGTGCTGGGTGTAGCAATGGCACTGTCAGTGAAGATGATGGTTCCAGGAGAGTTGTCACCAAAGCTCTTGCTGTGGGGTCTTTGCTGCTACAGCCATTTGCTCCAGACATTTACCCCGTGATTCCACATTCTGCTGGAAATCGAAGCCTGCTCTTAAATTTCTCTTTCCAAGAGTGATGTTCAGTGTGAGCTCAAACCAAGGACATCAGAACGGCCAAAACCGTTCTAGACTTCTACACACAACTTCATTTCTCTACTGTAACCTTAATTCAACCCACAGACATCAGGAAGACAAAAGCTCTGCTGAAACCACATGGCTTCACTTCCACAACATTGCATCAGTCAGCCCTGAATTTTGAAAAGTCCTACACCCTTTGCAATGGCAAAATCTTTTGGAGGAGTCACAGAGGCTGAACCAATCCCTCACATTTTCTTGTCCCACTTTGCCATTGCAGGATTAGACAAAAGGTTTTTGTGTCATATCACCCAAAATATTAAAGACCAGCATGGTATGACACATGTCAAACACTCCTCCAGCCAATAGATTACCAACATGTAATCATGTGAGACTTAATGATAGGAAAAGAAAACAAATATTTTGTTCTTTCTAATGATAAATATGCTTATGCAGCTACAGTAATAATGTTTGCTTGATCTTGCCCCATCTGCTCCAATAAATGTCATGTAAAATGCCTCCTAGAAAGAGTTCAGGATACTGAAGACTTTGGAAATTGCCTAGGATAAATAATACAAAAAACAGCTTTCCCTCCAAATTAAAAGTCAAGCTGATGGAGGAGTACAAGAGGAATTTCCAAATGTGACAGTCGATGATTACAAGCTTGCCTGTGTTCAGTGGTACGCTTATAATTGCCAGTGAAATAGGAAACTGCTTCCGAGGAAAAGATCATTCCAAGTCCTGGATGGGAGGGTAGATGAAAGAGGAGCAGCAGCATCAAGGCTTGTGTCACTTGATCTGCAGCCTTCTAGGCAATGTCATTACTCAAGTTACTGCATAAGGTGCCTGGATAAAGAAGCTGTTTCTCTGCAGCATGAGGGTGCTCTGTCTCTGGAAAGTCTCAGTCACTTGGAAACAGAAGTGACAAATGCTGGCAGTGTTAGCAAGTCATTTTTCCATCATCCAGGCTGAAAGTTGTTGTCTGCCTCCAATCTCTTCAACGAAAATAGTTTGATTTGGGAAAAAAAAAATGTGAGAATGCAAAGAAAATCATTGAACAGAATGGGAAGAAAACATGTTTAAAGTGATCGGTTTTTTGGATGTTGTCGTAACTTCTATATTTGCAGGGTTCACAGGTTGTCCACTTCATATTAGAAATACCATAGATAAACACTCTTTACAAAATTCTGAGAGTATCTTAAAAAAACGTGAGCTTGAGCAACAAACTTTTACTGCTTTGAATTCTAAACATTAAAGCATCATGGCCCATATTCTCAGCCTTTTCTTTGCAACTGCTGCTTTTTTGGTTTTTTTTTTTTAAAGGTGAATTCTTGTGCAGTTGCCCATAGGAAAATAATCACAAAAAGTTCACAGAGGCTAGTGATTTTGGTTCAGTCAGATGCTTATCCAGATACATGCAGACAGAAATGTCATGGTCTTACTAGAGGTCTCACAATGTTCTGTGGTTTTACTAAAGGTCCATCAGCTGGGATAAAGAGATGAGTATGAAAACTCAGCTTTCAGTTAGAAAAGAAAGGGACATCTAGGCTTTTACATTACAGAGAAATGTTCATATGTGTGAGGCTGAGGTTCAGATGTTGATTCAGATCTTAAAGGCATGACTTTTACAGTGAGATATCAACATTTTTGAGTGAGTTTCTCATATCTAAAGACCTGGCTCAGGGGTTAGACCATGGGATTGAGAATTTAGTACTCCAAAATGCTGAGTTGATCTGGGGAAAATCTGAAGTCAATTGCACAGGGAGGACACTAATTACAGAATCACAGAATCACAGGATCACCAGGTTGGAAGAGACCTTCAAGATCAAGTCCAACCCATGTCTTAAAACCTCAACTAGACCCTGGCACCAAGTGCCACATCCAGTCTGTTTTTTAAACACATCCAGGGATGGTGACTCCACCACCTCCCCAGGCAAAGCTTTCCAGTACTTTATTACTCTTTCCAGGAAAAACTTCTTCCTAATATCCAGTCTGTGTTTCCCTTGGTGCAGCTTGAGACTGTCCCCTCTAGTTCTGTCAGCTGATGCTTGGAGAAAGAGACCAAACCCCAGCTAACCACAACCACCCTTCAGGCAGTTGTAGAGAGTAATAAGGTCATCTCTGAGTCTCCTTTTCTCCAGGCTAAACAACCCCAGCCCCCTCAGGTATTCCTCACAGGGTTTGTGTTCCCAGCCCCTCACCAGCCTTGTTGCCCTCCTCTGGATGCCCTCAGGCATCTCAATGTGCTTTCCAAACTGAGGGGCCCAGAACTGGACACATTTAGTTGTACATGTGCCTCTATTACAGGTGCTGTTTACATACAGATCAGTCTGTGCATGTTATAATAAACCTGTATATTAACAGCAGCAAGTTCTGGAAGCATTGAGAATGCTCTAATGGTGTAATTCAACAATGGTCCCAGTTTGCAAACCTGGGATGAAACAGCTGCAATCAAGGAATGCACAGCCTGGATTCTTCTCAAGCAACAGTGAAATGTGAATGATAAATCTGCCAGGTAAACAGCAGCATGTTATAACATCACCATTTACAACTCTGAGCCTTGCTGTTTGGGAGTTTACTGTAGGAAACCCAGTTCTGGTGCTTGAGACACATGATTATACAACTACAGGCAGGATGCAAAATGACACAAAGTGCTGTGGGTCAGGATATGCTTCCCTATCTCCATGAGTGACCTGGGGTCAGCCAGAGCAATGCCTTTGCTTGGCACCTCTGCACACAGAAAACAGGCAGCACATCACCTACAAACAAAAGCTAGAAAATTACATCTTCTGTGGCAGTCACAGAAGAGATCCATCAGTCTGTATGCAGCATGTATGTCATGGAATCATAGAATGGTTTGTGTTGGCAGGGACCTTACAGATCATCTCATTCCAACCCCCCTGCAATGGGTAGAGACACTTCCATTATACCAGTTCACTCAAAACCCCACCCAGCTTGGCCTTGAATACTGCCAGGGATGGGTCATCCACAACTTCTCTGGGCAACCTCTCCCAGAATCTCACCACCCTCATAGGAAAGAATTTAATCCTAATATCTAATCTAAGTCAAGTCTCTTTCAGGTTAAAGCTGTTTTCCCTTGTAATGTGGGTATGCAGCCCAAAGAAAAGAAAAGACCAAAAGAAAAGTCCAGAGTCAGGCTCCTGTTGCAGCAAATTCTGTTTCCTGAAAGCTGTGGGTCACAGTCTGGCTATGGAGGGTCAGACTTTGCTCTGTTTCTACCTCAGCCTGCAAGGACCCCAAGGAAACTATCAGTTAACTTCGGTGTCAACCAGGTGAATGATGGGCAGCTCCTCTGCGGGGCAGAGCCATGAGGTCATGGCACTTAACACAGCTACAAACAGTAGATCAATGTTCATTCCAGCTGCAGAAGTACTGGATCTTGTACCGAGTATGAGCTGCTACACGAGCACATTCCTCACAGGGGCTGCAGAGCATCTCCAAACACAGGCTGGACCTTCCTGCTCTGCCAGCAGCAAGGCCAGCTCCTGCTGCTGAGGAGGAATGCAGACTATGGCTCTGGGATGGAGCAGCCTGAATCCATTTTCCCAGAGCTTGCTTCGGGGGATGTTTTTGTTTATCCAGCTCATCCATTTGCATTTGCTGCTTTGCTATTTCACCTCAGAAGCGCTTGCTAAGCAAATCTTCCCGGCTGCAAGCACTGGCAGGGTGCAGCCTTCCACCAGACACTGCTGGGACTCTTCAGCTCCCTGGCATGAGTCACTTCAGCACTCTCTCCTCCCTTCTTCTGCTCCCTGTGCAACAGAGACATTTGTGAGACACAAAAGGATAAAAGTTCTCCTATAAACTGCCAGGCTAGTGCTGACACTTCTTGCCACACAACTGACAGGACTGAGTTTATACAAATAAATCTTGACAATGAAGAGCTCAGGATATTGTTAAACTCAAAAAGATCCATTTGCTCAGCTGAGGTGGTCTTCTGGAAATCAACATCCGTGGGGATTTCACCCTGGTTTCCTTCTGTAGTTATGATCAAAATATGCCTTCCAGAAAGGGATTTTATTGAATGAAGAATTTGGAACTAGATTTGAAAATGTCTTGCTTCCCCTCCATATTTTGTGCTCAGGGTTAATCGGCCTTGCTGTTTTAATTGTTTTAATTGTTTTTCCATGCTTTATCTCCCCTGTGAATTTGACTGCCCTGAAATTCCAGGCTGAGCTTCTTCTTACTGGTTCTTGTTGTGCTGCTCTCCGGCTGAATTTGAAAAGCCCTTGTAGTGCCCGGTATCTCTGGAATGTACTTGGACACTCCATCAAGTCAACTCCTCAATCTTTCTTTTATTGTCTTATTTATCTGGAGGACAGGAGGGAAATCGGACCCATGGTGACAGCCTGAGGGAAGTCACAGGTAGCTGGGGCTGTGTCCAGCTCTGAAGGGATTACCTCACACCTCCCAAGCATCCACTCCTGTCTTTTTATATGCAATCCAGGAGAACCATTCTGCTGGAGGCTCTTTTCTTCACCAACTGCCATGGGAACTCACTCCTGCCCCAGGAAAAGTGTAGGAGATAATATGGGGAAATTAAGTGACATGATAGCACAGCCACTCAGCATGGGACTGAGGATCTTGAGCTCAGCCCATCAACAGGGGCACTCTACCAGGAACCCAGATTTCTTTGTTTTCAATACTTCACTCCCCTTTACCACAGCCTTACTTACAATCATCTTCTTTGCATTGGCATTTTTGCCTTAAGGCCTGTTGTCAGCAGGTTCTGGTCCTTTCTCTCTGACTCCTGGACTACAAATTCCTCGGAGAAGGATCACAGTCTCCCTATATATACAAGACACCAGAGGCATCCCCTGTGCAAGGAGGCAAAGTCGTGTCCCCAGTGTGAAAGGTGGTACTTGTTGGTGCTCATGAGCCTTGAGTCCCTCTCCAGTGCCTCGTCCTTCACAAGTCTGCTCCCTGACTTGTCCAGCAATTTTGTGTTGAAGGGTTCATGCCTCAGTTTTCCCAGCCACTGAAAGCATTTCGGTGGGGTTATCAGTGCTGTTATGAGGGAACACACTCTCCTCATGGAGTAGGAGGTCTGGTGCAGAGGTGCTCTAAGTGGTGATACTCAGATATGAACTGATTGGTCCCTTAGATCTTATAAGGAAAGGACAGCCCTTGCCAGGGTGAAAAAAAATAGGCATTTTTAGCAGCAAATGCAGAGAGCTTTCATTTTGTAGTCTAGCAGCAACTGAATTTCACACCCTTTCTCTCTGAAATGGACCTAGGATTTCTTCCCTCAAGTTTTCCTGCCTCAAAATCCAGGTTGGTTTGTTGAAATAAGAAGTAAACATAATGACTTTAATGGGATGAGCTTGCAGGGCTGTTGGCTGACTGAGGCCACCCAGCTAGAGTTCAGTGTGAGACAGTCTGCACCTTATAAGGCCAAGAGATGAAGGCATTTAAAACAAAAAAATAAAGGATCTGAGCATGTTATTTAAATCATGGTGAAGGCAATTTTTTTAAAATTTTTTTTCCCCCTTCTGGTTCATGACAAAACCTGATATATGCAAGTGAATATAACATCTAACATTTGTTAAACCCAGACTGAAGGCCAGCCAGATAGCTCTGAAAACAAACTGTGAATATTTTAAATGGAGTGAGATATACATGACGGAGTAAATAAAGGGCACATACCACATAAGAAAAATTGGACAAAGTTCAAATGCTATTCATCTTGGAGGAAGGCTTTTGAGCAGAGCAGTGCAGCTTGGAAACACTTGCATGTGCATTAGGGTCCATTACTGGGGTCTAGCTTTTGGGGGCAAGGAGAGTTAAATCATTAAAAAGAAAAAGGAAAAAAAATTGCCAGCCTAGGTATTGCATGCTCTTAGGTAACTCTGAAGAGCTAGAAAAAGAGAATAGGGGTTGTATTAGGCAATAGGTGGAAGTGGTCCAACATGTCAAGAGTTCAGTGCTACTTCTAGGACTTAAGTGCTAATAAAATAAGCTTCTAAACTGCTGAAGGCACATGTCCAGCCCAAAATGCTTTCCAGTTCCTTAGCAGTTACTATTTTTTCTGTCTGATATAGCATTTTTAACTCTACTTCTCCAAGCCCAGGGATACTCCCAAATTTGGTTTGTTTTGTCTTTCTTTGGATTCTTTTTCAGTTGACACCCCTCTGGAAATTGAAACCCTTGAACTGAAATTCCTGCTATACATAATGCCACTTTTCCAATGTTCAAAAACTTGTCTCGCTCTACTTGTGGATTTGGTGGTAATCCCAGCTATGAAGAAAGATGACATACACAATATGTAAAAGAAAAAAATTGATATAATTTACCCATATGTCTATCAGTAGTTTGCTCTGTCCAAGCAATAGGTCCAACTTTATGACTGGAGAGAAGCTGAAAAAAAGGATTTAAGAAAAAAAAATATTATTTTTAGGAGTGTTAGGACTGGTCTTTGGAGCTGTCAAGTGGTAACATGTTTAGAGGTACATGTTGATAAATAAATGGTAGCTCAACATCCCAATGCCACCAATGGAAATTTTTAAGCTCTCAACAGATTTGAAACAGGCAGTCTGGGGAGGTTTGCAAGGCAGTTTATTCTGTTGAGAACTGGAGACATACTTGTGGGGCAAGAGGAACATTAACAAAACTCAATCCATGATCTGCTCCCAAGCCATCCTCTCAGCCCCTTCCCCAAGCCCTGGAGCATCAGCCTTCCTCCTCAGCCAAAAGCTGACAGCTCTTGGCAGCCCGGCTCAGCATGGCTCTTGGTTTTAATCACATTGCTTAATTTCTGTTTTCACTCCATGCTCATGTGTCTGTTGCCCGTGAACCCTGCATTTTAATAGCAGCACGTCAAAGGAGCTGCTCAGAGGCACTTGGGGGTGTGAGCAGGGAACACTCATTTGTCATCTCCCAACACATCGGGCATCCCGGGCCTGTTTGGATATCTCCACGGGACCTGTTTGCCAGGGTGGAAGGCGACAATATTTTTCCAAAGACTCTTCTCTCAATCAAATGACAGGGGTCTTTGTGCTACCTCATGGGAGTCCCTCTCACCCCACACTGCCCCTGGAATAAAAAACCAGAGAAGCACACTGTTTAAATATGCATATAAAGCTCTGCTGCACAATAGATTAACTGCCGTCAGCTTTCTATTTAGTGTGAGGAAAAAACAGTAGAGATTTTTAATTGATAATTCAGAAAGACACTCCATTGAATGGTGTTAATAATTACATCTGCCTATTCTGAGCTCTTCATCTACGCAGGGGTAATAGAGCCTTGTCCCTCAGGGACTGGAGCCCAGCTGAGAAGGCGGGACACCAAGCAAAGGAGTTGTAATTTGTATTTTGTCAACAAAAGCTGCTTAATCCTCCAGAAAGGCATCCTTCAGAGAGGCAAGCCTTTGTCCCAGGATTTTCAGAGTGGAGGGGGAGGATGGGGAGAGAGGCAGAGAGGGAGAAAAGGGAATTACTGGCCACATGTAATTTATGGTTGAAAAGGTTCATTTATAGCTATCCCACTGTTGTATGCTTAGCCTGAGACCCTACTAGCTTCTCATTCTCTCATCGAGTTTGCCTTTTGTGGCTATACGAATGGTAATGATTTGAGGAGAGGCTGGTCATGGTTGTTAAGAGTCATCTAGCATGATCAGATCTGAAGTCTCAAATTGATATTCATGTCTAAATACATTTCGGCAGCATGAAATTTGGGGGTGCCTGCAATAATCATCTAGGAACAGGCAGTCATGATGCAGTGCTACGCATATATGTATTTATTAGCCTCCTTTCTGTTAAATTCTTAAGTTTCAGATGACACAAATGGTTTTTAGCATCTGGCAGAAATTAACTGTATATGAGCAATAAATAGAAAACCAAAAGATCAGAATTGAAGATGTAGCACTCTGAGCTCTGGTGATCTGAATATACTGTCTAGTTTTGTGTTCAGGTCAGATCCAAGCCAGAAGACACCTATTTTAGTAGTACAGTTTGGGTACAGTGAGAAGCCCTGAAACACGAAGCAAGAAGCCCTGTGAGCGCAGCAGCTGCTTGTCATCTTTGCCACATTAGGCAGGCATCTCATGGGAACAGACCCCAGAGCAGAACCACCCTGCTCTCCCATCTGACTTCCAGCCTGGACAGTCTGTGCAGGTCCCCAGTCCATGAGACAGAGCATTGAACACCTTCATGGCAGATATTTCAGCAGGCTGGCCACGTTGGCCAACAGAGCTGATGTGCTCACCTGAACCTTTGTGAGGTGTGATTCCCCAAGCGTGGAGTCAGCCTCATGCCCAGAACAGGGAGGATCCTCCACCCCAAGAGTCTTAGTCTGAAAGGTGCAAAATAGGCCACAAGTAATTGCCAGGAGTGATCTGCCAAAAATAACCAAAACTGGGCTGAAGCCAACAAGACTTTTGCCATCCTCAGGCTCAAGTCCTCTGGTGTAGCACCACTTCAAAAAAGCTGTTTAGGTGTACTTTGATATGGTGTGGATCCTCATCTGTCCACCAATGGCTGTCTGGCCAGGCACCTTCTCTGCAATGGGCTCCTCCTGGCTTGAAGGCAGAGAAATGGTTGTGGGATGAAGACTGAGAGAGGAAGAGGAAGGACTTTCCTCAGCACAGGATAAAAAAGGTGCTGGCAGCAAGGGGGGCAGGGGGACATATCAGCGAGGGGAAGTTGCACAGCACAACCTGGGCAGCAAATGTTTACTCCCTGAGCTGAGGCTGACTGATTGTTCAGGCAACTCATTACTGGAAATGTAATGCCAAACTGCACATCTAAACAGACACAGATCTGAGGACACTTGAAATACAAATTTGCACCTTGATTTGCATTTTGCCATTGAGCCCTGGGTCTGTGACCAAGCCAAAAGCCTCATTTCAATTTATATCAATTCTCTCCATAAAAATTGGTTATCTGAAGCTGGGATGGCACAGGGATAGGCCAGACTCCAGAAATGGTCATGAGCTTGACACTTTTGATCCATCCTTATATATTTTACTTCATTCCAGCTTCCTCTTTTCTTCCTTCTTCTTCTCTTCTATCTTGCCTACCTTCTCTCTAGCTTTCTAAATGAAATTGCACACCCTGTACCATTTCCAGATGATGGCTTTGTCTTTGGAAACTCTAATTTTAAGTTCAAGTGTACTTTGAGGATTTCCATTCTCTAAAAGAATTTTTTTTAAAGGATGAGCAGAAGCAGCAAGGGCATTTCTGGGACAGAAAGAAAAGGCACTTTACAAACCAGATCAATAAGTGCTTCTGCAGCAGACTAATCATTAATTTATTCATATGGCACGTTATCAGTGCACCCCTCCAACAGGAAGCTCACAAACCAGAAGTTATTCTCCTCTGTACAGCACATATCATGGATGATTTCTTCACTCATAGCCATTTTTCAGAAAATCAATGGGACTAAGCAACTGTCACGCCACAATTACAGCACAACCTTCAGTGAACTCCTCACCCTCAAGACCTCAATGAGGTTTTACCTGGCTTGCAGACCTATAACACCAATGTTCTTTTTGTCCTGACAGCCACCCAGTCTACAAGCACATTAGAATACTTTTTCATCCCACTTTTTAGCAAATCAAGAGTTGAAAGCATTGCCACATTTCTATGTTCTGCCTAGCTTTCTCTCAAGTTTCACTGTAGATTTGATCTTCATGAATGCAAATAGGGACAAATAATAGTATGTACATAGGGACAGAGCAAAAACAGTTCCTGGAGATAATCCACAGAATGCAAATAGTAATGTAAAATCATTACCCAGGTAATGAATTTTTCCCTTTTGCATTACCCCCACTAATATGTGCAGTAAATTCCTCTGAGTAAATGTCTCTCAGCAAATGTCTCCTAGCAATCGGTTGTCATTTAGTTTTAACTGAGTTTTAACACAGCATTTTCCTTGCCCATGCCTCTCTAAATACCTTTGATCTTGCATTTGGACCATTAGGAACAGGTTATTACCTGGTTACTAATGCTGGGTCTGTGTAATTTCTCCATGGCATTACCTGAGTTAACAACTGAGTCATAGGAGAAAAGGCTCCATGCACCATGGAACCAGGGCAGACACCTGTGCCTCTTTCGGGCGGCTGAAGTACGAGTGGTAATGGTTTGTGGGACGGTGCTGGGTGCTGGCTCCTGGCACAGCATTGACTGGTATTGATGGGTGCCTGTGTTGACACCCTGCAGCCACAGGACCAGGGGTTACTTGCCTATTCAGAAGCGTCACGCTTGCTTTACTGCCCTTTGGTAACTGTTTGCGTTACGTCTCTTTGCCTTTATTATTACTGAAGGGGGACCAGTGTGTTCTTAATTGCAAAAAAGACTTGGCCAGGTACCTGATAAACCAGAAAAACAGGATAGGAACAATGTCTTGAGGGAAACTTACTGTTCTTACAGAGTCAGTGACTCGGTAGAGGAGCTGCTGAGAGTGGGATCAAGATCTCCTCCAAGTTATTTCCCTCTGTATCCCCATGTCTCCATGGAATACGAGAGCTTTTTCTGGTCTGTAAATACAACCGGAACAAAGACTTTTTTTTTGTCCTCTCATCATTCACAAGATGAACATTAGATCACTTAAAAACCCATTAACTAAAATCCTTTTGCTGAGGCAGGAACTGAATCAGCTTGACCAAAACACGCTGCTCTGTGCCTGTGTTTGTGAGAGGATGACTCCAAATAACACTTGGGGTTTACTGACAAAACAAAAACAGTGTGTTTCTGTTGAGCCAAAACCTGTTTAAGGATTTCATATGCAACAGACCAGCTTCAGCCAAAGAGTCTGTGCCAGACTGCTGAATTTGCTCAAACTTTTCCGTTTGTCTAAATCAAAAAGGAAAAAAAGGCACTTTCAGAAAGGGAATTAAATAGTTGCACTAATTTACCCCTTCCCCATGTTCCTTGGGCAGTGTGTCAAAGGGAAGTCCTTGTCCATCTTTTCAATGGGGAAGATGGAAGAAAGAAAGAGATAAATTAAGTTTATCCTTTCATAACTTACCAAAAGCTATCAGCTCATTGCTAGCAACTGAGGTGGTCTCTTTCCAGGTTTACAAGATCTTTTCCTGCATAATTTTTGTGAGATTTTCTATATTTCAAGGAAGAAAACTCATATTTTCAAGAAATGAGTTTTCAGGTTATTTAGCTATGCCAGTTCTATCTGCTTTGTACATAAACCAGAAAAAAAACCCTTCACTGCTACTGTGCATTTCATTATCTGTTCTTATCTTGCTGGTTGATTTTTTTCTCACTGTTTATTTCTATTCAATGAGAAATTATTTACCCCAGAAGCAATATTTTCCCAGCAAACTGCCAGCATTGTTACAATTTTCCATCTTTCTTTCCTTCCTCCCCCACATGTTATGAAGTATTTGCATTGACAAATGAAGGTGGGATAGCAGGGTTCTCCCAGGGCTCTGGGTTCAGTCCTGGCTCTCAGGATTTGCCATCCTTGCCAGAAACTTGCCAGACACAACCCAAGCTCAGTCCAGCCCTCGCACCCTCCACTGCTGCTGAAAGCCTGTTTCAGAGCAATGTTGCTCAGGTGGCTGAAAAGCATCTTCTGATTTCCTGACTATGTTTATTAGTGACCAGTTTATAGCCATTTGTTCTTCTGCCAACTCTGCCTTTTGCTTTAATAGCTCTTTTCCCTCCTTTGTATTTACATCCCTGCTGTATTTATAGACAGCAGTCATGTTCCCTTCATTTTGCTGGGCTTAACAAGCCAATCTCTTTTAGTCCTGTCTCATAAAACAGGCTTTCCAGGCTCTGATTATCCTCCATCCTAGTTGCTTTTCTCTGCACCTGTTCCTGTTTGAATTCATCTTTTGTGATAAAGTCAAACCAGTTTAAAATCACTGAAATATCCCTCTGACTGAAGGACTGGATTTGATTATTTTTCCAGCCAGAAGCATCATAATAAAGCTCAGTATTATCCTAAGAGGACCGTGAACAAAAGCTAAGTATTTTCTTAGGCTCAGGTATTATCTAATTATTACTTGAGGACCACGCTACTTAATAAAGCTGCTTTTCTGACTACTCAAGAGACATGGCTGTGATTGGCATGAAGCAGATGCTTGCTCTGCCTGTGACATCGCTCCATTCAGTGCTGGGAGAGAATCTATTTATTTAACTTTACCAGTTAACCTTTATTTTTTAAAGTTTGCAATATCATCAATCAAATTGGGAGGATTGCTTTTCACAGGTGCAAATGAGTCATCACATGTTTGCCAGCTTGGAAAACATTTAGAAAATTAGGGGCTCGAGCTTCAGGAAGGAAAAAAACAAAAAAACAAAAAACAAAACAAAACAAAACAAAACAAAACGAACAAAAAAAAAAAAAAAAGGGGGGGAAAGAAACTTAAGAAACTACAGTCAGTCTCACGGCCCTTGCTGAGTTGTGGCTGTTTTACAAGAAGCAGAGATGGGTTTTCTTCCATTTCAGGTTTTGTGCTGGTTTCTGAGATCCTTGTCAGCAAACATCAGTGGCTTTAAAGCTGAGCCTATCCCGTAATGAAACAGTTATCCCAGCCTTAAAGGCAGGATTAGCTACCCGAAGTGGAGCAGAGAGCCCCTCTGCACTTTTTAACACCTCATGAAGAGATCTGGCTGCCAACAAAAGGAAAATCCTAATGTGTAAAAAATGCATAATAATAAGGACTTTGGCTGAGTGGAATTCCATCACGGATCAGATGAAATTGCCTTGTGCAACTTGCTGAGGGCTCCATGCTATGCTAAATGACCTTTGTACCATGTAAAATGGGCACTGCAGCAGGATGCGGGGAGGACCAGGGGCTGGGCTGCTCTTTTATTTTCCCCCCCTATGGAGTTCAAGCTTGTCAAGAATACAACAAAAACGAGAGGGAGAAAGAGGGGGAAGAAACGTCCCATTGAATTTTTCATGAATGATTTTTGTCAGAGGAGAAGGAACATCTGTGTTTATGAAGGACCCAAGGAGAGGACATAGAGAAAGCAGGATGTGACAGTCTGGTTCTGGGTACCCAAGGAAGTGTGCAATGCTCCATTCCAGTGCTACAATCCAACCTCTGCTGCAATATTTTAAGACTACAGCTAAAAAGGACCCTGCATTTGCCCTCAATCTTGTCTGCCCACGGTTGCCTGCTTTGCACTTGTGAAGCAGCAGTAATTCCCAGAGGATTTGGGTCTGAGGTTCTATGGGTCTGGATGCTCAGGACCCTAAAAATCAAGCCCTTTCTGCCTCAAAATGATGAAGACCCCATGACAACCCCATTAGTTCAGGTGTCTGAGAAGGGCTGTTGGGTGGCCAGGCAGGTTCATGTCCCTCTCCAAATGGGACTGATCATCACCTGAGGTCATCCATGTATGCCTCCAAAAACTGTGAGGAGCTATTCTGTCTTCTTTTTTTGCTGGAGTTTCTTCACCTCCTTCAGAGGTACCTGTGGCTGACAAGAGCTGGAAAGGTGAAGCAGGGAAGGACAGAGGGACTGATCCTTACATGGATCAGTGTTAAACACTGTCTTAGATCACCCACATTTGAGACCAGGAGTCAGCCTCTCTCAGCTCAGACTGGCAGGAGCTGTGGGGCTCTTTCCTTTTGTTTGAAGTAAGGGCTGTGAGCCTTTCTGTAGAGTCAAGGGGGAATTCTACTTCACAATTTCTCTCCTATGTCATGATCAAAGATGCCCTTGAGGAATCCTCCAACAGCACAGCTGTGAGTCTCTGACTGTAAGTCTGAAGTTTACTACTACAGGGAAATATTTTTTATTCCATGGAGGCAGACATGTGAAATAGCTGTTCAGTGGTGACTCAGGGCTGGATATGTGTTGCAGAGTTGCCTGTCATGAAGGAAGACTAAGCTCAGCATCATCATGTCTGCTGTCATCATGTCAGTTCTGTTTACTCTGCCAAGGACAGGGACTGATGTGCAGGGAGCCCAAACACTATGCAGAATCTTACACCTGCCACTAGCATAGGATGCACCCTTAATAAAATAAAGACAAATAAATAGACACCCAAAACTGATGAAAGAGGTCCAAGGTCTCTCAAAAACTGTGTTGTACGTCTGCAGAAGCAGGATATGACCATCTGTTGTCATACACTCAGTGGCTTTGTATTTGATCTGGCTATGCATCAAGTGTCAAACTTTCCAAGAGCTCACAATTCAAACCATAGCTAGATTTCAAAACAAATGTTTTTCACCAGAGCTCACCAGGTCAGCAGCCACCCTGAAAATTTGCCCAGGAGGGTGATGAAGATTCTGAAGGAAGCAAGCTGATTGCAGGTGCAGAGCACCCAAAAGTCAGCCCTTGAGTTTTTGTCAAGACTTGTATTTCTGATGTTACCTTCTGCTCCCAAATAATCCTGTGCTGCCCCACACATTCACACCCACGTGCCCTGAAGGCTGAACAAGCCTGAACAGGCAGAGATGATTATCTGTTCCATGGCAATGGATGCCTAAAGTGCTCCAGTCTCCTGAGGGCTCTCCATGCTGCCTTGCAGCTCTTCAAACAAAGATTCCCGGAGAAAAGCTACAAAACTCACAAAGCACAAAGTATTCCTGAAGGCCAAAAGGCTCATGGACAAGACAGCCAGAGAGGAGCTGGAGTCCTGGGTTCTTCTTCTACCCACTCCAGTACCATTTTGCATGACTCAAAACTTTATTCACTCTGCCTCCAAATCTCTTTTCACCTATCTATGAATTCATACCCTCCTGCCAGGAATTTTTCATGAATTAATTTGGTTTGAGAATGTTGGAAGAGCTGTTACTGAAATACAAAGGGGAATTTTTTTTAATATTATTATTTTTATTAAATCTTGTTCCTCCACCCACTACTCCCTCCACGCACTGTCCATGGCCAGAAGGTAACTGCACTTTCTGAGAGCATTACAGAGCAAGTGCTTCCACAAATATCCCTACAACTTTCCTCCACATGGGCTGGTATCATCAGTCAGAGACCTGATCCATCTGGAGATAACAGGAGTAATTTATCCTTTGTGGCAGCTCATCTTCTTGCCCAGACATCCTCAGTGCTGAAGCACAGAGGAATCTTTCCCTTGGAGGACAAGAAGAAGAAATCACCCTTGACACCTCTTTTTCTGGTGGTAGCAGCAACATTTGACTCTGGTGATGTCAGATGCCCCTTTCCTGGCTGAGAAAGCCACAGAGCAGACACAGAAAGCATACTTATTGCAATTCTAGCTTTGCCTCCCATGCTACCTCCCCTTGGAGGGGTTTTGCTCTTTATGCAGAGTTGGATCTCTGGGCAAGGGCTCATCAGGAGGCTGGAGGTTCCCTCTGCCCCATCAGCACTGCTCATACTCCATGTGACAGCACCACAGCAGCTGAGCAGTGATGGACAGCAGATCTCTGCACCTCTGAGGACAGACCATTCCCCAGGGACATCACTGGACACACAGTCCTGTTGTGTGGGTTTTGGTCAGCACGCTGCAAGCACTGCTCTGTGCCCCACAGCAGAGTTAGTGGTGCTCTGCCAGCCCCCACAACTCCATGGTTGTGGCACATTTACCCACACAGAGTGTGCTGAGCAAAGCTCCACGGTGCTTTCCCCAGCACCAACCAGTCCCTCACAGCAACCTCTTTCTTCTTCAGTTCAAAGTGCTCTGGCACTTCATCTGGAAAATTCTTTAAATCTACATTACCTCTGCCTTATTTAATCTTTTCGGGAGCAGTGACAACCAGTGCATGAAAAAAGAGATTTTGAGCTGAAAAGAAAGCAGCCTATGATCATTTCTTGGGGCTAAGTTACAAACTGAATTGGAAATTGGAAGGTGAAAAGAATATGTTACCTTTTAAGTGTCACGTTTTTCTCTGCAAAAATGCCTTTTAACTGAGCTGTTGCAGAAGGCATAGGAATAGCATCAAGCCATGGCCTTAGATCTTGCTCTGTGTTTTGCTCCTAAATAGGTGCCTTTGGTGTCTGGCTTTGTTTTTGCAGAAATGGGGGTCACCAGGCATTTACTTGGAATCTGGAAATCTCTCAGACTTGGGAAGATTTATATCTCTGTGTTGAAGCACTGAGTCCCCACTGCTTACAATACTTCATAGCACAACTCAGATCCATCCTCTGCATCAGCAGCACAGAGAGAGACCTGGACACTGCAAATACCAGAAAGAAAAACAAAAAGAGGAATTTGTAGGCAGCACCAACGTAGCTGAACATCATTAATCCATATCTGTCACACCTGAAAGCTGCAAACCACAATGCCACTTGGAGCTTACCTGGGTTTCAGTTGAGGTGTTGCAGACTGTGATCTGAGGTGAAGGATGTGCAGCAACACACTCATTGTACAAACATTCCCTCCATGCTGCAGGACACAGGGCAGACAGCACTTCCACAATCCTGGCTGAATCCCCATCAGCAGGACTATTTTTAGGACACAGTCAGGTGAGGACACAGCCCAGAGCACATCACCTCTCCAGGAGGCACAGCTGCCTCCAGCTGATTGCTGGTCAAAACACATCCAAGGTCACCATACTCCCAAAGTGCCTTCCTGCATCAATTTATGTATCTATTTACCTAGGGTGGAAAGAAACATCAGCTAGCCCATGGCACATTCCAGCAGGACTGTTCATACATTTCTTCGGATGGACTTGCTGGTGCCCATGACAGAGAGGAGATGGGCAAAGGCACTGGGACAGAACAGGGAGATGGAAGGGTTCACTGCACAGGTGAAAAGAAGATGGAGGCAGAAGAAAAGCTGAAGCAGTGCTCCAGGGCTCTTTTTTCCAAGTGTATCTCACAAATATCATAATCATCAACATCTTTGCTGCAACTACACCCACATCTGCACCATGCTCACATCCTTGGGGTCCAGTCCCTCCTACCTGGTGGCTGTCTCTTGGACCCTTTACACCAGCCACCCCTTGTTTCTGTCCTCTTGTTTCTGAATTTAGCTCTGAAATACTCTTGTGTCTGACCCCTTTTCCTTTTTGCCCCCCAGGACACTCACCTGAGCTGAGATCCATCAATTTTGATAGAACTTCAGCAGGAATTTTGCCCAATTAAGAAAAAGAAAGTCACAGTTTCCCTACAGATGAGATAATCTCTGCTGTTTGTGAGCAAACAGGCTGTAGGACACAAATTATAGCAGTGTAACAGAATAAAACACTATTTATACATCAGAGAGGCTGACAAATGTTGATGAAAATGTCTCCTTTCATAATCAAATGGCAAATATAAAGACATATTTTCTAATCTGTTAAGGAGCTTTCATAGCAGCCCAGGCCAGAGCTGCTTTGATATTGTACAGTATCCAGTGATACTATAGATATATATATATATATATATACAGTGATATATAGATATATACAGTGATAGAAAAAGGCACAAGCTTTTGTTGCAGGAGATCTTGTCTGAGTCCTCTCCTCTGACAGTGACTTAAGACAGTTCAATTCAGTTGTTTATGCATAGGCATAGGAGACAGTCTTCAGTGTCCCTCTAGCCCCCCGGTGACACAAATGGCCCCAACCCTTCTGTTTGATGAGCTACACCCCTTCAGGTGTTTGACAAACTTCCAGTGTTGTTCAGAGCAGCAGATAACCAGTTCAGCGTGGTCAGATTTAACTCTTAATCTTCTGTGCATCAAGCTGCAGTTTGCATAACTTGAAATACCTTTTCCTCCTTGTATTTTAAAACAGCCTGAGAGATCTGGGAATATCTCCATCAAGGCCTTTTCTTAAGCAGGCACCATCATATCCTTCTCTCCTACACATACCAAAGCAATCTAGAGAACTCTTTCCTAGAGCACTGATTAGATGTCTATTGATCTCCCTTGGGATGCTGGAGAGCTCCCCATATGTGTACCTCTCCTGCATGCTGTGAGACCACTGAGTATGAAAACAAAATGCAAACAATAAGCAGCAAATTGCTTTTTATTTATACAACAAAGCTGCAGGCATGCAGGGCAGAGGCAAAGGAAGCTCCATCTCTGGCTGCTGAAGACCTCCCTGTGAGCATCAGGTAGAGCCTCAGCTCAGCAAGACTTCATCTCCATCCAGCAGCTCCAGGGAAAGCTCTGGTTGGTGGAAGGAAAGAGAGGGCAGCAGGGCTGTGCTTGCACTAGAGTGCTGTGGCTTGCACCCTACCAGCTTGAGCATTACAAGTGGTGAATGCAAGGGCAAAATCTTGGGAGCAAATTCCACTCCTGAACAGATGCAGACAGCCAGGAGCTGGAAATGTGTGTCTGCTACCAAAGCTGCAGCTGGAGGCAGTGCCGTGAGGGAGGGCTGGTTCCAGCAGCTCCATCCCAGCTGCCCCAGGACAAGCTCTGCTGCAGACAGCTCTGACTCACCAGCTCTCCCAGATTAGTCCTGGAGCAGGAGGGAAGGGTGAGCCTGCACAACCCCACAATGATGATGTGTGTTCCTCCACAGCAACAGCTGTGCAGGGATGTGAGCCAGGGGAAATGCTGCTTACTGCTTGCCCTGCTTTCCACCTCATCTCTTGCACAGACAGAACAAACAGGAAAAGTCCTGCTTAACTCTCCACCTACAGACCAGGACACTGAAGGAGGTGCTGGCAGGCAGCAGACCAAAACCAAGAGACTGATGACACAGAAAAAAGAGGCAAAGCAGGGAGCTGAACATGGATCCTTGGGGCAATTCACCACCTGACAGGGTCTCCTCTCTAAGGGAAAGCACTCCATATAAACACCTATTTCTCCTATGTTCATGCACGTCTGAGTTTGCCAATGCCTCTCATTATAGCTAAGGCCCCCCTCTCCCAAAGCACCCCAAATGTGCAATTCATACCTGGAGCTGCCTGAGGGAGGATGGGCTTGGCTCTGATGCTGAGCAGACAGGTGAGAGCTGATGGTACCACAGCTCCTCCAGGGGAATGATTACCTGATTTATCTCTAGCCAAATCCTCCCTGATATAAATTGTAGAAGCTCTCTTGGCAGGAAGCCCCATCCCCTTATATAAGCTGAAATATTGCTCTTTGAGATTTATCCATCCCTGCCAGACTGCTGAGCTGTCTGTCTTCAGCAAGGGCCCCAGAAGAGGAGAGGATGGTTGTGTCCATACTGGTTTTGTCTGTGCAAGGTAAATATCATTGTTCATTTTCCCCTGCAGCCGAGAGCCCAGTGTCAGCTGGACAGAGATTCCTCCTCTCTGCTGTGCTGAGACCCTGACTTAGATAGTAGGAATTCAATTTGACCCAGTAAATATCTTTCACATTTAAATGCTTGATCTTAGTGGGGAGGGAAGTCTCTTTTGGAGGTCTGAAATTTATACACATGCGCAGAGAAAAATATTTCTGAATTAAAATTCAAAGCAGCAAATCACTGTGCATATGGGAATGGGTATTCAGTAAACTGTAATCCCATTCCCCTTCAGTCCTTCCTCCCTTCCTTCCCACCCACAGAGGCACACAACCACACATGCACACACCAACACCTCAGGCCCCCACCAGAGCCAAGCACACTCCTGGCCCCTGCCCGATTGCTCTCCCACACAACCAACACCTCTCCAGTCATTTGTGCCCCAGTTTCCTGGAGGGACCTGGTCCCCATCCCCACACTTCCATAGCAATTACACTGTGCTGTTGGACCAGTTGTGTTTGGAGAGCTACATGGTTAAACCCTCTGAGGGCTGACAGGCCCAAGGAAGGAAGGGGCTTTCCCTCTGCAAAGCTCTGATAAGGCCAAGGGACTGGCTGACAGACCTGGAGGGGCTGATGGAGTCTGCTGAGTTTTGAAGTGCTCATTACACAACTGCAGATTGCAGAGGAGGGCAAACCTGGTGCCCAAAGTGCAAACCCAGAGATAGGGACAGGTAACCCGGAATTATACTGCCTGAGACATGGCTTCCCTCATTTAATGTCACTTAAGATGCCACTTGAACTTAAAACCACTCCCCTTGCACTGAGATTTAATAGGTGCCCTGTGGCTGTTATCATCCCTGAATCCACTGTTGAGCACTGGCATGAGGGAAGTTGGTGCAGAGAGGTTTCCGGGCAGAGCTGGGTCAGGTCTTCCCAATTTGGTGACAATTCACAGCCCTGAGTAGGGGCATCCACTGAGAGCTATTGTCCTGGGAAGAACAACTCTTCCATTTCTGTCTCCATGTCCCAGCCCCATTCAGAGAGATATCTTTCATCTTATCCTGCTCACCCCACTACTTTGAGCTCATTCCTCTCTGCCCTTCCTACAGCACTGAGAAAAACCACTGCTTCTCCAAGGGGAAGCCAGCTTGGATGCCATTTTCCCTAGTTGCAAGGGCAGTGAATTGCTGACTGTCACTACACAAATTGCTGCGCCCCTTCCTGGTGAATCCTCCATTTGACTCCTCTCATGACAGACCCCTTTGCCACCTGGCTGCAGGGAAGAGCCTCATCTGAACACCAAAAAAAGTAGAACTGCCACTTAAAATGTGAGATCCTGGACTAAGTAAACCCCAATTTACAGTAAGACAGCCCCCATATCCCCTTCAGCATGCTGTCATGTTTCTCAAGGGCTCAGGACCATTGTTAGAGAACAAAGCAGCATTTCTATAAAGGAGAAGAGCACAGTTAATAAGTTCACTAACTGAGAAAAACAGCCTTTTAATATCTCTCTTTGTGACTCATAGTGTGAGAGCCAGCTGTTACTACTGGAGAGAAATTCCTTGCTGATTAGTCTTTTAAAGGGCTTCCCAGATAATTAAATAATGATTTCTCTCCCCATTCATTCTAAGTGACAGGAGAGCCTGGCAAACCCACTAAGCATGGAAGGGCAGCATGTTTTCCCAAGCCTTATAGGAGCTTAGCTATTCTGCAGCTAATCCGGTGCTTAAACCCAGCCGCAGATCCCCACACCAAGGGACAGGCTGTCCCACCTTCCTGGTGCTCCAGGACTGCCCTGGGACAGGCTGAAATCCTGAAAACAGGCTTTAGGCCAGGGCTGTGTGTTCAAATATGAAATTACAATAGGAAGGATGGTCTCACCTGGGCAGACAAATTAACTTTTCTTTGTCTCAGCTTCCTGAGAAACCTGCTTTGCCTGGGGTTTGCACGAGCTCAGCAGTGGTGAAGGTGAATCAATCCCTCTCTGTCCTTCCTGGACTGTGTTCAGAGCCACCACTAGAAAGAATGAGTGATCTACACGGAGGCAATTTGGATTTTTTTTTTTTTCTGGGATAATCTGGCCTTCAGCACATCCACTGCTTTTCCAAGTCACAGCATGAATCACAGTGATTTGCTCAGGCAGGAATTTCAGCCATAAAATCGCATGGCCTCTCTGGGTACAGCTCCATTGGTCTGATGGAGTTATTCTGGTTTTCCAACAAAGCCTAAAAGGTGAAGGACAACCTGTGTGCTCTCCAGGTGAAACCAGGTGTAATCAGGAATATCCAGCTAATGCAGGATTGGGAAGCAGACATGTACACTTGAATAACTGCAATCTCACTTATTTTCATGTGTTTGGCTTTTGGAGAGGGGTCCTTACCTCACCCCTTACTAAACCAGTGGGGAATTTCAGGATCCAATAACCTCTGTGAAAAATTAAGGTCAACAATTAGGGTCACCACTAACAGGAAAAAAGACTTAGCATGTATTTTACCAAAGAATAAGACTTGTTTGTAGCTTCAGTTGCGCTGAAACATTTTTTCCAGTAAGCAGATGCTTTTATTTAATTGAAAACCAATGAGAAATATCATCTGAGACAGAAAAACATTGACCAACCGTATAAATATGTGAAAATGAGCTTGTGAGTTTTGCCCATTCTTAATTGAGAATCTGTTCTCATGGTTAATTGAGAATCTGTTTAGGGGCAAGACAGGGGTGGGATAGATAGAAGGGAGAAAATATTTAAGAAGCAAGTGTTCTATCAGCAACATACTGTAATGAGAATCTAGCAAAATAATATGAATTTTATTTTTTTAACTAAGATCCATCTGGCCATCTTGGCAAGGAAAAAAAATGCAGCATTAGCAAAAGAGATTTTTGAAGAAGCTGTTCCAACCTAAGTGCAATCCACAAGGGATGTTCAAGCACTTGGAAATGTTATGGATTTGTAATGACCCCACAACACCAGTTTTTAGGCATTGAAATGTCAGGTAAATTGAGGCAGAAAGTGGTTAAGTGACACAAATGTGTGACAAAACCTGTCAGAGGATGAAGTGCTTCCTCCTCTCTTTGCTCCAACCCTCAAGGAAACATCACCTAACCATAATGAAACCCTGAGATGCAGTGAACTCTCTGATGACAGGTGATTTTGGACGAACTGCTCCCCAGCTTGCCACCATGAAGGCAATGGGCACTGCAAAACTTTCCATGAAAGTTTCCATGGAACCCTGGCTGAGGGAGGATTCTCTGATGGAAAACTTGCATTTAAATGGCATTGAGCACTTAGCCTGACAAAAGGCAGGAAACTCAAAGCAAAGGGTGACACCCTGTCCTTAACTTACATTTTTATGTCTTTTATTCCTTTCTTCCCCAAGTGCAAATCAAGGACAGGGGGTCAAACTGAATCCCTCAGGAACTCCCTGGGTTCAGTTGTCTTCTACCAGAAATGTTTGGTGGCCTGTATCATCAGACTAAGCAACTTTTCCTGAGAATAGGAAATTTAGGCATGATTTTCTAATTCAGAGTGCAGAAGACCTCCATAGCCACTCTTGTTCGAGGGGAACGAGTGCTCCCAGCAGCCTGGGTCCCTACCCCTTGACCCTGGAGGGAAGGTTAGTGAGACAGAGGTGCTGGGAGACAGGAAGAAACGGGGATGCTTTGTAAACTGATAATGTTCCCTTTGATCTGAAAAGAGTGAAGGAAGGCAGAACCGTTTTTTAGATAAGCCATGGAAAAAGACAAGTCCAGAGCACAAGGACTGAGCTTCAGCAGAGGCTGGAAGAAAGATGGACCTCTTGCTAAACGATAAATGCTTCAAAACCCCAAAGCTGAGCTTTCTGAGCAAGAGATATCCTCTTTACTATCATCTTTAATTCAAAAAATTATGGTTTTCACATCTGTTGAAGCTATTAAAAAAATTCTAAAAACCCTCAGCAAAACTAGCCTGAATTCAGCAAGTCCTAAGCATTGAGAAGTTGAAACTTATGCTCAAAATGCTACCACTCCCAATTCCTTTTTATTAGCTGTGTCCTTAGGGAAAAAATTACTTTAAAAGCATTATTGCATAATTTGCCACGTGAAAGGTCCCTACTGTTTTGTCTCATTTTTTTGCTCCTCTGCAAAGGCAGCCACAGAGCATCATCCCAAATGAATCAGGAGGAACCCAAATCCTGCTGGTGGGTATGTTGGACAGCAGAAACAGCAGTGGGTGCAAAAACCAACATCTGGGAATTAAGGCTGGCTCTCTGCTCTTTGCAGATATTCCCACGCCCTTAGAGTCCTCTGGGGACAGACTTAAAAAACAGGTTGAGTTGAGCCATTGCTTTACTCCTAAAATGAGACAGCTGGATTTCCCCCACAACCTTAAACAGATGCAAGAGCCCCTTCTTCAGGGAGCTGTGCCAGGGCAGGTGTTGAGGTGTGGAAATGGAGCCAAAGCAGATGTCATAAAGGTAATCATGTCCAGGATCTTAGGGGCAAATTCAGGGACTTTCAGAGGTAGTGGCTGGGGTTGCAATGTTTCTTCATCCCCCACACTCATAAGGAAAATTTGAGGTATCCACCAATTGCCCGAGGCTGTGATCAGACACACACTGAATAACACATCAGGAAATTTCTGCTGTGAAATGTGCACTGTGATGAAGTCTCCACCACTGTAGCAGGTACATGGGACTTCACTGCTCTAAACACTCAGTGCCAGTGGGTGATGCAGGATGGTGTCCCAGTTGTGCTATTCCTGTGCACTGAAAAGGGGATTTTTCCAGCAGAAATCAGCTCACTGGAGAAGGATGGATTTTGCAATGGCAGTTTTGCTGCCATAAGTGCAACACAAAAGGACGGAGTAGCACAGCTTTCCCAGCACAGGCTGGCTTCAGCATTGAAAGAACCAAAGAGGCTTTCACACCAGAAGGAGAACCCCCCCCCCAAAAAAAACTTGTATTGGTTGTTTTCAAGAGAGTCTCCAGGTGAATAATTATCCTAGGGTGAATCTTGGTCCTCCCAATCCCCACAGTCACTTTGGAGCTGCACCAGGAAGGGAGCTGTGGTGCCACAGTGAAGCTGTTCATGTTTTCAAAGGGAGCTGCACATCCAGATAACTCTCCTGTTTACCCATCAAACACAGCTCTGGCATTGTGGCTGGCAGTAGAAGACTTATTTTTAATGCTTTCAACTGCGGGTAGCAAGTCCCTGGCAATCTCAGTGGGTAACATATTGATAAAGCAATGAAACTCTGGATGTGAGGAGCAGCATCTGTTTCAGCCTGGGGATCTGGAATGGGTAGAGGTTTGATTTTGTCTTTTTTTAACTAGTAGGAAAACATGATAATCAAATCTCTCTGCCACTCTTAATTAGCAAGGGGGAAAAGCAGTACAAAGAATAATTAGCAGAGGCAACTTTCCTTTAATATGAGGCCGCAGCCAGCCACCCCAGGCGATCGAAACACATTGGATTGTGCAGGGGCATTCAAAGTCAGCTACAAAAGCAGAGGAACTCCCCTCCATGCTAACGTTACTGCCCTCCTTATATTGCACTATAAAACCGGGGTGTCAAAAAGGCTAGAGATTTTACACTTAGTGTCAGTGGTTTATAGTCATTAGACTAATTATGGTGGTGTTTTTACCACCTTTATTCTACTAATTGGTCTAAAAGCCAAACAGGGACATCATTACTTTACACAAACAAGCAATTATTGGGCCATAAACACACCCTGGTTTGTGTTCCCCGGGTGAGGAGGGAGCTCCTAGTGCTCTCTCTGTGGTGTCTGCCACAATAACAGGCATTACTGATGCACTTGACTTTAGTTCTTCTCACAAAGAGGCCTCAAAGTTGCTGATACACAAGAGAAACTGGATATTTGTTACCTCCCTACGAACCGATTAAGAAAAATGACATGACTCCAGGTTCAGCCCAAACATTGCTCTTTGTGCCAGCACAGTTCAACTTCATTTTTGGTTGAGTTTTGTTGTGTATTTGTTCTTCTAGGAGGGGACAGCTCAGTGGATGCAGCAGGAATAATTTATGAGGCACCCATGAGAAATGTTTTATTGCCAAAAAATCTTGTCTCCTTGCAGGCTACTGGGTGAAACTAGCCACGACATTCCAAGACTTGTCATTGCCTAGAGCTCTGCAAAATACCTCTGCTTTGCCCGAAAGGGCAGCATCTCCCCAGGTTACACACCCAGTCCTTCACCAGTTATTGCTCTCCCACTTGGGCTGCTTCACTAAATGCTCCCAAAGAACAGTGGCTGCTCTCCGTTCCTCCTTGCATTCCTGGGAAGGCCATATCTGCTGGCTACAGCGTTTTGCTTGAAGGCTTTGTGCGTTTCAGGTATGTAAGCACAGATTGCGTTTGAAATTGCATCTGTTGGAGAGAAAATATTTGCACGTAGTTAGAAGAGCTGGGTTGTGTGTCACCTGGCAGCAGCACTGCCAGGGCTCAGAGACCTGGACTCTTCATCACTTTGCTCATACTGAGCAAAGATTTCAATACATAATCCCTCACAGAAACCCTAACACACCTACTTCCAGTGACTGTGCGTGCAAGGGGTACTTCAGAAAGGTATGGGGGGAAAAAAACAAAAGAGAAATCTTCCTTAATATTACCACACTGGCAATATAAAAATGATCTAATATGAATATCATGGTCTAAAACTTTATTTTATTTTATTGCCATACAAATCGCTCCTCTTCAGATGAGATTATAACCCGAATTTATCTTTGAGTAGAACGAATGTTGACCATTCATTGTCTTTAAGAAGCCATAGCGAGTTTCTGTAAGCACTAGGATATCAGGAAAAGATTAGGGCATTTGGAAGAGGGAGGTTTATCTCAGGCAAAGCAAGGAATGACCTTGCACCATCTAAAATTCCTTCCCCAGTGTCCCCCGGGTGTGATAGTCCTCAACACTGATTCAAATGTGTTTCAACAAATTGAAAAGCAGCGTTGTCATGAACCATTAAATAACACACGTGTTTCCTACAAGGGTGATCTAGTTTTAAATGTTTTCTGAGACAGGCTGGTTAGTCTGAGTTCAGATGCTGGAAACCTCTATGTTTCACCTAAATAAATTGCTCTGGACTGAGGACTTTTTAGGTTGCCGAAGGGCTTTGAAATCCTTGTGTCCTTACCACGTCATTGTTTTTTTAAGCCCTTCCCCTGAAGACTTCATCAAGTATTCTCACTTCAAAACTGATGACACAAAACGGCCCATTAGAATTAAATTACATATGAAGAAAAAGTCAAATGCTCAGTGTTTCACAAATGTTTTCTGCAGCACGACTCTGGCTGCTGTATTTACTGAGCACGTCAGATTTTTGACTCTACAGTTTTTTAAACAAGCCAAGCTTTTGTTTTATTTTATGTTCCATAAATCCATTTAAACTGGGCTATAATGGTTAATTTTAAGCTCTCTCAAATGTTTCTAAGGCGCTTCTGTAATATCCAACAGAGCTGGCTCCTCTCCTTTGGAAAGAAGAAACTGCAGCTTCAGTGAGAAACGCTATCTGAACAATGTCTTCTTTAAACAGCCCCCAGAAGCACTGCATTTCCAACTCTAAGGGGAATTTGCATGTGTTTCAGCATCAAAGGTTGATATGGCCCTATCACCTAGGGACTGTCATGTTATCTAAGTGCCCGCATATCAGGAGCACGATAACATTGTGTGGTTCACAGCTGTTGCAGAAACGACATATTTTCTGAATTAACCTAGGCTTGGATTTATATAAACTATCCCTGATAACATCTGCCCAGGGCTCTCCTTTGAAAATGAGCAGAGATCCTGCCCGAGCGAGCTCCCTTCTGCAGCCGGGAGCAGACAAAAAGCCAAATCAAACCCCTCTCCCTGGAAAAGCCACGCTTGGATTCGTGACGCTCACCCCAAGAAACGGTGGAAAAAAAGTGTTTAGCGGCGAAGGTGGAACAATGAAGATGTCAAGTGGCTTCTCGGGAGCGAGCCGCTGTGTCTTGTCATGCTTGGACATGAAGGGGGAAAAAAATGTCTTTATTACCCGGCGCGTACCCCCGCAGCGCGCCGCCGGCTTGATCCTATAACTTTCCCATTAGAAGAGGGCGCCCGCAATCCTAATGAGGCACAATAAGTAGATTACGGGAGTGCTTTTGTTTTGCTAAACAGCCGCTTTTTCTGGCGGGGGTCTCACAAAGGTGTGCGGGGCCCCGGTGCGGGGCCGGGCCCGGGACGCGCCGGGTCGGGTCGGGCCGGGCAGGAGAATCGGCGGAGCGGCGGGAGCGAAGGAGCGGGGCCGCCGCGATGGGGCTCATCCTACCGAGGCTCTGCCCATTGTATCTGGGCTATAAAGCTGTCAGAGCAGCCCGATTGAATGTTCTCTCACTCCTACCCTGGCGCTTCCTCCCCTCTCAGCAGAGAGCTAAGCCCTGGGATCTTTTGTTTGCATGAGAAACCACTGGCATCCCACATTCATAAGGACTTTTAAAGCTCTGCTATGAAAATTTGCTCTGTCTTAAAAATACAGGGGATTTTCTTGTTGTTGTTGAGTTTCTTATAATTGCATGCAAACCAGACAGTGAATTCGTGCAATCCTCTGAGAAGTTATTATTACAGAGAGATCAGGATTATTTAGGATGCAAAGGAGAGCACAGCTTTTCACCAGGCTGCAATCTTTCCACCTTGCATATTCATTTCTATGACTAGAGAAGGAGACAGCTCCAGGGGAAAATTAGCAGGGATGGATTCCTTCCTCTGTGAAGGGACTGGATCTGCTGGAAAGATAAGAGGGAATAGCAAGTGGGCCCACCACCCCTGTAATGGGTTTCTTAGCTATGTCCCTGTAACCATTGCCATGCTGGATGGATGTGGAAAAGGTATTAGAAGTGTGGAAAAGGTGATAGGAATGATCAAACCAGCCTGTAGGCTGAGGTGCAGTGTGCAAAATTGCATTCTGATCTTCTGTTGGTTTTAATTAGGCCACCCAACCTTTGAGAACTGAGGTTGAGGAGTTGCAGGTCACATGAGGACCCTGTAGTGTGGCTCCCGATCTGCAAAGACTGCACAGTCAAGCAGGAAGTTTCATCACAGCCTGCTCAGATGTAGCTTGTCATCACTCTGGTCAAACTGGAGATATATGGAGAAGAGCCTCTCCTATTCTGCTTTGGTCTCTCCATGTGACTCTGACAACAGACAGAGAAGAAGTATAAATTTTGTGAAACAAGTATCTGGGGTTTGAGATAACTGGGGAGCTCTGTTTTGTGTTATAAAGTATTCTTGCTGCACCTACAAGGGGGCAAAGTTGCCCTGGTGTCCTGACTTACCTGTCCACAGGCACAGGCTGTGCACATCACTGCAAATCCTCATTTCACCAGCAAAGCACAGGAGTGCCTGGACACAAAGCCAGGGCAAAGATCTTCTCAAACTAGAAGTAAACATTCATGCATTGAACTCTTTTGATGGCTGTGGAAATATTTGCTGAGGAGTTTCCCTGATGGTCCTTGGTCTGGAATTGTATCTTAAATTTTTCAGTAGATACTCCTGTAAAATTACATTGAAAATCTGATGTTTGTAATTCTCCAGAACCATTGCAAAAGTTTCTACTGAACTGAGACTGCAAGAGAGACAGAAGGCTATTCAATTTGTCACTTCAGGCTCCTTCTTGAGTGTGAATAATACTATTTTAATGCTGGCATTGGCCCATCATGGATTGAGATCCCACTATGTGAACCAGGACAGATGGATGTCAGAAAGCCATTTTTTTCCCCCAGAAGGGCTAACCCAAGGCACCAATCGCCAAACATGAAGCAAACATGCAACCAACTCCGCCACCTCCAAGAGTAGATATTTTTGTATCTCATAATCCAGGAAAGAAGACTCAGATAATTGGTTGCATCACTCAGCACTTGAATCAATTGCTGGGATCATCTCGGTCAGCTGAAATGAAGTATAGCATAAATGTGATGAATCTGAATAAAGTTGTACCAAAAATACCATTGATAAAGTTGTACCAAAAATACCACTGATTAAAGTTGTGCCAAAAATAACACAGGGAAGGATTTTGTATGCCAGATATTTTGAGCTTCCTCTGTATTAGAAAAACAAACCAAACCAACCAAACAAACCCCAAAGCAATAATTTCAAACCTTTTCCAAGCAGCTGGTAATGTTTTTTACCAACTTTTGAGACACTTTACAGGTGTGTTGTTGGGACCTAGCACTCTCAGTTTGTAACCAAGCACTAACAATTGTCTGAAAAAGCCCTTCAAGAGAAATCTTATCCTTAGATTGTAGCAGTGCATTTTGAAGGATTTTCTCAAATAATTTTCTCTTTGATCTCCCTAATGCCCCATTTCTTTTATTTTTTTTTCTTCCCCATCACTCTGTACTCCATGCTTTGCACTGCCAAAGGGCTCTGGGAGCTGCCTCTTTCCAGAGCTTGGATGGGAACTCTTCTCACAGCCATGGCAAAGCCTCTGCATCCTTGAAAACACATTGCAGGGCATCACAGTACACAGTCTGCTGTATTTTTAAATACACAATCTGTATTTTTTAAACCATTCTTTTCATGGGATCCAACAAAACCAGCACACCCTGACTTCTGAGAGAACTGGGAAGATGTCTGGGCAGTGGGATAGGTTGGAGCAGGGAGCCCAAAACCACCAACAATACCAAAGACAGCTATAATCCCAGTCTAAGGTTTGCCCATTCTTCAGAACCCCCTCCTAAGAGCCCACCCTGGACCCCTAGGGGACAGCAACAGTAGGTGGGAAGCAGCTGGGGATGTTGCAGCACCAGAATCTTCCAACACACAAAATACAGCCTCAGGCTACCCAGTCCTGGATTTCTCCATGGAGCATCTTGGGATGTGCTCAGATAAAAGATATTGTTGAGAATAAATCTTGCTTTACAACCGTTTTTATTCTTGGAAATGGGTGGGCCACTGGAAAAAGGGACTGTTAGAAAACAAATCTGAATCTGTATTGTTGGCCAAGGCAGAAAACGATTGTCCAAAATAAAGCATAAAACTTGTTAACAAGCGAAGCATTAACTATTAGTTAACCATTTGATTCAACGGGAACAGGAGCAGGCAAAAAAAATATGAAAACCTGCTTCAGGCACTCTGAATACAGCTCTTATGAACTAAACCCTTTCAGAAATGTTATTTTATTTCTTCACCCCCTCCCTCCCTTCCCCCCACCCCATTTTTTAAGGACTTGGTTTTTATTTTTAGCAGCAATCCTGGGGTTTTTTCCTTTTTCTGATATTTTCCTGTAAATAATAATTGGTTCTTTTGTGGCAGCATTTCCACATTGGCAGGGGTGTGTAGGGCTTTCTTGGAGGTGGCAAGAAAAAAGGGAGTGATTTGTTTCAATGGGTTATTGTTGAGTGAATGCAAATATCTGCAGCCACTGGAGCAAATAGGAGCAGGGGATTAGGTGCAGGAAGCTGGCTGAGTGGCATAGGCCATCTGTCCCGGGCCTGAGAAAAGAGGAATCTCGTTTGCAGTGTATGTTAATTAGTTAGATGATTGGCTCAGCTGTCACCTTTGCAGAGTGAAAGCACACAGGCACAATTAAATTCATGTCCATGTATGTTTATCAAAGCACATGTTTTTAGACAGCTTTCATTTTTAGGTGTAATTTTGTCTTCTCAGGCACCAAGAGGATTCTTTGCTATTGTGCCCACAAATGGAGGGGACAAAAAAAGGAAGAAAGGAAAAAGAAAGAAGAAGAAAGAAAATACCTTAATTAAAACATGATCTGGATTGTTTGCTGAAGCGTTTCTGGCCGCATTCTTTAATGCACTTGAAATTACCCATTTGCATCAATAGGCGTTAGCTGAATTTATTTCCATTCAAATGTATTCCCTTGATGTTTCTACAGAAGGTGGTAGGTTTGGAAATACATGTATGGCAAGTTTGGGCTCCTAGGGTGCCCCCATTCAAACACAATGTCAATATCCTACACTTAAAAGGGACCCGTTAGCTAAAATAAAACACTCCCTGGTTTGGGGTGGGTTTTGATTTTGTTGTCATTACATTGACATCTCCAACTCAGCATCCCCAATAACTTTCCTTGGGAAGAAGTTGTCTGCTTGCAAGCCCCCGGGAGTTATTTCCCATGGTGTCATTTCAATTATTTTTGATTTATTTGTTTACTGTCTTCCAGTCCTTGTCAATGCACAATGGGCCCTGTCTCCCTCTCCAGGGGCTCACAGGGCCCTGCCTGTGGGGTTTTGGGACACTCTGGAGTGCCAGAGGAGCCATGGAAATCTGCCCAAGTGCCACTTGTGAACTTCAGGGACTTGTGCAGAGAGGGAGACAAGGGGACAGGGCAGGGCAGGGGCAAGGGATCCTCCCTGGCCATGGAAACTGAAGTTGTCCTTCACACAGAGGCATGAAAAAGCTGCAGAGGTTCCAGGATGGAGGAGCAGTCACGGAGATGCTCTCCTGAGGCTGCTTTGCAGCAATGGAATTTTTTTTCCCTCACTGGTCTCAGAGGGGAAATCTCTCACTCATCCCACTTGGCTTAGGCAAGTCCTGGGGAGAGGAGCAGCCTCAAAATGCTCCAGCCCAGTGCCATTAGACTGTGTTCACAGACCCAGCTCTCTGGAGAAAACCCAGTCCCTGTCCTTCTCACTCTCTGGAAGGGTCTACCCATGATTTCTCAGGCTACAAAACCAGGCAAGGGCCATTTCTTTATGCCCTGGGGAGATGCTGTGCCGCTTGTTTGCCTGTGTCTTCCTGCAGGGACTCCACACACACCAACACTGGATTCACAAGGCAGGGAGAGAAAATAAATTGGCAAGAATCCCCTTTATTGCAAAGCTCAAGAGCAAATGCATTCAGAGCTTCAATGGCCAGAAACAGAGGGGGAAATGTTTATATGCAAAAATGGCAGCTCCTAGTTATGAGCTACGTAAGAAAAATACACATCTGTGAGCCAAGGACTCAAATACTGTTTAGGAGTGAGGAGCAGGGGCATGAGGGTATCAGCATGGTGATTGGGCTGTTTCCCAGCTGATGGACCAGTTTATAACCCAACATATTTGAATGTTCAACTCTGCAGAGGTAAGACATCTCCTGTGTACACACAATGTGATAAAACATGTAGCAAAATCCAGGAGAACATAAGTAATGCCTTCTTTTTCTATTTGGTAATGCTCACACCCTTTACCTGCTGAGTGTTTCCTCCCTCCCTCCCTCCCTCCCTCCCTCCCTCCCTCCCTCCCTCCCTCCCTCCCTCCCT
>CM031860.1:58614418-58640335 GCA_018697195.1 Certhia americana | reverse complement strand
CCCTGCCTGCCTTCCTGCCTTCCTGCCTTCTTGCCTTCCTGCCTTCTTGCCTTCCTTCCCCCTTTCTCTTTTTTTTTATTTCTTTTTTAATGTGGAGCACAATCCTCAAGCCATCAGGCACTTTGCTGGAAAGGAGAAAGCTGGGTTGAGTGGAACCACTCACAGGGATGCTAAATCCTGTGAGAGGAAGGACAACTAGGAGAGACAAGCAATGTCACTAACATGGTCCTTACTGGGTGTCAGGCTGTTTTGGAAGAGTGTTCAACCCTTAGAATGAATTGATCCCACAGCACATTTAGCCACACTGTTCTGTGTGATTCATGGTCCTGGCAGCTCTATTTCCTAATACCTTTCATAGGCACCCCCTTACAGGTTGTGTGTAAAAGTATGTCTTATTCCTAAGACAAAGCACTATATCAGCTATATTTATAGAGGATCAGCAGATGGCCAGCAAGCTGGGAAAAAAATGTATTTGTCAGGCTTATAAATCTGAAAGGGGAGTTTCAGCAAAACCTCACAGCACTTGACACAATCAATTTCTGGAATGGGATTTTGTCTCTGAAAAATTATCCCAGGCCTTCAGAGCACAAAGGGTGCAAGGAATTATGTGGGTGCCCTAACAGCAAGATCCAAGTGCTCCTGGGGTGTCCTTAGAGTCCTAAGGGAGGAACAGTGCTGCTGTACTGATGAAACAGAGGGAAGAAAAATTGGGCTGCTCACGTGCTGAGAATCCCACAGCAAAAAGGGGAACTGAATTTGGTTTCAATGTGAGACAAGGGACATGGGATAAGCACAACACTTCTCATTCATCAGGTGCTTGAGGTACATCTGTGCTGACTCTAAGGTATTTCACTCACTGACTGTTCTGGACATTAATGAACATCCCACATCTTTGCAGGGATTTTGGGGAAGACTGGGAGGACCCCCGACATGAGAATAAGAGAAAAGCTGGAGAGGCTCAGGGAGGCATAGACAACCTGTGTCTTCTTGTCCCTCAGCAAGGGAAAGGTAGAAGTACTGCAGGAGTGAGCAGATATGCTCCCAGAATGATCCCAGAAATGACACAACTAATGCAAGACAAGTCACCCCTTTTTTCATTAACCACTTTGCTAAATGTGTCCAGAGAGTCATGCCACAGCTCTAGAGTGCCTCCTCTCACATCCAAGTTAACCCATAACCAGTTTACTCCCTCTCACTACTGGAAACTTACTCAGCTGAGCTTAAAAATGCATGTAATGTATTAGTGAAAATTGCCAAAAAGTCGTAATTGAGATGGTTAAAACTGTGCATTAACATCAGCTGACCAGAGCAATCCCTGGGAGTTCCCCTTAGTAACACAGCAGGTGTGAAAACATAACTGGTCCCCTCTATGGGAGGCTTTAGGATGCATTAGCTGAAATGCTCTTAAAATACTATTTTCCTTCTAATTAAAACCAGCTTTCTGACTTTGGAGTCACAGCTTTTAGAGGCAGAGGATTGCTTTATGGAGGGTTTTAACATATCTCAGAGCATGGGATGATGAGTCTGCTCAGCCCTCAGAGGTGTGGGAGCACCGCTGTGCCAGGAGACACACTGAGCACCTGCTGGTCCTTCCTCACAACAACTCCCTTTCCACTGAGGAGGAAGACCAAGCACGTGTTCAAAAAAAAAGCCAGTCCTCCAAGGTCGTTACACTTGATTACACTATTACTTGACTCAGGACTACCACAGAATTATGCTGTTTTGCCACTGTCTTAAGCAGATGTTTAAGCCAGCACAAACTGAGTGCCAAGTGGGTGTAAATCAATACCAACTCCTGAACAGAGATTTCTGGTATGTCAGAGGTTTACATTCCATTTCTGTAGCAGCAAAGGATACCATATGCAACAGTGGAAAATCAGTTCCTTCCTCCCTAATTTTACCTGCAAGACCTCTAAGTGGTAAACAGCCCTCCCTTAGACCATTCCCAGCAGTGAATGTCACATACACACAATTTCTCTTGGAAATCTTTCCTACTTCACTTTTTCAGTCCTTGGCTCTCAAAATTCCAACAGCAAGTGATAGCATCATCGAGGCTGTGTCTTCCACAGAGATTGGCAATGCTCCATGTTTCATTTAAAAGCTGTCTCAAAACAGCCAGCGTTTTCCTCTGAAAAAATAAACAAAGCCCTGAACCCCATCCCTCAAAGAAAATCCCTCCCCAAAACCCAGCAAGACTCAAAGCTGAAGTATCCAGGAAAGTTTATTCCTTAAAAAGGACAAGTGAAGTTATTTTGGAAGACAACTGCCAGAGGTACAGTGAGAATGCTGATATCCAAAGCTGTCATAATATTTGACCCTCAGAAAATAGGGCTGTTCATCCCTTGGGTAAACTGGGATAATATTAAATGGGGAGAGGAAAAGAAAACACTTGTTTTCTTTTGGAAGAGGGACGTGGAGCTGCAACAGTGCTCCTCGGCTGAGCATGCAGGCAATGGGGAGATCAAAAGCTGAGCTGCACGTCAGGAGCCTTTCATCTGCAGCTCTGCCAGCATTTAGAGATGAAAAGTCCTAGAGTTTCACTGGGAGTGACGAAAAACATTCCTTAGGACCTTGCTTGAAAGCACGGCTGCCTGCAGAATGGATTTGTATTTAGGCTTTATGCTGATTTCCCCTTTTTCTTCCTGATTCCTGGGACTTAAATTGTACACGTTGGGCCAAACGCAGAAGTGGAGAAACTTCAAGCAAAGGAGATGGAGGTGGGATGTAGGATCTGTTCCACTGACTGTGGGTTTCAACCCCAGCCCCATCAAGCTGAATTGTGTGTAGGATGGTCTTATTTCCCCCAGAAAGAGGGTCTTTAATCTTCTCCCTCCACTTCAGGTCTCCTGGTTGTCTCCGGGAAAGCAGATGGGGAAGGAGGTGTCCAGACTGCGGAAAGCATCGGATATGCAACTGTTCAGTGAATTCTCACAAATGATGGTTCTGTTCTCAGAAATCAGGATTACTCAGCATACGCTTCACAAACAGGAGGGGATAAATACATGGGATAATTTATTCACAATGAATAATTCAACCAGCAGAAGTGACTACTCCAAAGATCGGGTCAAAAGTTGAGTACTTGAATAAATGAATTGCCCTTTCACAAATATAAAAAGCAGAAATCTCAATATTTATCATTTTCAGACACACAAATATTCCAGAACAACATTTTCTAATGAAGTGGGGAGGGGTGTTAATAACAAATTCTATTGATAACAGGAGCTAGAAAAGCAAATAATAACTGACTGGAATATGTTTATATATGAAAAGTGACTTTTCAAACAAACTATCAACAGTGGGCTGCATTATAAGACTATTAGGAAATAGAAACTCTGCAAATAACTTGCCTACCCTGGCAACTGCTGAGCCTACTGCCAGTAAATAAGCATTACCCTGGAGCACGAACCAAGCTGTCACAAGCTCAGAGACATATGGCAAAAGCACAAGCAGAGAGACTCGAGATCCACAGCTGAGACCAGATGTGCAGCTAACCAAGGTGAAAAATGGGAACCATCAGAGTCCTCTCCAGTGTCACATCCTAGAGGAGTCTCATCCCCTCCCTGGCTGGGTGTGAGACAGGTTTGAGAGTCACTACTGCCCAAGGACTCTGTGCAGGCTGGGAATTGTCCCTGCATGGCAAGGCAGCCTTCAACCCAACCAGCACAACTTTGCAGCACAGCCAGCCTCTTTGAGGCTGCTTCTGGGTGGAACAAACCATGGGAAGATTTCAGTTTCTGCCTCATCTTTTGTTTCTCTGTGGTGAGATGTCCATGGAGGCTCACTGTGCTTTCTTGGAAAGATGTTGTCCACAGTTCCTCCAGGGCTGTGAGAGAGTCTGCCCTCATTGTCCCACCTGCTGTGCCTTTGGGTAAACCTGCCCTTTTCCAGTAATCTTTGAGACAGATCAATCTAGAGATACGAGCTGATACGAGCTCATCAACTCCTTTCACCTAAACTACTCTGGTCATACTTGCTCATGGCTGACCTAATCCATGGCAGGAATTCCTCAGCCCTGGGGCATCCTTGGTCACCTTGCTGACAGCATGAACTGAACTTCAGCCAAATTAAGGGGAATTTGACCCTGTGCAGTTTGGGCTGATGAAAATTAGGGTGCAAGTCCTGTCGGTTGGTTGGCTTACTCCAGTCTTGAGGCTATGCCTTGAACTCACATTTGAATTCATCATGGCATCAGGTAGAGAATTAAATTGAATTTTTCTCATACTGTTCATCACTGTAGTGAGCAGAGATCAGTCTCAGGCACCTGGGGAGTGGGAAAAATTACTTGAGACACGAACAATCCCTGAAAAAGGGGGAAGGAGGTTGGTGAGAGGTAGAGGCATAACTAACAGGCATTGGAGCTGGGGCACTGCTTTCCTTCTGCAATGGAGGTGCAGACAAAAAGCATCCCAAATATTGCCTTCCTATGAGATCCTTTGCCCTGCCGCAAAGAGCAGACATCTCCAACTACCCCAGAAGACCAGCTAGGTGTTACTGAACTACAATAAACTGTGAAACACTGCCCAGATGGTTTGACAATGCAGACAAGGTTTATGGCCTGGAGCAGGACAGAGGAGCAGCTCTTCTGGGACAGGGAGCCTGGGAGGGCTGGTGTGCTGAGCTTCACTTTGCTCTGCCATGAAGCCCTGCCTGCTGGGAAGAGCCATGGGCCACACAGCAACTTGGTGGCCAAAGCAGAACTCTCAACCGCTTTGGAGTCCCCATTCTCTCACTGCAGCCAGAGCACAGCCTCTCCCCCAGTTGTAGACCCAGAATGCAAGAAAGGTACGTTAACTGGATTTTTTTAAAAAATATTTTATTTCTGGAGAAAAAAGGAAAAGGCCATTTTCAGTTCAGCTACAAGAATAACAAACACACAAGAGCTGAGAGCCTTGGTTTGTGTTTGCATTTCTACAGTTCCATCTCAACAAGGATTCTGGACCCAGGAGAGGCACACAGTGCTCCTACCCTATAAAAGAGGTACAGAGGGCAAGAATGCAGTCCAGTAATTATTGAAATGGTCTGGAGTCAGAAGGACTCTACTACAAGCAATTAAAAGGAAAATTAACCATAGGAAAAGTTTTCTTTCAGTTTTATAGCTAAACTCACAAATAGAAGAAATACTGTACTGCTGAATTCCAACAAAAAAGCATGCCTGATTTTAATGAGCAAAATGAAGGGCTTGTTTTATGGGATATGTAATATAACAGTCCCATGGTAAGGGAGCTTATTTCTCCACTGTTCTGCAGTGTATGCAGTTATTCCAAGTGGTGCGAAGTGGATGTAAAATGAAATGCTACCAAACCCAAATGTCTTCCCTTTGTCATCCTTTAGTCCTCTTCTACACCCTCTGAATGCATGTCTGCACAACTGTGCTGTATGTGGATCAGCAGATTAAAGGGAAAGGACACTTTTCCTACTGTGGTTAGGAAAGAAGGGGAAGGGAATGAGGCAAGGACTCATCCCCTTGCCAAAAATTTCCTGTATGATCCTGGCTGAGTCACCTAATTTTGGTAGAAGCTGTGATGGCAGAGCTCTGGCAGAGGCCCAGAGGTCCCAACACTGGTGAAGGTGGGACCCAGGGGACTGGCAGATGGTGAAACACCAATGCCATGGCTAAGCCATGCATCTTCCCACTTGATGCTCCTTAAGTGCATCTGTGGAACTCTAACTCTGCTCTTAGGGATGCAATACCATTCCTTATGTGTCTACAGCCATCAAGGCACTCAAATACCACTACAACAGGGGTGCGCCAGAGTTTGGAGATTAATTTTGGTGTTATTGTGCCAAAAATTACTGTGGTCAATGAATATAGAGATAATAAGCAAAAAGCTAGCAGCAGCAAGGATGTAGTCCCAAAAATTCCCTGGGGGAGATGCAGACAGCTGGGCTCTCCCACCATGTCAAGGACCAAGGACTATGGATGTCCATGTGTGTGAGAGGCACCATCACACACAACACAACCTCATCCCTCCCCATCCCTTCCCACACCCCTCCTTGCATTCCCTGTGCTCTCTCACACCCGAATTTTAAAAACTTAACTATGCTTATAGCCCCCACCACTGCCACCATCCTTTGTCCCAGAAACTGATCTGTGCTTACTTGCCCAAACATTCTAAAATAAAAAAGCAACTTGTTGTTTATAAATGCAAAAGAAAATATATGACTTGTTTGCCAGAGTCTTGAGGGAAATAGTCTTAAGGCTATATAGCAAAAATTATTTCCAGTTGACTCCTTCCACCCCATTAGTTTCAAAGAACCAATTTGTTGGCTATTTTGTTGCCTTATTCAAAAAAATTTAAAAGCTTCTTTTTTTTTTTTTTTTTTTTTTTAAATTATTCTCACTCTCATATTTCTGCCATTCTTCTTGTGGGCAAGAACAGAGCAGGGACAATACCAGCACAGAGAAGAGAGAAAGGTCTGAACAGCAGCTGGATACGAGTGAAAGCAGTAATCTTCAAAGCTGGCTTTTGTCTCTCATAGCCCGTATGTTATGAGACAGTGATCTCACTGAGGGTCATGCTCCTGCTCCTTCTCTTCCCCCTGCCTCTTCTCTCTCAGTTTTGGGTGTTCCTGGCAGAGGCTGCCCTGTTTGGAGACACAACCCAGGGTTGCCTGTCTCAGGGCACAAGGCATGGTGAAGCTCAGTGTGAAGCCCAGCATGCCCTGGACTGCTCTTTCCAAGGCAGTGACATCCCAGGGCCCTTTACCCAGAGATGGGTTTGGCTGCCCAGAGAGGCCAAACACCCAAGATCAGGTCCAGGCAGGCAGCACTGCAGGCCTTGGGTGCCACGAGGGTTGTGGATATGGCTGGAACAAGACCACAGGCAGTCCGGATGGCAGCCTGGTCTAGTGGAAAGTAGCAGGGGGTAGAAACAAGGTGATATTTAAGGCCCTTACAACCCAAGCCATTCTACAATTCTGTGATTGCAAACCAGCTAAAGCTGCTGCTCCTCAGTGATTTCTCAGGGATACCAGCAATCTCTGGAGTAACCAATCTCACCAACTGCATCACCTCCACCCCTGGGGAGTGCCTTACTTTGAGCAATAAAAAAGTCACCATCCCCACCAGGATTGCTGGAGGTTGGACTGTTGAAGAGGGGGATGAGGAGGCAACACCAGTTCGGCACTCATATTCCCCAAAGTGAGAAAAAAAAACTCTCTGTAGTGGTTGCAGCAGAGGTTTTAAAGGCAGAGCTATCTACTGTCCTTGTCCCAGGCCAATGCAAAGTCCATTTCAGAGGTACCCAGCTGTTCTTCCTTCCCATCCATCTGACAGCAGCATCCAGAACTGATTCTCAGAGGTACTGCAGGGCACTTCATATTTGTTTTAATCTGGGTTGGATTTTTTCTTTTCAGTAACAGCAAGTAAACCAGAAATTAGATTTTGGAAGATGAATTTGCTCGCAAATCCAGGGTGATCTGGGCTAATGGTTTCAGCCAGAGGAGGGAAATAAAAAAAAAAGGAAAGAGAATAGAGTGGGAGGAGAATTCTGAAAAAATTTCAAAACACATTGTTTCAAAATCTTCTAAACAAAATGGGTTGGGTTTTTTTCTGAAATACAAAAATGTTTCATTTCGACATTTTCTCATTAGGGTCTCAAAACAGCCTTTTTGTTTTACAAACTAATATAAATCAAAAGAAAACAAAGTTGAATGAAAAGGTTAATAAATGCAATAAAACACTTGGGGTTTGGATTGAAGAAAATATTTGGTCTTGACCCTACAGGAATCTCTTCCTTTTTTTTCCCTCAGTTTGCCAAGAAAATGCAAATAATTTGTTTTGGTTTGACCTGAAGCAATTTATTTATCGTTCTTGGAACATGAAACAAATGCCATTGTTTACCTAGATCAACTCATCAGCTCCCTGGCACCCTTTTCTTGGGGAAATTAAGGAGATCAAGGGGATTAACAGAGACCACATTGAGCTGCTGCCAGGAAGGTTGATGTGGGGTCTGGGCTTTTTGATCCCAGGAGGAGTGCTTAGGTACTGTAGTACCCACAGTGCCCTCAGGAGAAGCAGCAGATGTGGGGAGAGGTGAGATTTCTTTATTAGACCAAAATAAAAGATTAATGAAAGATATTATCTACACTCACAAGACTTACCTTGCCTGGAAGATGAGACACGGTCACTGCTAAAGCACAGCTCTGTCCCACAGGACACCATAACATCCTGACAGAGTAGGCTTTAGAGACTTTGGAATGAAAATCAGGATGGACAGGTTTCGCAACTTCCCTCTGAGAAAAAAGGCAGCAAATCCTGTCCCTATCCATATGCTTAAGAGCTGTCAGACAGACACGGGAACGATGTGGAGGCTCCTAAAACTGGGCTGGCCCCAGGCTGAGCTCCTCTCTGTGCCATGCCAGGGGCTCCTGCATAACATGTGATTGATTTTGGTTGCGTAATGCTGAGCTGTAAGACCTCATCAGCTGCTACTCATTACACAGGCACAGTCCTTCTTGAATAGAAACCATAGCAGAAAATAGATCTGGGGATGTAAAACCTGACATCTTGAATTCATAAACGGAGCGACAGCATTCTTGTTTAGAGTCTGAGGGTGGCCTGTTCTGAACTCGCCTTTTTTTATACCAGATGAGTCTAACCTCAGAGCCAGGATGACTCCGGCTCCTATCATTAGCCTAAGGCAAAGAAAAGACCATGACTCAAGTCTCAGTACTACAGAGTCTACAAAGTGCTCAAGCAAGGGACACTGAGTCTGATCCTGCCATCTCAGCAGACCCACCGACTCTCTTGACAATCTCCTCAGACCCAGCAAGAGCAGGGACAAAGGGTGGCACTCCAGGCTGCAGTCAGACTGTCTTCTCACACACGATATCCTAATCAGGGATGAGTTTTAGCCACTAGAAAGAGGCAGAAAATAAACCAAGAAATAACTCTCTTCCCTACCCCACTACCAAATCCATTTCACCTCTGAAAGCAGTGACCCAGAGCTGTGGCAAAGAGAGGGACAAGATCAACTATTTTTGTTAAGCAGTGGAGGGCCTGGGGGAACGACTCCTTAACCTCTTGAGGTCTTCCACAATTTTTTTGATCTTCACAATTTTTTACAGTTCCACATACTTGTTTGATTAAGGCTTGGGTCTGGGGAGATTGGGTCTTTATGCCAAATCTCCTGTATGAGCCCAGGGAGGACATCTAACCTCTTCCTGCCTTTCCAAGCCCATGATAATATGTATTGACAGATCCACAGTGCTGACTTTGGCTAGAATAGAGTTAATCTTCTTCATAGAGGCTGGTATGGGGCTGTGTTTTGGATTTGTGCTAGAAACAGTGTTGATAACCCAGGGGTGTTTTTGTTATTGCTGAGCAGGACTCACACACAGCCAAGGCTTTTTCTGCTCCTCACCCAACCCAAGCAGCGAGGAGGCTGGGGGTGCACAAGGAGCTGGGAGGGGACACAGCCAAGGCAGCTGACCCCAGCTGACCCAAGCATATTCCAGACCATCACGCTCAGTATGTAAAGCTGGGGGAAGAAGGAGGAAGGGGGTTTTGTTTGGAGTGGTGGCATTTGTCTTCCCAAGTCACCATTATGTGTGATGGAGCCTGGCTGTCCTGGGGATGGCTGAACACCTGTCTGGGGAAGGGGGGAATTTATGCCTTGTTCTGCTTTGCTTGTGTGTGTGGCTTTTGCTTTATCCATGAAACTGTCTTTATCTCAATCCATGAACTGTTTCACTTCTACTCTCCTTTCTCCCCCATCCCACCTAGAGGTAAATGAGCAGCTCTGTGGGGTTGAGTCGTTGGCTGGGGTTAAACTTTGAAACCCATTCAGGTTAGTGAGACACTTGGTGCTGGAGACATGAAGTATCCATCTGGCCATCAGGTATGGAGAATTGCAAGAGTAACAGAGAAAGTATTAATTTGTCTCAAATATACCCTATCACTGTCCCTAACCATATCCAATCTTCTTCAGTGTATCCACTAACAACAGCGAGGTCTCCCCCTGCAGCTCTCTTTGCAGCTCCTTGTGCCCTCTCCACACCATGGACCACCCTATTTGCAGATCCTTTTCAAAGTGTCTGGGAGTGCAAGCCCCTTTCTCACCTATGAAGTGTGAGGGGAGAAATCAAATACAAGATAAGAACACGCCCTGTACAGTGGCCTGGCTTAAGCATGCTGTCACCAGGTCCTGTCTATTTTTTCTTTGTCAGCTCTTTCTGCTTACTCCATCTTTCCACACGTATTTCAGATCTGTGTCTAATTCACGTATTACGTCCATTTATTTTCTTACTACTCTTATTCCCTTGAACCATGTTTTTATGCTGGGTAGCCATCACTGCAAGCACAGTGCTGAAATAAGGCACTTATTGGCTGCAGCTCCAGGGATTTTAACCGGATATCTGTCTTTGTTTAAATTAAGTAAATCAGGATGTTTCCTAAACACCATAAGGACAGAAGTTTAGACTTCTACTGAATCAGCTTTTTGACCTAAAGCCAGCAATGCTTCAGTCAAGGGCATTCCCCAAAAGAGTCCAAGGAGCCTGAAAATCCCCTTCCATCAGGTCCAAGGGGCTCTGTGATTCACTCTGTGGGGGACACCAGTTCCAATCCTTTGGAGGGGATGCCTACCCCTATAAATTGCCTACCTGTAGCCACTCAAAACTGCATGAGACACATCCCACTCTTCAGATGCCTTTTTGGATACAAGGCTGTAGTTTATATACTTAGAGACATACTGACTCATGCTACCCAGTGAAAACAAACCTGCAGCCAGTGGTGGGGAACAGCTTTAGACACTTCTACAGACAGAGCTTCAACAGAGCCATGGGCTCATACCTTCAGTTTTTATCAGGTGAGGAATTTCCAAAGTGCTCAAAGGTGGACATTATGGTGAACCCAAAGTAAACCAGAGACATCAGCACTGTTTCTTAACACTGATTAACTTTCTGGAAGCCTAGAAGTTAAGTATACAAGTTCCACAAGCAACAAATAGTAGATGGATATATCTTTCAAGCAGATCCACAGCCTCTGAAGACTGGAGAGTCCCAAAAGCCAAACCTTTAAGGCATCTGTGTACCCTCAGACTTGCATTTTTATTTCCTTCAGAAAAACCAAACCATGCTGGCCCAGATGTAGCACAGAGGGATTGAAATGAACAAAAAAGTATCAGTGTACCCAAGGAAAACTGATTGCACAAATATTGACTGCTGGGTAAAGAGGAAGGGTGAGTAATTCCTATCAGAAATTGGTTCAATTATTGGAAATGCTGACAAATGCAAAATGCACAATAAACTATGGTTGTTCCCAGCCAAAAGCTCAAACAGTTTTGCTGTCCTTCAGCCACAGGGCACCGACAAAACAACCCAGAAACTGCTGATGAAATTAATCATTAATTCTCTTAATTAAACAACCGAGAAAAAGCTTTGTAATCAAATATCTACCTTCCTTTTGTCAAGAACAGCTAACACTTTTGCAACACAGAGTTTGGAGAATAATCTCTCAAGGTCAGTTTTAGATTGAACTGATTCTCATTTGAGGCTCTGAGGAGCTTGGCTGGGTTCTTTCCTTGTGAGAGCCACCCGTAAACAATTACTGGGGCTTTACTCTTCCAGACACTTTCCCTAAAGTCAGCTGATCTATTTAAGGAAAGAGACACTTCTTTCTAGGAACGATGTTAGTAAAATATGACCAGCAGTCCTGACTGTGGCAGCAGTCCTGATTGTCTACAGAGGTGACTTTGAAGGACTTATTTAATACATTTTATTTGTCTCAGGTAATGCCATTGTGGTGATTCACACCATTTCTACATGCCAGCAAAATGAAGGAGCATTACTAATGTTTTATATCAAAGTGCAGAGTGCATCATTAAATGCCTTCACACAGGCAACTGATGTCACACAGGGTTATTTTTCTTCACTTATCCTCCTTGGCACTGCCCACGACTTCATCAGGAGAAAAAGCACACATAGATGCAACACAGGCCTCATGTGGCTCAGCAGCAGTGCTCTACATCACTCAGATTTTACTAGCAGCACAGTTTTTAGATGAGAGCTGTACCCACATATAAACAGAGCTCTGAAAGTTGTCCAGATCAGCAAAAAAAGGAAGTTAAATAATTAGCTATTTTAAAAAAGCAAACTTAATGAGAAGCCAGGTAATGCCTAACTCAATGTGATATTAGAAAGCAAAGGAATCTGTGAGGCAATTTACATATCTTGGCAGCAATGTGCAGCTCAGTAGGAATGTCTGGAAGGAAATCACATCCACAGTCAGCACAGCAGTGTTAACCAAGATTTGAGCCTCAAAAATCTACAGCTTAAATTGCCATCACTCAGGCTCCAGTTCATATGTTATTGCCATGTTAACAAATGGGTAGAAAACCAGAAAAAATCCTCAGAAGGTCCAAAGAGCCAGCCAAAGGGCTTTGGATGCAAACTCCTTGGGAAGTTTTCTGACTAAAGGAGTTTATTTCAGACAGTGCAGAAGTTGCTGTAGAAGAGATAACCTGTAGACATACCTTGAAGCGGCTTTAAACATATAATTAGCAGCAGTCTAAGCCAAAAGCATAGTGGAGTAACTACCCACACACTTACCTCTTCTTTGGGGGGTTTTGTCACTAATTTGAACATGGCTGCTGCTAAAGTTGTATGGTTTGGATTAATCTGCTCAATGCTTCAGCCACAACAGTGATGGCAGAAAGGACTCTCAGAGTTCATCAGGCCTGAGACTCCAGCATTACCCAGTAATGGAAAGGCACACAGCAGATACATGCCAAAAAACAAAAGCAGAACATCTGCAGAGGTTGTCTTGCTACCAGGCACCTGGAAGGAAACACAGATAGGGATGGCAGCAACACACTCCTCAAAGGAAGAGACATTCAAAGAGCAGCTCAAGATAGGCAGGACTGACTAAGAAATTGTCTCAAGTACAAGAGATGAGGGAAGTACAAGACGGTGAGGGAAGCATCCAAATTCAGTTTCTTCAGTCTTGTAAGTGGGTAGCAGAAGCTGAAGACAAAAGGAAATAATTAATTTTAAAGCTTGTTTCCACTTCCTTCAGTGCCCTCAGAGCTAAAACTGACTGAAGTGCAGCTGGGTAAACACAAACCAACTCAAAACCCAGTCTGATTCTTGAAAACATCACTAGTTGCTGCTTATTTGCAACTAGTTTGAGAATTTAATACCTGCTGGAACCCAAGGACATGTCTGCATGGAGGCAATCCTGCTCCCAGCTGCTAGAGCAACCTGCCTGGTCCTGCTCACCTATCCTTTGAGGTGGCCCCAGTTGCCCAGGCACAGAGTTGGGAGCAAAGGTCCTCCCCAGCGCTGCTCTGCAGGGTGGCCCTTGAGCAAACGTGCATTCAAGGGTAAATGCTGCCGCTGCCATATCTTTTCTTTCACCTCTTTAATCTTATCAGTCTGCCTAAACCTGGGCTAACAGGCCATCCAAGGGACAGCGGTTGCCTCAGGGGTGGACATGCAACCGGAGAGAGCCTGCCAAGTATGCAGATGGTTGTTATCTGCAACAGCATTGCTGTGCAACAGGCTGAGCCGGACCTCCGGCCACCTCCTGAGGAAGAGTAGAGCATGTCCCGTCCTTCAGAGTGCAGCCTTCCCATCCTTCAGCCTTTTGAATTCAGCCCCAGCCGAGGCTGCCTTTGATCAGATCATCGCCAAACCCTCCCCAGATTAAATTCCACCAAGGGATCCTCAGCTGTGGTAAATCAGCACTGCTCCCCCAGGGTGGATGGAGTGATGGCGTAACCCCTGCGCCTGAGGATCCATCCAACCCTCTTTCATCCAGATCGAGCATTAGTGATAAATGCAGCTAGTTTCAAACGCCTTTGTCTGCCTGTTGGAAGAATGCAGATTGTGAAATGGGAATTTGCAATGCTAACAAAATCCTGAGGAAGGGCCTCAGAGAAAAATAACTGCAAACAAACATGACCAAACCCTCTCCTGTTGAGAAGATTCACAGCATCCCAAGGAGGTCAGAGCAGGGAGTCAGAAAACAACTCCACTTCCTGAGGCAGATCTGTGGGCAAAGCACACTTAATACTGCAGAGGGACTTGCTGGCTGCTTTGCAAGACTCTGAAGAATCACACACCCATGATGGAGTTGTGCACCATAGAGGTTTGGGCCTGCCCTGTTTTCTCCTCACATTTGCATTTATTCTGGACACAATCTTCATATTTCTGCTAAACTCTGGTATTCCCTTGGCACACACTGCCCAGCTGTAGCATTGCACTGGTCAGTGGAAATGATCCCTGTAAAGAATATGTAAGCAGAGACCCTCACTCCATCCACCCACTCACTCAGCTTCTCCCCATTTTTTCCCATCTTCTCTCATCTCTGAGAAACTCACCCTCAGCTCAGTTCCTCTGTCTGCAAAGTCTTTCATCTGGAATTAAAAATAGAGTTGCTGAAGGCAATTTATATACTCACTGTGAATATGGAGAGGTGAGACATGGAAACTGACTTTGCATCAATTCCAGCCCAGATTCCCTGAAGCTCACCTCTTACATTTTCTGCCCCAGCGAAAAGGCCACACTCAGAGCTTCGAGGAAGAGAAGGGTTACCTTTCATTGCCTTTGCACAGGACTGCAGTCCTCAGACCTTCCCTTTAAGGCTTAACATCCTTGGGAAGTAAAAATTACAATACAGACTAAGGAGGGAAACACAAAAAAGAGGAAGTACCAAAGCAAATACCACCAGGTGTACCAGAGCAAAAGTAACACATTTGAGCAAGGCATGATCTCTCCTGCTTCTTCTGGATCTGCAGAACAAAGCATGAATCCCCCACAACTCTTTCCCAAATCCTCAGAACAGTCCTCAAGATACCCCAGACCTCCTCACTACCATGGGACAGGCAGTGCCCTCCAGCACTTTTTTCGCCACAAATAATTTCTAACTTGAATTTGCCAGTGGTGACCTGTGGTGTCAGAGCACAGCCACATCCCAAAACACAGCAGTTTTGTGTAAATAAAGATTAGACTGCAGGTGTGAAAATGGCACAACATTTTTATTGCCTTTCATGTGGGTCATTGAAAACACACAGGTGAGGCTGACGCATTTCAAATGAAGGCAGAGAAAATGACTGAGTGCAACAGAATAAAAGAAGCCAGTATAAGGACAAGTGAAAAATAACTTTTTTCAGTCTTTCTCCCTCCAGTACCTTTGACAAGGAAGAAGCTAAAGTCCAAATCTTTCCTCTTTTTTTTCCCCAAACAAGCATCACAGTCTGTTGGCAAAATGAATTTCAACCTGAAAATTTCACTGACACCAGTTAAGCTCAAGATCTCTAGTTTTCCAGCACCATCCACCAAAAAAACCCCCAAACATTTCTGTCATTAAAAGTGCTGCAAGAGTCTGTTTGATTTGGAGAATTTTCCTTGTTCACTCTCAGGCCTGAGCATATGGTTGACACTTCAGCATCCTTTTCTAAAGGCTGAACATTCCTGGTTTCCTCAGCTTCTCCTCATAAAATTTGTGCTCCAGTTCCATTGTCCTTCTCTGGACACATTCAGCACCTCAACGACCTTCTGGTTGTGAGTGGCCCAGAACTGGGCACAGGGTTCAAGGTGTGGCCTCACCAGTGCCCAGCACATAGGGACAATCACTGCCCTGGTCCTGCTGGACACTTGCTGATACAAGCCAGGATGCCATTGGCCTTCCTGGCCATCTGAAAAGAGAAACACCTTTTCCCTAAGGAATATCCCGTGTTTCCACTTGTAGGTAGGTTTTTCTTTGGCTTTTAGCGGGGAAGTTAATTTTGATAAACCACAATGCCTTGTTTTAAATTGTTTTTATTACCAGTTTGACACACTACACTAATATTTCTTTTTCAAAGCATTCCATGAAATACCTTACTGATACAATTGAAATGGATATTAACTTGATGTTTGGTCTTCTTGGGACCAATATTCACCTGGTTTCTTAAATCTGTCCAAGCCTGCTTATGAAAGGAATATTTTTTAAAACTGAAGTGAGGTAGAAGCAAATACAGTATATTTCACACATAGTCAGAGACCACTGGAACTCAGTTAGTATATGAGTCCATTTCCTGCCACCAAACTCCCAAACACTCTTTTAATTTCTCTGAACACAGTATTCCTCCTACAAAACGATCCATAACCAGCTGTTTATCAGACTTCAGACATTCCAATAATGCTTACAATTTCCTGAAAAGTCAACATTTATTTTTCAAGTGGCTGAGTCAGGCCTCAAGTAATTTATTGGCTGAAATAAAATCATGAAGTGAGGCATTTGAAAGCTAATGTATAACTCTGGATGATATCCATAGTGCCACAATGTGCTTGAGACACCAGCAGTGATGACCATGTTTGTAATGTTTTGTTGTGTTTGTTTCATTATTGTGTTATGTCATACGCTCCCGCACAGTAGAAATCAGTGCTTTAATTTTAAATCATCTCACAGCATACCACAAAAAACGTATGGAAAAGAAGCAGCATACTTCAGTCATCTAGCATGTCTCTCTGTCAACCTTATCTCTCTTATCTTTAAGGAAAACTATAATTGGATAATCTTTACTTAATGTAAACTTCTAAAAGCTGGAAGCCATTTCAAGATTACACAGATTAACTGTGGCTACCTGTGAGAACATGCTTCAACATTTTGATGAATTCAGGGTGGATAAAATCAAGCGTCTACAGTATTTACAAAACTATTTTGGCAAAGAAGCGACTGAAAATTTTTCACACAGCCTTCAGGAAAAAAATGATAACTTTACTCTAGTGTCCTTGTCTTTCTTATTACCCCATAAGCCAGTCATATGGCTGGAAGCAAATAGTGGTTTTAATTTTCTTTGCAGACAGAGTGCTCTCTGGCTCCCGGGTTAACTTTAGTAGTGTCAGCTGGAGAAAGAAATATATTTTCAAAGTTCAGATAATTTGATTTTGGTATCTGTATCCTTTTCCCATGTGCAGATATCCCTTGTTACGAGCTGCACAGCTGTCTGCAGAGAAATCAGCCTGACAGTGATTATCCCCCTTCCACTCTGTAGTAAGATACAAACTATTACAAACATTTTTATATTTCTATGGTTTGAGGCATCAACAGCCACAGAGAAAATATGCCCTTTTAAACCAAGTTCCTACTTGTGTTCTCAATTGAAAGAGGAGCAAATATATTCCTGGCAATATACAACGCTTTTGTCTTACCATGGCAAATGATTAATACTATGCATAAAATTTGGAGAAGGACACAAATTTGCTGTCACAATCAAATGGCTTGTATGAGCCAGAGTGGATACTGCAGCCACCTCCCTGACATTGCTTCCAAAGTGCCCAGCTTGTGCATATTTCCTCACAGAAACTGAGGATTTCTCTCCAGCACTAGGCCACAGAGATTCCTTGCATCTGCGCTTTTTGCTGCTCTCTCCCATGAGCCCACCATGAGCAATTAAGAAACAATTTCTGGGTAAACTACATTAAAGCTGTTGGCAATTATTGCTATTATCTGACTAATTTAAAGTCTTTTCTTCCCTCATTGCAACAAGTTCAGAAACTGGTGATCAAGAAGAGTAACTTGATTTTGTCCATTAATAACAGTTCCCAGTTCCAGCTGTTGTTACATTCCACATAGGGACATCACCAAGTAATTGAAAATATCTAAATAATATTTGCCTTCAGCCTTGGAGAAAATGTCTGTCCCACCTAACTAGAAAGCCCACAGATCCCAGACACTATAGAGACTGAAGCAGACATTTCACATAAATATATGGCAAAACCCATCCTATTTAGTCACAGAAGAATAAGTAGATAGTAGATTTCAATGTTTCACTGCAGTTTGTAGGTCTTTGGGGTGCACTGACTTCTGAATTGTCTACAAAACTTCACAAGAAAAATGAGCATATTGTCAGTAGGCTTCAATTTAACCATATGAGGGGCTGAAGTTCTGCTGGTAAAAAATGTGAATGTCTGCAAATGAATAAGATTGAAACTGGCTACTCTGGCTGTTTATTTGGATTTTTTAAGGAAGACTGGAGTTATGTTGCAAAAAAGCTTTCAGAAGGATCTGTTTACCTTTCCCTAGTACTGAGAACATATTCTAGTGGTGTTTGCAATGAAATTGTGATCTTTGGATTTAATGATGATGCACAAATGGGAAATAGTGCTGTATGAAATGAAGGCCACCTCCAGCAAAGCTCTTGTTTGGAGAAGTGAAGCCTTAAGGGACCATTGGACTCCTGCCTTGGACCCACCTGTGGCACTTCCAGACAGTATCCAAGGAGTCAGTGGAGTCCTGTCTCTCTCTACACCACAGGGAAGCCTTCAAGCCCCTTCATCATCAAAAAGCAACACTGGAGGCTGATAAAAAGGAGTGAAAAACAACTCCCCTTCATTAGCTGAGCATCCCAGATCCCTCCACTATGAGAGAGACAAGCACCATTAGAAGAAATGTAAGTTCAAAAATTCAGGTTTTGGAGGCATATTTTTCTTATCAACCATAGCTCAGTTCCTTCACATTCCTAATTCAGGTGTTTGCTAACTTCACTTGAAATCATGTGAGTTTTTCAGCCTACATGGGCAACAAAATGTCTCAGAGAGAGGAGATGCTCAGGGAGAGTGGGGGATTTCTAGAGTCACACAGTTAATGACAAATCTGGGAGTAAGCCTTGGGTCTTCTCCATAAATGAAAACCTTTGACCTGTCAGTGAATCTTTTACAAGGTGCTCAAGATCAGCAGTACCTGGCACCCAAGGTTTCTAAATGCTTATTAATGATTCATCTGATTCATTGACCTAAAGCAAAATTAGCTGTGAAAAGCATGGCAGATCCATGTAGGCCTTGTAGGCCTGGTACACTTGTCCCCCAGCAATTTTCTGATCACGTTTTAAATGAGTCAGGGATTCCTTTCAGAACAGATAGCGTTAAAAGTATATGCAAAATAACTGGGGCAAAGTGCAAAAGAGGACGGAACCATCACTGTGTTCTGGGAAAATGTATCATGAGCAATTTCTTCATATAAAAGGATAATAAGGAAGAGATTTCTATCACAGGAAAAGCTCCCAGCATTGAGTTCACTTCTCTTCTAAGAAACCTACAGGACATTTGTCCAGTATAGGAAGAAAGTGCCCTCATTTATTGAAAACAGTTATTTGCCCATCATCCCCTGTACCACTGGGACCACCACCTGCCCCTGCCCATGGCAACATCCCAGCTCATCTGGAAAGGCTGTTTGAACATTGCAAACTGTACAACACCTCAAGCAATGAATTCCCTTCCTAGGAAAGTGGCTGCTAGAGCATTGCAGTGTTCCTGGAATGTTTGGAAATACTTGTCAAAACAAGACTCTGGTTTCATTGTTAGTTCTATTAACATTCAAACATTTCCCTTGTTGATTAAAGGCATTGGCTCCATGAAACGTCTTAAAGTCAATGCCTACCTGCCTCCTATCCAATTTCTTATGCAACTGCTGCTTTCCACACCACAAATGTTTTTCCCTTAATGGTGAATGAAATGATTTATGCCACAATTACTACGCAGAGGCCTTTTGAGGCTGATGGAGGCCAAACCTCCCTGACCGCAGGTTGCATTCTTCATCGTGTTTGATCTGGACATCCAGCATACTGCATGAGGGGAATCACATTTCTGCAAAAGCACAAGATCCCTGAGGTAGTTATCACTTTATTGTGACAGAGTTGGACATGGTCCCACAAACCAAGCTGCAGACCAGGAATTGATATTTGGGAAGGCATTTCACCTTCCTGGGTTTTGGAATGACTGAGTGTACCACAGGGATAATAATACTTAACTATCCCCTACAGGGTTATTTCTGTTTGTAAAGACCCTCAATTGCTTTTCCTCTGCAGAGCTGCTGGACACGCATACTGAATCTGAAATACATTTGTCTGTTGCTTCTTATTTCAAAAGCCAGTAGAAGCTGTGGAGTCACCCAATTCTTTAATATGTATATTTAATATGCTGGTACATGTCTGATCCACCCACCCTATCTCTGCAGCAGAATACACCCAGAACAGAGCTTACACCATGCCCTTTTAAAAATAAAACTACCATGGGGATTGCAAGAAGACAGCCATACAAATCAGGCTCTAGATGTGGTGGGGCTGGTGTCAGACACAGCAATGGCTTGAGGAAGCATAGAGTCTGTATTAAAGCAGAATTGAGCATGACTGAATTGTCCCCGTATTCAAGCTTCTTCCCAAGAAAGTCAATCTTCCACTGAGAAAGAACTTGCCTAAAAGACATACCAATAATGACTAATATTGACCACAATTCTGCTGTCCCTAACATGAAGATGGAAGACCTGAACTTGTATTTATTTTAGCTGCTTGTGGCTGCTTGTTCTGAAAATTCCCATGCCACTCACTACTCGTCCCTTTCCACCTTGGAGTGGGGCAGAACAGGGGAAAACCCCTGGAGAAAGGAAAGCCACCAGGCAATACAGTGGGGCCAGGACCTGGAGAATAGTCCTGTGAGAATGTGTGAGCTCTAAAGTGTTGCAGAAAAGAGAAGTTTCTGTAACCCCTGCCACAGGTGAGCACTCAGAGTGGACAGGCAGCAGCAGACAGCTGGTGCCCTTTGGTGATCTCTGGCCATATCCAGGAGAGAGGACTTCAAGGGCAGCTGTTGGACCCCCATAAGCTCATCCTGGCAGTGTGTGATTTCTCCTTACAGGCACCAGTGTGCACAGGCTGGTAAGGGATTGAACAGGCCATGGCTTCATTTCAAATGCCCCTCAAAGTGAGGCGCCCTGCTACAACCACAAGTGCAACCCTGCTGCACACACATTTTCCTGAAATATCCTCAGTGGCCATGGCATGAAGAGGTCTGGCAGGCAGCAGTGATCACTGTCTTGTCCTATTGGAGTTCCCAGTATCACAGAGGGGACCGAGCCTGGCTTTCCTGGCCTTGCTGGCTGAGCCAAAGAGAGGCAGCTGTGGTGTTTTACCACAGAGACACCTCTGGCTAGCTGGGCACTGCAGATAAGTCCAGACCTGTCAGAGCTCTCAGGTTTTCCTCTTCCATGGAGCAGCATTAAGGCGGTGGTGAAGGAAGGAGTCAGATTATGATAGAGAGTTTAATCCAAGGTTTTTACTCCGGCACACGTGCCTCTGGATGTAGCAAGTCCTCTACCAGAATCTATCAGAACTGTGGCAGAAATCTGTAACAGGCTGCAGTAGCTGCTGTAAGTGCATGTTGCTGGTTGTAACTCCTGGTGTAACTGATGAAACTCACTTAGGCTGAGTGGTCCCTGTCCTTTTACCTGGGGGAGGAGGAGGTGGGAAGGGAGAGGGAGCCACCAACCAAGTCCAGGAGGGGAGGACTCAAGGACAAAGGACACCTGGATGGCCGAATGCCCCCTAAGGGGAAGAGGGGATCTTTTAAATCTGCCAACCACTCGACGCCCTTCTGGAATTCCAGGGTTGATAGATAGTCTCATCAGGGGTCAGGGTGGGGAAAAGAAAGCTGATTGACATATCAGGGAGGATCTTTAGGGGAGGAGCCAGGTTTTCCAGGTAAACCGTGAAGTCACACCACTACATTGTCCCTTCCAGGCTCCAGCGCGTTGCCTTGGTTTATTCCAAGGACAGGCAACACCCAGCCCATGCAGGTGGTCAGTGACACCTCTGAGAGTTACTCGTGACCCTGGTGAAGTGCCTTGGCTGCGCAGACAGCTGCTGTGCTGAGTCAGCATTATTTCAAGGTCTGATATTAAATCCTTGCTTCTCACACCCTCCGCAGGCTTGCTCCAGTTTTTTTTGTTGGTGGTTTCTTTTTTTCTCTCTTTTCTTTCTCCAATTCCTAGCTTTGCTTTCCAGGCTGACAAATTTTTTACCTCTGCCAGCACCTCTCCATACACAGCTCTTGCAGAAGAGTTCCAGCATGCCTCTCCAGTTCACTTGTTCCTTCTTATTTCACTTCAAATAAAACGACTCACTCCTTGCAGACCCCTCTTTTCCTTGTCTGTTCCATACCCTTCAGTGGGAAACAAATCCAACAGGATAAGATTGTGTTGCAACCAGCTCACAGAGGGTGCAGACACAGAGAGATCCTTCACAAGGTGCTTGACCGCTCACAGTGTTTACCCTGACAATCATTTGGATCCTTAATCTTAGCAACAATGACTTTTGAGCTTGAAATTCAATAAACCAGCCTGGAATTGCAGTTCTAAGGGCTGGCTAGCTAATAAAAAGAGGTTTAGCCTTCCCAATGCACCTTATTGATATAAATGGGGAGTGACATGAGCTCTGGAAAATGTACCCCAGTGCTGGCATTCACTGATGCTATTTAACCCTTGAATGCTAAGGGTGAACAGCTTGGGCTTCTACTCTTGCACACTGATACTGATCTCTGAATCAATATCTCAATTCAGTTTCATGTGAGCTCATAGCATTCAGCTGGGTTGAAGGAACAGCCTGTTACAGCATTGTGAGGCCACAACACTTAGTTTGGCTCACAAGCCAGCTAACAAGATCCAGTTTTGATAAGAAATATTTGGCAATATTTATTGTGTGTACCTAACCTGATATGATTCAGCAGCTCATGTGACCAAGTCTCTGATCAAACTTGCCAGCATATTAAAATTTGAATTGAAGTCTCAGCTACTTCATTGCTCTGCTCCAACTCAGTATTGATTCAGGAATTGCTTTCTGCTGGCTAAGGAAGCAGCTCCTGCAGAGTATTGGATGTATGGGGCACCAGTCCCCTGTGTAATTTTTGCAAGATCCTTGTTGAGCCCAGCACTGGTGCCTGAGCCTTCTGCCTGCCATGCTACATCTGACAGCTCAGATAGGCAGGGGAGAGCTTTGTACAGTGCATGAGACAGCACACTTTCTGACACCAAGGGTGACCCTGGCACAAATAAAGCCCCTCTCCCTTCATGCCTCTTCAGAGCCTCAGTCCCAAGGACTTTGAGACAAGCATCTGACAGCCTGTCTTGTCCCCTTGTCCTGGAGGGAGAGGCAGAAGGGAGCAGAAGGGACGGCTTAAAGCATTCACACCTGAAGCCAATTTTGCTACCTTTTTTTTTTTTTTTTTTTTTTTTGACAGCAGTCTTCCTTTAACTTAATTTGAGACTATCAACAGGTTGCACTTTCATAGAGATTAGAAGCCTCTCTGTAAGGTAGGGCTTTGAAGAGGCATGAAGAGAGGGAGGGAGATTAGCCATGCAAATGCCCCTGGGGCCTGCAAGGCTCCCCAAAAACTGTCCCAGGGAAGCCAGTCTCAGTGGCTGAGCCCCCAGTGGGGTCTGGGCAGATGGAGGTGTGTGACAGTGACAGGCTTGGCACCACACACTCAGAAAAGGGCTCACCATCCCTCAGCTGCTGAAAGGGGGTTGATTTTCATCAGAGACAGCTTTGGATATTAAGGGGATAAACAAATATAAAGTGCTGGGAAGGGAATTCTTATAAAGGGTAAAAAGAGAACAAACATGTTGGCAGAGAGAGTATACCTACATGGAGGGGGGTGCATGCTCCTAGCCTGAGGGGGAAGGAAAAACTTTTGGGGCTAATATTTGGCTTATGGAATAACAGCGCCGAAACAAATGCAACTGTGTTGTGCAGGCTTTACTAGCCTATGTACATGGATTTTTTTTTAATTGTAAGAAAGTGGCTGAGACACAGTCCAGAGCTGCAGTTTTTGCTGCACAGCACTACGTCCTGGGCTCTCTTACAGTGGCCACCACAGTGACAAAGCAGCATCAAAAAAATCTGTACATAATCGGGTCTGTGCTCCCCAACACCACATGAGTGCTCTGCATGGTTAATAAAGGGGAAACCTAAAAATATCCCGCTGTAGGGAAAACTGGAAACCTTGAAGTCCTTCATACAGGACTATCTCAATACCCATTTGATTTCCTGTTGTAAAGGGCTTCCAAATGTTATAAGCTCCTGGGTTTTTTTTCCAAATGAAAACCAGTTCAAAACCATTAAAGGGCTGAGCTAGCTTGATCCATGGTGCAGATCTTTACATCTCCCAGCAACCTTAAAACTCTCTGGGTTCAGATCTGCCATTTCTATCCTGTTACTCAACGAGCAGCACGATAGTGTTTGCCCACACCTGACAGAAAAGAACAATCACTGTGGCACGTTGAAAACTCAGCCACAGTGTGAAAAACCACACTAAATTCTCACAGATGTTTTCATTTTATCTGTGGACTGAGGAAAGTTCCTGGTCCTCCTTTGCTGCTCTTGTCTTGGAAAATTGGGGTAGTAAAAGGAGCAATACTAACACTTAGTAGCAATAGGAACGATAATGCTACAACAGCAATCTTACCCTGGTGGCTTTACTTGAGAGCAGAATTTGGCTCTGCTTTCGCAATTTTGTCTTCAAAATAATGACGCAAACAACTCCTTGTGCAGTGTTATAATTATGCTGCTGTTGTTTTAATTTTTAGTGATTTTCTGGCACCTCCAGGACAGCAGTTATGAGAGCAAACATCGTGCAGCTTGACATGCTGCCAAGCCTGCTCTGTGACAGTGAAATAAGCACATTTTATTTATATGTCTGCTTTTCCCTCCATTGTTTGCATTTAAAACCGACGGTGTCACCGGCGAGGGTCTCTGCTGACATGCAGGATTTCCTCGCCGCAGCCCCGTCTCAATGCTTCCCCACACAATGCCCCAGTATTGAGATGTCAGAGCCTCTGCGCCTGATAAAGGTGTCAAGACAGATCCCGGTTGCAGCGACAACAGTGCGAACTCCGAGCCCTCCACGGCGGCCAGGAGCGATCCCCGCTGTTTGCCCTCGCTGCTAGCCAAACCTCCTCACTGCCCGGCTTTCCTCTGACCCAAAAAAACTTCCCTTGACTCTTATGCAGGTTGGGTTTTTTAGGCCCCTTCTGCAGAGCATTTTCAGCTCTGATAATATTTGCGTCTATTTTCAGCAAATGAACTGCTGTGTCAAGTGGGATTAAAGCAGAGCTGTGACTTCTCTGTATGAGGCAGCTCAGCTCGCTGTCAGCAGTAACTGATGCATGTCACTTCAGCAACTCGGCCGTGTCGGGCGTCTCTGAGATGACCACAATACCCCAAACCATAACTGTGATAGTGACTAGATCGTTGTCATCCTAACTGTAAATGTGACTAGATCCATTCAGTCAGACTTTATTAAAACAGCTAGTCCAGGTGGCAGAGGAGAACACGCAGAGTGGAGTGGAGCCTGTGATTATCCCCATCAGTGTACCACAGCGATTATGGGTGTGGGGGAGTGAAGTCAGGGTGCTCGAAGCCAGTGGCTTCACTTTGGGGTACAGAGCGCCGGCCATGCAGGGGGAATGGGTGCATGGGGCCATTTGCCGCTCAAGTCCCAGGCTGGGCCGAAGTGCTGCACGCTCAGAGCTGTCCCCAACCCACTGATTCCCCCTTCCCGTCCGCCCCTCCCCCTAAAACGCGCTGCTCCAGTGCCCAAGAGAAGGGGACCCTTGGGGTGACCACCGCGGGCGCAGCGGTGCCGCATCCGGAGCACCAGGGGAGCACTGACGGCCAACTTTAAATCCACGTCTGTGGGAAGCGGGTGCCTGCCCACCCCGATGGCTCGCGTGCGCAGCACCCGCCACGGCACCGGCCGCCCCCACGCGCAGACCCCGGGGCCATGCGTGGGCGGCGCGGGCCCCCCGTGGCAGGTGCGGCGCGCGGGCGGGGGGGGCGGGGGCGGGGCGTGTCCGGCGGGCGGCGGGACATCGGCGGCCCGCCCCCTTCCGCGCCCGTGGCGGCCGCCGAGGCAGGACGAGGAGCGCGCGGCGGCGGGCGAGGCGCAGCGGCGGCTCCTGCATGGCGCTCCCTGCCTCCCTCGATGCCTGTGCGCGGCCGGCCGCGGGCTTTTTTGCGCAGGTAAGCGACCCCGCCGCGCTCGGCTTCCGCGGCCCCAGCACCTTTGTTTGTTTCTGCTTCCCCCCTTTTTTTTTTTTTTCTTCCGCCTTTTTAGTATTATTTTTTGGGGAGATCAAAATTTTTATCCTTGTTCCCCCTT
>CM031860.1:58562439-58614380 GCA_018697195.1 Certhia americana | reverse complement strand
GTTGCAAGTGAAAAAAGTTAACACGTCGGACAAAAGCTGGGTTTTGCTTTTTTTCTTCTTTCCAAGGAATATACGGCGGGTTTGAAACATCGTGTCTCTCTGATCCGCCTCAGCTGCTACCTGAGTCCCTGTTTATTTTTCAAAGCTCTTGAATGGAAAGGAGCCCCCTCGCAGCCCCCTGTCCTTCGGTTTGCATGTACCCGGCAGAAAGTTTCCATTGTTCAGGAAAGGGTTTGAAGCCTGTTTGCCAAAAAAGTGACAGGGGAATAAATGGACTTCGTGGAGGCTGGGGGGTGGGGGGCATTACTTTCATACCCCTTTTGGTTAAAGCTATAAATCACACCGGGGGTTGGGTTTGTTTTCAAGAAAGTCCTAATAAAACACCAGATTCTTAGTGTAACTCGTTTGGCTCATTTTTCACAGCCAAAAGAATTGATTTATGGGGCAACATCGCAGGGATTTGGTCAGAGCAGATGAGGTCGGTGTGCGGAAGGCAGCGGGCAGCCTTGTGCTGGCCACAGGGGTGCGAGTGACAGAGGCGAAGTGTCCCCAGTTCTCTCTGGCTTAGCCTGACGTTCATACTGGTGCTGTCGCTTCAGGCAGAGTCGATCCCGTGGGGGTGAGGAACAACCTCGGTTGCTGCCTCAGTGGTCCCTGGGCTTTCACCCTCACCTTCAGCCCATAGCTGGGGTTGATGATATGTTAAAGTGGTGCTAAACCCTTTCCGTGCTCTACGATATTTTGCAAGTTAAAGCTTTGGGTCGCTGTTGGAATCTGTAGCAAGTGGCACACCTCGGAGGTCACCTGGAGGGAATCATCCCTCTGGTGATGACTGTGAAGCCCATGGGTTGGGATTTCCAGGGGCTCCCGAGGGAGTCCTCGGGACAGGCTCTCTCACCTCTTGGTCCGCTTTCTCCCAAGCAAAGGTGGCACTGTCAACTCCCACTCTGCTCCCTGGAAGTGAGATTCCTCCCTGAACCAGGAGGGTCCCCGTCAACCCCAACACCTAGCAATGTCTTCAAGAGTTGCCCCTATCACTGTGAGCTGTTGAAAGCTCCTGGGAATGGGGACTACGAGGGGAGAGAGAGCTTTTCAGTGCCAGTGGCTATCCCACCATCTTCCACATGCGTGGGGAAGCGTGAAGCCAATGCTGCTTCCCCAGCTCTGTGCCAAAGCCCACGGCTCTGCGACCGTGAGGGCACCCGCTGCCTGTCCGACCTGGGGGGGAAAAGGTTGTGCAAAAGAAACTGTAAAGAATATAAACCTTCAGAGCCAAGTAAAAACACATTTTACTTTTTCAGTCTTTTTGAATTGAATGGTAAAAAGCAAATTCTTTCTCCTAGTCAAATGGGCCATGGGGTATTGGCTCATTACTGAGGGTTGTTGTTCGCTGGGCTTTGCATTTACAGTCTAAGGCCTTATTTTCCATAAAGGGGCTTGGAAGGATTTTTCCCCAGTGATCTAATTCTCCACACGGGGCTGTGAAGGCTATAACAGCTACTGCTTTGTGCCTATACTCAGCTACATAAAACACACATTGAAGGGAGGCATTCTCGAGGTATGTGTATGTTTGCTAATATGAATACTGGCTATTAGCGGAGGTGGAGGGGGTGCAGGTTTTAACATCTCCGCAGGGAGGTGTTCGGCTGTTGGCAGGAAGGAGGCAGATGGCGGGGCTGTTGCTGAATAGAAGCTAAACTAAAAACACCAGGGGCCTCATCTGGGCTGAGTTTCTCTTCTCTCCCGTTCTCGGGACTGCTGCAGGAAGAACAATGTCAAATTTCCCCCTCCCTCTTTTTTCTTTTTTTTTTTTTTTTTTATGAATGAAAGTAAGAGAGGCGAGGCAGGATTGAATGTGTATGTCATTCAGGGGCTATGACAGAGATGATTAGGGAGGTCAGTGAACTCCTTTGCAGCCTTGAGCATGCAGTCACTCTATTCAGCAGCCACAGAATAGACATCAATATAAAAAAGCCCGTCCAATTTGCATTAGTATTCAGATAAAGATATTACTTCGTACGATTTGTGAATGTCAAGTAATGCTGGCTGTTTTCTTAGAGAGCAGCCCAACTGAAACAGCAGCATTTAACTTTTAAGAAATTCTGATAACCATCCTGTCTCCTGTAGCTGGCTTGTGTGTGTGTCTGCTCATGGTATATGTGAAAAAGGCAATTTCTGGGCTCTTTAGGATTTGTGTTGCACTAGTTAGCTGCTGAGGCTGTCTGAGTCCATTGAAAGAGTTGTATAGAGAGCTGCTGATGTTTGATCAGGTTTGTCCTGGAAAGGGAGGGGAGAGCTCTCTCAATCTGTCAGGAGCAAGAACCCAATTTTCCTTGTGCAAGGAGTGGAATTGTCACCCAGAGTTAATACTGCACAGGCAGGTTTTTTTTCCAGAACAGAGCAAGGAGCATTTTGGGATTTTGCTTAATTTTAATGGGAGGGCATGTACCAATTCCTGGGACTTCTTTGTGTGGAAAAAGGTGATGATGTGCCGGCTGCGATGTTTTTCATGCAGCTGATGGCAACTGGGCTCTTGTAGCCTTCCAGCATGAGCTCAGCAAGGGGTCCAAGGTGTAGGGTACGCTGATCTGTGTCACTGCTTTGTGTATCTGAGCGTTTCAAAGTTCACCCAGAAATTATAGGGGTATTGAAGTGAGTGCCAAATGGCACTGGTTGTTCCTGGAGCTGGCCTTGGGGTTTATGCCTTCAAACCCTCTGTTAAAGAGTCTCTCATATATTGATGTGCTGATTACTTTGTGCCCTACACCAGAAATGTTTTAGATTCAGCGGGCAGCTGTGAGTGATAGTTTTGAGATTAAAAGTTGATCCATTTGTTCTAATGAACAGCAGCAGCTAAAGAGCTAATTAAGTCTTTAATATTGAGACTCATATATTTTACTATATGCAATAAAATAAGAGGACTCAAGTGAATAATGATGAAATGCTTATTTAAAAAAATCTGTTTCTTACCTAGCAAACAGTAAACTAGAAAGTCTGTTCCAGTTAAGAGCTGGACTCAATGTATTCAATAGTAGCTGTATAACGTGTCTTCTACACATACTGACAAGGGTCACTCCAATTAAATCTGAGGATTTTTTCTTTTAATTAAGATTTTATTAGGAACTGATTAGGAAACGTGATGAAAGTAGATCTGAAAATTGTGTAGCAAAGTGTTGATCTGCTAATTAAATCATGCAATTAAAGTAAGCCACTCTGACTGGCATGTTAACTTTTTCTACTCCCTCCAAAAAAGTCCTCTGTGCTGTTTGAGAAGGTGTACCTGTCCTGAAGCCTGACAGAACATGGATTTTGTAATTAGGTGAACACCAAAGAACTCCTGATTACAGTCTTCCCAGTGTATCCAGACCATTTCCACACAGTGGGACCCAGTCTGCTGGTTGTTCAAAGCTGAAATTTTTCATAAAGCTGGAGGAGGTTTCTCCTCCCCCTTCTATAAGGCTGAGAAACAAAATTTTTCCTTTTAAAATATGGTCAGTAACAATGAACTTTGCTGTCCACCTAAGTGCTTAGAAAGCTGTCCTTTCTAAATACTTGCTGTGTCCATCTGCTATTCACATAGGAATCCTAAAGGACAGGGAATCAGCCTGGTTTCTGAGCAATTAATAAAATTTTCAGTTTATAAAAGTGTTGAATCAAGGTGTTTAACAGTGGTCTCTCATTGGCATGCAGAGCTGTGACTGGAGGCATTTGCTGCACCTTAATTTTAGCTAAGGTTAGGGCATGGCCTGCTGGTGGCTTTTTCTGGCTGGTCACTGAAGTATGTAGGATTCAGTGCAGGAGCCTGAGCATGAGCCATTAGGTTTCATGGAGAAGTGGCTGTGTTGTCATCATGGTTTAGCTTTTTGCAATTTGTACTATATATATGTTAGACCCATCAGGCTTGTAACAAATTCAGATGTTTATACTGAAAATAGAGTCAAAATTCCCTCCCCAGGTTTTCCCAGCTCAGCTGAACCTGATACACAGATAAACAATGAATCTGGCTATTTCTCTTTTGTTTCCCCTTTTGAATAGATTTGTCTTGTCCCTCATGGGCTACATGCTCGTAGCTTTTCATGTGTCCTGAGAGTTTGTCTGACTCTGCATACCTGTTTCTTCTGTTTTTTCTGACCCTTAAAAAACACTCCAACCTTGAAATTGCCTGCTGACTCCAAGCCATTCAATAGAGTGGTTTGATGTAGCTGTTTCAGTGTTTGCCATTTCATCTCTTTTAGTAGCGATTAGCGATAAACTTGATTCTACATGTACCAGACTGTATGCCAGAGAGGATGGTGCCTGGCAAAAGCTTGCCTTGCACTGGGTTTTTTTGCAGCAAGTGGGACTCTGGTTCAATGCAGCCACTCATGGTGTGTGGCAGCAGGCAGCTCAGACTGTAGGAGGAGTTTATCTGAAGGCACCTCTCTGCAAACACCGGGCTAAAACCATGTCTGAAGATGCATACACAGCCAAAAGCACCTTAAAATACCTTGCTACACCCTGAATTTTTTTTCCTTGGCCTCCTACATAGCTTATCAGTTTAGTGGTTTCCCCTCTTTCGGATGTTTATCTGGTGGTCTTGTTTAAAAAAAACTTTTTCTCTGAAGTAAAGCTGACTCCCCCAGTGCTCCTTTCTCATACGCTCAGAGTTCAGGTTGCAAAGTGCCATGGATGTGATTTAAAGCTCTGTATGTGTGAAGAAGGGCTTTTATTCCTGCAGTGAATGCTGTATTCCTGGTGTGCCTACCCCTAAAGTGTCTGCTCCTTGGCTTGAATGACCAGGAAGTTTCTGCTGTATCAAAAGCAAACAAGAACTGTGAGATACAGGCTGAGTAAAACCTTTAGTAAACTTAGTAGTTAAAATGTGAAAGGTAATCTGATGTAAACCTGCCCTATTATTCTGATAGGCTATCAGGGCTTTTACCTTTGGGTGGATAGGAACTAGCCAGGAGGTAGTTAAATCAATTTTTTTTTTTTTTGGTGCAGTGTCACTCAGGTTACTCAATGTAGCAAAGCTATTTTTGAAGAATAGCAGGACAGTCAAGTAAGAAAACACTTCTCCAGTAACTGCTTCAGTTTCAGATGTATTAATCTAAAAAGGGGTGGTATTTATTGCAGAGCTGGAGTTAGGTCTGGTGTGCCGGCCTTGGCTTTCTCAAATCCAGAGAGCCAGGCAAGATAACGAGTTGGTTAAATAAAAAGGTTATATTAAAACTTGGAAGTAGATCTCTTTATCACACAGAACTGTATGCAAAACAATTGCCATGTGCTTACACGTTTACCATCTGTGAGATTTTGGGGCTGTGCCATTTCTGCAGGTTGTGAGGGGTTAAAAGAATTAATAACTCAAGTGAGAAGGGTTCCAAGCTTTCGGGTGAGGAAAGGACGAGCCCAGGATTTCTCTGGGAGCAGGCACTGCTCCACAGGCTGCTGTGTGTGCCGAAGGCTCTTCCCTGGGAACACCACAGCCCCAGGACCCCTGCACTGCTGTTTGCACCAGTACAACCTGGCTGTGTGCTCTGACCTACTGAACTACCTGCAAATGTCACGCTGACACATGGCAGCATGTTGGTTTGGATTTTTTTCCCCTCATTTCCTTTTCACCCAAGGAGCCAAGCCATCAGTTAAAGTTTCTTGAGGATGAGGCTTTTAGGGAAGGACAGTAACAGACAATGATAGTGCAACATGGCATGCCAGAAATCTCCAGAGGTGGCTTGCCAACTGTTGCTTTTTCATAACTGATTGAAGTGCTTGTGAATTTATCTTAATTTAAAACTTCTGCCCTGGAAAATAAAAGTTGTGCCTTGATTTCGCTGAGCTACCTTGTGCTGTTCGCAGGGAATCTCACTGAGTTATTTCAGCTGACATAGTTAAATCAGTAAAACTTTGGGGACCAGTGTTGGGATATAAGGGTTTTAATTAAGCACTTGGAGTTGACCTGGCTCAAGTTGGGTGTGGGGGAAACAGCAAAGTAGCTGGGTATTGCTTAGGGGCCAAACGTTGTGGCGGTGATGTGGTGTGTGGGTGGGTTCTCCCTGATGCCAAGAGGGAGGAGTGATGTAAAGTAACAGGCAAGAAGGGGAGATCTTCACTGTCAGAGAGCTCCAGGGAAGGTGCTGAGGACAAGAGCATCTCTGTTTCTCCTCTCAGAGGCAGCTGGCATCTGGCTCTGTGCACATGGGATGCAGACATGGTCCTTGTCAGGACCATGTCTCAGGAGCCATCTGGTCCCCTGTGTTGGTGGTGGTGCCTCTGCAGAGGGGATTTCCTGGGGGTTTCATTGTGGTGTGTGGCAGAGGAGGTCATGTGAAGCCCTGGAGGTGTTTCTGTTCCACAGGGCACCGCAGGGTAACTCGCATCACCCTGAACTGACAGCTCATCCCCTCTTGCTCACTGCTCCCAGGGAAGGTAAAATACACATATGTGAAGGCTTTTCTTTGGAGTAAAAAGGAGCTACGGGAGATGTCTCTGGATCCAAATGATGAGGCCAGCCTTTCTCAACCTTCCGCTTTCCCTGTCAGAAAATTGAAAAGATCCCAAGAATTGGATGTTTAATTTTATTTTGATGCTTGACAGAGCTTGTAAAGATCCTTCATAGCAAATTTGGCTCCCAGTTTGGAGGGTCATTGCTTTCTTTAGCGGTTTTGCTATTCTCTGCTTCTTGTAGTCCTGTAAAAATAATAATGAGGTCCTGATCTTGTGCCTATTGAATCCTAGGCAAGAAAAGCCCCCATTGATTTCCAAGAGAGCAGGCTGAAGCCCTTCACAGATCGTGATGGGAGCAGCTATTTAGCTTAGCATAAGCAGGGATTGTTTGGGAAGTTTTCTAATGACCCAAACATTTTAACAAGCAGAGGAAACTGTTGAGTAAAAGGGCTCCCAGTTTGAGGGTGGAGATCCCTGGAACTTGGCTTTCAGTGACCTCTCTAACCAGCTCTAGCACAGACCTTCACTTCCCATCTTGCTTTTTTTTAACTCCGGCTTCGATGGGAGCACGTGCCAGCATCACAGCCCAAACTCAAGCAGCAGAGGCAGTGGTGACAGCACCACCCGGCTCCCTTGTGCCTCTGTTCTGAGTCCTCTGTGGCCCTGAGCTGCTGTGCTGGCCACTGTCCCCTCCTGTCCCATCCTCACTGCCATTTTATCAGTGTCACCGGCATCAGTCCCAGCTCCATGAGGTGCAAGCAGCACGATGTGCCAGGAAAGTGTTAATAATCCCCCGTGGGGGTCTTTGGGTAAGCCTGATCCGTGGGACCCTGCACCATGCAGGAGCCTGTGGAGGAGCTTTCCTGGCACTTCCTGGGCAGGCAGAGCACAAGAAAAAGTTTTCCCATAGGATTGTTCTTTTTTTTTTTTTTAATAAACCTGCTTTCATGGGTGAGACTCAAGTACAAGCAATTCCCTCCCAGCAAAATACTTCAGTAGTTTGTGTGGAGACTGTAGGGCCTGAACAAACTGGTGATTTCATTTTTGTTTAAAATTTTCTTAACTTCACTTCATAGATTCCCCCAGGAAAGCATTTTGTTTCTAGCCAGTAGCAGGATCTGTGTAAGATGAGCCAAGGTGTGCCTTGGGAGATGGGAGTATCACAGCTAAAAGTGAAGAGGAGAAACCAATTGCAGTGAGAAGGTGAAGGAGTTCTGAGTGTGCCCTGGCAATTGGCATGTTCAAGTGAAGATAAATCCTCAATGAGCCTTTCCTTAATTAAAAGAATGATTGGAATTAGGCACAGTACTATCTCTCCTGATCAGTATCATGAGTATCTGTACAAATCAAGCATTTCTGAGGAGGGAGAAAAACACCAGATTTTAATCTTCCTTTGGTAGCAGATATGTCTGCCTTTTGCAAGGGCATATTTCCCCCTGTCTTGGAGTACCCAGCCTTGTTGACAGTAAACAACTGTCACTTGGCAGTTTATGAAAGAAGAATGTTTAAGAAAACATGTCCAGTTTAAATAGTTATGTTAATAGGCTGGGGATTCATGCAGAAGTGAGGGGATCTGGTAAATGGAGGTACATAAATTAGCTGGTGTTTAGAACTGTAGGATCATGGAATGGTTTGAGTTGGATGGGACCTTAGATATCACCTTGTTCCAGCCTCCAGTATTCACTGTGTAAGAAAAGAGCTGAATGCAGTTAGGGGAGAAAAATCAAAAATACTTTTCATTTTTACAGACAGTGCGTTATGCATGAATTCACACCTTTCTGTGAAAGCATAATTTTTTTTTTTCCAAAGAAAATTCCAAAAGCTGCTTTCTTCCAGCATGTGGTGGGTTGGGCCCTGGGAGGCCCCTGGGTGGGACAAGCTTCAGGGCTGGGAACTCAGTGCTCCCACTGAGTGACCCAAAGGCTGCTCTGAGCTCCACAGGCAGCGTTTGGACCTTGCCATGCCTGCAGCCTTTGCCTCGCAGGGGTTTTCTTGCAAGAAAACTTTGCCTCCTGATTTGTGAATTGATTAATTGCAAAAAGGAAGGAGTGGTGTGGGCAGTGGGGGGAAAGTAAGGAACAGCAGATGGTGTCCTCTCTGCATCCCTGCCCGAAGTTGCTACAAATCCATCACCCACTTTCTTTGGAGTTAAACACTGGTGGATGTAGTGAGAGATGAGCGAGCGCAAAGCATTTTTCCAGCTCAGCCCAAAGTCATCAGTGTCAAAATATAATGAGTGGGGCCTGGTGTCAGGCACTTGAAACACGTAATCAAGCGTAAAAAATTATGTTTCAGGCTCCTGGTTCACCCAGCTTGGGAAGAAGGGTGTAAGTTGCTCATGGGGGATAGTAGCATTAGTTTTGAAGATACTGGGTAAAACCACTCTCCTGCACTCCAGCTGCCATCCTGGGATATAATATAAATACGGTAGATACTGTGGAGTTTAAATACGAAATACTGTGTTACAGATAGTTTTTTTTTCAGCCTGGGGTATCAGAGAGGGGCATCTTGACATCAGCACCTTCACTTGCCCTTGTTCCAGTTAGGTCAGAGAGCTGGAGGAGCAAATGGGAACTCCCAGAGTTTCGACAAAAGGGTCACACTCAATTTTCTTTTGCCCAGTGGTTTGGTTAGTATTGCCATTATTTGGACTAGGACCCAAAGGAAACCCAAACACCAAGCCTCCTACTACAGAAATGCTTTGTGATCTGCCCAGTCAAAAAGGAAAATAACTCCTGGAAAGTGTTAGTGGAGTTTTGCTGGGGCTCCAACCTGTGAATTATTTAGTGAAGGACTGAGATTTTTGCCTCGTTTTTAAGTGTAGGCATGCTGGCATACTTGGATTTGAGGAGGCAGTGGGCTTCTATTGCAGAAGTCTTCATGAAGGGGAGGGCAGCGCAGGCGGGACAGCAGGGGTTCTCCTTTGCCCTGTTACCCTCCGTGCAGGGACAAAAAGGGGCAGGTTTGTACCCACCACTGTGTTCTTGGTGGTGGATCACTGCCTAATCCTGATGCTGAGTCTGGTGATCCCACACAGTGCAAATCCTTCCTATAAGGAATCATCTGCATGCTCTGAACAAGATTGTCTTGTGGGTGGAATGTGTTAGTTCTGGCAAAAAAGGGCCTGAAACACCTCCTCAGGTGCTTTCAAAATGCATATAAATGTTTGAAGTAGAGGTTTTCTCACTCTCTGTCCCCTCCTTCCAGTGCATAGCAAATGAAGTGCAGACAAGAGGTGCAGTCTTTGCAGGAATAATTTCACCCAGTGCTTGAGCCCAGCTGTTGTGGGCATGAGAAGGAGCAGTTGGAGGGGTGACATAGGATGTCTCAGGGCAGGCAGGAAGAAAAGATGACCCTGGATTAGCTACCCACCCATGGAAAGGAGTGGAAGAGGAAGAATGCTGTGTGCAGCTCTTGCTCCATTTATGGGTTATACATCAAGGGAGGTTGTCCAACTTCATGTCTTCAGGAGTAGTGCAAGGTAGTGGTTCATCCTACCCAAGGGAGCAGGGCAGGATCTTAGCTTTGGTGCCTGACTTTTAGACAAATCTAGCCCCTTGGTGGCTGCTGGACTCAGTGTTTTATCATCTGTGTCCACATGGCACAGAGAAGTGGATGGTTTTTTTCTCCCTTGGCTTGCCTGCTGCACTGACCATCCTTACCATCACAACAGCATCCATCTAATTCATAGAGGCTCATTTGCACAGAGAAGAATTTCTAAGTGTTTCTGGTGGGGAAAGGAAAGGAAAAGCTGGGAAAATCAGAGTCAGAAGGATGGGGGAATATATCCCAAAGTGCCTGTGGCAGGTGCCTGATTCATGCAGGTAGGACCAGCCACATCCTCTTGTAGGAAGGTGGAAATAGCCCTCTGCAGAGGGTCTGCATTTCCTTACAGTGGTGCTAAAATGTCTTTGCATAGAGGTGTCTACCCTGCTTCTGGAATTTCTGGATCCTAACATAGTGCAGGTTGTAGGTGATTATTTGGGAGCACTAAAACTGCTTGAAGGCAGTGGGAACTGAGACACGCATGACTTCTTTGAACCCTCTCTTAATTTGTAAAGTGGAGTCCAAACCCCGCTGTAATAGATACGGTTACAGGAGACCATTAAAAGGTCCCTCCTGGTGAACCTGATGCCCTGGTGCTGCTGCTGGAAATGATAAACCTCTGCATTCAGGTTGGATGGTATGCAATGCCCTGAGTGTATGTGCATATGCATGGAAGCCGGTAAGTCCTGCTAATTTAGGGATTGTTTTCCAAGTCTGTTTTCTATAACCCTGCAGACTTAATACAAATAAAGAACTGACTAAGTTTCCTGTGAGAAGCACGGAACAAACGCTAAGCGTGGGATTTGAATGCAGAAAGGTGAAAACACAAATGTATACAGAAACAGCAAGTCAAACAAGCTGAAAAAATATTGTAAGGTTGATTTAACAGAGCAGTGAACTCAAAGCTGTCTAATCCCTTTAGCAGCCTTCTTTAAAGAGGAGAAATAAAAGAATTTTTGACATTACTTTTCTTTGCCATCTCTTACAACTCTTTCTAATGATGCTGAAGGAAAAGACTTGAGTTTAGCACAAGGACAAAGTGTTGCAGCTCTAGTTAGAGGTGTTTTCTAAATAACAAAATCTTCATTTGTCACTCATGACATTAAAGTGGATCAGACTTCCTGTAAGGAGATTACTGTTAAATTTCTCCAACTGGGGTACCTGGCACCTAAATCTCGCTTGAGACTCTGAAATAACAAGCTTGGTTTTGAAAGATGCTGAGCCAGGTCAGGCTCTGCATTTAAATCGCTTAAGCACTCTCAAAATCTGACTATTCATTTTGATGCACAGATATGGATTTCTGGGCTTAATCACCGACCTTTGCATTTCAAATGTTTGACCTTTGTTTTCTTTACTAAGTATGCAGACAGAGCAGCCCCCAAATTGTTATTATTTTTCCGTTTTACACAGCTGAAAACCACTAGCAGAGAAGACTTGAAATTCTGCATCTTATTACTGAGAAATAGGGTTCTTTGAAAAATAGCATTTATGTTACTCAAGGGAAACTTGCAAAAATGGGAATATTTTCTTATTTTCCTTCACATGAACATGATCCTTCATATATATAAAACCCACAATCAGTTGGAAAAAAACCCACCCAAACTACCCTAAACCTTTGCCCTCTCTTAATCCCTGTACAAGAGGGTTTTTTTTTAAAGATGTGCTTTTCTCCCCCCTGAAATAAAGGCAATTGATAGGCTCATAAACAAATACCAAACATTAAGTCCTAATCTCCATATAGAGGAGCCTGACCCTTTTTATGGAGAGAGAGGGTAGAGGGAGGAAATGGGGCCAGGAGTTTCAGGTTTAATGCTTATTAAAGTTTTAGTGGGTGGGAAAATGCAATCAATAAATTTTGTTTAATGCCTCAAAACTGGTGTTAGTTTTCACTAGCTACACCGGAGAGTAGTTTTCATTTTGAAACTAGGACACTCGTAGTTGGAATGACAATTAATGTGGAGTGAATATGGTCCCAGTTGGAAGCCGATTTTTTGAATAGCATGAGAACTCCCCCCACCTCCCTGCCTTGGCTCCGAAGTGGGGTAGCTTCCGTTTTTAATTAGCAAACCCGGCAAAATTTAGCTCATTGTGTCTTTCTGATCCTTTGGCCCAAAGGATAGCTTGGATTTCTCCATCTTGCTGTCTTGAGGCTGTTCTTTTTATTTTTTTCTTCAGTTTTGGTGCGGGAAGAAAAGGGGGGCTTCAGGATACTTAGGATTAAAGTCATTGTTTGGGGGTATTTGCAGCCAGCTGCCTGCATTAAATGAAGATTAGAGGAGTGCACATTAAAAGTGCAAGGGAAATGCAGAGGACCTGGGATTTGGGAGCTGCATAGCTGTGAACCGAAGGGGAAAGGTTGGGGCTTTATGGCAAATTTTTTCTGGCGTCATGTGATCTTAAAGCCCACTTCAGAAAGCATCACAAGTAGCTTCCAGGGCAAAACTGACTTGGGAATTGGAAAGGGAATGGGAGCATTTGCATCCCTTAGAAAGTTCCTCTGAGGTAAACCTAAACCTTTGAGCCTGAGGAACTCATGTATTTCTTAAAAACTCATCTGCAAGAGCACTTGAGAGGTGGTAAAATTTTGATAGAACTGACCAAGTAGCTGAAAGCCCACCCTGGAGGCCAAAACTCTAGCAGTAATGAATTTTTGAAGGATTTTTAGGAAGGAAATGAAGGTATAGAGAAAGAGCCCAGGAAAAAAAAAAAAAAAACAGAAGAATCATTCAGCAACATTATAAGAAAGTTTAAAAATATTTCCGAAGATACAACTGTTCTTTCCCTGTGCTTTGTGGAGCAGTCTTCTGTGTAAGCTGTCTCCTTGTAGCAAACTCTGCTAATTGCTTGGAGTGTGTCACCTACAAAACCTCTCCAGGTAACCTGGCCCAGTGAAGAAGGAGTGCTGCTGAAGAGCACAGGTATGCTCAGGGTCTCCACAGTTTAGCAGGACCAAGTTCTGTTCTGATGGAGTCCAGAGCAAGCTTTGCCAAATCTGTTGGGATGCTGGGAAGCCTCATTCTGTGCCTCAGTTTACATAGCTGCTGCCACTGGCTTTGAAAGGACTTGTGGTAGTTGCTAGCTTGCTGCAATGATGAGGGTTTTTTGGACTTCCTCAGGCATGTAGAGCAGAAATGTAAAACATCAGCAGCTTTGTGGTGGGATCTGTCTGTCAGCATCAAGCTGGGATGCCCCTGCTGTGCTGAGCAAAAGCTGAGGCCAAGTTGGCCACTGCTCTTCAGAGGCAGCAAGAGGCAGACACCAAAAGGATGACAGCACAGTTTCTTGTGCTCCCCCAAGGATCAGCCCAGGCTGTCCCATCACTCTGCCTTGAGCAGTGGGCAGTGTGGGTCGGCTGTGTTTGCCCACCACAGTCAGGTGAGGTGGTCTGTGTGACCTGTGGGCCAGCAGCTGCAAGGAGTGCTCTACCTGCCAGGCTGGGGCTGATGTCACCCCCACTGTGAGCAGGGGCTGCTGAGAGCTGATGCAGCTCTTTGCTGCCCTCCTTGAGGAAAGCACAGAGACTTTCACACCTGGGAGAGCAGGAGCCGTCTGTGTGGGCATCCTTGAGCCGGAGCTAGGAGCCCTCACAGCCTGGGGACCTCAGCATGCCCATGCTGCCTCTCATCCTCTGCTCCCTCTCTTTGGGGGACCAGTGATGAAGTGAAGACATTTCGTATCAGTTCTTTTATCTCTGTTAAAAAAAGTTCAACACAGAACTCTGAGCTAACTAGATGCGTACGAGTGGTGTTTGCTTCCCTGTTTTCAGTGGGGAACCAAGTGTTTGGTTGTACAGTCTGTCCAGATTTTAAGGAAATCACTGCTTGTACCTTTAAGCCAGCAATCCCCAGCTGAAGGCTGTCCTTGGGACCAGTTCTGGGCTCTCAGCAGCAGCCAGAGCTTTGTGCCTCTTGGAGGGGTTTACATTCCCATCATTTTAGGTGCAGCCAGGAGACCCCTTTGATCTGTTCTCTGGTGGGGTTTTTTTGTCCTCCTCAGGACTTCCAAGTGTCAGAGGGAAATCCTCCTGGCCAAAGTGGTTTTTTAACTGTTTTAGCTTTGTGACAATATATTTCTTTAAACTCTCTGTGCCTGAATTGGGTGATCTAAGAAAACAGTCCATTAAAAGGAGGATACTGTAGAGTCCTGATGAATCCTGTTTTCTACTTGGCCGATGGAACAGAAAGCTAATTGCCAGTAGTAAATCCATTCAAAGGAGAGCTGGAGGGAGGGAGAAAAGCTAATATTCCTCCTTGAATGCCATTTAATCTCTGAAACCTTTCATGCAGATGTAAATTAGGATTTGCACAACAGAGTCAACAGTTGCTCTGTAGATAAGGCAGATTTGCAACATCTGCTTTTTCCATTCTGGAAACTCTTCCAAAGTCGCTGTTGGGGATAGCCAAGCTAAACAGTAGTGATTTTTTTTTTTTATTCCTTTTCATAATCTCTTGTTTATAAAGAAAGCTGCATATGACAGAACTAAACCTGGTTATTGTTCTGCTAATTCTGTAGGAAAAAGGTTTGCTTTTCTCCTAAAACAGATCTAAGAAAACCCCCACGGGGTGGTAACACAATGCAGTTACTTGTTAATGTCTTTGAAAGAAATGTCTGGTAACAATTTCATAGGCCACTGCAGTGCAAATACAGTATAAACAGTCTACTTTGCAGCATGATTATTATTATTATTACTATTATTATTATAAAAGCTGTTTTAAGCTTTTCCAGGAGAACTGCCTCCTCCCAAGCAAACACTTGCAATATAGGAAAGATGAAGTAGTACCTTTGAGTGATCTGGTCTAGAGAAGGTGTCCTTGCCCATGTCAGGGATATTGGAATGAGATAATATTTGGTATCCCTTCCAATTCTGTGATTCTATGATTCTGTGAAATAATGGAGGCAGACCCTTTTCATATATTATCTAAAGACATATTTTTGTATCATAGTTTAGACTTTTACAGATACAGATATTTTATTTTTGCAGTATTTTATTTCTGGGTGTGAGCCCCACTGAGCAGGGGAGATAACCCAGCAGAACACCACTTTGGGAGGTGATACTGCTTCAGCAAAGCATCCTGTGCTGCTGTGATTATTGACAGGGTAAGCCCCTTCTTCCCAGGATGGCTGCAGCCTGACACTGGGAAGTGTGATACAAGAGGAGATGTTGACCTCAGAAGGGGAGAGGAGGGGGGGGAAGGGAAAACAGAATGTTCTATATAATCCTTTTTATTTTTTTATAAATAAAATATAATAGAACATATATACACAAAATACTTTATGTAATATCATGCGTGTGTTTGATACATTTGCTGTGCCAGGCTGGTGAGGTGCCTTTTGGGGTGATAGGGGCATAGCCAGACAGGGATGTTCCATGTCTGGCACTGTCACAGCTGTGCAGAAAGGAGGGGAAGCTGTGCCCTGCATAAAGCACTGCCAAACATATATATCAAAAAAATATCCCCACAGCTCCCTGTGGAGCAGTGAGGGTATGCACAGACCGAACCACTCCCTCGATCTTATCTGCCCTGAGAAGGCAGGTTTCTGGGGAAACAGGTGAACCCATGATCTTATCATGCCCACCTCTCACAGGGGCTGCAGGGCCAGGGGGTTTGGAGGTTTTCAATATTCCCCCAGGGCCTGTCTGCCTCTCTGGGAGGAGACAGAGGGAATGGGGATGCGGTTGCTGTAGGGTTGCTGTAGGGAGGTGACGCTGAGGCAAATTGTCACTTTTCCTGACTACGTTTTAAATTTAGACGGGTCTTAAATGTACAATATTTGGCAAGGAGGGTGTTCTGTTTCCCTTCTGGTAAGTTCCCAGTGCAGAGGTCCCCAGGTGGGGTGTGGAAGTGACTCCATCCCAAGAACAGCCACGCAGGTATTGGGAAAAACACCTGAATATTATTCACTGGGTGAATAATACTCTGTTAAAACAGGCAGGACACTTATTTAGAAAAAATCCAGGGCTAAATATACAGGACACAGTGTTGGTCTGAGTATGGAGATAGTGTAAATGCTCTTTGCTACCATGGGTGTGTTCATCCCCCTAATGCTGGAGGGGGATATGCACCTCCAGCAATTATTCACCAGCTTGCTGGCTGGGACCATGATCCCCCTGGGAATGGGATAACAAACTCAACAGGAGAAAGCTCTGGCATGGCTGTTGCTCTGTGATCCTATAATGTATCCTGTCACGGTGGATTTGGTGCAATAAAATACATAGAACAAGAAACTATTTCAAATTAACCTGAAGAGAGAAATGCATGGAGTGCTGCTGTCTCTGTGCTTGTTAACATGCCAAATACAGCTTGTCCAGCTTGAAAAGGGAAAAATATGATCCGCTTAGGATTGAGCCTTAGTCCTTTCCAGCACTGGGCTGTGAAGCAATCCTGGAAAGCCTCTCTGGGGTTTGCCAGGGTTCAGGGTGGGCTAAGGAATTTCTTTCTGGTGGTACTGAAAGTTGTGTGCCTGAGTGCTCTGTTGGGGGAGTCCCAGTGTAGTTTGAGTTGTGTGGTGGATGTTCCTCTGCTGCAGGAGGCCCATTGAAGGAAAAGGATGATGATGATGATGGTGGATGCACATACCCCACCACAGCAGTTCCTCAGGAGACTACTGAACACTTTGGTGTTTGAAAAAGTAGGGTTGTGGGAAGTTGTCCCAGGGGAAAAATCAAAGGTGAAGAGAAAGAAATTTTCTGGAGCCAGAACCCAGCGCCCTGTGAGGTGATCTGGGACTCCTTCACCGTGAGCCTTTGCTGACCAGGAGCAGTCCCCATCATCTGGAAATAGTCCCTGACACCCAGGAGGGCATCAGGCAGGCTCTAGTTTGGCTTGAATCTTTGGGGGGCCATAAGCTGCCCAGGAATAGCCCACCACCCTCCATCTCCTCAGTAGCACAAGGACAGCCTACCACCCTCCACCTCTTTGTCATCCTTTCATGCCTGAATGATAAATAACTTGAGAGCTGTGTGCGTTAAAACCAAAATAAAACATTTCCAGGCTCAGCCAGAAACAAGTATTGATGTCTGAGAGGAGCAGACAGCTGATGGAAATACTGACACACTTAAGGACTTGGAGCTGTGAACCACACAGAAAGTAAATTATTGCTGGGATGAGCCAAACAGCTACGGAGATGAAGTATCTTATCCTTATAAGTGAATACATACAAAAGCATTTTGGCGTTGCTGGGCCAACTGCTCCTCATTGTGGAAGGTGTTTCCAGCCAGTTGCTGCCTTTTTGCTCCTCTGAACAGCTTAAAAATGGTCTCTCTTTCTGTAGTGTGTTTGCTGTGAGCAGTGATGATGCTGCAAGTGCCAGTCTCCATCAGATGCATCTCTTGGTGGTTCTCAAGCCATTACTGCTTTGGCTAAACTAATAATTCATTGAATTTTAGTCATACCTTGGGAGCCCATACCCTGATTGCCTCTTTCTCTCAAAGTTAAAGCTGCAAATGTGTTAATCCCTGCTGTGCTGGCAAATGTCAGATCAGACTCCTGTAACCCCTACATGAGTTAACTCCCTGGTAATTCATATATGTGTGTCATGCTTTAACCCCATCTGAGAACTCAGCCCCACACTGCAGCTTGCTCATCCCATTGTGGAGGATGGAGGAGAGAATTGGAAGAGTAAAAGTGAGAACTTACAGGTGGCAATAAAGACAATTTCATAACAGAAACAAGGGCTGTACACAGAAGCAAAGCAGAACAAGGAATTAATTGGTTCACCACTTCCCCAGGGCAGGTGCTCAGCCATCCCCGAGACAGCCAGGCTCCCTCATACAGTGACTGAGAAAGACAAATGCCACCACTCCAAACAAGCCTCCCTTCCTCCTTCTTCTCTCAGTTTTATTGCTGAGCATGATGTCATATGGTCTGGAATATCCCTTGGATCAGCTGGGCTCAGCTGTCCTGGCTGTGTCCCCTCCCATTTTTTTATAGCTGGAGGGGGCAGCTTCATGTCTCCTTCATATCTTGGTGTCTGGTTGAAAAGGTGTTGGAAACACAGGCACTTGCAGCTGGAAGGCAGGAAGGAGGTGCTGGACTCTGGCTACCCTGTGAGAGATGTGAGCTTTGGTTGCCTGCTTTGAACTCCTGCTGTTTTAAGCATGGAAATGAGACTGTCACCACTTTCAGATTTATCTTTGTACTTGAAAGCTATATAAGGAACGAGAGTAAAAATTGGTTGTCCAAGGTCACAGTTGGCAAAGCGCTTAAAAGCATTTGAGTGTGCATTTAAATACTTTGTGAAGATCTCCAGTTTGGGTCCTGTTTATTTTTTAAGCCATATGTATAGGAACAAAAGCTTGAAAAACAGTTAACTGAAGTGAAATTAGAACCATTAGTAGCACTCTCCTTTTAATTCACCACTACGTCTTCCCTGAGATTATGCCCAGTCAGTAGGAATAAAGTCACTGGAACCAAACTTTGGATCACAGTGCCTGCTGGAGACCAGCTGGGGAGATTGAGGGTAGAGATGCCAAAATAAAATTGTCAGAAACAAGAGGTGCTGCTTCATTCCACAAAAGAAGCTTGAGACCACAGTCCATTCTGCTGAGTCTTACTTTCCTCTTAGTTCCAGCATTCCCTGTATACATTTTATAAAAATTCTTTGTTGCTTTGTCATTAATCCAGGTTCTTTATGGTTTTCAAAAAGAGTTATTTCCTTTTAAATGGCTAACCAGTACAGCTTGGCTTGTGCTTAGTCTGGGCTTGTTCCTGTTCAGTAGGTTTATAATACAAAAGCCAAAATATACAGGACTTGATCGTTTGGCAAGCAGCTTTGCTAGAACTGTGTTTTGTGTGGAGGGGTTGTACAGTTGTGTGGGGTTTGTTTTCCTGTAGACTAAACTAGCAAGAGGTTCCATCAGAATTAGACCAGTACTCAGTATTGCAAGTGCAAAGCTGTCCACAGGGCTTTTTAATTTGAAAAAAAAAGTTGGTAGTAGTGAAAAAATCCTTATAGTCTAGAAGAAGGAAGAAGAAACTTGAACAGTTAAACCAGAATGTTTCTTGACCATATTTCTCCCAGGGATATATCCCTGTTGGGAAGAGACCATGGGTGAACACTCAATTGTAGCAATGAGTGCTGGTCTGATACCACGAGATTCTTCACGGAGCTCAGTCTTCTTTTTTGATTTACTGAAAGTATATGCTTTCAGGGAAAAATTTTATTAAAAGGGAAGAAAACCCAACACCCTAAACCTTTGACTGCATGAACACCACAACATTCTGGCCAAACCATAAAATATTTGAGTTGGAATTGCTGCCATGGTATGAGGAAAGATTCTTTGTAATCCCGATGAGTGTGGGCTTTGCCTCCTACAAGACAGTACCTCCCATGAAATACCACCTTTTCAGGCTCCCAGAATAACTTCTTTCTACCCTGCAAGGCTATTGACTGCAACATTTTTATATTTTAAATCTTTCCATTCATACAAGAGTAAAACATGCATGACAAGAAGAGAAAAGCAATACGTTTTTCTCTTATAGGCTGCTCCAACTCTTTCACCTCAAGGCAAAAGAGCAGCCTAGAGCCAATGCTACAATCCTCAGGTATTTGGAGCTGCTGTGCTTGCTTTGGTTTCACTTTGAAGTCATAATCTATGAATATGTCTTTGGTTCTGCACTTTTGTTGCACACACAGAATGACTTCAGCAGGAAGCTAGTGATGTTTCATTTATTTTAGCTATTCCAGCCTTCCAGAAGCTATTGCATCTTCTGTCTGGCCTTCCACCTGTTTCTTCAGCCCACAGACTTTGCCTTTGGGTCACCCAGAGTCACAGAAGAAATTTGGTTTATGCCTGATTCTGCTCCTTATATCCTGTCCTTGCTGGGTCTCGTAAGGTTTGTGGACAGACTCACAGGAATAAACAAAGGGAGGTCCAGAGACTGAGCTGCGAGCTTGCCAGCACACACTTATTTCTGCCAGATCACCCCCTCGCTGCAGCACTGGGTGTTGCAATGACCATTTTAGAGGTCTGTGCTGTTGTGATGCACCTGGTGGGGTGGACATGTTTTGGTTGCTGTAGGGTCAAAGCCATCCTTGTAGATCAGCCAGAGATCTGGCTGTCTTTGCACAGCTACCTGCCTGTGGAAGGCAAGGAGGAGGTCTGGGCACATGGAAGCATCAGTAGAGCAAACACGAGACATGTTTCTTTTTTAAACACCCTTTTTGTCTCTGACTCTTGCTCTTATTTATTCATCTTAATTTCTTTCTCCCTTTGCAGAATACTTGAGGAGCGAGACCGCCTTTCTGGAAGAGTTGGTGTTTGGAAATGGGGATACCATTGAACTTTCCTGTAACACCCAAGGCTCTTCTGTGTCTGTTTTCTGGTTTAAAGATGGTATTGGAATTGCACCTACCAACAGAACTCATATTGGACAAAAACTGTTGAAGATAATCAATGTGTCATATGATGACTCGGGGCTGTACAGTTGCAAGCCAAGGCATTCCAACGAGGTCCTGGGGAACTTTACAGTCAGAGTTACAGGTATGTGCAGAAATACAGCTGTTCCAGTGATTTTCTGTTTTAGTTTTTGCCCTTTCACATGTTCAGCACAGCTGGTGGTTTGTGGTGTTTGTCTGTCCTTGGAAGGTCTGTACCTCCCTGATAACTGCTGACAGTGATTAGACTGGCAAAACAAACCAGTTAAAGAATGCTTGCATGTCCATACCAAATGTTGAAGCTCGATGTTAATACTGAGAGAGACTTAGAAAGCGTGCTAGTCAGATGAAACCTCAAATCCCCCCTTAGCACTCAAATAGATGCAATGCTACATGTGCCTTTGAAGTCTTTTGTGAGTGAGTGGAATGTGGCACACGGGGGTTAAATGATGTTTTTCATGTTACGTGACAAATCAGTGACAAAATTGCACATAAAAGCTGGAAGTTCCTGAAAACAGTTTCTCTGTTGTAGCTGATAAATCTCTGCCCTCCATCACAGTTATCACAAATTGCTAACTTGTGTTAGAGGTAGCTTTTCTGTAAACTGCGTATACCCAAAATATGTGCTTCATCAAAGTTACTTATTGGGATTCATACATTGCAAACGAGTGCTGTGTTAGCAAAGCACATGCTGTCATTTGCTTGGCCATATTTTTTGTGATGAAGATGGTAGAACAGAACAGTTACAAGCTGTCCAAGCCTGGATCACTAAACACAGAGTGCCAGAAAAATCTGTTGTTTCCATAAAAGCTAACCACCAACACAAAGGTCATTTTCATGATTTCAGGCTGATGCATTGGTAGATGGATACTCATCACTGTGAGCAGATAGAAAGCCCCCTGATCACAGGTTAAAAGCCTGAATTTTCAGGAGAATTAGCCTCTTGTGGATCTCAGGTTTGAAAACTTTCATTTGCTCTTGTACTGTTGGAGCTTTTTCAAGAATCCTTGAATAGCAGGTCCTTTCTGCAAAAGTTGAGTTCCCTCAAAAAGTAAGAGTCTCTGTCTGAAAACCAAACACAGAGATGTTTGTGACTGTGAATCACATCCACTCTATAAAGAGCTTTCTTGTGCAATAGCATTTTGTGTGAGAGAAAACCATCGTGAGAATAAAAGCTCGTTTCACCAAGCCTTTAGCAACATCTGCTTTTTATTGAACTTTACTGGAGATTGCTGTGAATGCTTCAAGGTCATATCAATTAAATGGTTAAAGAAGTATTTGGCCCTTGAAAGGCTTTCTTTAACTAGGTACGATTATTGGAACTATCCAGTGAACTGCAGGTTGTTAGAAATGTTACTCTCTCTTTTTTTTTCCTAAGTGACATGAAAATGCTTTTGAGTTCAAGGGGCAGCAGGGAGGCAGGAGAGGGCAGCTGGTTACATGCTCAAATGAAACAGCTGCCAGCCCCAAAAGTTTGTAAAGTGAGAAATTGTTTTTAATAGTGGAAGGACTGATAATCCTCTGCTTTTAAAAAGTTTAAGCCCCTGTATTTTTCCTCTTCACTAATAATAGCTAATAACAGCTTAAGAACTAGCAAGTAACCTGAACCTGCTTTCTGACAACATTATGAGTCTTTGATTCTATTAGCCCACTGTCATTACCACCAAAGTGCTGGTAATGTGTGAGCCTCCTTTTTAGCTGTCAGCAGTGCTTGCTTTAAACTTTGAAGCCCTGCTTCATGTGGCAATAGTGGCGCCTCTCAGATATTTCTTGATAATTAGTATTGATTGCTCAGCATGGCACTGCAGAGATGAGATTGTGATCGGAGATCTGTGTTTTGTGTCCCCAATTCTTTAAGGTAATGCCAGCAATTAGCTCAGGTATCTTGTCAGGTGTTCATGTGGATATCTGATATTTAGGGCTGGAGTTGTTCTCTGCATTAAACTGATTTAAAGCTGTACTAACAAACTGGATTTGCTCTGTTCTGTGCTCTTAAGTGAGGAAAACTAGGCTAGGTGTGTTTGGAATAGCTGATCCACATGGAAGTTCCATTTTGAGAGATGCATCCAGGTCCTAGGGCCATATCAGGATTTTCCTACACAGAGCCATGAGAGTTGAGTCTGCAACAAACTGACTGTTGTGCAGTGACTCTGACTGTGCACAGGGGGATGTTTGATGCTGGAAGCAGTGCAAGTAGATGCTGGAGCTGGCATTCAAGGGCTGAGAACCAGGCTGATGAATAGCTGGATTTGATCTCTTTAAAATTCCTCCCTTGACAGACAAGGGCTTGAGTGTTTTGCTAGTTTACAAAAAGAAACATACTGTCCCCTTAAAACCTGAGCACTTGGAAAGGATCGTATAGAGGCTGTGTGCCCAAACTGATATCCAGCCCTGCTGGCAGAAGCTCCATTTCTGCAACCATTTCATGCACGGAACAGCCTTTGGATTTAGTGGCTGAGTAGCACCCCTGTGATGAGCATGGACTGCAGGCTGGTACCAGCAACCAGAGCTTTCAAAATACCCAAGGCCAAGCATTACAAAACAGGTGACTGAACAAATTAAGTCCTTTCTCATTCATAATTACAGCCCTTTTGAGTTTGAGTTCTTGCCAATATTCAACAACTTCTGCAAACGATTACTGTTTTAGTAAATGATAAACAAATAGCTTATAATTTTTAGGCACCTTTTGAAAAAGGTGATGTTTTAGTAACTTGGATAGGACAGTAGCTATGAATGTGGGATATTTGTTCTTAAAATCTAAGCTGCGCTTCTCATCTTAAAAACAAGTCAAAGACTTCCTCCAGCTTTGTGAAAATGTTTTTGAATTAGTTTAAAAATTGATTCTACTCCTCTGGTCATGGTGGATTCATTGGAAAGCAGAAGTAAAATATAATCATGTGTTAATATATGGGTAACCAAATCTGAGAGCAGAGCTGAGAAGGTGCTGATTTCTCCGTCGATGCTGATGGGGATTTGGCTCAGTTTCTGCCTTTGCCAGGACTTGAGTGAACCTGTTGGATCAGCCAAAACACCTAAACATCCACTTCACTTTCAGCAAGCCCCATGGCATTTCCCTAGTTCTGCTGCCAGCAGGACCTCAACTGTGGATTTGCAGTTAGATACGTGCTTAAAGTCGTCCTTGAGGCTTTGCCAAGGAGAAGGTGCAGCCCCTGCAGTCTAAGGCAGGGAGATGTTTCCTGTGTTGCTTCTGTGGATAGTGAAAATGCCTGGAAGGCTCTTCCAGATTCTGCAGGGAACAACTATTTGTTGTTACCTTTCCTTCTTTTTCCCTCCTTTTGCCCCCTCCCCACCTTTTTCCATTTTTACCTCCACTGTGCTGGTCAGAAAACTGTAGAAAACTCCCAAGTGCATCCTCCAATAAAGGATGTTCTGCCTGCTTGATCTAAAGCAGTGCTTTACATTTCTGGCCACGTGTTGAACATTCATAATGTTTCCTGGTTTCTAGTATTTAAGGCCAAGTTCTTTTACCTCTGTCTCAGAACATAAAGCCTGCTGAGTTGATAGTATTTTGCTTCTTTTTAAAAAAAAGTCCTGGAGATTTTGTAACATCAGGGATGCTAAATCTTCCAGATGCTGAACTGTACTAAACTCAACTGTGTAAACTAAATCAAACACTAAGCTGCTATCTGATAATGGCATTTATATTTACTGTAGTCACTTGATGGGGGGAAGAGGGACTGAGCCTACATTGTGGACAGCTTGGAGAAAATGAAACATTAGATCACATTAAAAGAAATAATTCAGGATGTTTTGGAGAGATACAGATGGAAAATTGCCACCTGTTTACCTGTATTGAGTTACAGCCTTGAGGTGCCTCTGTGGGAGGAGTATAACTAAAGGGAACTGGTTCATGGAATAGCCATCAAAACTTTGATGGAGAAAGTTCTAATTGCAAGAAGTTCAAAAGTTTTGGTCTTTGTGTTTGAACAAGGAGTTGATGAAGGGAGACGTGGCAAGGGTATATTGAATTAAAAGAAAAATGCAGGGAAAGTGGATTAGAAATGCTGACCTGTAGTTTTGAGACATGGGTAAAAAAAAGTCTTCAGAGTGAATGCTAGAGGGAGGAGGAAAATAAAGCAGTCAGAGAGCTTGTTGTGCAAAAAGAAATTTTCCAGTTTAGAATTTCTTTTGTATTTATGAGGAAGAGAGTATTTCACACAGGGAGAAGTATTTGACATTGGACCACATTTTCAGAGCACTGGCAATCTCATGACACTTCTCTCCCAGTTGAGAAGGCTCCTGTCCAGTTGTGCCTGGCCCAGCAGCATCCGAGGGGTGTGCTGGTGGAGCTGCAAGGAGGGATGAACCATCACTTGGATGTCCTCCCTTGCTGGAGCACATGACACTGATAGCCTCTTCCAGCATGGTGTCCCCACATACCATCCTCTTTCTGCTTCACTTCTTTCTTGTCTCCTTCCAGATTCCCCTTCGTCAGGTGATGATGAGGATGACGATGATGAGTCAGAAGATACAGGTAATTTATTTTTCTGGGATACAGAGGCCTTTCTTTTGAAGAAGCTGTGGCTCCCAAGCAGTGCAGCTCATCTGGGTGTTCATGCAGTCACACAGCAGCTCACTCTTTGTGTTGAAATCAGTGACCTTAGGATGGAACCATGATGAAATTTATGTAAAAATTTAGAAACAGCTGGCAGAGTGGTATTGCTGCTGTGGAATCCTACAATCTTTGAAGACTTGATGCTGAGAATCTGAATAGATTTTGCATACAAATTCTCCTTGTATGCAAATCCAGACAAGCCCACTTACCATATATACATATATACACACACACACTTACATATATATATATATATATATATATATATATAATTATTAAATTTTTTTTAAGCAATTACTTTACGCCAGGTTTATACCATTTCACACCTTGACTGCTTTACTTTTAACAATTCTGGTTCTTACCAGCATCTTGACAGGAGCCAGAGTGCAAAATGTACACTAGCCAAGGGCCAAATTTACTGATGCCATAAGTGGGAGCAACTTCTTTGGCTTTACTGGCTTTTTCTTTCACTCCTGTGAGGAAGCAAGTTCCAGGACAGTGCTTGGTGCTTTCACAGTGAAATCTCTTTCAGTCCCAGTGCTGCTTTCTTTAAGTGCAATAGCATCAATCAAGATCATTACAGGTTTCAGAGGTCTTAGTGTTGTGCTTTATTCTGCTCTTTATACTTCTGCAGAGTGAGCTGCCCATGTATATGTGTTGTAATAAATAAATGTCTTGTGTTTGAACTCCCAATCGGTTATGTACGTTGGCAGAAGTTCAACATGACTGGAAAATCTCTCCTGCCCATAGCTTTGAACATGCAGGACTCTTTCAAACAGGTCTGCCACTGCAATAAGTTGATACTGCTGTGTGTGCAGTGTGTGGACAGTAATGGTGAGTTACAGTGCCAGGAGACCCAGCAGCAGCAGTTAGTGGTTTTCTGATAGCTTCTAATTAGAGGCCAAATCCTGCCAGGTGACAGACACCTTTGCAGAGGTGCTCAGGGCTCCTGGTGCCCGCTGAAGAATGGTACAGGCATAGGGAAGCTCTGGTTAGGTCAGAATTTTTTCCTGCTGCAGAGCAGCTTCTGATGAGCACAACTGATCATTCTGTACATTTTTTAATGTGGTTTATATAGAGAACTCAATCTCTTAGCAACAGGTATCACAAAACATCAGCTGGCTTATGGTACAGAAAGACATTTTTCTTTACTGAAAAGGAAAACACATGTTTCACCACATGTATTTATAGCCTGTGTTCTGGGTCTTCTTGACTTTGAGGCTGTCTCTCTTTTTAGACCTGAAGGTAATGGCTGGCTTTGCTTGAAGGTCTCATTATATAAAGTTGGATTCTCCTCTGCTTTTAAAATCGTTGATTAGCTTAATGTGTCAGTGTGGTGAAACCTTACAGTGTTTCATGACATGGGTGTGCTTTATGTTGCTTTCTTTGATGTCAGATCCTCCACTTAACCCTCACAGGTCTCCTGAGTGTGGGGAGCTGTGTTGTTAACCCTGGTACCACCACTGTCAGGACATCCCACCAGGAACAGGGACCAAAGGACCATCCCAGGCAGGCACACATGGTGTAGCCAGTGCCGTGTTTTGTGGACAGCCCAAAGACCCAGGTCCTCTTTCTCCTGTGGCAAAAATGTGCCCTACTAATGGGGTGTATGAGCCCCTGCTCAAGCATCAGACACAGCTGTGGTCAGTAGTTAGAGGAGGAAAGGCAATAAATGCTTTCATGCAAGAGGAAAATACCACAAACTCCTAGGATGGTTAGGGTTGGAAGGGACCTTAAAGGTATCTAGTCAGTATAACTGGTAGTGTTTCATATTTAGGGGGAGGCAGTCCATCCTGGGCTGGCTCCCTGAGTGTTGCCACACTGCATATCACTGAATAAAATCCTTCTGTCTTATCCCTTATCCCTTGTGATACATTACTTTTCTGGCTTAATTGTGTTACTCTACAACAGAGTTTCTCATCCTTGTTTAGTGGAGAGTTTGGAAAGCTGATTTCAATAGCATCAGAAGTTTAAAGCAAATCTTGTTAATTTTAAGGGTTGGAAATGCCAAATTCCTTGTGGAGTGCCCTGCTCTGTTCACTCTCAACATCCTCTATGAAGGGCCATACAGAAACATCCCTTAGGATGTCCCTTAGGGATGGGCAGCAGCAAAGAATAAGAAACTTCAGCACCTTCAAATCAGCTCATTTGTTGCAGCCTTGTCACAAACTGTGATCTGCCTTTGCAGAAAGAGGCTTTCTAATACCTCTGTTCTCTACAGCTGTTTTTCCTGGCCCTGAAACAAAAACAAAACTCCCTTTTCACACACTGCGCTTCTGCCCCAGTGCTCCCTACCCCTCTTGTATCTGTTTGTTTGGAGGCCCTGCTGTGCAGCCCCAGCACCTTCAAAGAGCCCCCATAATCTCCAATTAAATCTGGCTCTGTCCTCAGAGGTGTCAGCTGGGGAAATTACACAATTAGGGTTGATTCTGTCTGCCACAGAATTTGGTGGCAGCTCCTAATTGCTAAATGAGTGCTTGGCTGTATTAATTATTCCAAGTATTGCTCTCAGTTTTTTTTTAATTGGTCATTCCAGTTGGATGGGTGGCCGGTGTCTTTGACGAACAAAACGGACCGTCAGGCTTAGTGTTTGATGATGAGAAAGGGCTGCTGATAATGTTTGCGGGTCCCTTTTTTATTTTTTTCACACCTGCACATGCAAAACCATTGCTGGTAATTAATTTAGAGAGAGCTAGTCTAGAAAATTTTCCTGTCTTTCATCCTTCCTCTTTTCCCGCTCCCAAAACTCTCTGGAGCTTTGCAAGCTTTGCTTGAAAAGAGGAGTAAGCAACATTTTCAGCCCCTTAAAAAGTGGTAATGAAAGGACTCGGAGGAGAGAAAAGCAAAAGCAGGGATGTTTTGTTCACTGCTCCTGCAAGTGAGAACAAAGGCACTGTTTTCAATGTGTAGACGCTTTCTTCCAGTTCCAGTTTGACTTGAGAGCAATGCCCTGTTTGAGTCTTGGCACAATAATCCAGGGGTGCCCAGCCCTGGCAAGCCCTGAATCTCACAGAAGAGCACCCAAATGAGGGAAAGCACTCAGGGAAGAAGTTGTGTCTAATTGCAGCAGGCAGGAGTGAACCCTGCCTTTGCTCCATATGGAGAATATCCCCAGCTGGAAACTTTCCTGGGCTCCATCTAGCTCCTCTCTGATGTCTGATAGCAAAATCCCCCTTGGCTTCAGTGACAACATTTGCAGCCAATGGGTTTATGGATCTGTGAGATTCAAACTCATCTTTTGAGTGAAAAAATGTGATAAAACCTGCAGCACATGCAGATGTTGTGTAAAAGGGAAGGCCCCTAAAAAGCAAAAGGAGGAACCTGGTCCTGACTAGGTGACCGTGTGATGTAATTACACCTCAGTGCCTAGATATTTGTCACCAACACCAACATAAAATGGGATTTATTGTGGGCAGATATGTTAATCAAACAACATACAGCTTACTTGGCTGCACTCCATGGTGGTGGCAAAAGGAAACTTTTCCATTCATGCCTGGCCTTTGCCATACCTCTCCCCTGTAGCCCTTTTAACCTCTTGTAACATGCCCAGAAAATCAAGGTGCATTGCCAAAAGGAAGCATTTGGCCAGAAAATGGCCCAGGCTTCAGAAAGCATGGACCAGACATCTCCCAGCATGTTTTCTGGAGCCCTCTCTTCTCCAGCCTTCCCAACACCACCCCAAGTGTCCTCTGCATTCACTCCCCTGCTGCTGTCTGGGGATTTGCCCAGTCTTTGCTTGGTTTCTGCCCTTCCTTTGTGCTATAACAGCATCATCCTTTTACCATCAAGACCTGTTCTTCCTTTAGTGGTTGCACCCACTGTTCTAACATTTTTTTGGAATATTCCCCATTTTTGTGCAGTTCTACCATTTGGAATGGTAGATGGCTGCATGAGGTGCCATTTTAGCTCACTTTATCATGTAGTATTTCAGGCCCCCTGGATGTGCCGTGTGTTTTCAGCAAAATTTGTAGCTGGGATTTTCCAGGACCATGGGAATTGCGGGGATTCCTCCTTTTGCTGTTTGTGCCAGCCATACTCCTGCTGGATCCAGTGCCATCCTGGCAGGAAAAGGGCCTTAAGCAGTTTCGTTATTTGAAAAATGAGGCGTACACGGGATGGGTGAGCACAGATCCCTCTGATACGTGGGGCTGACTCTGATAGGCATCACATTGTTGTGCAAGGCAGGATGAGGGCAGATGCAAGCCCTCAGTACTGGATTTCCCTTCCTGGGATGGTGTTAGTGAGGCACCTATGTCCAGCCATCCCACTGCAGAAGTGGGAAAGCAGATGTGATATGAGATGTGCCTGGCAGGGCTGTCTCTAGCACATGGAGGGATGGAGCTCCTGACATCCAGTTCCTCATGGACTTTGCAAGGAGGGGAAAGCATGAAGAGAGTGTTGGCAGGTGCTAAAAGGCAGCGAGTTGCATGGATTGCCTTGGCTGAGCTGTATGACCTTTCCTGCAATATCCTTGGAGCTGGAATGCAGCAGGGAGCCTGCATGGGGGACACTGGGGACTTACACCAAGGTGGGGTCAATCCCTGACTTATCTGGAATTGCAATGGGATGGATATCATGCAGCCAAATACATCAGGGCTGAGTGCTGGGGAAAGGCAGCAGCTCCCAAGCATCTCAAAGGGATATCACAAGAGGGAAAGCTTTGTATACACCCTTGTCATTAAGGGGAAGGGGAGTACAGGGGTTTCAGAGTATCACTGAGATGGGGCTGTGATGCTGGGCGATGTTTCTGAGCATTGTCACCGCTGCAGGAGAGGCCAGCAAGGCTTTCCCAACAGCTTTGGTGCCCATCATGCTCTCCAAGGCAGTTGGTGGAGGACCAGTGCCTTCAGTTTGTCTTGGCCAGAAGCACACATACCACTGCAGCTGGTGCTCCATGTCTGTGAGTTTTTCCTACCCAACTGGAGGAGATGCCATTTACACTCCTTGCCCTCCTCCTTGCTATTTTGCAGCCCAGACACTGCCTGCCCTCATCTCCCTTTGGTCTTGGTTGGAGCATTGATCTGGGGGGCTGGATGTGGCCCTGGTGTGGCAGGGGGAACACAGCATGTGCAGCTGTGCAGTGTTTCCTTAAGCAGAAATGAAAGCTTGGGAGTTTTTTTAAAAAACATTTTTCTTTCTTCCCAGTATAATGAGTTTGCGGCCGCTGCTGCTGCCTTAATTTGGAGTTAATATGTAATGTTTGTAACGCAGCCAAGGAATGTAGCTGTACTTGAGGCAGATTATAAAAAGTATCTCATGCTAACACTGGTGTTTTAAAATTTATCCCTGTTCAAAGGTAACATGAATCTTTAAAACTAAAACCACTCATACTTACAGAACATAAACATGATAAACCAGTTTGGCGCTGGCGAGTTTTTTTCTTTCCTTCACTTAAGGAGGCTACACTACATTTGTACTCGCTGAGGAGGAACATTTTCCAGTGCACTCAGCTCATACTTCTTCTCTGCTCCCTTGTTGGCCCATCAACATTCTTTTACAGTTCTAACATCTTTCTGCTGTTTATGCTTCTTGGCTACTAATGTCCCAAAGGTACATCTGTATCTTTTTACACGCTGAGGCCAGATCCTCATCCTGATCTGGGATTATTCTACTTGTTGATTTAAAAGCAGCCCCTTTAGATTTATACTGGCATTACCGAGACAAGAACCTGGTCATGAGCCTTTCATCACAAAACTGAAAAGCTAACACCTTCTCCTTGTCTATGAGAGTCATTTAGCTGGAAAGCATTTCTGTGTCATTTATCTTAACTGCAGCAGGTAGCAATTTAACTGTCAATCTGCACATGCCAAAGACTCCTCAAATCCATCTGTTCAGCAGCTGATATCCTTTGTGGCAGAGAGGGGCCTGTTCAGCTTGGTTTTTCCTTTCTCAGGTGTCCCCTTCTGGACCCGGCCAGATAAGATGGAGAAGAAGCTGCTGGCAGTTCCCGCCGCCAACACCGTTCGCTTCCGATGTCCGGCGGGTGGAAACCCAACTCCTTCCATCTACTGGCTGAAAAACGGCAAGGAGTTCAAAGGGGAGCACAGGATTGGGGGCATAAAGGTAAGATCTTGGTTTGGATCTCAATTTTTTATTATTCCTACTAATTAGAAAATTGTATTGTGCAGTGATTAACAAGGGTAGTTTTAAGACCACTGTCCTGACTGTGTAGGAAGGAAGGTGGTTCTTGCACTCTTAGGAATTGCTTGGCACCAAAGAGTTAAAAAGGACAGCTGTCCTTTGGGATCAAAGGCTAATTCCCTCTGAGTTTGTCCATAGTGGTCATTCAGGAAGCAGGTAAAAATGGGGCTGGTTTATGGTTGCATTGTGAACAGGGATGAAAAAGCAGGAGCAGAAATTTCTGTCCCAATTTCTGGAGATGAGCCCAGTGCATCGAGACATGTTGGACCAAGCCATGGCTACTCCCAGCTCACAAAGAAAACCTATTCAGTGTCCTTTGAAGGTATAGGAAGGACCTCACCAAAGAGCTGGATCCTCATGCTGGTAGTCATTAACATTCTTGTGGTATTAATCACTGACCCTTGGTCAAGTGTTGGATTCCCTTGTAGCCAGAGTAATAGCATCTGCTCCTTGGCTGCTTTCTTCTCTCTACTTCCTTGCTACCATGAGGTATTCTGCAAAATGCTCTGGCTTATGTTTACAGATAGAGCTCAGGGACACAAAACTCTGCTGCAGTCAAATTATTTAATTAGCCAGAAGTCTCTCTGCTACTTTAGGTGATGAATTATTAGAGATTTTAAAAGGAAAATCAGCTTTTCTCAGATTTTGCTGCTGTTATTACTTTGTCTCCTTGAGGTCACAGTCAGACTCTTTTTTTCTGGTTTTATTTGGGGACAATAAAACTGGTGCAGCTGATTATAACAAAATCATCATAGCAGGAAGGACTCCTGAACAGCAAATTTTCCTTGCGCTTTGCCAGCCCTGACATATCCCTGGACTCTGCTGCTGAGGGGAGAAGGTGCCTTGTAGGAAGGCACCTTCATCAGTACTCAGAATAGCTGTGTGCCGATGCCTGCCACATCCGTAGTGTTTTGAAAGGGGACTGGGCATGCAAAGCATGCCATGCTCCAGAAACCAGAGAAGGATTCAAAGAAGTCCTCCCTCCCCACAGTTTTGGGCTGTTTCTTTCCTGTTAGCTCAGACCTGTTCCTGAAAGAGCCTTTTGTGATGGCTTCAGTGAAGCCTTTAAAGCTCCTTCCTCAGTCCTGTCCCTGCTCCAGCCTGGATGAGGCTGAGAACACACTCAGGTTTGGATCTTTGGAAAAGCCATGGAGAGTAAAGAAGTGGAGAGGCAACTCCTGTGGGTAAGCTGCTCTTCAGCAGATGACATTCACAAAGTATGAGCATCTTTTACTAATTGCAGGCTGTAAGGATCATCCTGAAGTGTTTTCAGGCTTGCGTGCACCATTCCAACGGCTTTTTACTAAACCGTGTCACATCAGCTGCACTAAATTATGCCTGCAGAAAAAAAAAATTAAAGCTGAAAGCAATTCCCTGTCCCACTTTCCAGTAGTTTTAATCTATCTTTGAGTTTAAATTGACACTTTTCATCCTCTGAAATGCAGTAGTGAGTCTTCAGGATCACTGTGCTTTGTTTCTCTGGGGGCACCTTCCAGCAACAAGTCAATGCTTAAAAGAGCTATTGAAGGCAATGTCAGGACAATTAGAGGAAGATTGGTTTAAGTTCTCTATCAGTCTAGGTGTAGTTCTTTGTCCCATTCTTGATATAACGACAACTTTCTCTGTAATTTTCCTTCTTTTATTTGCTTGCTTTTGGTCATGAGCCACAGTTAGATATAAATAATCTAGTGTAAATCTCATCCAATATAAATATACTGACAGATATCAGCTGAGATTTGAACCAGAAAAGGAGATTGAAAACCTGCTCGGTATTTCATGTATTTAAGATTTAAATTCCCTGTTACAACTTAACTTCGTAACAGGATTAGGCAGCTTGAAAAGCATGGGCAAGATCCAGATCTGGCAGAGTTTGGTTGGCTTGCTTCATCTTGAGATCTGGTCTTAACCCAGAAATCCTTGAGTTGGGAATGTTCTCATTTGTTTTCAGTGTGTGAAAGAGTTTAAATGTGGATTGTGAGAAGTCTGTTGTCAGCAAATGAAAGCTGACCACTCTTCCACATCCGCCCCTTGCACATGGCATTTAGACCCGTGTGACTGCCTGGTGTAAAGCCTGCAAGAGAGAAGGCTGAGTGTTGAAAACGTGATGGGCAGGCTAACCTGGTTTTGTTACAGTTCGTCCTTAACTGGTAAAGAAAAGAAATTCATATGACTTATCATATGAAATTTCCCAAAGAGCATTAATGGTTAAATCCATGTTGGAATCTCTAATATCGTAAGCCTGTGTGTGTTAAATGACCCTAGAAGGGAAGATTGAGGGGGAGGGGAGATGGAGGATTATCCCTTCCCCAGACCATGCACTGACTTGCATACCAGTCTGGCAAACACGAGGTTCCAAGTGTGTCTGCAAATGTTTGTTTCACAAGGAGCCAAGAATGACAACACCAAATAAACCAGAGGGATTTCCAGTATCTCACCCACTCGATTAATGCCTGCACTAAGTCACTTCATGTTTCTAGTCTTTTATTGAGTGCAGTGACTATCCTAACATGAGAATTACTCCCTTTTGCCAATGGTTTTCAAAACTTAAAATGTCTTCCTAAGTTTCCAAACAAGTTCTTCCCCATGAGTCTTTGCCCCCAGGATCTTCTCTATTCAGAGTCCAAAGTTCTCATCACAAACCTGACAAAGAGAAGTTCTTTGAACGTGTCATAGAAGTCTTTGAAAGTACATCCTTAGTAAAACACCTAATTTGGTGGTGTATTCTGGTTTTAGAATATAGGTCAGACTAGGGAGTCATCCATGTGTCTGGAGCCCCATTTCCTTGGAGTAGCTCCTAGGGGTTCCACATGCAAACGTTTTGCAATGCTGAAAAGCGGATTTAAAGAAGCCTTTAGACACAACAGTGAGACAAGCCAGTATGGAAATGAGCCACAGAGCAGCCACAAATTTGCATTGAAACTTCCATGACAGTCTGGTATGTTCAGCTACGGGCTTGGGGTCCAGGCTCTCTGTTCTCAGAGCTTCTCTTACTCTGTAATTGTCACAAGGTTAGAGAGATGTAGCAAGGGGAATGTTGCTTTACAAAAGGTGAGATGTTGATTCTGCTCCTCCATTTGTGCTGTCCTGGGTGGGCAGAGGTGCAGTCAGTGCTGACCAGACAGGCAGAGAACAGTCAGTGCTGACAGCCACAGCTGAAATGTCTCTACAAAATGTTTGCTCACAGCCTTCTGTTACCCACACTCTGAAATGAAGAGAAATGCCATATTCAGCATTCTCTGGAAAATGGGGTGCTCAGCAGTGCTGTTTTCAGGGCTTCAGAGGCCTGCAAATTGTGAAAATTACATTTGCTTGCTTATCTTGCAACTAAGCTGTCTAGTCCTATGGTTTTAAACCTGCTCTTTGCAAAGTTCTGGCTTTGATTGCAGCTTGGCCCTTTTACGGAAAGCATGTGGATGCAATTTATGTGTAGCAAAAGAGGTTAAATGACTTCATATTTGAGTTCACCTGCTGCAGCAAGAAATCTCCAGGAGCAATTACACCCTTGTTTTCTCCATCAGCCCTTGACATTCTATAGTGCAGCATTATTGTAAATGTCCTGCTTCTGTGTCCTTGGGGTCACCTTCAAAATATTTAATAAAGTTAAATGTTCTGCTTTGGGCAGCAGAAGACATCAAATTAATATCCAGAGATTTGGAGAGCTTTCATATGCTATGCACCGTGAAGTCATCTTTGTTACTGTTGGTTGCTTTCTGTATTAATTCAAGATTTGCTTTCCATATCCATGATTTCCTTTATAGTGATTAGAAACGAACATTCTAGCTGAGCTCACAGGGTAGCAGGTCGGGGTGGAGACATGGGTTGTGCTTTCCCTTCTGCTACTGAACCACCATCAGCTCTGGACATGAGCCACATCCAGAAAACCCAACTAGTGTAAAACTCAGTGCCAAAGTAGAAGGGCTGACCAAGCTTCCTAGGGACCAGGTTTGAGGCTGGACATGTTTGCTCCTGTTACTTAGAGGGAATTTAGGGGACTAAGTTGGAGAAACCTGTTTTCTGTTCAGACAGATGCCTTACCTGTTGACGTCTGTAGCACACGCATTTTAAAATATAGATCAGAATATTAAAATATGTAAAATACATAAAATACAGATCCTATGTGATACCTGCTGAAGTTGTTATTCTAATGACAGGTACCACATTCAGTTGTCAGCTGGCTTTGTTATTGTGGTTATTGTGAAAACATATAGAAGTCCCCATTGAAATCTCAGTGTGTTACATTGTGTTGCATCATTTTTGCATTGGTCTTAATGCCTTTTCTCATTAAGACTTTAATGACCCTTGTAAAGCAGTCCTTGTGTTCAGGCTTCCTCTGTGGTCCAAGTGTGTGGAAGCTCAGTGACTGTTAATTGGGTTGAACTGTCTGGTGATGAGGTGTTTGACCACGAGCTTGATGGTTTGATTTCTTCTTCCAGTTGCGACACCAGCAGTGGAGCCTGGTGATGGAGAGTGTCGTGCCGTCGGATCGGGGGAATTACACCTGTGTCGTGGAGAACAAATACGGCAACATTAGGCACACGTACCAGCTTGATGTGTTAGGTGAGATTTCACTGTTTGCCCTCAGCCACTGATCTGGGGCCATGTCGAATAGCTGCATGATAGGATATGGGAAGCAGGAGCTTGGTTTCTTTCCCAGAGTGTTGGATCATGTATCTTCTAAAACCAACAACAAACTACTTTTTGGCCAATGATTCGGGCTCACATCTGTGATCAGTAAACTACTCAGTGGCTCTGCAGAGGGCCCAGAGAAGGAATGGCAGGACTGAAATGCCTCCTCCTTTCCCAGGTGGTTCTTCCCTGTCTGGCTTGAGAAGCCCTGGGTAGAGCAGTGATCAGGGCACCCATGGGGGACAGACGTAGTTTGTACCCTTTCCCCTGAAAAGCCAGAAGATAAATGTTTCAGAGGAGAATGCTGCTGGGGAAAAATAAGACAAGTAAATTAGGAATTCTCCTCTTTTCTGTTTTTCAGAAAGGTCACCCCACCGACCAATCCTGCAGGCAGGGCTCCCTGCCAACCAGACTGTGGTGGTAGGGAGCAATGTGGAGTTTCACTGCAAGGTCTACAGCGATGCCCAGCCTCACATCCAGTGGCTGAAACACGTGGAAGTCAATGGCAGCAAATATGGACCCGATGGGACTCCGTATGTGACAGTACTGAAGGTTGGTACATGCTCCTCCTTCTCACCCTCAGGGCAGTCCTTCTGTAAGCCTGCCCAGTGGAATATTCTGCTTTTTGGAGGGGATACAGCAAAAATGTCCTGAAATGGATGTTCCAAACTCTTCTGTTTGCCAGAGATAACACTACTACTGTGGTGGCACAGATAAGCAAAGTTGTAAGAGCTGAGGCAATCGTGAGAAATGCAGCATAATGAAAGAGCTGTCAGATTGCATTTGACCTAAAATTGTAAAAATACCCTTTTTTTACAGCTTCAATGGAGGTATTTTCAGGGATTATTAAAATAAAAGTCTCCCAACTAAAACACATTCTTCCTTTTCCAAGTAAGCACTTTGCAGCGTGCACGTACCAAATAATGCTGAGCTACCAGCATAATCTTGTCCCAGCCATTAAATTTGTCAACGTTGCTATTACCAATCCTCAGAAAAGCCCTTCTTTAATTGAGCAAAAAGTACATAATAAGACTTCACTTTGGTAAAATGCTTTCTTGAGAGGCAACTTTCAGATTACAGCCGTAACAAAGATAGAGATTTTGGTTCCCCATAACCAATGTATATATATGAAAGTAGGGAATAGGGAGTGAGTAGCACATTGGACTTCCAAAATACTTAAAAAGAAAAATAGTTAATGGCATCATGTGGTGGTGTTTATTGAAATATATAGGCCCAAATGAAGTTTTTCTGGCTCTGCAAAATTAGTGCTGAAAGCAGATTTTGTCTCTGCAACTTCAAGTTGAGGCTGTCCTCCTGTGTGTGGACATTCCCTGTGCACATCCTGCTGCACACATCATTCTTCTCTTTGTGTGAAGTTTAAAAAAAAACAACCACCACTTATCAGACAGTATCTACAAAACTGTAACGCAGCCAGATACATTATAATAAAAGCCAGAGACCCTGGAAATAATTACACAGATTGAAATAACAGATTGGTTGGAAGAGATGGTTGGAGACAGTTCTTCAGGACTGGCAACATGTGCTTCTCGCGAGTTTAGAAAACTTTTTATTTCTTGCCACCTCTCCAAATGTGTTTGAATTATGCATATTTGAATTTCCCCCTGGTTTCGCAGCCCAGTACCAAGCTCTGAATAGCTGGTTGTGTCACATGCCATCTCATATAGTCTCTGAGCTCCGTGTGTGGTCCCCGTGGGATAAAGTGCTACCTTTGGAAGTTTGTAGAGCGGCTGCGAACAGTGCCTTGTGTCACAAGCACAAGCCCCCATTTTGCTGTGGCAAAGAACATATAAATAGTCCGTATAAATAGTGTTTTAAAATTAAGTTGGAGCGGCACCGGGGTGGGTAGGTAATTAGAATTGCCAAATACCTTCTCTTCTGTGGACGGCAAAGGCTCTGCATTCCTCGAAGGGGAGCACAGGCAGGCATTTGAAAGCACAAGTTTTGTTTGGTTTTATGTTTTTTTGCTGAATAGGACCAGCACACGTCTATTTACTACTTCTGGTTAATCAGGAATGCTTTGAATTGTATTAATGCCGGCATCAGCGCTGGGGCACGGAGCATTTCCATTTTGGGATGCATCTTTTGTGCGCCAGTACTGGGCCTCCACAGAGCTGTGTCAGGCCCAGCTTTGCAGGGATTTTTTTTTTTTCCCTTTTTAAATGTGGTGTGCTTGTTTTTTATAAGCAAAGATCTGATAAAGTGATCTTGCTGTCGTCTCAGGGCTGGTCCGTTGGCTCTGTGGACTTGTTTCCCTCATGCCATGCAGTGCTGCTGCCTTGCCCCAGCATCCTGGCAGGAGCAGGGTGCTGTTAACAGCCCACCCTGCCCACAGAACTGCTCTCTCCTGCTGTGCTGCCTGCAGGGAGATAAGGCTTTTTTTTATTAGCCTGCCCTTCCCTCCTGCTTTCAGGAGATTCTGTGGAGTGTAGAAGCTGCTATGGGGCAGGTGAAGTATGGGGAATATCCCAGTCTCCATCGCAGCAAGGGAAACAGAGAGATGCCCAGCTTGTGAAATTCCACACACACACATCTAAAGGAGGGGGTGGGTGTCAAACCCCACCCAAGTCCAGATGGAGAAGTTGAATGCTGTACTTTCAAACCATTTTTTAAACGGCCTGACAAAACCAAGCCATCACCTGCATCAGTTCCTGAAAGCCTGAGCTAATTTGTGATCAAAGAAAACCCCTTTTTCTTTGCAGAAGAGCACTAAATGCATTCCAGTTACAGAGGAGGGCTGGCAAAGCTGTGCCCAAGCTTTGTCAAAGGCTAAATTGTACATTCTGCATTGAAACATGCCTGGTTTAATTATAAACAAGGCAGCAACAGCAGGCAGGCACGTTTACCCACTAGTCAGGGCAGACAGACTTGCACATAAGCCTTAGAGATGAGCTCAGGTCATAACTGGTGGTGTTTGTCATCAGACATGGACACTGAGGCTCCTCTCTGGTGTCTCTTCTGGGTTCAGTTCCTAATAACCTATCAGAGCTGGCTGCCCCAATGATTTTGATGAGCTGCAAGTCATATTGGCAGGATCAGGCTTGGAAAGGGAAAGCATCAAGACTGGGCTGGAGAGTGTAAGACCAAAACAGAGAAGAGAATTGCTTTATTTTCATTTCCAGAACTAAAGTTTCTTCTGAGGCCACTTAAACCAGTTATGCATTTTCAGCCAAAATAAAAACAACTCTTTAGTGTTTAGGGAAAAAGCTGATGTGTTGTTGTGGCAGCATAGAAGAAGAGAAATAAACACATTGCTTAAAAGTCTGAAGTTTGTTTGATTTATATACACCACTTTATTTAGTAAAGAAGAGGCTCCTATAAGCAGTGGAAAAAATTACAGCTAATTTCTGAAAGGCAAAGTCAGCAGCGAGTTTCAGACCGCCACTGCTTATATTTTGTTTCCAAATTCTATTTTGGAATCTGATAATTGAAACAGTATTTGCTGAGCCGGGTTGCAAACACAAATCTCTGCTTAAGCCCTTTCTCTGGTGCTCCTGTCTGTGGAGTTATTAAGAAACCATAGAGCCTTTGACTGCTGTCAGATGGAGAAGGGACAAACTGGTCTGTTTTTAAAGAAGAAGTTGCATGTGTGAAGGGAAGGGAGCTCACCTGCAAATGGTTTGGGGGCCAAAGGCACCTTCTCTTCACCACCCTGGTCCTGGGTTAGGTGTCTCACCACAGGGTGAGCTGGGGGTGTCACCACAGCCGTGCACAGTCAATCCTAGCTGATGTAGGTGCAATGGAGCTATTGTTTGGTTTACTGAAGTTCAGGTTTCTGTCTATTCCTGCAGTCTTGGATCAGTAAAAACGCTGAAGCCGATGCTAACCTAAATCTGTTCAATGTGACAGAACAAGATGAAGGAGAATATCTGTGTAGAGCCAACAATTTCGTAGGCATAGCCGAAAAGCCATTTTGGCTCCACATTCGCAAACCAAAACCAGGTAAACCACAGACTCTGTCCCAAGGCCCTGGCAACTGCAAGAATGAGCTATAACATTTTTAAGAATCTAGTAATTAAAATTACTATTCATTTTGTATTATACCCTGTCAACTGACGCTGAATGGCTTTATCTTATTTTCTTGCTAATTTTTTTTTTAACAAGACTGTAACGCCTATACAGCAATTGCCATGGAAAAATTCCCACAATAAAATGACTGTCAAATTTTGCTATCACCTTTTCATACTTTTATTCCTTTCCTTTCCTTCCCTTACAATTGAGTGCTGATAACAGAATTGCATGTTAATGACCTGTGATGTTCCAAGCTCTGGAAAACCAAACTGTTTTGAGTTTTTCACCTACAAAACCAATTAATCAGTTCTGTCTCTTGGAGAAGTAATGGAGAAATAAATATCAACATTGGCTTATGCAAGCAAACATGTTAACTAGAGAGGAGAACCAATCTCATGGGCTGTGGGATTTGACTCCAGTCTCGAGAGTTTGATTGCTGTGTTATTCAGTGCCACTGCAGGAAAGTTCCTTGCAGGCACCCTCTGGTTATCAGCCAGATTTCTACTGCAGTATCAAGGTCTGTGTTATCAGTATACGGCTTTGAGATGCCCACTGAGGAAATTCTAAAAAATTCTAGAATTCTGTATTTTTCAATGAACTCATGAACCATAATACTTGTATATTCCTCTGATCAGCACTTGACTCTTTACCCACTACATCTCCCTTCCTTTCCCCTTTTTTTCTGTCTTTCCTCATTTCCCATCTCTCTTTCCCCAGCCCTGTACTCACCTCACTAACCCAAAGTCAGTCATATTGTGGGGGCAATTTTTCATTTGGATGCTTTTGCTTGCATGCTTCTTTAGTGGGACAGAGTAAGAACCTGGTGAAGGGAACTTTTTTTTTTTTTCTTTTTTTGCTTTTGACTACAGGTTGCAGAGGGGAATGAATATATAAATAAATGTCGAAGATGGGCCATTGGAAAATAAAAAAAAAGACAAAAACTACCTTAATCTGCTTTTGAAATTTGCCTGTGGTGTCCTCACACTTGCTGGGAATGTGGCTTATTCTCTGTTTTCCTTCTTTCTATATGTGTGTGTTTTTTTTCCCTGTAGACGGCAGGTCTTAACACAACGGATAAGGAGCTAGAGATTCTGTACTTGCGAAATGTTACTTTTGAGGATGCTGGGGAATATACTTGTCTCGCAGGGAATTCTATTGGGTTCTCACATCACTCTGCTTGGCTGACGGTGCTACCAGGTATTTCCTTCTGTGCTGGCCTCTCCTTCCCTCTCCAGGATGCCTCGATGTTTTGCTTTAGAAATGCCAAGTTCCCAGAGACCACCCCTTGCTTGGAGCAGGGGTGTTTTCCAGGGAGGCCTCTTCTCTGGGATTTGCTGCAGACCCCTGTTGCATACTTGCAGCTGACTCTTTTTGCATTGCATCTCAAAATTTAAATGATTGCAGTAATGATACAGTAAAATACACAGAATCTTTTTTTTGGTCTAATAACAGGGAGGTATTCACAACCTCTTTGTTAGGACTGTTAAGTGCCAAAATAAGCTTTGCCTTCTTACACTGACAGTGGGAGAAGAAAACCTCCCCATCAGATGATTCAGGGCACCTAAATTGGACATGAACTGTGTATCATCTTATGAAGGATCCTTTCTGTCTGACCTCATATCTTAACCTAAAATTAGATGCATAAGTGTCTGGTGTGAGTACACCCTTCCCTGCCTGTAGCATTATTTCCACTTCACGGATGAGCAGGCCAAGATAGCGATCTCAAACAGAAGGTCAAGGAGAGTCATCTGTAGGCAGAGCACAGGAGTCCTGGCTCCCAGGGGCATTGCATGCTGCCTGCTCCAGCTGGGATCGATGAAAGCAGCAGTGGGTTTGAAACCCGAGGCCAGAGTGACCTCAATTTTGTGGTCCTTTCATGTGCAAAGCTCTTATTGACAATGAAGCTAGCACAGAATGTGCAACAGAGAGATCTGTTCTGCAAAAGGGGGGAATGAAGCTGTGCTGCTCCTTCACCTGCTGAGTCTGCCTCTGGCTGCAGGGCAGGCTTAAGCATGGTCCTGGGAGGTACCAGCAATATTCACGTTGAATCTTGTGCGTGCTGTGCCTTGCAGATGGTGCAGAATCAAACCTCGAATATGTTCAAAACACCCTGACTGAAAAGGCACCCAAAATCCTAAAGAGCCCACTTTGATTCACCCAGTCATAGGCCACATTTGGGTCCATCTCACAACACATCCATCTTAGGGTGTGTTTAGGAACCGGAAACTTTGGCATTTCTAATCTTGACTTTATCTGTGCGGGTGATTTGGATGTAATCACTTTTACTGGGTCTAAAGAAGGTCTCCTCCATGCCCAGCCCTGCTGCCAGTGGGATCTGCTGATCTTTCCTGTTTATTTGCCAGCTCTGTAATAGCTGATCTGATCCTGTTTCTGTTTCTGACATCCACTGGATGAGAAAATATTTCCTTTGGTTAGAAGACTAATGTCTCTGTTATTTTCAGAATATCATGATATTGTCTCATCTGACTCTACTTTTACAGTTTATGAATTCACACCTCTTATTTAAGCAAAGAATAATCAGGAGGAAACAGACCAAAAATCAAAAAGTAGAACTTTATTTTGAAGTCAGACGCAGTGAAGGACAGCCATCTGTGCAGCAGCAGGCCCCTAGAGAGAGGGGTGCAGGCTACAGCCCATCTGGGGAACCTCAGCTTGTAAGGCCCTGTTCATGCTACAGGAGGAGAGGGCAAGGCAGTGTGAGCCAAGGCAGCAGAGCTGCAGCACCGACCACAGTGCCTGATCCCAGGAGATCTGGTACTCCTCTCTTGTGGGAGGAGATGGCCACTTGGGGCAGGATCAGGCCCTTCATAGCTGGCACACTGGCTGAAACAGTCCCCAAAGTCACTGATAGCCTTTGTCCATGTCATCCTGGGCACTGCCACCTAATGCTTGAAACAGAGCCTGCTGCTGCCAGAGAAAGGTTCCTGCTGCTTGCTGAAGTGACTCTCAGCAATGGACATGACCCATTACTGAGCTCACCACACCAGCATGGCTTCATTATAAAGGTTCTCACTGCTGACTGTCCCTCTGATGCCAGCACACCTTTGGGGGACAGAAAATCAGTCCCACCATGGCTCCTTCCTCTTGACAACATGCCTGTCCTGAAAGGAACAAGAGGGAAAACACTGCTACCTTCACTGGTCTTACAAGTATTGCAAGCAGGTAGCCACTGCTGATGGGCTCATGCCATCACCCTCCTGGCTATCCCACCTCTCTGGGACAGACATTCTGACCTCCTCCCAGCAGAACAAAGTCTTCATTAAATAATTAACCAGATTTTCTCTTGAGACTTTTTCCTCGTGTGTTGCCTTACTGCTGGGTGCTGTTCAAGCCCCTTGGTCCCTCAGGGCAAGCACTGGTCTGGTGGAAATATTTGCTGGAGAGTCTGAATCAGCAAAGTGCAGCAAATATCAGTCCTGCACATCCAAGGCATCCAGAGTGCAAGATCTGGATCAGAGGGACAGCACAGATGTGTGAAGATGCCTTCAGCCTAGAGCAGTGATTTTCAACCTGTGGGCTGGGGGCTCTTAAAACCCAAAGTAAAATTACCCCAAAAAGGACAAACTGAACTATTGTTTCAGCTACAGCTGCAGGTGGAAAATCACTGGCCTGGGAGAGTCCCCTCACTGAAGTCACTGACAGTGATGTAGCTGAACAAGTCCTGCCCAAATTCTCTGTGCTGTATGTGTGTAGCTGTGTGCCACCCTGTCCTGACTGCCATCTCTTGTCACCCTGCAGCCGAGGAGCTCATGGAGATGGATGATTCGGGCTCAGTGTACACTGGCATTCTCAGTTATGGCACTGGCTTTGTCCTCCTTCTCCTGGTGCTGGTCTTGGTCATTGTATGGAGGATGAAAATGCCAAACAAAAAAGCCATGAACACCCCTACTGTTCAGAAAGTCTCCAAATTCCCACTCAAGAGACAGGTAACAGAAAGTAGATACAAGATTCCTATTCCCCCCTATGGTATCCCTCTTTTTTTTTTTTTTTTTTTTTTTTTTTTTTTTTTTTTTTTTTTTTTTTGTCTTCTCCTCCTTCTCTTTGAAATTCTCTCTCTAGGTGAGAGCTCCATCAGAAAAACATTGTCCAAGAGGGACATAATTTGGCTGCAGCCTAGAAGTGTAACTCCATTTTATTTATATCTATGCCAGTGGAGCTTTGGCAGAGGTGGCAGCTGACTCGTTTGTGAGCAGCCCCCACTGCTGTTGGCCTTGCCCAAGAGGTTCTGGCAGTGCAGCTCTAGGTGCCACAGAAAGCACATCTGGCAGGGGAAGTCCAGTCCAGGCTCCCTGGAGGAGCGGGGATATGGAGAGCAAGAGCACTGGTTGTGCTCATTCCTGCTTTCACAGATGTCCCTGGTGACCCCAAAGCTATTTTTGTGGAGGAGGCAGAAGGTCTTTCGTAAAGTTAGAGATGTTCTGCTGCATGAAATTGCAGAGGGGCAGGAGCAAAAGACACCATGTGAAACCCCACAGTGAAGAGCACAGATTTCAAACTTTGGCTGCAAGATCACAATGGGTATTGGCAGTGCCAGGATGGGAGAAGTCACTTCAGAGCCTGTTGGGCTGTGGAGATGCAACAGAACACTGAATGGATTATAACTCCTGATGCTGGAGGGTACCTGTTCCTCCTTTCCATCTGCTAAACACTTGACCACAAGTGCCTGAATGAGTGGATTTCTGCAAGGGTGGGGGCGTTTCCCAATTAGAAGTTCCCAGAAACCTGTCAATGGGCAGAGAGCTCAAACCTCCTCAGTGATCCATCTCGGGCACTTCCTGCCCTGGAGATACAGTTGGCAATAACACTTCATTTGCTCTACCCAAGCAGGTGTCGCTGGAGTCCAACTCTTCCATGAATTCCAACACGCCCCTGGTGCGGATCACACGCCTCTCCTCCAGTGATGGGCCAATGCTGGCCAACGTTTCCGAGCTGGAGCTGCCTCCAGATCCCAAGTGGGAATTGACTCGTTCTCGGTCAGTCAAAGCCATGGGTTGGGATCTCTGTGCCTGCTGGGAGTGTCCCCACACCAGGACTCCCTAACATACCTGTTTGTTCTCCCTCCAGCCTGACCCTGGGGAAGCCGCTTGGCGAGGGGTGTTTTGGCCAAGTGGTGATGGCAGAAGCAATTGGGATTGATAAGGACAAGCCAAACAAGGCCATCACTGTTGCTGTCAAGATGTTAAAAGGTATGGGGAGCCCTTATGAGAACAGAACAGCATACTGTGCTGGGATTTCCTCTCTTTGCCTCTCTTTTAAGTCTTTTATACAAACTAGATAGAATAGAAGAAAGCAGGAACAACCTCTCCTCCCCTTTGCCCACACAGCCTGGGGGTGAGAGCTGTCCTTGGAGAGCAGGCAAAAGTGCAAATCCCATCAGGAGGAGGGACTGGGAATTAACCCAGTTCTCTGCCAAGGGGTAATAGCATCCCTGACAAGAAGGGGGAACCCCCTTCACTTTTAGCCAGCTCCATGAATCAGCCCACTCCTTACTCCTCCCCTAACCAGCACTGCCTGTTCTACCAAAAGCTTATGCAGCAACCTCAGTGGAGTTTGAAGAATTTCAGCTGACAAACTCCTTTTTGAGGAATTTTTTTCATTGAAGAAACTTGATCCCAGATATCTGAGAGGTTAAAGGGAGACCAGAAAGGAGGGAGACTAGTGGGGGCCTCTAGATGAGTCTCTATTTGCCATCTTGCCCCCAGACACAGTAGCCACAGACAGCTGAGGAGCAAGCTGGGTAGTGAGCAGCCTGGGTTTGAGGTTACATGGGGGGATGTTCTTAAAAAAAAAAAGTATTACTTCTTATCAGAAACAGATTTGTTTAATTTACATTTCCTGCAGTCCTTTCTGAAGCTGGTTTTGGAAATAGAAACATTTCCATCTTTCCAAACCATACCATTTTGTGGGGGGAGGTTGTCCCCAGTTTTTCTACTTTAGTAGATAGGTTTTTCTATTTTTGCATATAAATTGCAGCTTTTCACTCAAAAAATACATTCCCTCCCAGCCCTGACCTTCTACCATTATTAACTCTTGACCCCTAGAGATGAGGGACAGAAATTATCGGAACAGCAGGTACTAGGTACCAAAATGTGATTATTTTTTCTTTAATACTTGTGAGGATGAAACAGAAGATGAAAGGCATTATTGATTTCTATATGAACATTTACATCCACTTACTTGTTCTTTAGTCTTTTTTTGTTGCCATGGTAGTAGGTTTGTTTTTACTTTGATTCTTCTTCCCAAGGTAGAATAAAGCCAATATCCTAAATATTGTTTCCCCATCAAAGCCCCACGTGGCTGCACAGAAGTTGTAACTATACCCTTTAACACTTAATTTCTTCCTGACATTTTTTTGCTTTCCTCCTCACTTTCTCCAGATGATGCCACAGACAAAGACCTTTCTGACCTGGTCTCTGAGATGGAAATGATGAAAATGATTGGGAAGCACAAGAACATTATTAACCTCCTTGGTGCCTGCACACAGGATGGTACGTACATGGAGCAGCCTGGTGCTCACAGGGTCCTGGGAGGTTCAGATTTGGCCATCCCTTCTTTGTGATTACTCACTGGCTGCCCAAAATGGCCCAGTTGAGATTTGGGTGGTCAGCTCTTCCTGTGCTGGATGCTGATCTGCTCTCCCTTGCAGGACCACTCTATGTGTTGGTGGAATATGCATCAAAGGGGAACTTGCGGGAATACCTCAGGGCACGTCGCCCACCTGGCATGGACTATTCCTTTGACACCTGCAAGCTGCCCGAGGAGCAGCTGACGTTTAAGGACCTGGTTTCCTGTGCCTACCAGGTGGCACGGGGCATGGAGTACCTGGCATCTCAGAAAGTGAGTTGAGAAACCCCATTTGGTAGAAGCCTCAGTTAAAGCCACATGTTTAAAGGCAGGGAATGCTTTGTGTGTGGGACAACCCCAGGCAAAACATTGCAGGCTTCTCCCTTTAGAGGCCAGATTTTGCTGGATGAGGTGTCTTGGGGTTTAGAAGCTGGAGGCTTCATCCACATGCAAAGCCCCTGTATGCTGGCTGCATTCCCGAGCCATGCAGCTGTACAGCTGTCCACCTGCAGGACCATTAGCACCCACAAAATGCATGTAAAAGCACAAGCTCACAGACTGTTCTGTGAGTCTATGTATTTTGGATGTGTTTGGGATAATCTGAAGACCTTTTTCTCCCTCAAACATTACCCTGCACTCCTCTTCCTGGGGGAAGCAGCACAGAAAAGCAGCTGCATGTCCCTATAAGCACCTGCAGAGGAGGGGACGTGGCTTTCTCATCCATGCATCCTGTCTGGGGAGAAAAGGCGCCTGCGAGGCCCTGTCGGCTCCAAGGCTGGTGATGAGGTGTTGCTAAGGGGTGGTTCCCACTGAGCAGGCACGGTGGGGCGGTGACACACAGAGCCAGGAGCTAAGCAGTGCCCACAGCTTTATGAGCCTGGGAGTCAATGAATCGGCAGCTCATAAACCACACGGTGCTGTTGGTTCCAGGCGCGAGCAGCTAACGAGCCCTTATTTATTGGCTTGCTCACCTTTCACAGTGCATTCATCGTGACTTGGCAGCCAGGAACGTGTTAGTCACTGAAGATAATGTGATGAAAATAGCTGATTTTGGCCTCGCTAGAGACGTTCACAACATTGACTATTACAAGAAAACCACCAATGTAAGTACAGAGCTGCCAAGCACACGCAGTTCTCCTTCTGGCAGGGAACTCCGTCACCCCTGCAGCAAGAAGCCCTTGTCCCACATCTCCATTTCTAGAGGGGCTTAGGAGGAAGAAATCTGACTGGGACTTCATCTGGTGAGGGGACTGTAGATAGGCTGGTCTCAGGAGTCTGTCCACCATCTGTTTTTTTCGTGACAGATCCTGGTCCTGCTAGCTGCTGATTGGGAGGTCTCAGCTGTGGTCAGGATGCTTTAGTCTAAGAGAAACTGAGGTTTCTCCCAAACAGGCATGGAGCCCTTTCCAGTCTGTTCCACTACTGTTCATAAAGGTCCCAAGGTGCCGACTTCTGTCTCACCAGAGCCCTTAAGAAAGGAATGTCACTTTTGTATGCCTGGATCTACCTGTCTTTCATGCATTTCTCTTTTTTACATCTGAGTTCCTTGACTCCACTGCCAAGAGTGAGAAAATGGTCCCAAACAAGGGCTGAGGCCTGGAGTTTCTGTTTTCTGTGGAGATGAATTTACAAATGAAGGGCTGAGAGAAGAAGCCCTGTGTCTTGGTTCAGAGCCTGCAGCAGATGTTGAGCCCTGAGGAAAAATCCTAACTAGGCCAGAGTGAGGAGATGGCAGGGGAAGATTGAGGGCAGTGCAGAACCTGCGGGTCTTGGGATTGCAAGGAGTTTAATTGTCCAAGCAGTCCTTTGAAGCTCACCATGTCCATACTGATCCACTTCAATAGCATATCAGAAATCTTAATTGCCAGGATTTCTTAATCATAAATTAATAACAATACTTGGGAATTTTAATCACAGATCAGATGGATTTTCCCTGCTTGAGCTCTGTGGGACAATTGAGAGCATAATCCCATTTGTATATCCTGTCTGTGTCCCATCTCTAGTTGTCTCCCTCAGTGAGACAGTGGGTGAGAAGAGGACAAAGTTCCCCCATATCCAAATTATGGCTCAAACACAAAACAGTACATTCTGTCTCCCTCCAGGGGCCAAAGCAAGCTCCAGAGAATTACGATTAATCTAGTCTTTCTCATCTTGTATTTCTCACATGAAAGCCTGTGTTTATGACCCTGATGTAGGATGGGATTGGACCTCCTCCTTTAGCCTCCAGCAAAATCAGGATTTGCTTCTTAGAGGACCCAGCCCTTGCCTTCACTCTTCGGAAGTTTCCCTTCAAGCTGAGCCTAAACTGGGTTTGGACTTGGAGTCCACTGTACTTTCCAGACAAAGAGATGGAAAGTGTTGTCCCATGCTCTGCCACAGGGTTCACTGCATCTATGAGCCTTCCCATGCAAAGATTTAAATGCACTGATATGTTAAACCTGCCTTGGCAGTGAAATACAGTCCTCTACAGAGAGCATTTACTGCAAAGATTGTCAGCAAAGATCCAGGGATCAAATGCTCTAATCTGTTTATATGTGGCCACTGCTGCTTTGCCCAGTGACCGGGAAGGCAGATGTGGTTGTTAATGAAAATGTTTCAAACTGGATTAGAAAAGAAGATTCAGATGGTGCCGTTATGGCTGGGGGAATATGCTGATGGGATGTTCCCATTGTCTTCCTAATTACAGGGTCGGCTGCCTGTGAAATGGATGGCTCCAGAAGCCTTGTTTGACCGGGTCTACACTCACCAGAGCGATGTGTAAGCAAACCCACATTTATAAAAAAATAATACAACAGGGAAATCAACACCTATAGTATCTTGCAGACAGAAGTACTGCTAAGCATGACCAGGGCTCATTCTCTGCTGGAGTGCCTGGGGATGCAGAAGTACAGGAATTGATTCCAAGCTGCATCTTCACACACATGGTTTTAGTTTCTGTTATCTGGTTGCTTTCATCTGAGGTTCTCTAGGGAGCTGCTGAAAAATTACTGGAAAGCAGGCAGGTATTTCTTGTCCACTTTATAGATGAGGTGATTCATCCAGCAGCTGAAAAATATTGTGCTAAAAAAAAATCTCAAAATACTGTTGGGGTCCTCCACTCTTTGCCCCAGACAGTACACTTCAGTCTAGGATGTGGAATGAGTTTGAAATACTCAGTCTGCTGTTAGAATTGATCAAAGAATATTCAGCAAATATGTCTCAGATTAATTTTGTCATTTCATTTATTTTCTTTATTTTTTCTAATCCTATCTCATCTGTTTTAGTGCCTCTGCAGAGTAAGCAAACAGGAGAGCACTACTTACATGTAAATCAGTAACACATCTGAATTTTGCAAGGGCTGAAGAAGCTCTGCATGTACACCAGCTTTTTATTGTAATATTTGATCAATAATGGCATTTTTATAGCCAGCATGCCTTCTCCCCAGAGCTCACTGCTTGCAATTGGACAAACAAATCTTCTCTATTTCTGTATTTTTCAGATATTTTTGCTTTTATTAATCTTAAATCATAGTTTCCATGCTTAGGTAATGCTGCAGAGGGCATGACAGATAAATCAAAGCTAGAGAATGGGAGAGTGAGTGTGCGTGAAAGCGAGATAGAGACAGATAATCCCTGTTTTCAGAAAAGAAAATGAAGAAGGCAAAAGATATTTTTTGAGAAAAAGGACTTTTAACCAGAGCACAGCTGCAGGACTGAAGTGTGTAACATTAGTGCTCCGCTGATTTTTGTTGGGGTATTTTTCTCCCAGCTTGGCCAGTGAAATGAGTGTTGTAACAAGCAAGTTTTGGTATCAGCTTGCACAATTAGTGGCCTGTGGTTCCAAGCCTGCAATTCAGTGAAGCCGTGCATGAATAATTTGATTTGTTCCATTCAGTGGAGCTGGTGGAAGACCTAACAAAGAGCTGGCGGTGATAGATGGGCTGTCACCTATCTGATTAAATGCTCATTTCAATTTCAGACTTGGTGCCTGGGATTTCTTTGCTATTGAGTTGGATCAGCAGAGATCTCCAAGTAACTAGTAAAAATGGCCTAGGCAATTAGTCATGCTATTGATGACTTTGTTAGCTATGCATGGCTGCACAGAAATAAAGCCAAGCAAGGGGGATGGGATATGGGGGGGCTTGGAAAAAAAACCTCATTGAATTTTAAAGATCTTTCTTGGTTTCCAGCTGGTCTTTTGGAGTGCTACTATGGGAGATCTTCACTTTGGGGGGGTCTCCATACCCAGGAATTCCCGTTGAGGAACTCTTCAAGCTCTTGAAGGAAGGCCATCGGATGGACAAACCTGCAAACTGCACCCATGATTTGTGAGTGTGTGGTGGGGGCTGACCTTACTCCCCATTCCCTCTGAGGCCAAGTGGACCCCGCTGGGCTCCTGGGTCTGGGCTGTTGGGGCATCCCCACTGGGAAACTTCGTGGCCATCTCCAGACAAATTTCCCTCAGCCCATGGCTGCTGAGTGACACACAGCACCTCCCTTGCTGGGTGGGTGGCACTTGGTTTGGGGGTGTGGCTTTGGTGTGTCACCTTCAGAACAGGTACTCCTCCTGCTCTCAGAGCAGGGTCATGCCTCAGGTGATCAGTCATGAGGACCATGGCTCCACAAAACCCTCCTCTTCCCCCCAGCTGCTTACAGCTGAAGGTGCATTGGCCACAGCTGTTCCTTCAGGCAGTTTGGAGGTGGGTGGGTGTCACTTGGCCTGACCACGTGTGACTGTCCCATGTCCCCGTGTGCAGGTACATGATCATGAGGGAGTGCTGGCACGCCGTCCCCTCGCAGCGACCCACCTTCAAGCAGCTGGTGGAAGACCTGGACAGGGTCCTCACCGTGACATCCACCGATGTGAGTGTGGTGGGATGGGCGTGGGAGGGGTCCCTGGCACAGGGGGCACCCAGCACTGATGGCTCTGTCACCCTGGCAGGAGTACCTGGACCTTTCGGTGCCCTTCGAGCAGTACTCGCCGGCCGGCCAGGACACCCACAGCACCTGCTCCTCAGGGGACGACTCGGTCTTTGCACATGACCTGCTGCCCGATGAGCCCTGCCTGCCCAAGCACCCGCCCTGCAACGGTGTCATCCGGACGTGAGGACCCCCAGGGCAGATGGACAGACGGACAGATGGACGGGCGGGTGGGCAGTGTGCCTGTGGAGGTGCGAGTGCGGGGCGCCGAGCATGAAACCATACTGAAGGATCTTCCAGTGGAACTGTGTGATGGTGCCTGGAGATTTGTGTTGTTGACAAGCTGTTCAGGGTACAAAAAAAAAAAAAAAAAAAAAAAAAAAACTTTTTTTTTTAATAATTTTTTTTTTTATAAATTTTTTTTTTCCCCTATTGCTGTATGAAAAGTCAAGAAGCACTGTTTGGCCTGAAGGAACTAATCTCTTGCCAAGATGATCTATCCTAGATGATTTTTTGTTTGTTTGGGTTTTTTTTTTTTTTGTTTACTTTTCATTTTGTTAGGGATTTTTCTTTACTACACAGAATGTTGAACCTGGGGGTGCTGACCTCCCAGCCTCCGCGCTTGCGTTCCGAGTGCCAGAGTAACCGTTCTGTGCCTGCAATACGAAGAAAAGAGAAAATCTTCCTTAAAACAAATAAAAAAAAAAAAAAAAAAAAAAAAAAAAAAAAAAAAATTCAAA
>CM031860.1:58535786-58562339 GCA_018697195.1 Certhia americana | reverse complement strand
TTTTTTTTTTTTTTTTGTTTACTTTTCATTTTGTTAGGGATTTTTTACTACGCAGAATGTTGAACCTGGGGGTGCTGACCTCCCAGCCTCCGCGCTTGCTTTCCGAGTGCCAGAGTAACCGTTCTGTGCCTGCAATATGAAGAAAAGAGAAAATCTTCCTTAAAACAAATAAAAAAAAAAAAAGAAAAAGAAACTCACGCAAAAAAAAAAAAAAAAAAAAAGGTGTAAAAGAATGTGGAAATTCTTCGCTTATGCAATCTGTACATGAACCTTTTTGGTGGAGCTGAAAAGCCACGTTGCCTGCAGGGATTCATATATTTATAAAAATATCTATATTTTTGTTGTCGTCGTTTTTATAGCTTCATGATCGTACTACCCAGCTACATAGAAGGAATCCTTTTTGGAAGAAGAGAAAGCAAAGCTAAGTGAAATGCAAATTGTCATGGAGAAATGAAAGTCAGAATAGTAAAAGGAGATGGTCAAGTCATCTGAAGTGTCAGCGCCTTGGCCCTTGCACGGGGCTGGGAGCGATGGGTCTGTGCCAAGGCAGGGGCAGACCCCAGAGATGGGCACAGACCCTGTGGGGTCCCTGGGGAGCAGAGCATCACCCACCTGAGGGTGGAGGGTGCCTGAGACCTGGCTCCTGGGTGCCCACACAGCATCTCAAGTCACATCCTGACCTTTGAGAACAGCCAACTGGGGGTGGGGGGAATAAAGGAGTAAATCTCATTTTTGGGGTTTGCCTGTTCTTGCCTGCCAAGGGTGAGTGGGGGGAGCAGCTCCTCCATCTACCCCTTGATGTCAGAGGTTTGGCTCCATCTTCGTGCAGTGACTCGGAGAAAGAAGTTACGGGTACCTGTAGGCAAGAGCCTTTAACTTATATCAAAAAGGTTTATTCCAGAGAATCTGTGTATATATCTATAAATATATCATGTATATATATAAATAAATATATTAAAAGAAAAGAATGTATAATACTAATGCAACATAAAGCAGTACTGAGAGAGAGAGTCTCAAAATACAAGCATTGCAATCTAGGATATACTGATCTGGGCAAAAGAAAAGATGTTTTTGATTGTTTGTTTTATATCTTCACAGTTTTGTTTTAAAAATTGTACCTTAACATGTATATTTGTAAAGTTATTTATAGACATTAACATATCTGTTCATTGGTTTAAATAGCATAGCGTTACTGTAAACTTTAAATTTCACCAAACTTAAGGGTGTTTTTTTTTTAACTTATTAAAAATGGAGAAAAAATATATTAATCAAGTTTTTCCTTTGTGTTTATGGGAAATATTGAAAGAATGTATAGATGTACAGTCCTTTAACAAATTACATTTAATGTTATAAATATATATATGTATTCATTAAAAAATATTAGTTTATCCTGGATTGCAGTGAGCAAAGGTAAGTTTATTTTTCAATACATCACCAGTGGTTAAAACCAAACAAATAGCAGCAGAGAGATGATTTTTACATATTTCAGAAAAACAGGGCCAAGAATTCTTCCATCAGTTGAACCACTGTGCATTAAGGGGGTGTGGGTGTTTATTTTTCTATTTTCAAATGAAGGTATTCTTTGTGGTCGATTTAATAACAAGTGTGCAGCAAAGTGAAATGTTGACTTTGGATGGTGCAGGGTTGGTTTTTTTCTCTCCCCTTTGCCAGTACTGTTGTATTTTGGGCTTCAGAAATGCCATGTGAGCAAAATAGTGACACTGTTTGCAGGAGAGCTGCTACAGCTGCATATTTCTTTTGCATCTAACACATTGGAAAGTGCCAGTGTTGCCTGATTTTTGGTGTTTAGAATGCTGTGCTATTTTGTTCCTCAATGCCAGATAGCTGTGTAAAAGCACAGGAGTGAAGTAAAGAGTGTTAGCATGGATAAGCTGACAGTGGGGGAGGTCTGGGCTGAGGATTTTTTGTGGGTGGGTTTTTGAGGTTTTTTGTCCAGAAGATTTCTTTATGTACTACCAGAAAGAGGCAAAGCAAATTGCATCCTGAATTCTTTCTTTTAATTTTTCTCTGGTGCATATTGCATATCAATGTTGCAGAAAAACAGGATGACAGCATCTCATTTAAAGATTTTTTTTTTCTTCTTAGAGCCACAGAATCCTTATCCTAAAATAAATAATTTATAGTTTGAGGTTACTTCAATGGAAGTTTGAGAAGGTAGATTTCTATAGATTTTTGTTTCGTTGGAATTAAAAAAAAAGAATTTTTTTGTATTTTCTTACAAATGTCTGCTAATTGTGTACATTCCAAGTACTCGAAGCAAAGAGTTTTCCTGTACTGAAAAAAGAAAATGTACAAAACTGCATGGTTTTAAATGTTACTAGATATTATAAATATATATATAATTTATTGAGTTTTTACAAGATGTATCTGTTGTAGACTTGTCAACTTTAACATTTCTTATTCAATGCTTATATAGTTTTATAGCCTGGACTATTACCTTTAAAAGCATAAAAAAAATTAAAAGTTCCAATTTTGTTACATTTTATACTGTTGATGTTACAATCCACAGGTTTGCATAGTGTGATTTTTGCAATGAGCAACTCTGTTCAGTTTATTTTAATACTGTACTTCTGTGCCTGACAGCTGCAGCTGTCCAAGGTGTGAGATGAACACTAAATAAAACTATTCTGCTTTTGTTAACATGGGAAACTTACTTCTACAAAAAAAAAAATAATAAAAAAGTTGATAAATTTTGGGGTTTATTCCCGGTTGCAAGGGTCCTTTGCAACCAAGTGTTCCAGGCACTGGGACTTGTAGTGCCAGGAAGGTTTAATTTTTATAGTGCTGCTTTGTGAGTTCTGGTCAGTTCAGGTTTTGTATTCATAATAAATTTATAGCAATTTTGGTTGAAGGGCAGTATTATGTACTTGTTAGTTGGTGTATTTATAACCACACAAACCATTGTGTGCACAGAGGTGCCAGCCCTGGCTTTGACTTTAGGGGAGCTAAGCAAGGGAACTCAGTAAAACCTGGTAGAAGATGATTCAGGGGATGTTGCAGCTTGGGAAACTTTGGGGCAATCCTGCCAGCACTTTCATATAATACTGATTCCTACAAGTGATCCTGTTGAACTGCATCTCAGACACCTGGATCTTGGCATGCAAGTTTGCCTACCTATGTACAGCCTGCCTACAGCAGCAAGCCTTTGTGTTTTAAGTAGCTGGGTGTGGAATGGCATGCATCCAAGGAAGTTATGTTTGTGGCACTGGGACTGGCACCAGCACTGTTCCATCCTAAATTTTAAAACGGTTTAAAAATCACATGGGGTTCAGGTAATGTCCTTGCTGTTGTAAGAAAAGATGCTATTCTTTTAGCACCACTGTGTTGTGAGAGGAGCCTTGCTACCTGAAATGAGTTGCTTCCATGCTTTAAGGATACACTTTGGTGGCCAGCCTTGAGCCCTGCCCCAGCAGGAGCAGCATGGGCCAGAGGACAAGCCCTGGCCATCCAGGGCTATGGGCAGAGAGTGACTAAATGGCCTTTTGGTGGCTCATGAGGAACTTGCTTCATCAGGGCAGAGTGGTGAGGATATTGTGTTCCATTTGCTACCACCAGGACTGGAAAAGCAGGAGAGGGCCAGATCCTTCTGCAGTGAGCTGTGGTGTATAGCACACCTGTGCTTGAAAGCTTTCCCAATAAAAGCCTGCTGGGCAAACAGAGAGCACAGAAATCAAAGTCACAAAGAGGAAAATCTGTCCTGGTGATGTGGCTGACCTGCACGCTGCACTGGCTCGGTGTTTGCTTTCCCACTTGGGTTTCATGATGTCATTCTTCCTCTGTTGGCCTTCACCCACAGCCGTGTTTGCTTGTGGCCTAGGGAGGAGAAGGGAATATTTTACTTTAATTGCCCTACAATGCATCCAGTTCTAGGCCAAGGATGAATATTTGACTGCAGCATGTGATGTGCATTGAGCAACGCACAAAACAACCACAAGGAAAATTTGCAAATTTACTTGGTTGGGCTGTGACTGAGTGAACATCCCATTGCAGCTCATCTCCCCATCAGTGGCTGCAGCCTTCCACCCAAACCCAAAATGCCCTTTACACATGAAAGAGTTATTTTTCAAAGCAAAACAAATGTCTTCTTTCCTCTGTGGGTGACTACACAAATAGAGCCTCTCACTGGCCACCGTGACCTGTTTCATAGCAACATTCAAATAAATTCCTAAAATTGTGATTTATTTCATTGGTCATGGCTCTATGGTGAGACAGGGAGGATTTGGCAAAAGGAAGAAAAGTCTGAAGCCCTGCAAGTGTCAGTAGGAGAAGGCAGCTAGAACCATAGCATCAAAGTTTCCTGGTGGTTGGTTCCATTTCAAACTCTGAAAGGAGGTGTTTCCTGCAGGTGACTCTTCTGAGCAAGTTCATCCATTCCAGGGGCTGTATAATCTCCAGAAAAGGGAATATAGAGACATGTGCTGTGCTGATTTGGAAAAGGAGAATAAAGGGTGAACGATGGCTCTGCTCAACACAGCAGAGCTACTAACAGGAGGGCATGAGGGAACAGCACAGGAGATGGCAGGAGCTGAAGAGCTTTCATGGGCTTTATGGCCCAGGACCGTGGGCTCACGGGAGACATGGAAAGGATTTGTCACTTTTTTATACCCTTTTTTTTCTTTACTTTCTCAGGCATATTAGCTTTCATTTAGTTCTTTCTTTCATAACCATCATGTTTTTTACAAACAGCATCTCAGGTGTCGGCAACATGTCAAACTGAAAAAGCATTGTGCCTTGCCCCAACAAGATTATCTAAAATCAAGGGAGAAATAATTGTAGTGTGCAGTGTTGCAATCAGAGCCTCATGGGGACATTTCTGCCTACACACACACCACTGGGTGACCACTTTTGATGGTGCCCATCGAAGAGCAGCCCTGTCCTAGACCTTTTCCCTGGGTGGTGGTGTCTGGCAGGAGCAGGGGTTGGGAAAGCATACAAGCAGAAGAAAGCTATCTCACCAAATGTGCAAGTGGGATTGGCACAGGAATGATTTTGCTAAAGGCCAAAGTCTGCCTCACACTCACCATCCATGGTTTGCTCTAGGTTCCTCACCAGTGCAGGAAAAACTGGCATTTCCATCAAGGAGGAAGGACCCCAGATGGGAGAAGAGAGCAGAAATAAGGGACTGAGCCAAGTGCATCTTCCAACCCAGTGCTACATTCATATAGGCATTGGGCACAAAATTTAAATAGTAAAAGCAAGAGGAAATGTAGCACCAGGAGACCATCAGGTACCTCTACAGCTCCAGGACACCAGGGTGCACTCCCTACACATTTGTCCAGAAAATCAGGCAGCACAAACTGATACTGGGCAGAACAAGATGGATAATCTGCACATATCCTCTCTGGTGATAACACAACCTGCCTAGCCCTTGTTGCTGCCATTTAGCTAAATGCCATGCACACACCTCTGGGGCTGCCTGGCCCCCCTCTGCATGCTCTCTGAGATGGGGTTGGGGGGGTGTTACTACTGCCTTACATGCCAGGTAGGCACTGGGTCTGGGTTCAGCTGACCCTGAGCCAAAGGTAACACAGATGTTGGTATAATGAGAGACTTCCAGATGTTACAGACTGTATTAAAGAGCAGGTTACAAGCAGGAGTGGTGAACCTTTTGACTCATACCAGCAAAGCCTCTTAATAGGAGAGGAGCAGAACCTGAAGTATGGACAGCAGAAAAACAAGGCTGAGAAAGGCAATATAAAACATAGCACATCTCCTGAGGGCTCTGCCAGACTGGTAGAACTGGGGGAAAACCCCAAATGAATTTTTACAAGTTCTCAGTGAAGCTGCCTCAAGGAGCTATACACTTTGCAGAATAAGTTAATGCTCACAGCCTGCACTTACACAGCACAGAGCTCCTTGAAGAAGTGCTGTCATGCCCTCCTGACATGTTCCTGCATAGCCAAAGCAGCTGCCTGGACAACCCGGATCCAGCAAGAAGCTTGCCATTTTCCCAGGAGCCAGCATGTTGCTCTATGTGGTAGCTCAGATCCTGCCAAAACTGTCCAAACGCAAAATGAGAAGTCATTCCTTGTCTTTCCTGGTAGCAGTTATCTTATCCCCCAACAGAGAAAATAATCAAGAAATTAGTCTTTCTGCTGACCTTCCATCAGACACTTGTCTAGTCTGCTCAGCAAGGCAGAAAACACATTTCTTGGTTTCCACCAATTTTTCCACTTTCACGCCAGTAATACAGAGGAGGCAGAAAAAGCCAGTTTTCTCCCAAACAACAAATGAGCTTGACTTTGCAGAAGTTTTCAAGCAAAACCTGCTTTAGTAGTGCTGATAGGTAATCTCTTCATAAAGCAGGAGACTGAGTTTGCATCCTCCTGTGCCCCCCAGTAGGGTTTGTCTGTCCCACAGGCTATGGCAAGCCCAGAGGTGATGGTGCCTGAGGCCATTCTGGAGGAACAAACCAAAAGGGCATTGACAGATGCTCTTTGCACATTGCAGAGTTTCAGAACAACCACCTTCCTGTCCTGGAATGACATTCACACATCCTCCACATGGGAGGAGTATGTTCTTAAATGCTGACATCACATGGATAATGCCCATTGTATTTCTATTCATTAATTTCACTCATGCTTTCATGCACCCCCATGAGGGCTGAGCAGTGGCACAGGATCAGCTCTTGAATGTGGCTAATTGATTCAGTTTGGCCAGTGGCTTCAGAGGACGTCCAGTGCCATTCCTAGGCTTTTGCCTAATATCTTCTAGGGAGGTGTTCTCCCATTTGATGGCAGTTTCTTGCCTTGGCAGCAGTCTGGTCTCCACTACACACCCCCTGCCTCCAGCCAAGGGAACCCCAGCAGTGGGATAACTACAGGACTTTGGACCTTAAATCCTTAGGAAACTGCTGAGCAGGCAGTGCTAAGCATGTCAGCATAAAGCCACTGAGATGTCCAGCTGGTAAAGGCAATAAGAAAACCAAAGGAGAAGAACAGAGATGGGCACAGGGATAGTGAAAGCTGAGTCATCTTCATAAAAGGAGGGAAAGTTCCAAGCTGTCAGATGGTTTCCTAAGAAAGATGCAACACCTTTCCAGTTACTTATGGGTTCACACACTAGGAATGTGCTGCTGTCATAAAGGGATACTCATTTACAGCCTGCATGTGAGAATTTCAAAATTGTAGTTGTCTGAAAGTAATCTCAGAGCTCTTATTATACATGCAATGCAAGTATTTAGTGATATTCTTTCTTGGACAGAAACCATGCAGCCAACTCTAACCTATACAAGAGATGCAGGAGGTAAACTTTAGGCCTTTTTGATCTGGCATTGTAAAATGCTTTTGTGGAAATGCCCTTGTCAGCATACACATTCCTATGGAATGGTTCTGTTGGAGGTTTATGGTTTACACATGAAAAATTTCTGCAAGTACCTCCCAAAGGCATTTATGGTCAAACTCTGGGAGAACACCTGGACAGTCTTGATGAGACCATGCAGAGTCTTCCTCTTCAAAAAAGCTACTCCACTCAGAACAACTCTTATTGCCTCAGCCTGGGGTGTATAAACACCCAAATAATAAAAATCATCTGCCAAAAAGCCCTTCACAAACTACCCATACAACAAAAGCACATGAAAATTAGGTAATGCTTTTGTAAATTTTATCATCTTTCAAATAGCTCAAGAGAGAGGAGAAGATGTGCAACATAGTCCTGATGACTGGGGACTTTCATCTGGCAAAGCAATCACCAAGGTCTGAAACCTGGATAGCACAGTGACTCTATTAGATAAATTAAAAAAAAAAAAAAAAAAAAGCAGATAAGTGCAACACACCTTGTGAAGCTGATGCTGAACCAATGCCGAGATCCAGACAGGGTTGCTGGCTCCAGGCTGCAAGAAAGGAAGGCAAAGGAGCTCCCATCTCTCTTTGTACAGGCTGAGCCTAATAATAGCAGAAAATTGGTGTTTCTGCTGAGATCAATGTCTGTGCAGAGGGCAGGAGGGTATGCCTGGAGCTCTGCCAGGTGGGCATCACTCCCCTTTTCTCTGCAAGTGGTTTTTTTTCCAGCCATTAACAAATACATTGTAATTAATATACAGTGATATCTATATGCTTGCTAGGTACAATTTCAGCCTAGGAACAGTTCTGCTGTTAGGTAAAAATTCTGGGAAAATGGATGCTTTTAGTAGTGCTCACCAGTTTTATCGATGTTTACAGGTAAGACTAATTCTGCCTTAAGCTGGAGAGAGTCTCAGATGGGCTGAAACATTCTGCATGCACTTCCTTCCATCTCCACTCTGCCCCCTTATTGTTAATTACTCATAATGAGATTTTTCATCAAAAGGGTCTCAGAGCATAGGAGATACATGCACACTCTGGTTTTATCCCAAATTATTGTTTGTAACGATCACATTTTCTTCTCTTTCAAAAAATAATCAGGAGTTAAGATACCTGAGCCAGTGAGAGCCTTCAGATACCAAGTTCATTTCATGCAAAACCCCACTATCAGTTTTCTCTCTTTGAGAATGATTTCAATGACATTTTCAGGAACTGAGTTTGCAAAAGCAAGGCTGTAACTGGATATCCAGAAAATAGAAAGGTGAGTGATTTATTCATTACAACATTACAGAGTGCTGTTGGCATGATTTTTCCAAGTCTTGTACTCAAAAATAGAATTTAAGAAATTTTTACAAGGTAGAGAAAGGGCAAGAAACTACTGGCAGAAGGGGTTGCTCTGAGGTTACGGAATCCAAAATAATTTTGGTTGGCTGATCAACAGCTAGTTAATTTTTCTGAATGCATCACAATCCTCACATCAGGGGTACAAACTCATATTTGCCTTGCCCAGATCAGTGAGTCTCATGGATTTTATGAACAGAGAAGAATGTACAAACTGTATGAGCTCAAGGAGAGTGGGCAGCTCTCCAAAAGGGAGACACATCCTCATTATTACAGTCAACCTCAAGGAACCCTGTAAAACACCATCTTTTCAGGTGTCAGGCAAAATTTCCAGCAAAGCCAATAGCGGTTAGCTTGTGTGGGAGGGACTGGAGAAGCAAGGCCTCTGTGCATGTGTAAGCATGCAGAACAAGGCAGAAAAACAGTTGTTTATGCAACATTAAAGTTGAGAAATGAAGCAGTCAAGCAATGCAGTGTTAGGGGTGAATGCTCAGGTGCAATGTTGCCTCCTGGTATTTAAGTGTTGATCATCACAGAATCACTGAGAATGGAAAAGAGCTTTAAGATCATTGAGTCCACCAGTTAGCCCAGTAACTGTGCTCATCACTAGACAATATCCCCAAGTGCCACATGCCTTTTAAACACCTCTAGGGAGGTTTTGCACCTCACTGTGACTCCATGCAATAACCAAGACCCATGAAATATTTGATAGCTGGGGTTGTTCATAGTGACAAGTCAACCTGTAATTATCCTGCTAAGGGAAAAAAAAAATAAAAAGACAACACTTTGATTTGAGACCTTATTCCTCACTCAGGATATGGCTGTCTTGTGGTTCTAATTTGGGATGCTCCTCACAGCTGACTCATTTCAAGGCAACAGCTCCTTTCTAAAAGCACAGCACCACCTGAAAATGTTTCTTGCAAAGTCCACATCATCTCAGGATTCAGCTACACAAGGCAGGCAAGGCAAGCACAGTAATCCCATGGCTTATAACACAGCTTTCTTATCCCCCCGAGAAATGAGAATCTGTGGCTACAAAGGGACAAGCTTCCACATCTCTTTGCCCTTTGAAGTTTCCAGTTTATTTTGCATATAATTCCAAATGATCAAATCTAATTCTGATATGGTCTGTGTTTATTTTTATTTCCTCAGTATCTGAGTGATATGCTCAGTTTGGCTCAGAAAATGGATTTAACTATCATTTCCAGCAACTGCTAATTACAGTGACTGAAACCTGACACTTAATTCCAGCCTCAAAGGTGTGAATGGTTCACATTAAATATCAGATGAGGTGCAACATCTCAATTTAGTCCAGCTAAACATTTGCCAGATTTCTGTGCAGAATGCACAAATGAGCAAGATACAACACAGAGGAAATTAGATATCACCATGCTCTCAGTAACACTCCAGAAGCACAACTCACACCATTCATCTAGGTACCTTGAAGTTCAAGCACCAATGCTGCAGATTTTAGGTGGGGCATCAAACGTGCAGACAGTGAGAATTTCAGCAGAAAATAAATTATTATCAGAGAATCAGAGAAACATTTAGGTTAATTGTTAAGTTCTCTATTTTCACATCTTACAGGTGCTGGAAAAGAAAGACTTTGGCAAATTTAATGGAGTATTTAGTAGGGCAATGCAAGCTCAAGGAACAGGGTGAGTTGGTGACACATCTCCCAAGAGCACAGATGTAGGTGGGGTCCAGTGACAAGTGGGGGCACTGGAGGGGCTTTTTCTTTCTCTGATGAATTTTTTAGGGTGGTGCCAAAGATGTCAAACTTGAAAGATGAGTTTCTACAGCTAATTACCATAGTTTACAGACACTGAAGCTAAGCCACATATTTTCAGAAGGGCTGAGAGATTCAATATGTTACAAATTAAAGCAAAAGCTTTGTTGTCTCTCTGATTACATTGCAGCAGTACCCCTAGGAACTGGGGCATGGGGACCACAGTGGCATGGAGAGGAGGATTAGATTCTGGGCTTCTTGACCTTGCTTGGGTGAGCTGAAAGAGATACTTCATAATTTTTGAGCACCCACTTACGAAAATAAAGTAATTACAAGCCAAAAAAACCTTGGTTTACTATTTCTAAATAACATGGATTTAGATGGTCCCTCTTCAAATGCTCAGGTTTGAAACTTCTTACAGGCATTCTTCTGCCTGACATTAAACCTCACATTAGTTAGTTTACTTCAGAAAACCAAACACTGTCAATTGAGGGCGGCTGTGAGCTGGACACAGATTATCCCAGTAATCCCACATCCAACCATCCCAATAATCTCCCTCAGCAGGAAACGCCCAGACGCAGCATTTCAAGGGTTCAGTCACATCCCAGCAGTCATTTTTCCTGCAGTCCTGCTGCATCTGTGCTCTTACACTGGAGCACATCTAACGCATCCAGCTGCCCTGGAGCCAGGGCTTTACCTCTGCTCATTCACCATAAAACCCTGTTGTTCTGTGGGAACATCTGCTCGTTTGTGCTCCACCCAAACACCCCACACATTCCTTAGAAATTTTCCTTTCTACAAGTCTGGTTGCTTTCTGCCAGCAGCAATGTACATGCTTGACATGCTAAGAAAAAGTATTTAACAGGAGGGAAAATGCGTTCCACATAAATTATTCTCACTGCAGGATGAAGAGGAGCAAACTAACACTGTTGTACTTAGGGAAATGGTTTGCAAAAGGAAAGGAGCTTAATTCAGTCAGTTAAGGTGAAATACCTGCCTTCCCCCTCCATAATATGCTTCAAAAAGCATTTATCATAATTACATCCACATGGTCACTCAGTCCAGTACTGACCTGGATTGGGGCACCCTGGGAACTGCATTTCCCCATGTGAATCCATGCTCAGAGAGAGCCCAGGGGATGGATTTCTAGCTGGGCTTCCACCTTGGCTTTTGTGAAATGGACTGCCTGGCCAACTAGGACAACTCTCCCTAACTCCCTGGTGGTGATCCATCCCTGACACCAAAGACTAAATTTCCATGGAAGACAAGGAAATCCTGCTTTGATGGGCATGGCAGGAGACACTGCTGTGGCAGACAAATGCAGAGTGTGGGGCTCACAGCAATTCTCTATACTAACAGACCCACACATTCACAATTCCATCCCAAAGAAGCAAGATTTTAATTCTAATTACTAAATCACCAGTTGGACACCTTTTTTTAAATTTTCATTGTTTCATTTGGAGAGTACTTTCCAAGAGACATTGACAGCTTTTCTTCACAACACCTAAACACCATGTAGTGTCACAACCCCAGTACCTCAGGTCTCAAAGAAAGGAAGCAAAGATGACAGTTACCAATTCTGCTCTTCTCTCACATTTAAGATAATGTAAAAGTATTCTTAAGACAATCTTCGGATATGAAAATATCTGTAAGTTTTGCAAAACTAGATACTGGTTTAGTTCTGAATGCACTTCTCCCTCTTTCCTTCTCTCTGACAATGATGTCACTTTAAGCAGAACAGGTTTTTTAGATTTGTAGTGGTGACTGGCCACTAAAACCTGTGTGAAAGGTGCTATTTCTGTCACTTACTGTGCTTCTCAGCCATATGAAGGCAAGTAATACTTTAATACTCTATGTCTTTTGTTGCTTAAACTTCTCTTAAATGATCCTCTATTCTTGCATAGGAACAAGCTGCCCAGTGAAGTAGCATTCCTGGAGGTATTTAAATACATGGAGGTATTTAAGAGATGTGACCCTTAGGACATGGTTTAGTGGTGACCTAGGCAGAGCTGCATTAATGATTTGACTTGATGACCTTAAATGTCTTTTTCAACCTAAATGATTCTACGATTTGGTGGTTGTTCTTTGGAGCTTCATTTTGAGATTGGAGATTGGTGTGTTTTTTTCGCCAGGCTGTGAACAACAGTCTTTGAGCAGACATGGGGCGGCAAAAAGTCTCTCCTGGGCTTCTTGGTTTTAGTCTCACTATTTTGTTAAAGCACATGGCACCCAACCCCTGACCTCTAAATGGCTGCTGTGGCACAGGCTGAGATCAGAACTCGGGCTGTAGACAGCCCCAAATGAACACAAACTCTTCAGGACTCAGCTCTGACCTCCACACCCCTCTACTTAAATCTCTACAAACCCTTTTACTTAGTCCTTTACAGAGTTACCCACTTGTTCCAACAGTTAAGCTAAAGGGGTAATTTCTTGAGCCACCTTCAGCTGGTTACTCAAGAGCTGCCTTTGGTGGGATGCTCCTAGTCAGCGAGGTTTGAGGAACAGAGTTTCTGTAATACCTACTCAAACTGCAGCCGTGTGCTTCTTCCCTTCACTCCTGCAGCTTTAAATCCAGCTTGATTTAATCTCTCATAATTGTGCAGTCTGTTTTTATTTAAATTTGCCTCTGGTGTCCTACCAATTAGTGCATCCAGGCATAAGTGATGGCGGTACCTCAGATCTTGCTGGACTGCCTCACACACAGTTTCATCATCTTCAGCTCCTAAAATGCTCCAGGTCATTGCCTGGAGCTGAGTGAATGTATTCCTCCCTCAGATTCCAGACCATCCCATGAAAAGTCCTTTGTGATCACAAGGACTGCCCTGAAACAGCTCTGTGTGCAGGGAAGCCCTGCAATCACCCTCAGAGCCACGCATCTTATCAGCCACATTTCCTCTGTGACTCTCAGAAGTGATTCCCACAGAAAGTGATGTGCTGACTTTGGCTTGCAGGAGAAAGTTGAGTGAACAACTGAGTTGTTTGAATCCAGTTCAGGTTCCATCTCTGTCATGCTTAATAAAATTCTTATTATCTCTGTAAGATTAAATGGGCAGTTACACATGGATCTCTCTGGCCTCCCTAGTACCAGAGGGGTAATCACAGAATCCCAGAATAGTTTGGGTTGGAAAAGACCTTAAAGATCATCTAGTTCCAAAACCCTCTGCCATGGGCTGGGATGCCACTCACGAGATTGGGTTGCCCACAGCCCCATTCAACTTGACCTTGAACAGTTCCAGGGATGGGCAGCCATGACTTCTCCATCCTAGGGAATGCTAATATTTCAGCCATAAACTGTGCTGACCAAGTGATAACTGCTCCCATACTCCAGATAAAGTAGTGGCCCTTGTGCATGTCTTGGCCTCAGAGTTTGGTGAAACAATTTTCAAAATCCACTTTCCTGGCTCAGGATAGATTTACTAAATACTTTAGAAGCATATGCATTGCACAGGGCCAGCCAAAAAAACAGCAATGAAAGGGCAAGAGCACACTTCTCAGCTTCTTATGTTGTGCCCACAGTGACTTTCACCGTCTTCTTAATGCCTGTATCCCACCTACCCTGATGTTGGAAAAGAAATTGAGGGAGCAGTAAGTTTTTCTCCAAGTTCCCCCACCTTTCCCACCAACAGTGCTGTTGAGATAAATGGGCCAATGCTCTCCTCTCTAACAAACGTCTGTGTAAAAGCAGCTGGTAGTTACAACCACAATGAGCACAGACACCAGCTAGAGATGAATCATTTGCGTACTCTTTAACTTGTCTGGAACTACAGATTCTGTCTACAGTGGAAAAGTTCATCTTGGAAAAGTTCATCTTAGCAAATATATTCATTAGCATGATTAGATCAACACCACCAGAATATTCAATTTTACTTTGCCTTTGGCAGCAATAAGGACAGCTGGGCAAAGCAGCGTTTAACATGGTGCTAGCAAAGGCATGTCAGATAATATCCTTTCCAAAACCAGGCAGTCTCCCACAAAAGACAAGCCATAGCAAAGGAACCAGTTTTGGTGGCCAGTGAGTAAATGAAAATCTTTCTGAGGTTATAAATGTGTGGGCTGGGTCAACACCAACCTCAGTAGGAGCCTCTCACAGCAGGGGTAGTTCTACAAAATGGCACCAGCATCAACAGGAGTTCTGCACAGCCCCAGGAAAATTCCACAGAATTGGGCATTGCTGGGAGCTCCAGGCTGTCTTGGGAAATTCTGGAGGCTGTTTTCCAGATAAATTAGCAATGCACACTGCCTACAAAGGGTTTATTGGACACCAGTAAGTGTGGCACATGTGCCACAGCCATGCTCATAGGCACAACTCTCCTCCCTATGCACTTCCCCAGACCTGGGGGCAGCTGTCTGCACCCCAGTCCCCACCAAACTGCTTTTCTAAAGCTGATGCTGTAAAGGTTTCAGTTGCAAATGCTGTCACCTGTTATTCACTTGAAAAGCACACACACCCTCTCCAGTGGTTACAGGCATTCTACCTGTGCAAGCAGGTAACAGATAAGGTACAAATGGTGCACTTGAATATTCTACACACTCAGGAATAGTTGCTTGGTCAGAAGGAGCTAACAAACCTTGCTGTGCCTATTAGATCTTTCCTCAAGCTGCTCCTTATTCCCTACACACACCCTGTGGAAAACACCTGAATTACACACATCCATTCTGTAACCCATGTGGGAGATGTAAAATCTACAAGAGTGCTTTATCACAGCAAAGAAATTATTCTTCAGCCACGGCAGGAATCAGCAGAGGTCAGTCAGCACAGCAGCTTCAGAGCAGCACTGGAGAACCAACCTATGAGCATCAAATCCATTTGGGCTGCACTTGGTGAGCTACTAACTATGGCAAGGCCAACTCTGTCAATACATAGGCCACCATCTAAGGTCTCTGAAGGTTCCTGTCATCATCTGAACTCCACCTACACAAGTACACCTGTCACATATCAGGATAAAGGCACTACTGACTCTTTACCCATCTGTAATCCAGTCCACGTGCTGGCAGAGGGAATTGCCCTGCACTGACTGCCCCACCAGAGGATTCCGCAGCCCATGGAAGCTCTTTCCTTTAGCAGCTTAACTAGTTTTTCTAGTTTGTTTTGCATTGACATAGTGGTATGGAGCAGCTGGTGTGGCTTCTCTGGCTGGCTGACTCTTACTCAGCTGCCTAGAAAAACTCTACAATGGAAGCAAAGATGGAAGTCAAAAGATCAGACTCTGAAACATTTGCCCTGGCTTGAGAAAAGCCAGAGATGGTGTTGCAAAGAACTTGGGCCAACAGCCTGAAAAGTTCATGTGACAGAAGTTACCTTTTCCTCACACTCAGGAGAAATTTCTGACCAGCATCTCAACTTTTGCTTTATCTGCCAGCCCAGGTGCTTTGACGGATCCCCTAAGCAGAAGATCTGTACATTGTAAAGATGTGCCTGGACCAATGCTTTCCCTTGCCTTAGTTACAAAGGTGGCAATTGAAATACAGGCAAGATTTAATAAAGGACCAAAGACTCTGAAAGGGCCTGCAGCAGAGTGGAGATGGCAGCTCAGTCAAGCACCATGTCAGAACTCTCACCTGAAATCCATTTGTCCTCCACAGCTGAGTGCCTGAACACACTGCCTAAATACCTACACATGGCATCCAGTCTGTGGACCCAAAAAAGAGAGTTCTCTCCACTCTTTGTGCTTGCAAATATAAGCAAACCCTGCATTCCTTGCTATTAAAATACATGAGCTGGTGAATTACTTCATGGATACAACCCCTGCAGGCAATCATCTCTAAGATTAACTCTTGTTTACACCTGCAAATCTTTTCCCCCCTGACAGGTATAAATGTTACCAAGAGGTCTTCAGAGTTCTCAAGAAACCAGAGTTCCCAGCCTGCAGGGTCAGAAGACAAAGCCAATTTAACTCATGATCTCTGAAATCCTGGGTCTTCACAAAACCCCTTATCCCATCTCCCACCTCCTAGCCACACACAGAATGTTCCATGATCATGTTCAGTGCACTTGACCAGCGGAAGACTAATCTACCTCTCAAAGTTCCTGCTGGGCTAGCAGTGAACAGCTCAAAGAAAGGGCTGGCAAGCCCCAGAGCTCAGGAAGGGCCAGCCACATAGCTTGGGACAGAGGTGGGAGGAAAGAGAAGGGTAAGCTGGAGGTTTGTCCTAAATGATCTCTTGGATTGTCCTTGGATGGGCTCTTGGGTTCTCCTGTGAGGGGATCCTGGGCTGTGCTGGGAGGGGCTCTCCTCTCCCTTCAGCTGCTCTCCATATACATGGATAGGCCAGGTTTACCAGCCTGTGCCACTATTGCCATGCCAAGAGCAAGGATTTTCCCTCTCTAGCTGGGAACAGAATGGGAGGCAAGAAGCCACATGCTTCAGGAGGAGCTTGCAACCTGAATCTGATATGCAAAGTGTCCCAAGAGACATCAGAAAATGTCCCCCAGCATCAGAAACAGCACTCCCATAAGAGAAAAGTCTTTCCAGTCATAAGTTTCAAAATCATTTCTATCTGCATTGCAATGAGTTTCCCACTGGCACGGGTTGAAACTCAGGAGTTAATGTAGTGTGGTTTATTGTGAAGGAACGCTTCTGGAGCCATAATTCACGTTAATTGACAGGAGCTGTCTACACGGGTATGAAATATGCACAACGTAGCTGCAAAACAGGAATCCCTGTGAGCATCAGAAAACAAACAGTGCCTTTTGCTTCCAAGCACCGTGATTGCTGCTCTTTCTCACATCAAATAAAAACTTGTAGTTACATCCAGATCTGAAATGATGTGTGAATAGTCAAAGATGCAATTGCAACAAACCAGCAGAGCACTGGAACCACAAGAGAAATGTACATGAGGAACAGCAGACCATTCCCATCCATGCCTCACTTTGATCACAAATCACACAGAACAACCAGTGAGCTCAGGGCAATGAAAATCATCAGGCAATTATCATTTGTGTCACCCATTTTTTCATCACTTCATTTTAAAATAGGGGCCTGTGGGGGCAAACTGGCTTAGCTCCATTGATTTGAGCACAATCATCCCCTTAAGATTAATCTGTTTGAAAAATGCATCTGTTCTGTGATTAGATCTGCTTTTAATGGCTAAAGTAGACTTACAGCCATACATATACATTTAGGAGAAGTTCAGTTTCTTTAATGAGGGAATTAGTGAGGGGAAGTATCCAAGGATCTTTATTGGGATTGCTGAGTCACGGATAAATTTGTTAGAAATAGATGTTTGTGGTGTGAGATTTCAAATGTTGTGTGCAGAGGACTTCAAGGAAGCGAGGGAAACACTCTGAAAATCTTCAGTTTCTCAAAATGTGTCACCACATCAAAGCACAGCCATCCTGTGAAGACATTTGGGTTTGACAATGTATTTGGGGGAGATTTTCTGGAAGCTGGAGGAATCTTTATCTAAGAGGAATGTAATGGGGTAGATTTCTTTTAATGAACTTCTTGACCCAAACCTAGCAATGTTTAAAAATTGCATTTTAGGACACCACTCTAAAACAGTTCTATCCTGCTCCTATGCAAAATAAAAACTATCTTTGAAGGTATGAAAGCTGAAACAAACAGAGTTATCTGCTCGCATCTGTAGCCGTACAGGACAATGTTAGAAAACCAATGAGCCCAGCCAGTGGCAGTCAACTCCCAAGGCACTTGTAATTAGAGAGGATTTTTTCCCTCATTCCTTTCCCTATTAATTCTATTGAACACTGAATATCTTCAAGGAAATATATTGGGAAGCAAAGTCCTCTTTCTAGATTACACACAGTGAATGCTTTTTATTCTACCACCAAACACATGGATAGAAAGCATGGCCTTAAGGAAGGAATGTTCACCAGGTTTCCTCTCTTTTGTCAGTGATAAGTAACAACTAACCCCACCTGGCCCCACCACCCATCTATCCATCACCTTCCCTGAGACCTGTGAATCCTCCATTCCTGGAGTGTTCAAGGTCAGATTGGATGGGGCTCTGAGCAACCTGGTCTAGTGAAAGTGTCCCAGCCCACACAGGTGGGTTCAAACAAGACAAGCTTTAAGGTCCCTTCCCACCCAAGCCATTCTAAGATTCTATGGCTCTATGACTTCCCATTGGCTGTGTTCCCCTCCCAGCACAGGCTTCCATCTTCAGCAAAGCTCCCACCAAACAAGGTGCTGTGGAGCTGCAGGCTGGCAAAGCAAGGCCTGGGGAGATGAGGGCTGGGCCATGGCATGGATGGGGACAAGGTAAGAGGTGGTGCTGAATTTGAGACTACACAAGGTTCTACCAGATTTTTCCCTGAAAAAAATCTTGACACAGCCCTGCCTAAAGTTTTGAACCCAGGATCCAGGATTATATTTTACATTCCTTATGCATTGTGAGGAGCAGTAGAAGGCCTTGTTATTAATTTCTTAAACTAATGGTAAGACTCTGCCAATCTCCTTCACACTGGGCTTTCCTTATTTCCAAGAAGGGACCTGCTACATAAAACACAGTCACCTGAGGGCTGAGGTGCTGTCAGTGAGCTCACTTGAGGGGGATTCAGCCCAGACAGGACATCATTACTGAACCTTAACTCATCCCTTTTGTTAGCAGAGCTGTTCTGCTGGTTGGCTCCTGTGTGAGTAGTGAAGAAAACAGTGAACCATGATTCCTTACCCAAAAGGCCTGAAACTCCTAAGCCCAGCCCTGCAGTCATCAATCCCACAGCTCTTCCTTTATTTACACAAGCAGTTCCATGTGTGGATGAGATTGGAGGATTTTGGGGATGAGACCTCAGGTAATCCTGACCTGACTCACAAAGCAGGAGGAAGGAGTTCAATCCAATTGGCTCGGGAGGCAGTGAACCTTGCCAGAGATACCTGATGCCAATTTCTTTGAAAATAAATAAATAAATAATCACCCTTTTGATTAAGTTTAAATACTCTTAGATAGGCAAGAAGAAATGAGTCAAAGCTGAAGACAACATCAGAAAGGAGTAGAAGAGGAAGATAGATGTCAGGACAAATTGTTTTCCTCTGGAAGCTCAGCTGAAAGGGTGTTAAATTGCAGGAGGTCAGTGTTTGCAGCTAACAGCCTTGCTTGTGAAGCGTTCCTCTCCCACCCCAGCCCGGATGCTAAGTGAAAGCAAACAGGGCTTTTCACTCTTTTTGAACCTGATCCTGCACTATTCAAACCAGCCAGGCTTTGTTGTGAGCTTCATTCCCAGGTGGGGAGGGAACACAGCCCACAGCACACTGCCTACTCTGATGGCAGCAAAAAGAGCATTTCTGAAATGTGTCAGCTAAAATATTTGAACAAGCAGGTTTTCAAATCCCAGTGTGGACAGAAGGAGCTGCCTTAGCAGGTGTTAGCAGGAAAAGATAAAGCTGCTCAGTTGAAAATATGTCATCTTTCATTTAGAAATATGTCAGTACGAGTGTGTTAGTACCTTTGTGCCAAGTCTGGACAAGCCCTGGAGGAGGAGAATAGCTGAACTAACAAGGAGAGGGAGGTGGAACATCTCTGGAGGCAGATGAGTGCTGAAGTACTCTAGGTAGGAGGGAGAAAACAGCTATCCTCTAATGGGAGCATTTTTGAAACCAAGGGATTTAGGAGTTCACAGCTGCCAACATGTTTACACCTTCTCCAAGCAAAGTCTGAGGATCCTGTTTGAGGCAGGCCACAGGGAGATCCTTCTGCATTAGGATTCCTGAGGCTGATGCTACTGTGGGTCCCACTGGGTTCTGCAGCAGTGGGACCACTACAGGAGTCAGACCCAAAGACAGAGAGGAAAGGGGTCCCTCAAGAGCTCAAACTGGTCTCTGCCAGATCCTGCTGCTATAGCTCCTTTGGCATCCAAGCTGGCATTTTGGATCCTACACTATCACAGCAAAACCCAGCCCAGGCATCTTCATGTCCCCATCAATATCCATAGCAGAACCTCAAGCACAGAGTTATCTTGGCTGGATTTTCTCAGTGCATAGCCCCACTCACTTGGAACTTGTCCAAGCAGCTGCTGATACAGCCCCGAAGAGACACAATAAAAAGGCAGGGGAAATGTACAAATTCTACTTAATATGGAACAAGGGATCGGTTAATCTGATCCCTGAGGAACTCAAATATATATTTTTTTCATGAGAGTGTTCCAAGAAAACAGCTCTCCTACCTTGGATCCACACTCTCTCTGTGCAGACATGCCCAAATACCCAAGCCAGCTCTCAACCTGCTGCTTGCAACCAAATTTTATATATTTTGAACTATCTCTCTCTTTTGGCACAAGAAGATGGGTATAAACCCAAGTCACAGAGACATCTAACAGCAGCAAAGACAATGTGAGTTGGGATGCTCTGATTTCTGTTCTGTTTCCCATGGTTCCGCTCCCATAACAACAAATTCAAGCAGGGGATTATTAAACACATTCTCGAGGTCTGAATGGAGTTACAAGTAATAAATGGCTAAAGTCAATGCCCCAGTATCCAGGACAGATTTCTAGAGCTGTATCCTAACCCACAGACACAGGCAGAAATATTTAACTCAAGTACAGACTGAGCAAAACTATGAGAATATTAGTCCTGATGGTTCTCTGATTATTAACACAGCACAAATTACTGTCCTGGCAGTTTTCAGTTCAGCTTGTCCCTCCAGGTCTGCACATCATCTCACAGTTTCCCAAGCAAAAGCATTGCAGCCTTCCCTGCTTTGCTGCACAGCACTTCCAGGTTTCCTAACCCTCCTCTCCATTCCCAGTGCCAGGAGTATCCGGATCCTGCTGTGCCGACCCCACGCTGGGGCAGCTGTAATTGTGTTGCCACAATATTGGATTAACAATAGGGTGACTCTGGAGGTACAACTTGTTTTTAATTTCCTATTTGATGAAAAAAAATTGCTGAAATCAATTACATTTTCATCATATTTAAGAGGGTGATCAAAGTTCTGTTACTGTGCTTGCCCAGAGCTACCTCCTCCTTGGATAAAACAGGAAAAAACAATTTCCTGCAGAAATCCACTTGGGATACACAAGTTCCTTGAGCAGGGAATTCTAACAGCATGAAATGTCAGGACCAATTGAATGTGGTGTGCTAACATGATGCACAGCAACCACTGGCACCTTCACCAAAAACACATCCCAAGGGAAGCTCTCAACACCAGGGCAGCCACAGCATCATGCCAAGAAATAAAAACTGGGATTTGGCTGCTTCCTCAGGGTGAGGGAACTCAAAGACATTGCTTCCATGAACCTGCCTCAACCAGTATCCTGAGGAAAAGCCTAAAGGAGAAACCTCCTCCACAGAAGTGTTGCAGCCAAGAAGTTCCAAGTGACCATCCCAAACGAGAGCAGGAAAAGAAGAGCTGCCTGCAGCCTCCTTACTGCAACACTCATCCCTGAAGAAAAGGAAAATCAGAATAGTTTTAAAAATCAGCCCTTTAGGAAATGCAAGATACCTGTAATTCTTTACTACGGTGGTTTAATGGAATGACTCAGACAAACACCAAAATCCCCTGAAATACTTTGAGAAGGTAATGCATGGAACAGTTTTCAAAGAGCAGGCAGTGAGTGTACTGGGTGCTTAACCCTTTTCAGCAGGTCTGATTTCCATTGCTTTTAGGAGTACAATGTAGTTTTCAGAAGCAAATGAAGCCACTTTCAAAGAAAACCCATTTTCCTGGGTCTGTGGAGGGCCAATTCTGGCAGCTGCAACGGCAGCAGTGTCACTGTAGAGGCACAGCAGGGTGGCCATGGGGACCAGCAGCGCAGGACCAGGCTGGACATGCTGGCTTTCCTCTGCCCACAGCTTGCAACGGGATCCCCTGAGAGCTCTGGACAGCCCATGGGTGACACTGAAAGAGAGGAGAAAAAAGTCTGTGTCTCTTTGGCTCTCTAAGCCAAAATTGCTTTTTCTCCGCAGAGTAAAAGTTCTCAGGAGTTTTGGAGGAATGGTATAGGAGGATCTTGCCATCAACTTGAGCCCAGATGGAAGAACACAGCAGTGCAAGCTCAGCCATGGCTCCAGGCCAACACACAGGACCCTACAGCAGAGGGAGATCTGAGTCTGAGCACAGATACCAACCTGGTAATGCATTCATGATGACAAAACCCTTACATCACCTCCCTTCCAAGCACAATGAGACACTCTGGCCTCCTGCATTAGTTCAGTGTGTCCAGGCAGCCTCAAACACATTGAATATGTTCTCAGTAGAAGAGAGCCCCTGTTTTCAAATTTTTAGCTTAAATGCACCATACAAATGGTGAGCTTCACACCACAATCCATGGTGGGAGGTTGTTACTCAACCCAAACACCAATCCCACACAGGGGCTCACTTCTCCAGAAGTCCAGTGACTCAATCAGATAACAAAATCTGGGACAAACAGTTCTTCTGAGCCATGTAGGGACAGATTTAAATATGTGGAGAGAGCAAGACAAAGCCAGTGTGTCATCTCTGTGGCTCTGTGTCAAGGCAAAGCAGCTTGTCCACCACTTTGGGACAGGAAAAGGGGCAAACCCTGTTATCACACCAAGCTATCCCAGGTGTAGGGTGTACCTTTGTGTGGCCCAGTCCTTTCCAGTGTCTCCATGGTGGAAAGGAAGCAGGCAGATTGAGGGTCTCATTGCCAACAAGGCAAAGGAAACTCACAGAGGCTGAACGAGAAAAATGATGCAGCATGAGTTGTTTAAAGCAAGGATCACCTTTATCCTTTGGATAAAGAATCACCTTTGGATAAAGAATCACCTTTATCCAGCTGTGCAGGGGGGCTGCAATTCCTGTGGGGGACCATAATTCCACTACAGCACAAGGGATCACTGTTCCTGACTGGCAAATATAAGCACTCATGTAATAAAATGAGAGTAATAACAACCAGTATGGGCATTTTAAGGAAACGGAATGAAATATAACTCATATAGTCTGAATATCAGCTGCTGTTTCCCACAGTTTCCTTAATAATGGAATAATTTGTCAAAGGAAATTAAAGAAGTCACATTTCAGAAGGTTTTATGGACACTCGATGAAAGAAGACAAACTATATATTAAATAAATTGTCGTATTAATAGAAGGGAATGGGGGGGTTATTTCTTTTTTGATCCCTACTTTCTGTGCATGATCAGCCCTTTACCCAGAGGGATTATCTGTTTATTTCCATGTTAACATTAAAACTGCATACTTCTCTAAAAGATACAATTCAGTGAAGCACAAAGTATTGAGTTTAACACAAAAGTAAACCAATGAAGTTCTGTATTTTATAAGGGATGAGACTGGATGATCTAATGGGCCCTCCTGGTCCTACTGCCTCTAACTCCATCAGTGAATGACTTTTTAGACAAGATTTCTATTTTTGGATCCTCTGCAATTCCTTTGGCATCTTTCCCAGGAGATATAAGATTTAGGGGTACCAAGCTGAATTAAAGATCCATATAACAACAAATAAACAAATATGCAGTGCTTTTGCTGACAAATTGAGGGTATCATGGATCAGCAGTTTTATTATAGTCTCAAAGAGGAAAGATCAAAAGACAGATCAATGCATCAGCTTTTAGTTGGTTTTAGATGGCATGCTAAGGGATTAAGAACTCAAAGGATTTCCCTTCAATCTCAGAGAGTCTCCAGAACATGTAACAGTTTTAGGTCAAATTATAATAATTAACTTGAGATAGTGTGTTGACTGGAGAGGAACTTTGCCAAAAACAATTTTGCACATCGCTAAATACTGACATTCGAATTCAGAAGGGAAACTTGCTTCAGCTCTCCCACAAGTTTATACAGGTTCAACCATTAAAAGTGAGGTTGGTCTTAGCAAAAAACAAGAGCTGAAAGTTGTAACGCTTCCCAAGTCAGATGGGGAGTAGTCCCAAGAGGATGATGTATAATGTAGCAAAAAGAGTGTTTAAAAATACATGGGATCATGCTGCTGTATGGATATTCATGACCTCTTAAAAGTCTGATAATTAATTAGCAGCAGGATAGTTAATCAGCACTTCTGTGTTCTTTACAATATCTTCAGGAAACTGGGGAATATAAATGCCAGGGCTTATTTTTAGTAGGCAACTCATCTTTGATAATGAATAGCTGGACATCTGGCGGGAAAAGGAAATTGTATATCAGCTAGTTGAAATTCTACATTCTTATTAAAGACCTGATGTATCTCAGCCAGGTGGAATGGCCTGGCTGCAGGAGTCACTGGGTGATACCACACAATCTGCATTAGATAGAGAAATAGGCTGTAGTAAGAGGAGAAGCAATTTTAAGGTCACATGTAGCTGGGTTTTTTCAATAGAAAATATCCTTTTCCTGTTGCTACATACCCTGATGAGCAAGCACAGGGGAGCTCAGATACCTGCATTGGCCAGACCTAACTTGATTCAATTTTGTTTCAACCTACATTCCTTAAACTTCCAGCTGTCAATACTTCCTATCACCCCTGCAGGCTGCTTCACCCCTTTAGAGAAGATGAGGCAGCTGAAGAAAGTCATTCCATTAAAACAAAACAAAAAAAAAACAAAAAAAAAAAAAAAAAAAAAAAAAAAAACCACAATAAACCCCACAAGAAACCAAAAAACAGGCATCCAGGCTCCAGCTTGGAGAATTAGACAGTCCAACAATCGCTGGGTCAATTCACATTAAGCCGAACAAAGAGCAGACGGCAACAAGAAGTTGAGTTAAATGGCTCGGTGGCTGCTGCCTGTCCCTAATTCTCTGTTGACTTTCGCCAGTGCCTTGTCAGAGGGGGGCTGCAGCATTTGACCCCCGTTTCCAGGCGCGGGCAGGGAGCTGGGGACACATGCGGCAGCGCTAAATAGGCGGCTCCATCCCCGCATGCCCCGGCCCCGCCATGGGTGACTGCTCTCCCAAGTCAGCCTATCAGGAATTTATTGCCTCTTCTCCATCACCCGGCAAAGGAACTGTCTCACAGATGTTGGCATTGTAACTCATTCAGTGTCACCGTGGGGTTCTCCCCATTGTGTCCCCGCACAAAGGGGCGGCATTCAGGGCAGGGCACGGCGGGGCTGCGAAGGTAGCCCGGGGCCGGGCTGTGCCGGGGGCTCTTTGTTGGAGCTCCTCAGCCCAGGGTATCGCCTGCCCTTGCACTCCCCTGCGCTGGAGGCAAGGCGCGGAGAGGAGCTGGCAGGAAGGAAGGATTTTCTGCCTTTTGTGGGCTCTTTCTGTGCTATTTTTGTTCTCCAGGACAGCTTTTGTTGCCCAAGGTAATGATCCTTGGCCCTTATTCATATCTCTGCTTTTGTCCGGGAGCCTTTGTAGGGGATGGGCTGGGGGTGAAACCCGCCAGACACAGCACCAGGGCCAGCCCCTGCTATGTGCAGAGCTATAAATAACTATCTGTGAGCTATATGCTATGAAATCATCCTTGTCAGAGCATTGGCAGCAGGTTGTGCGAAAGGTTTCGCCAAGATGCAGCAGATGCATCCCGGCTCAGGGAAGCACCCCCAAAACACACCCCACTGACCCCAGAGGTGACCCCAGGGTGATGAGCAGCATCCCAAGGGCTGGTCAGGACAAGGCTGTACCATAGCAATGGGCTTGTGTCCCCTGGGCTCCTTTGAGTGCATGCACACTGCTATCTGTAGGGAATGAAAGAGCACTTCCAGGAATTATATAAACCAAGTAAATGTAATGCTCCCCTCAAATTTTCTCCAAACCCCCTGGGATGATGTTCTCACCCCTTCTGAGTGCTCTTCCCCCAGTGCCTGCAAAGGGATGAGATGTCAGGAAACGCACACACAGTGGTCTTTAGGCACACTCATATATAAATATATAAAATAAATATAAAAAAATAAAAACAGCTTCAGTCCTTAAAAAAAGAGGAGCTCCAAGGCCTCATCTTCCCACCCCACCCCCCCGCCCCGCCTCCCGAGTGCCAGCACCAGTTGCATCCTCACCACACTCAAGCCAGAAAGGCAAATGCAGGGGACAGCTCACTCCTCACTGGAGCCTCCCTGGATGCCCAGGGCCAGCGTTGCCCTGGCTCCCCACACAGCTCTCAGAGCTCCCCCCGGGCTCCAGACCTGTGAACAGTTATACAAGTTCTCACATGCATACTGTTAAGCCTATTTGTGTTTTTATTTTTTCAGATTCAAGGCTGTGTGAGCTCCGGAGGGTAGGGAGGCTCTGCTGTTCAGACATCTAAGCCACCACTCCCACCCATGAGGAGGAGGGATTTATTTTCTTCATATATATATATATATATATATATATATATATATATATATATATATA
>CM031860.1:58457860-58535776 GCA_018697195.1 Certhia americana | reverse complement strand
TATATATATATATATATATATATATATATATATATATATATATATATGTATATGTATATGTATATGTATATGTATATGTATATGTATATGTATGTATGTATTTTAATCTTCCATCCATCAGCTCAGCAGCAAAAATGGTGCCAAATGAAGTCTTTCCACTCATGCAATTTTTGTGGTCTAAAATTCACCACGTGTTTAACCATGACTCCTCAGCCAGTCCCTGCAGCACCCAGGTTCCCAGGTGGTCCCCCATGCCAGCACCAGCCAAGCCTGAAACTGTTTAGTTTCTAAGCTCAGGCCAGAGTGGATACAGGCCAAATATAATATAGACACACACAAACCTATATTATATAAAATACACACACACACACACATATATTTTATGTATATGCATATACATATGTATATAAAAATATATAAACTCACACACAATGTGTGTGTTTAAAATAGAAACCCCCAACCAGAAAATAAAATATTTTACTGCAAAGTGAATGGATTTTTTTAATGCTTAGAAAAACTTGTTAAAGTCTAACTAGAACACTAATGGATCCCTGCTCAAATGCCGATGAAATATAGGGCTTCTTACTGACTGCACAGAAAATTTGCACTGTGTATTTATATCGCTTCTAATAGGAAAATAGCATTTGGAGTGAAATATTATACTTGCTACAGAATGGACCTAAGTCTTCATGGCCCACCAAGCTGTCCTCAGCAGCAATCCTATGGCACAGAGGGTGCAGAAAACTCATGGTCTCACTGAATGTAAACTTGAAAATTAAAACTGAACTGGAGCACACAAAGTTCACCCTCCTGGTGGAATCCTTTTGTCCTCATGAAACTGTGGAGCCAAGCAGTTTCCTCTGAGCCTGATCTGGGGAAAAGCTTTCCCTTCAGACCAGCCTCTTTTTTCAAGCTTTCCCTCTAAACAGGTGCCATCCATTAAGAACTGCCTGGTGTGCCCACAGGCAAAGTGACTTCCTCAGGTAAACTTCTCTGGAGGTCCCAAGCTGCTGTCCGTGATACTTTTGTTGGAAGGGAGGAGCACTGTGCTTGTGTTCCATCCCTGTTTGATGGGCAGAGCCTGGTGGGAATTGGTAACCCAGCCAGGAAAGGGTTCTTGGAACAGGTAGGCTTTGAAATCTCAGACCTTCAAACAAAAGCCACAGATTGTGTGGGCAGGTTTCCTGAATCACTACACCCTGTTATTAGGGCTTTCAGTTGGGAAGGGGAGAAATCTGGACTGTTCCACTGGCAATTTAATTATTTTATACAAATGTGAACATCTTTAAAAGTTTCAGAGTCTGGGAGAGGCTTTGAGAGCCTTGTTTGGACATTTCTTCAGGAAAAGCAAGTTCAAGTCCCATCAAGCAGAGCAAAACCACTCATGGGAGTCTCCCATATCCCACATGGATACTTTATAGGCCTGGCCATGGGGAGGAGTGAGGAAAGCACAGCATTCTGCTTTCTCCAGTTCTTCAATGGACCGAAATTATTAACTCTTCTTGTGCATCAGACCAAGTCCAATCTTTGAGCTTTCAGCCATAACAGACACCTCTAGTCCTCACAGAATTCACTTCCAAAGGCAATGGCAGACACTTCTCTGAGGTGGTCAGTGTGATAAGGGCTCCATTAAGCTTCCTCTGTGGTCAGTGGCCAGAGATGGTGTTCTCCAAAAGGCAAGTACAGCCACTGAAAGTATAAATTTCCCTCCAGAGGAGTGTGTCTCTTCTTACTGAAGGAAGAGGGATCCCTGGCCACCAGAATACAAGGAACAGAATGCAAGGAACATTCTCTGGTGCTGAAGAAAAGATAAACCAAATGGTTTTGGTAGGAAGTGAGCAATCTGGGCACCAAATCTCAGTGTTTCATTTGCCCTTCTCCATGAAATTCATTAATATGACCCTGTATGATTTCCAGTGCAGTGTGTGGATGTTTGGTTTTCCTGCATATAGATTATTCGCACACTGACCCACAACTGGTCAGCAGAGAGCATTAACTTATGTAAAGGATTGAGCCAAGCTCTTGGAAGTTAATGGGAAAGAAAACAAACTAATATGCTGACATAGCATTTCAATAAGGAATAATCAAGAAAAAGAGCAATGTAACACAGCTTGAACAATACATGAGTAATGTAATGCTGACACAGAAATGCCTGGAAAATGGTGGGAGGAATCCCTTTTCCTCAGAGTTCAGAAGACAGTGCCCTGGACTAGCTGGGAGGGGCAGCCTGCCAGGACAGGACAGGACAGGACAGCAGAACCTTTCCAAGTCTGATGAGTAATTAATTTTTACCACTTTAACAAAGAAAGCTTTCAGCATGTAGGCACAAGGATGGCACAACCTGAGGAGATAAAAGGAGAAGGCCAGCAGGAACAGTCAAAACAGGCCAGTCTGAGTCAATTTGTTATGGTGGATGTACCTGAGATCAACCAAAGGTGATTTAGAGATTCCTTAGGTAATCTCATGCAGCAGACCTAGCTAATGGCTCTGGGTTTTGTGCAATAATCACAGCTGCATCAGAAGGAAAAATACATTAAAAATAATTTTGCTTTCTTCAGCTTAGTCTAGAACAACAATGTGAATAGTGAGGTTCCTCAGGGGAGAAGCTTTTTAAGCAAATTTACTGAGCACAGCTCACGTCAGTCGGGTTCCCCTACATCCCCAAGAGATCCAGGATCAGTAACTCAGGCTTTCCACCAGCAGTTCTTGCCAGGGACCAACATGTGATCAAGGGTGCAAGGAGAGCAAGGGCATCTCAGCCATCTGTGACTGGGTGACAGTCCCTCCATCAGCAACCAGAGCAAACCTGCTGAGTTGCTGGAAAGAATTTCACTCACTTCAGTGGTGTTTGGATCCCATCCCGAAGGGAAAAGCAATTTCCATCACAGAAATATGCCTGCCACCGAGCTCATTTATTGCTCCTTTGTTAAATGTGCTGTAAAGACTCACATTATGAAGTTCCAGAAATCATCCAGTATCAACAGGTTTTAGCTGGAGTGATTAACTAAAGCACAGGAACTTGGAGAGCAAGTGTATTAACGTCTCCTGGCCACTAAATCTTTCTTGCCAAGAAATAAAAGAGCCAAAAAAAGATAAATAATTAGGAAGTTAGAACAATGACTCCAAATCCCAGAAGGGATTCACTAATTGTTTACAGAAGATAGACTGTAATGAAGGGATGATTAGAAATATGTCAGCTGCAGGACTTTGATAGCAGCAAATCTGCCTTGGCAGGGGGAGGAGTAGGCTACAGAAAGGAGCAGCAACAGCAGTCAAACAGGCAGAGGGCAAAATCCACAGTCTCACAGATTTTGCAGCTTTGCAGACATCTACTACATGGGTCCAAATGTAAGATGGCATTAGACATATGCCCGAAATTTTGCAAAATGAGAAACAAATTAAAAAGAGTTGGGCACATTGTGGGGCCATGGTGTTGCCTTTCAAGCCAGCTGGGACCATCCATCCAGCTGATGAAGCAGAGACTCCCTGGGAGCAGCACTGCACACAGCTGCTGCTGGAGCAAATACTGGGCAGCAGGGACCCAGGGCAGCTTGTGCCAGTGCACCCCTGAGAAATGAAAGCAGACTCTGGACCTTGTCAGCATCGTTCATATTAAAGGACAGGGGACAAGTACAACATCTGGAGTGCTTTGATGAGTGTCACCTGTGGCTACACAGTAAAATCAATTTTTACAATAATTTTCACACATTTGTGCCAGTGTAATATATCCAGTGCTGTGATGCTCCACAGTCCTTTCTCTTGCCTGGCTGCAGCTCTCTGGTCTATTACCATGTGTTACTACATAGAGCTTTGCAAACCATTGCAAACTAAGCACAGGACAAGTTTACAGAAGTGGGTAGAGTATGCAGGGCCACTTTACCTATCCAAAAAGTCAAGACCAACCAGCAGCAGTCTTGTCACATATGTTCCTCTGTCTGCTGCATCTCTCCATCCCAGCTGTGCCAGACACCATGTCCTGAAGCTCAAGGCATCTATCAGAAGCACAGCCAAGAAAACACACACACACAAACATACCCTTGACAAGAGACTGATAATGTTTTTTCCTCTCTCTTCCATGGCTTCCAGATCAAATTGGCTCCATTTCTATCAGACTCTTTATTTTTCTAATTTTCAACACTGCAAACCCTGCCTGAAACCTGTTAAACTCTTCCCATACAAGCTGGGACACAAGTGCTGGTCACAGAAGTAAAATGTGGGCTCTCAGGAGAGAAAGAAGATAGGAATGAGTTGTATTAAATTCTAACAGGGTGCCTCAAGGGGTCCTCTGGGCATGAATCCAGGAAGCTTTTTGCACCGCAGCCTGACCAGCCCAGCTGGTATGCCCCATCATGTCCCCCCAGACCAAGCAGTCCCAGGCTCTCCAGTTAAGCTGGCCAGACAAGGCATTTTGCTCTGTTGTAGCCCCCTCAACCACACAGACTTCATAGCTAGTGCTGGGAATTTCTGCCAGGGACTTCAAAGAGGGCAGGATTCAACTCATCGTTTGAAGCCCAGCCCCGTTCCTTGTCCTTAGGCAAGTGGAGGAGCCATGAGAACAGCTCAGAAACCTCAGCTGCTTCAAAGTACATCTACCTACCTTGGGAATTAAGAAGTGCTCTACAAACACATCTCCCCTGCACCTGCAAAGCAGTGGAGACCCTGAGAGTTTGTGCTGCCTGCAATGAGGTGAGCACCTGTGCCCTGTTTGCCAGCTGCACATTCTCCAGATGTCTGAGTCCCTCTTATTCCACATCCCAGCTCTTTCTACTGCATATTGCCACAAAAACTGTGCCAGTCCAAAGGCTTTACCTGAATAAAGGCATAATCCTCTACGATGCGTGACCTGATGGCTCAGCTTCCCTGAGAGCAGTGGTGGAAAAACAGCACAGAAATATTTTAGTAGCATCATGGCAGTCTCCTCTGAATTAATAGTTTATTGCAGTAATTTGGCATGTTTTGCTACTTGTAGGTCGTCAGTATGAAGTCACTCTCCCCCAAAGGGGCTCGTAATTCAGATGTTTTCCCTCTGTGCAGTGTTCCCTCTCACATCCTGTCCCACCCGAGCGTGAGGTCAAGCAGCGTCCTCATTTCCCCGGGAAGTCCATGGGAGCATTTTACAAATGAAGTGGTCTGATGCCTAAAAATCCAAATAAAACATGATGAGGGGCTTTTCTCCAGTCCTGGGCACACAGGAGAGGCTGAACGAGTGAATGTTCTCCTCATCCCAAGAGGATGAGATTTCAGAACAGCTCAGTGCTCCCCAGATGGTGCCAGGATACCATCTTAGTGAGAGTGAGTTAATGCAGACCAAATCTGTGCTGAGGCATTTGTTCACTCTGAGGCTGTGGAATGGTAACAGGCCAGGGCAAAGACCATGTACTGGCCATTCATGTCCACCAGAGTCCATGGAGCAGTGGGACCTGCTGACCTCATGCTGCCAGGTCAGTGTGTGACTTGTTAGAGTTCAGAAAAGCAAAGACACCACATTTTCTGTATGAAAAAGGTCCAAAGGGAAGTTCTAAAGGAGTCTTGAGATACTTCATGACTGCTTGAAGGAGCTGGTCCAGGATGCCACTGCATGAGGCAGCATGTAGCCTTGGGGAAATCTCCCTTTTGTCTCTGGGACTCTGTTCCCTGCCTGCCCAATGGGAAAAACCAGGACGTTCCCTTCTCACTGGGGTTGTTAGAGCTGTACATCAAAGAACACAAGGTGTCCAGGCACTGTGGGGATGGGAACCACGCGAGCACCCAACCTGAGATGGAAACACAAAGAAAAGCATTTTCAAGCAGAAATAATCCAAGTCATTTTTGTCCTCTCCAACTTCAAAGATACAAACTCCAATATTTTGTCTGCTTGGGAAGTAGAAAAAACACTCCTCTTGCCCAATACAGATCCGTGCCAACAGCAGGAAAAATTTTGGCCTATTGAATTAATTAACATAGTTTTTAATTAAGACTCCAAATTTCACCCAGCCTGGTTTAGGGCATGTCTACACAGATGGGAGCAGACATACATGGGCTCCTCTGTCTGCCTTCCAAACCAGCTTGACTGAGCTGGTTTCAGCATCACACTGAGCTTGCATGGGCTCCCTGGCTACTTGAGGGGAGCTCAAACAGGCTCCTAACAGGCAGGGTGGAATATTTCAGCCCAGCACTGCATGAACACAGCTTCATGGCTTCTCAATGAAGCTGGCTTGTGCCCAGTTGGCTTGTAGAGCAAGAGAGTTCACATCTGTTTGCATCCATCCATCCAGGCATGTTCTTGTATGCCTGTTTTCAAGTTTAGTAAATATCTTTTTATTTGGCCACCCACTACTGGAAGTATTTTCATGACAGTCTTTAGGAATTGCAGTTTTTCCATTTTACTATTTCCTTGTACTGTACAAGGCCAAATTATTGTGTTCACAATAATCAGCAAAAAATCATGAATAGAAACATGTATTATTATAACAGCATTACATAGCAAAAAATTAATTACATTTTACAAATGTTTTTGTTTCTGATAATCACAGGTGTTATTTACAACACAGGTTTTGTTTCATATGGGGGTGTATGCAATGATCTATTATTTTGTCCAATTCTCCTAAAAATAGCACATTTATCAGTACTTACTTCAATAAAATACTCAACCAGAGTCAAATCTACAAGACGTGGAAGTATCCATGGAATGGATGCAGTCACAGGAAAACAAACCATTCCCATTTCATTTGTTTTAATGTTCAGCCAAGTTCTGGATAAACACACATATGAAACACAGCTGAAAAAATCTCAGCATTTACTATGATTAGTTTTCAGTACAGACCATGGATTTGTTCAGAGTGAACCCAGTCACCGGGAAAGAATCCTCTGGACATGGAATAATAGGAAATACACAAAGTGTACAGAGGAAAAACCTTTTCAGAGGAACACAAATAATTCAAAATTTGCAGGGATATAATTTACAATGAATGAAGTAATTTACTCAGGGAAGGAGGAAACTTGCAATAATTAATTTGAAGTGGCTTTCTTTGCAAAAACACTGTCCAAGATAAGGCTTATCAGAGGCATTCTTATAGCTGGTGTGTGCAATTGAAGTAGTCTGCTGAGTACAAGCTGGCAGTTACTCTGACAGAAAACATACAAGAAAATTAAATTGATTTAACCATTTGCTGTCCACTGCCAAAGTAATTTCAGTGTTCCTCGTGACTCTCAACCAGAGTTTTTGCTAATGACATTGGTATTTTGATTATATTGCCAAGAAAAGACAAAATTATTGTTCCTACACAAATGTCACTGTCACCAAAGAGAGAAATTATAGGGAGAGGCTGCTGGGGAAAAAAAAAAACAACCCTAGACCCAAAAAACATGCCTAGTAGCACTATGGCTTTCTTCTCAACAGCAGCATTTGCAGTCCTTTATTCAATGCAGCCTCATAAATCCAATCCCAGGGTACAGCAGCTTTCCGAGCTGTTTTGTGAGCAGGAGATTGGGTACATTTGTCAGTCAAACTGGAATGTTTTGCTGCTGGTGTCAGTGCCAGAGAGCAACAACATGGACAGCTATCAGGAGAGATGTCTCCATCAACCTTCAGCCCTTACAGTAACAAAAATAAGAATTTCAATAGTGGATCAAAGCAATATCCAGCCTGTTACTACTGTTGAAACAAAACAGATGTTTCATAGAATGATAAACAGAACAAGCCCACCAATATTCTCCTGTTTTATATTCCTCTTGTAGCCTATTTCTCTGCTGTGTGCCTGTACTATTCAGCCTACCAAGACCCTCCAAAATCAGTAAGAAGCCTGCAGAACTGACTCCTTTTCTGTTGGAGATCTCTCTCCATCCTCATATACTGTGGGGACAGGAGGTGGGAAAGGTTAATTGCTTGAACATCTGTGTGGGGGCAGGAGGTGTTTCTGCACCACCAAACTCTGGCACAGCCCCCAGGCTCAGAGAGACAGGGAAAATGAGATTTGCCCTTCTCTCACGTTTGCTATGGTCCACTTCTTGGAGCTTAATCCATGCTCTTCAGAGCTCACAAACAAATAAATTAACAAGGCTGGACACCACAGCTGCCAAAACAAAAGTTTATTCCACAGTCATGAGAATTAAAATTACTTACGGGCTCAGCCAAAATCTTCTCTAAGCATACAAATTTTCTGATCATCTGTAGAGGAAAATACCCCAATTATAGACAGGACTGTAACTAAGTTATTCAGGTTTGGCTGAAAAGATTTGGCCTGCAATAATCATTGATTCTTGTTTGGAGTTGATGTGCCTTACAAGACTGAGGGTTTGATGGGCTGTGGGGAAGGGTGAGCAAGGGGACATGAGACAGTTAAACCAACAAGATGACCAGGAAAACTGCTCTACACACTGCCCAAAGCTTAAAGCAAAGTAATGCCTCTTTCTGGGATATCTGGTAGGTTTGATGAATTTCAGCTTTTGACCTGGGACACAGAACTGTGAACACAAGGGAAAGAAGAAGACACTTGCTTAAACCAACCTTTTCTTTGAGGAACCATGTGTGTCTTCTGGGCACTCTAAGTAACAGTGGTATCTGTACTTTCATTAGCTTCACTGTACCTTCAGCCATGTCCTACATCTGTATTTCAGCTGAGTATCCCATGCAGGCTGTCCACACAAGCCCAAACTCAGTAGTTGTCTTCACTGTACAGACTCCAGCTCACAATCAGGTTCAAGACAAGATTTGGGGAGCAAAGATCCCAGTGTATAACCACTCACAGCACAGGCAGCCTGTCCACTGTGTGCTATCCAATCCACCACCTTTTATTCCTCCATCAAGGTTAATCAGTCTCAAGGATCTCAACAGCACCCGCCACTCAGATGACCAGAAAATGAGTTAATCTGCTGGTGTAGAGCAACAGGGCACATGCCTGCAGACATTCAGATCTTGTAGCCACCATACAGAGGTGCACACCAGATGAAGAAACTGTCTGGGATTTGCTCAGAATTTCTTCCCTGCACCAAAGGATGGCCTGTCCTGTCCTGCCTGTTCAAGGGACACAGATGCACTGAGGATATCTTCAGGGCTGTCAGATGCTTCCTGCTACATCAACTTGGTTCCCGTGGCCCAAGCAATGGGGGCTGATCCAGACAAACTCTCAACTCCTTTGCCACATAAAGGGACATGAAAAGAGAAAAGCAGATATTGTTATTTACACAGAAAACATGCTCTAAGTGACTGTTAGTTTGGATTAGTTCATAAAAAGACCTTTGTAAGATGCTCATTCTTTGCACAAAGAGTCACAAGAAGTAAATTATTTTGATGCTGTATTACTGTTTGAGTTTGATGTTTGTCCCCCATGAGCACATAAGTATGGTGGGAGCTAAAGGTTCTGCAGGTTCTCCCAACTTACAGGCAGGTGAGTAGGTATTTGTTATCAACTATCACCCAACCCACAATTGCCTTTCCTTGCTGCCTCTCAGAAAACCTCACCTGTGCCTTGCCTGCCTAGTGTCCTGCAGGGATATCTCTGACATGCTGAAGTTATTACACTGCAGAAAAAATTCTGTCCTTCCTGGAACTAAGTGTGGCTCCACATCCACTGTCAAGCTCTACACAAATCTTTCTCCAGGATTAATTCCACTGGAAAATACCTGTGGGCAATTTTCTGTCTGCTGTCAAGTTAGAAAGTTTTACCATGGTTTTGTCAGGAAAGTCTTGTCCTTCCATCCATGGACTCTATCCATTGCTAACCACCCTGCCCTATCCCATCCAGGCAGTCCTCTCCAGATCAGGAAAGATATACAATACTCACAACTGGAATACTCAGGGTGCTTGTTTCATGCTCCACAGTTGCCAAAATAAACTTTCCATGAGATAGAGTAAAAAAAATTACTAACAGAGTGAGTTTTGCTCTGATTACTGCATTCCTCTCAGATTTCCCTGGGGCTTTCTTGCTGCACAGCCCTTCGAGGAAGGGTTCTGCACGCTGAGTTTGTTTGTGTACCCTTTTCAGGATTTAACTCTAGCAACACCTTAAGGCAGCTCATGAATGAATGGGTGGCTTAACGAATACAAAATATGAGCAAGAGCAAACACAGCGTGCTCAGCACAGCTCCTGATCTGCTTTGTCCCACTTGCTGGGCCAGGCTGAGGGGCAGGGGGATGTATTTGTGGCCCACCAGGCTCATGCTGCATCAAAGCATCCACCTTCCTATGGATTTTGAATTCCCCACTGTTTCATTTTATTGAGTTTTCCCTTCTCTTTGCCTGCACTGATAGGAAAACCAGAAACTCTCTCATGATCATGGTGTTCCCTTTTCATCATCTTCCTGCCAGGGTGAGACCCCTCAGCTCCTCTCCAAAGCGTGTGGCCAGCACCCTGAGTTGTGAGCTATATGAGGCAATGCTACTCATCCCATTCATATTTTCTGCCTTTGGTCTCTACCTCATTCCCTTCCTTCACCTCTATTTGTTTTCCCAACTGATGAAACACATGGAGCAAAGCTTTTCCTCACCTACAACTCTTTCCTGGTTAAAGTAGTCACTGAAAACACTTTACATGACCTGCATTAACCAGAGCTTCTCATGTCATCATATTCAGCTTTTTCATTCCTGTAGCTTTAGTCACTTTTTCAATAGTTACTTCACCTCTTTACATGTACAGAGACCTGCCTGACTGGTTCATTCATTCCTTAACATCTTAATGTACTTTTTATGCTGCAGTGTAGTCTGGGCCACACTTTGCCTCTCTGGGGTGACATGGTGGAGGGCCCACACAGTCTCTCTGCTGTTGGCACCTCACTCTCAGCTCCTCTGGGAACTTCCAGCCATACAGGGTCTTTTTGGACAATAAATTGTATTTTAGTGGCTTGAAAGGCCATCACATGGAGAGATGTCCCAGGTATTTGTCTCTTCCACAGGCCTAATGTCCCATTCTGGACCAATCTTATGACCCTATATTCATTATATTTTATGGACACCTCCTCCTAAACTCATGATTCAAAGCCTAAGTATTGAGGACATATAACCATCATTTCCCTGTCCCTTGAGCAGGTTCAATATAGGTTTAAGGTTTACAAGGGCAATGCCCTAGCAACAAGCAAATACTAAAATCTACTTTGTGCTGGGCAAGAATAGCCTGTTACCACATGGATGTGACAGGCACTCCCTTGTCAGGGAAAGGTGACCTCCTTAGCACTGTAATGCTCCTAAATATGACACCACTCTTCTGTAAACAACTCAAGGAGCCGACTGGAAAAGCATCTCCCTCTTGCTGCCCTTCTGCTTTGCTGCCACATCTCCATGCTGTGCCCAGGCTGCAGGCACAAGGTGCCATTTGGGGTGAGTGGCTGAAACAGAACCTGGAATCTGAGACTCTCTGGGACAGATCCCTTGGGAATACTCATCTCAGGCACTACTCAGTACTTCTGCCTGCAAGGAAGTGACTTCTGATGTGTTTTACAACACAAACTTGCATCTCTCACATCCCCTACATCCCATTCCTTCTTCCAGCTATTTATTTGCCCCCAATGACTTCTATGGCTAGTAGGGGAAAGGTGGGACAGCTGTGAAAAGCAAATCTCCCATGCCAAACAGAGAGGGTGCAAACCTGTTAGCACTGCCAGGAGCTCATTTCTACAGACTGTGCACACTCCCTGCCCAGAGTCTGCCAGTTTATTAATTAAAAACTGTGTTCTGCAGCAAACTCAGTTCTTGCAGCTGGGATTGGGTGCCGTGTCCAACCCAGGCAAGGGTCCTGCTGCCCCAGAGAGCCCAGCTTCCCTAGCAGTGAACATTTGTTGGAGCAGAGAAATGGGTTACCCAGTCTAAGAATGAAATTCCAGCTCACCTGTCTCCAGGGATGGCTTGGAGGGACAAATCTTCCTGTCCCCCTGAATTTGCCTTGAACAGAAGGTTGCCTGCTTTAATGTGCTTCTTTGCTTTTAATGGTTGATGAAAACAGTTCATGTCCTCTACAGTATTAGGGTAGTTGTAACCTCCAAGAATGACATATTAGTTTTCCATTAAACACCTTTATGTGTTATTTTTAGGAATAGGCAGCACAACCTACATAAAATCTTAAACTGCACGAACATCAACTTTCAGAGTGGAAAGAGGGCAAGTTTCTGAGCACACCACAAGCCAGAAAAACATTGTCAAATTAAATGGATAGACACTGGATTGTGCAAGCACTTGGGAATATCCTGGATATCCAGCCACCACAGGGTAAATATGAACTGGAACCAAGATCAGTTTTAGCTAATCTATAAAGATCAATCAAATGAACTCCTGAAATAATTCTGGGATTTGAACGTGTAATAATTAGAACCAAAGCAAGCATTTTATCCCCCAAAGCTCATTTTCTTCAGCCAACAGACCTAAGCCCAGGAGCAGAGTTGCACCTGTAGTGTCAGTGGCTTTGCTAATAGCAGTTTGGTTAAGAATCCATTTCTTGAGAAAACAGCAAAAAATTTTGAGCTGATAAAAAAAATCTGCTTATGAAAAAAAGTACCTTCAACAAAAGAAGCTCTGAATATCAAAACTGTGGTTTAGGAGCACGATCTGTGCTGAAGCAACTCTTTGAGTTGTCTGAGGATTCTAAGATTTGCAAAGCTGAACTAATTGAGGTATGTGACAGCACAGAAAGGCAAATCACTCCAATGGGCACACGGGGGTTACCTGAGGTGTTGAAATGCCTGAAATTGTCACTGGCAGAGGACAGAATAGAGTTTACAACCCTGCATTTTTAGCCAATAAATAGAGCAGTCATGCTACTACCCTGTCTCTCTCTGGTATGATTAATTAGACTATGATATTTGCTAGTTGACCTGACTTCAAGAGGGAAAATACATCCCAAGTTTCCAGCTGTAACTATTTGCAATCTGGGGTCCAAGCAGGTGTCCCTTAGCAAATCTTCCTACAAACTGAGCAAGAATGTTCCCACCAAGTATGTTCAACCAGTGTGCAGGGACTGTATAAAGGGAAATTAGAAACTTAACCAAGGTAAACAAAATCAATGGCAGATAGAAAATAAAACCAAATATGAAGGCCTAATTTTATATATCCTTGGAAAATTTCACCAGCTCAAATGTCAAGATCTGTATATAAATTCAGTGTAAGCAATAAGGGGCTAATTTTCAAGCCTGCTCTCACCGTTTTTATCATTGTCATTTGAGCATCTTTTACTGAGTTTAAAACTATGGCACAAAGAATACACAAGCCCATGAAATTAATTCTGACTGGATTTGATATACTAGAAAATATAGCTGGTGCAGACATTAATCTATTTAATTACAGCAGAATGACATTAATTTTATTTTAATGCACACACATCCCAGTGCTTTGCTGAGCCTCAGAGCAGGAGGTGAGTTAATGCCAGTCCTGATGCACCCAGGGACACAGGCTATTATACAACTTTTTATATCCTGTGAACCAAATTCACCAGCCACAGAATGGGTCATAGAAATAGTTTGGTTTGGAAGGGGTCTTTAAAGATCATCTCCAGCCCTGTGACCAAATTCAGTTCTGTGTCTCTTATTCCTTACTGACATGCTACTGGTAGCTACAAAGCAAACTTTTGGGTTGTATTGACAGAAATGAGCTTTACCAGCAACACAGGGGCACCACAGGCCAGCTCCAGTCTGAGATGCATCCAAAGGAGAAGTACAGGCACAGGGAAATTGGGTGAGAATTTCCTGGCATTAGTCTTTCTAATATAAATTACAACAATTTAAAAAATCCTGGGCAATTGATGCAATTCTCAAATCAGAGTTTTGGCCTATGTAACTTTGCAGACCTGAAAAAAAATAAAATAAGATAAAACATTCATAAACTTATGAGGCCAAAAAGAACAGCAATAGCTCATGAAATCAGGCACGTTTGGCCCACACTTCAATGTGTAAAACCAGCTGTGTCTGCTTTATCAACATTCATTGAAGGAATCATAGGAAATAATAGTGGGAGAAAAGTTTCCTATCTCTCGTTAGATGCAGAGATTACTTAATAATATTTAGCTTAAACAAGTTTACACACATTTGTGTGCTTTTTCACTCAGTTTGAAAACAAGCCCAGAAAATTTCATCCCAAAAGCTGAAAATTGTAACAAATTGCTAACCAAGTTAGAATGAAAACCATTATCTTTGTTATGTTAATTTACAGCTATTATTCCCTTAGGCCTAGCAGAATGCCAGACTCTAGTCTCCTATCAGTCTTTCCCCAGGACAAGAGGTTCCTGTGGTCTCTCATATTTAGACATTATGCAAAAGTGATACTGTGAATTTTGGTTGAATTTTGAAATCCTGTGTCTTCAACTCCTCTTCCTGTAACATGGTTTAGAAGAGCAAGAGCCACCAGACTGACACTGCACAAAAGTTGTCTTTCCCTGAATTCATGAGCCTTGAACAGATGTGTAGGCATACCGAGGCATGCTGCGAGGAGCTGCATACAGAGAGGAAAACTGCACCAGTCAGAAGCATAGAGCATGTTATGGATCAACTGTATACTTTATATTAACATTTTAACAAATAGATCTTGTGACATAAACTGCAAGAGGGGAAAAAGGAGCTGGTTAAATCTACCCAAGGTGCTACATCCATGGAGAAAAGCAAAAAAAAATTCTGTTTTATCACAACCCTACTGGTGCACTCCCAAAGGCTTACCCACATCACCCATCCCTGAGGGAACTTTCCCATGCACATCTTCAGGGCTCCTCTTTCCTTGGCCACCAGAGGCCTCCTGTCCCACTCACTGTTCCTCCCTTCACTGGCAGCAGCAGGAGACCTTTACACCCCTAAGAGGAAGGTGATTTGTTCCAGGGGGAGGGTGTAACATGGATGCACAGCCCACAGCCCCATCCTCAGCCCTTTTCCTATCACCTGATACCTGTTGGAGGCAAAAATGCTCTGGGTTCACCTTCTTGAAGGCATTTCTCCCCCATAAGCTCCCACTGGGTGTTTCTAATCTCTTCCTTTCCTCACCGTGCACTTTATGTACACACATTTGTATCCATGGAAAAAGAATCCAAGTGTCTGTATCGAGCAAGGTGTGAGTGAGGACTGAGAGTGGAGAGGGAAGGGAAGATGTGGAGCAGGACTGCAGTGTCCCACCATCCAAGGGGGCAGAGAGAGAGTGGTGACTTGAACATCTGTTATTCAGCAGTGTGGCTTCCTCCTGAATCTGCAATTTACTTGGTGTTGTGTGGAAGTTCCCACAGGACACATTTTGGAGGAGTTAGTGAACAAGTGTGAGCAGCTGTACATGCTCACTTTGAAAGATTATCCTTTCCTGTCCAGGACTCTATACATATTTAGATTTAACTCTACCTCATCATCACCTCTCTGTTATACAGGCGTCCCTCACTGGCTTTAAAATAACCATTGGCTGTTACATAAACACTGGGTTGATTTTTTTGCAAGCAATTTAACCTGTCCCCACTCCCTTTTTTCCTACCTGTCAAACACAAGAGAGTTACCCCCTATGTGCACCTTCTCAGCAGGTGTCTGACCCCATCTGTTTGCAAATCCACCTACACAAAATCCAGCTCACATCCACTCAGCATTGCTCCAGCCAACACCTCATGCAGCCTCTATGCTATTTCTTCCAGCTGCTTCCCCTTCCCTTAAGCTGAAACAGAGCCTTTTCTCTGCCCTTCACAATGAGGTCTTGGTGCAAACTGGCTCATCAACCAATTTCTCTTGCTGCTGGTGGCCCCCGAAGAGTTGTGTTACCAAACTGACAGTCAGCTACTGCTCTTCCAAAATCATGTCTCTCAGGTAGACATCAAAGACTTCTAAATGAAGTTTCTCCACCCAGTACTCAATGCCCAATGCCAGATGAAGGGTTGGGTAGTTTTATTCACCCCCTCTTCAATGACCTATCCAGGATGACCAAATGACCTTTAGCTGTGATAATGCCACTGTAATGGCAGCATTTGGAACTACACACATTTTAAAAGTAAGGAATGAAGACTTAAAATTGACTTAATTTTTTTCACACTGCTGTAATCACACATGATGTATTTCTGTGTCTGGGACTGAACAACAAAATATGAAACCAGAGATATTTTTAACAGACTATCTCAGTTGGAAGGGACTTACCACAACCATCTAGTTCAAGTGCCTGACCAGTTCAGAGCTGATATTTGATTGGGTGCTTCCTTTTTTTACTTTAAAGCCACTTGAACAAAATTACAGCACTGGACTCTCTACTACACTCTCATCTTGCAAATTCTTCACAGTCAAGCCAAGAGCATTGCAATTCCTATTACCATTGAGCATGTGCTGTACCCACAGTAGACTGAATTTCATAGAATCATAGAATAGTTTGGGTTGGAAGGGACCTTAAAAACCATCTAATTCAAACCCCTGGACATGGGCAGAGACACTTTCCACAAGACCAGGTTGCTCAAGGCTCCATCCAGCCTGACCTTTAACACTTTCAGGGATGGGACATCCAAAGCTCCTCCAGGCAACCTGTTCCAGTGTCTCACCACCCTCACAGTACAGAATTTCTTACCAAAATCTAATCTAAACCCACCCTTGGTCAGTTTAAAGCCATTCCCCCTTGTCCTATCATGCCATGGCCTTGGCAAAACTGCCTCTTCGACTCTCCTGGAGACCCTTTATGTACTGGAAGGTGCCATAGCACCTCTCCAGAGCCTTCTCCAGGCTGAACAACTTCAGCTATCTCAGTCTGTTTCCACAGCAGAGGTGCTCCAGCCCTCAGAGCTTCACTGTGACCTCTTCTAGAACTTGCTCCAATGGCTCCATGTCCTCTTCTGTTGGGGGATGCCAGAGCTGGATCCCACCTGAGATCCAGGTAGAAACTCAGCTGAGTGGAGGGGAAGAATCAAATTGGGCTGTACATTGTATTTGTGGACTTAAAACCAGCATTTTATAGGAACTGTGGAAAGTGAGAGCCTGGAAGAGGAGAAGCCCAGACAGTGTTCCACATTTAATCCAATAGTTCCTGGTGTTGGCATGCACTAAAAGAGAGGTTTCACCCCAAATGCATCATGGCCCCCAGGAATCCCAGCCCTTCAGGGTTCCAGCAGGGCACAGGTATATGTGTAGCAGGGCACTGGGACCATCCCAACCTGAAGCCCGGGATGTAACATGAGATAAACTTCACATAAACACAGTAATCCTGGGAACTTGTCCCAGTTTACTCATATGAAGTGACTGGGCTGCACTTGCACCTGCTGCAATTCCCCATAACAGCAGAGGATTTGCTGCACACCAGGGTTTGAGCTCTTAATGAAAGAGTGGCCCCAAGGCCAGGCTGGGAACAGCAGGGTCTGCTGGTCTTTAGTTTGCCCACAAGCCAGTGCCACGTGGCACAAGGAAGGAGAGTGGACCCAAGTGGCTGCCTGCCCCCATGAGATAGATCTGCCTTGCTGAGGAATAATCACATGAATATTCTCAAATTTTAAACCAAATTCTAAACAGGAGTTGTCCTGTCTCCCTCACACACATCTACCATTCCATTTAATTTTTACAGTTTTTTTCTTCTGTGAAATATACAATAAGGCAAAAAAAGTTATAGAAAGGTTTTTCTTAAGAGACCAATGCCATGTCATTTCCTAGATTGCGTTCTTTTCTTTCTCTCTCCTATTTCAGAGAAAGCCACTTTCTTATCCCTGCTGCTGCCATCCTCCTACTTACAAGAGAATGAATCCAAAATAAGCTCATTAATTCCAGTGAAGATACATTGGAATTATTTCAATATAACTCCAAGCATAAATTTTCCCTGTTACTCCTTAACCACTGCACGGATTCCTGTTATGTGCTCAAATTTCAGTTTCAGCCTGTGTCCAGCATCTTAGTAGCCCAATTAATGTAAAAACCACTCATCTATACTAGACTGTAAAGAAGAAACAAAGGCATTGCACTGCCTTGTCTCAGTTAATAGTTGATAATCACCTGAAAGAAAGTGTAAGGCTTTTCTTTCCTTTAATTATTTTAATTTAAAAAGAGGTATTCATGAATTTATTAAAAATCCCAAAACAACCAATCAAACAAAAAAAAACCGCCAGAAAAACAAACAAACAAAAAATCCCAAACCATCAAACAAAACAAACCAAGAAATGAGATTCTCTATAACAGCCTTTGATTTTAGTTTTATTTCCTAGCTCATGGCAGTGTAATGTGGGGAGATGCAGGCAACTGGACCAGGCTCATGTGAGGATAGTGAAAGAAACAAAAAGTATAGCTATGAAATAGAAACATTTCCATAACAGTCATATTCCCAGCTAAGAGATGTTAATTAAAGGCTTTAATTTGTTGATTTTAACCTTTATCATGGAAAAACATTTTAAAAAAATCAAAGTTAATAATCCACATGACCATTCAATCTAATATATTCAATTTATGCCACTCTGAAATTCTCTGTAAGAATATTCAGACATGTTATCCTGTGCTGGCACAGGGCTCTGAAGCCCTTATTTAGTTCTCTTGTGTAAAAGATTATGTACTGAAATTTGTCCCACTTTTTATTTATGAGCACAATGCACTGCAAAGCACATAGGATATCAGCAATGGCTGCATTTCAGCAACATGTGAGCCCTGTGGAAATTGGGATTGCTTAGAAGGGCATGTACCAACACAGAAAGAGGATTTTTTTCTTCCTAATTATCCGCCCGCATGCAGGAAGGCAGGGTGTGTGTATCAGTAAATCTCTGAAGTTTGGAGGAGAGGTAATACCCAGGATTAAAACTGTTACAGACACGTTATTTCTTGCCATACGACGTGGAAATATCAAAGTTCACACCCTGTTTTTTTGGAAGATCAAACCAAGCAGATGGCAGAACCTGCCTGGTTAAAAAGACCCAGTTTAGGATTCATGCTCACTCACAGGCTCACTACGCTGAAGAACTTGAACTGCTTCTTTTTCACCAATTCTTAATTTTTCCAAATTATGTCTAGGCCACAACCTAAAAAACTAGCAATTGCAAGGACACTGCACCACAGTGAGGATGAGGGAAGTGGAAACATCCCTCTGAATGGCTGGTGGGTGTTTTGGGACATGCCCTCAAAGCTCATTCCCTGATGCTCCATTTCCAGCCCTGCTCTCCTCAAATCCCATCCAAAGCCTGGGGGCAGCTGAAGATGACACATAACATTTCTGCACTGCACTGTGCAACCTTCCCCAGACTGAGAGAGTTTTATTTCCTCTTCTTCCCCCAGCTCAGAACAGAAGAGCAGGGAACAGGAGCATGTGATCAATGACCTTTTGCCTCACAATCTCTGATTTATGTCATTGAGGCCTTGGTGCATAAAAAGATCCTCCCCAAAAGACTCTGGAGCCTGACTGATCACCACAGTGTGCCCCCAGACCCACTGTTAGTCCCCTTGTTTTGCATTCATCATGGTGGCACACGTGATGAACAGCTAAATGCTCAGCTTTGGCTGGTGCATCTGTCACCTATATCCATTGTCCACACTTTCCCTAAGAGCTTGAGCTTTAGTCCATAACACATGGCTGTGCAGAGAAATCCACATCCATGGAAGTGATGGGTGTGGTGGTGGAAACTCTCTGAAACTCTCCTGAAGCAGCCTCCCCACCTCGTCATGACATGTCTCTCAAATATCTAAGAGCTTAAGTTGAGTGGGATGCCCAAATGTGAACATTAGTACTGATCCCTGTTTGAAACCATATTCCTGTCCCAGCCTGCTCTCATGATCTTGCCAGCTTTGCAGGAACACTGTGTCATGCAACCAGAATTCTAAGGAAGGCCCTCCAATGATGTCTGGGGTGAAGCTGTGGGATGGAGTTGCTCCAATCCTCCCAGGAAATGAAGAGACACCTTTATTATGTCTTTTAGTCTAGGGTGTCTGTAGGATTCTCCTGTCCTCCTGTTTCCTGTCCCAAGCCACTGAACCTTCACTGGCAGGACAGGTCATGCTGCCTCGTCCCTTTTGTCCTCAGAGGCGTAGCAACCCTCTGGTGCTTCTGCATCTCCTGCATAACACTGGATGTCTTTAAGGTGTTGGATAAACTGCTGAATCTACCGTGGAAAAGAGAGATGGCAGAGCTCAGGACAGGGATGGGAACAGGAGTCACAGGAAGGCTTGTTGGTTCTTTCAGATGGTAAATGTCACCAATCAAACTGAGTAGCAGAACAAGGCATTTGCCTTGCTGGATCTGCACTACCAGAATGGACTTTTGTGGGTGAATCTGAGTTCAGGGCAAGGGTGAATAAAAACAGTGTTGGCCATGGTTTGATCTACAGCCCCTGCATCCCCTCCCTCAGCCTGCCTGGTTCCCACTCCTTCTGCCAGGCAAGGACCCTGCTCCACCTCCTCAGAAGAGACAGGTTTCCTGGTGTGCCCTGCCCCTTGCCCATGCCTGAGAGGGACCCCCAGTTAAAAGGAAGGTGTCTGTTGGGTCTGTGGGCTCTCCCCTCCCTTGGGGCAGTGGAGACTCATTACTGCTCCTCCTTCTGGCTTGGCTTTACCATGTTCAGCTGTCTGCAGCTGTTATACTCCAGCACATTCCACTCTGCTTGCAGCCGCATGTTGGTGGACTGGAAAAGGTTGTGGATGGCCAGCTTAATAGTCCACAGCTTCTCAGTTTTCTTGGAAGTCCTGTTCTGGATGTCAGCCCAGTGAGCCTCCTGGAAGGAGAGGTCACGTGCAGCATGGGGACATGCCCTAGCAAGAGTGGTGCTTCAGCACCAGAGACCTTGGCTTGGAGACCCTAACTCCCATACTCCAGACTGCTCTGCCATTCTTCCTTCTCCAACCCCATGGAGTGGGATGAAATCAGGAATCTTTTCCAATCCCAGAGACTGTTACTGGATTCTGCCATGACCCCATAGCTGAAGGATGAGCCGTCAGCCAGCCTTGACAGAGCCAGGCTTGGAGATCTTCCCCTGCCCACCCCACAACTCCTTACCCAGAGGGGGATGTCACTTTGAGCCTGGCCAAAACGCAGTTTAAGCAGCACCAGTTCATTTTGGTTCTGAAGCATCTCAGCTTCTTTCTCTGCTTTGTACTGCTCCAGGAACAACTTGTCCTGCTCAGTCAGTTGCTTGTGCCCCCGTTGTGACTGTAGAAGGTCCTTCTGAGTCCTCACCAGCAGCTTGTACTGTGAAATGACTTCTGAGATGTCCTCAAACTGCAGCACAGGGTTCCTGGTGTTAGTAACTCTCTGCCCTTCCCTCACCAGCTGCAGGTCTCATGTCATTTGGCACCCTGCCCTTGCCAGGGCCAATGCCTCTCCCTCCTGAAAGATCTTCCCACCTTACTCAGCCCCAACTGTTCCAGGATTCATTCTGTCCTTCTCTGCAGGACTATTGCCCCAGTTGGTTCCGGATTTTTTTTTTTTCTTTTTTTTTTTTCTTTTTTTTTCTTTTTTTTTTTTCTTTGCTACCTTTCCCTGTGTGGTAGCCTCCCACTGTGCCACAGCCACAGCTGCCACTGCAGGGGGATGCCCAGGACTTGAGAGGCCACAACTGGGGTGGTTGGAGTATGAGAGATGTCCTGACATAGGAGAGAGAGAGCACAGCTCTTTTACAACTGCCTGGGGACATTTTCTGGGCAGTTTTTCGTTTCTCCCAAACAATTCATCTGACCTGAAACAGTGACACAAAGGTGTCCCCATTCCCCCCAGTCCTGAGCTTTTCTCCCTTCTCATGGTTTATGTCTGCTTTTCTCAATTTTCCACTTGCTGTTCTGCTTCTCCTGCTGTAACTCTGATCTCTATGGCTCACCTGGGTTGCAGGTTGGTTTTTCCATCCCATCTGAGGTCTCTGGGTTTGAGCGAGTGTCAGTGTCCTGGACTTGCCTTATCTTCTCTAGTTTTAACATTTATCTAAGGCCCTCCCCAAAGCTGTGATCTGTTTCACTTATGTCTAAACTCACCTGCGAGACCTTCACCACATCCTCCAGGTATTTCTTGAAGATGGAGTACTTCTGCACTTTTTTGCAGAGTTTCTGGTGTTTTTTTCTGAGGGTTTCCAGTTCCATCTTGACTCTCAAAAGCTCACCATCCTTTTCCATCTTCTCCTCTCTCTGTTTGCTGTTTATCTTCAGAGCATGGATTCTTAGCTCTTCATGCTCCTGGTGGTTTCCCCCACCAGCACACATGCACATACAGAGGAAGGCAAGGTAAGATGGAGCTGGATCACGTACTAGCATTGGTAGGACATATCTTCAGAGAGGAGAAACCACTGCTGGATCACCTTGGTAACATTTTCTCCCCCTGTTTCACAGGGCCATCCCTCTTGCATTGACCCTTTGGTCCTAGAGACAGGTACCCAGGGGGGCAGTTTGAATTTCAGACCTGCTTGGATCTGTCCCCTGAAGACAGCTGGGTGTCAGCAGTGGAGGCAAGGCTAACACCCTTCCTCTGGACAGGAAATCACACTGCTACAGGACAAGCTCTTTTCCACCCAAGACCCATCAGGGCTTTCCATATCTGTGGTACAAAACCTTGTGCCCTACCAGTCTTATTCCTCACAGCTCCAGTCTCAACAGGAGGCTTGAACAGGAGTGCAGGTCCACAATCCTCTTCACCAAGGGAGGGGAGAAATTGATGGTGCAGCTCAAAGATATCTGGTGTACCTGTACAATCCTTCCAGATCTCTCCACATGGGCTTTCAGCTGGGCCCTCTTGGCGTGCAGGTCCCTCCACCGGTCAGCGATGACTTTCATCCTCTCCCTGAAGGCCTGGCAGCACCAGAGTGAAAGTGACATGGCTGCTTGCACCCAAAATCTGTCCCCTGCCTCCCAAAAAAGCCTCCAAAAATCCACAAACCATCCCAACCATGCTCCAACATCCACCCATCTTTCTCACCTCGTCTTTCTCTGCCAGGGCCTTTTCCATCTCTTGTGCTTCTTTCTTCTTCTTCAGGAGGTGAGTAAGTGAATGTTGGGAGTTCTCCTCTGTCACTGTGAATTCCCTGCCACAGTTTTCCTTGAGGTTACACACTGAGTTGAGTTCCTTGGCAGGGTGTTGGATTACTCTGGACGATGGATAGTGTCCCAGATAGGGTGATGGGTCAGAGCACCCCAACACATCTCAGATCCCATCTGGCAGCATGGCATCCCCACCCCTCCCAGCAGGCATCCCCTGGTAGAGCAAGGGGAAGCAGGTATGAGAGGAGGCAGAAGTGATGGACATAAGGCATGGGAGTTTGCCACGGTGAGGGACAAAGGGATAGAAAAGGCAGGAGAAGAGGATGCAGGCTGGTGGAGGAACCTCCTCACCTTAGCAGGGGTGGGAGTTCCACCTTGTACATCCTGAGGAAATGGGCTGACATCTCCTCTTTGCTCCAGGTCCCCATTGTTCTAGCTACCAGCAGGAAACAGAGAGCCCAGGTCCTGCTTCTTTCCCAGCTCAGCTCAGGGGCTGCCCTTCAGCCCTGAGCGCTCAGTATGGGAGGCACCAGGCAGGGGATGAGCCCTGGGAGCCTCTTGACTCCACTTTCCTGAGACCTTCCTAAGACCTATTGACCTCTGCAGCCCCGTGGCTATTCCAGCCCTGCAAAGAGGCCCTATGGCTACTTCCAACCTTTGTAACAGCCCCTGTGGCTACTCCAACCTCCAGGAATGTGTACGTGGCAGCTTAATGGTTGCTGGGCAACAAAATGTTTACTTGGAGTCAGGGGGACTGATCACTGTGTCCTGGACCAGGAGTTATTTAAATCCCTTTCTCACATTTCTTTGGGTTCTACCCCTGACAGCCACATCCCACTGTCCCAGCCCTCAGGGCTTGTTCCTTCTCTCCCAAACACCAGATGGAAACACCATTTACAGGCACATCCTTAGGGAAGATTGGCCACTATACTGCTGTGCTGCAGTGCCCTCTCCTCAGGGCTCAGCTCACTGAGAAAGTGCACAGCACTTTCCCTCTCCTAAGCAAAAACATCCCCTGGGGCCCATCCTCTGTTGGGCCTGGCAACTCCTGTGCATAACTCTAAAAACAGTGGCTGCTCACTTCATATGAACAACAAATTTCTCCTGCCTGCTCCCTAACAGGTTATTTAAATCTTCCTAATCAAGCAGTAGCAAACTATCACTCTCTGAGGCTGGTTTTTGGTTTCCTACTTCCCTTCTTCCCCTTCCTGAAGCCCAGACCTTCCTGCAGGAGGGGGCCCAAGCTTTGGTGTGTTGGTGCTTGCCTGCCACGCATCAGGAGTGGCATTGATACAGCCAGATTAAACAGATTTAATGACTCCTGCAGCAAAAGCACCAGGGCCACATGCACGTGCTTCATTTTCAGAGTCTAACAAGGAGAATGTCTCTTCCATTCAAAAGGAATTTTTTCTCCTGTTATGAAAAAAGCTCAAGCTGGAGATGTGCTGCAGAGATTGGGTTGAATACTTCGAGGGCTGATAGTCAGGATTAGAGGAGTTGCTTCATCTATGAGGAACCAGCACAAACAGACTGTATCAGGCTGTCCTGCAAGCTCCTCTTGCTGGTTTTACTCTCATTCATCCCAGTGCAACGTCTCTACCAAGATTTGCTCCAGTGACAGGAGAAGATGTGTTTGAGAAGAGAAGACATAGGAACAACTGTGGACATCATCTGGACTCCAACATTCTCTGCTAGAAGTGCAGTTTCTAACCTTTTTTTGCACTGGGGTTGTGGAGACTGGAAGAGGAAAATCAGGTCTTGGAAACCTTCAGAAATATTACATGCTAAAACCCCATACCAGCACGCTGTGAAGGACAGGCTGTAGCTCCAGACTTAGCATGGATGACTGGTAGAAATGGTGGTGTCAAGAAACTTTGACCAGTGTCAGGGTTTTTTTAATTTAGAAGTCTATAAATATTCTCTTCTGCCTCCAAAACAACACTTTTGCCTATCAAACTCTTGCAAGCAACCAGCAAAATGAAAAAGCATGGAAGAGACACAGAATATGACTGAGCTGCTGGTGTAGAGCCTGTGCTATGGTAATGGAGGCAACTGGAATGGGATGTCCCATGTCACCACTGGCTTTGCAAATTTCCCTTACCCATCAACTTGTCAGTTTGCTGATCCCATCTGTCCCACAGGTATTAGATCCACTCACTTCCCCCTGAGCAGGAGAAACTGCCCTGGGCAGCACCCCAGGCCACCGTCAAAGGACACTTTCCAATTTAATAAAAAAATTTACTTCTTGTTAAAAGCAAGCAAGCAGCATCCCACACGGTCCCCACAGAATCTCAACCTTTCTAACAATTTTGTCTGTTCTGGATAAATAAAAGCTCTCCTGACAAGTAGAAAGTACCTGGATGGAGAGAGCAGGTTGTTCCAAAGACCAGCTGGTCCCCCACATCCTGGTTCTCTCTCCCATGCCCTCCAGCACCTCACTGAGAAATTTCCCCAACTGGGATACAGGTCTGCTCTGCCAGGGGCTGCAGGAGAAGCTGCTCACTTGCAGGTGGAGGCATGTCAGGATAACTGCCAGGCAAGGCATTAAGCAATGAACAACAAGCAGACAAGAGTGCAAAGTGCCCACCAGCTGCAGCAGGAGCAGTGTCGAGGAGCCAGCTAATATCCTGCATCTGCTGTGTGTAACCCCAATTCCTCCTCTTCTTTCCTCTGCCCCCATCTTACACCTCCATGGGGCTGTGGCTGGGATTTGGAAATCTGAGCAGTAGGAGTTTTGTTGGGGTTTGCTCTGGTGTGCTGTCACTGGGAATATTTGGCCACAAACAATGATCAGTTGCCCTTGCCCTGACCCAGCTTGTGCCAGGCAGGCAGCATGATGACACATCACCTGGAGCAGTTCTCACCATCACAGTCTCTTCTTGTAGCCAAAATCTCAGCATTGGCAGAGATAATGGAAGGAAATCAAGCTTACACGTTCCAGAAACGTGGTAAAACAGCCTGTGGCACCACGCCATGGAGAAACAGGCATGGGGACCAGCTGAGTGGCCACAACTCTGCTCTGCCCACAAGTCCATCCTCATGCTGTGACCTCCAAGGAGCACCAGTGTGAAATGAGGCAACCCAGGGGCTTCTGTAATTTGAGATCTGTGCTTAAGAACAGATTGAGCCCGGTTCAGTTGTTCCTGCCATCTCTTCACATGTGTTTTGGGAGGCACATGGACACTCCTAGGGCAGAGAGGAACCCATGGAGGTAGAGACTTGCTGTTGACCCTGCTTGGAGTTAGAAGTCAGAATGAAAAATTCCAGAGGCCCCTTCCAGCAGGTCCCCTAAATTATCCTACAAGTCTATTAACTCCCCATCAGTCTTCCATCCCATACTGCCACCCTTGGCAGGGAAAGCCCACCCAGGTGAGTATAGGGGCACTTGGCAGCCCTTTCCCCACAGACTGAGCATGAGGCAGAGCTTTCATCTCAACCCCTGGTGCTTCTAGAATCTCATGAATTTTTATCAAACACTAGTAGTTTAACACCTTCTCACATATGTAGAAACTTTGCCATGAGTCTGAGCTTTTATGGGGAGTTTGGTTTCTTTTGTTTCTTTTTGACTTTACAATAATTTCAATTTTATAAGTTCATAAATCAACTCTTCTTCCTTGCTCTGCCCCACACCTCCTGCCTGGGTGTGGCTCTAAGCAAATGAGACCCTTGAATGAAAATTAACTTTTTTCTTTTTTTCTTCAAGAATTGCTCATGTCTCCTCAGCCTCAAATATTTCATGCAGGTTGTGCCATGTATATAACAAGCTAAGCCAAGCAAAACACCGCCTTCCATATACACTGCAAAAAAATGTTTTTCAGGCTCAAAGCATTTCTGTATTTGGCAGAATCTTTTCTCAAAGCATACCAAAGAAAAAGTATGGAAATGAAATACAAAGAGTGGTTAAAATAATATTTTGGGTAGAGATGAGCCCAAACCAAACTCCAGATTGGAAAGCCAGATACCCCCCCTAGATACCATGCCTAAAATGAGGAGGTTTGTTGTGATACTTGGAGAACAACTGGAAAGCCTTGCAGGTCTCCCACCGAGTTTAATTTCCTAATTGAACTTATAAAAGACTTAACCCCTCCCAGTCCTCAGAGCTAATAGATGTTCTTATATTTAAATCCTAGATTTTATTTACCCAGGCTGGCCCTGTGTGGACTAGATAAGGTGAATGGGCTGTGGAGGGGGCAGATGGGGGGTCTGGCATGGCAGAGAGGATCCACAAGGCAAAGGGGCTCTGCTGACCCTGGGCAGGGGACCCAAAGCTTCCCTGGATTTCACTGTGGTTATTTCTGCTATTTGGATCCAGCCCATCACTGACGTGGGCACAAACTGTGGTGTAATTTGGGGTTTCAGACCCAGCATTTAGGACTGGATCCAAAACTCAAATGGAAGAATTTTGGGGAAGAGGCTTTTAAGAGTTTAATTTGAAACAGAAAACCCATGAAACTATTTTTGCCTTGGTCTTTAATTGAACTATTTTTTTTTTTTAATCCTCTAGTATGCCTGGGCTCTTCAGGCATCCAGCAGCAATGTCTGAGTATTAAATAGGATGCTTTATGCTATAGGAGTGATGAATGACTGACAAACTCAGCTCCCTGTGAATCTGCTGCTCTGGAGAGGTGAACAAACAACATACTACAGCTCCATGTGTGCACTCAGCAACAGCCATAAGAAAAGCTGACTTTAAGGAAAGCCTATCTTAACAGCAGATTTCAAGAGGATAATTGCACCTACTAATTTATAAATACTCTCAGAATCTGATAATGCAAGTCTTAGAGGTGTCTTTACTTTCTGTATCCCAACAGAGAGTCCATGTATGTGACTGTAAATAAGGCAGTTTAATAAAGTGCTTTTTACTCTCTAGTTTAATATTTTTATAAATCTTAAAATAACCTTAAAAATATTTGTCCTAGTACTCGGCAGGATTTGGGCTTGTTTTTCTATCAATTTAGTGGTTGTAACACAGGTCTTAAAATAGAGGGGGAGGGAGAGTGTTGTTTTGCTCCAGAAGCTGAGTGTGTATCCAGCACGTCAGCCCCATTGTACAGAGCTCCAGCCATCATGAGCCAAAACCATTCCAGCTCCCTCCCAGATAAGGATGGACATGCCCTGGGCTCTGGCCACTGCTCTGTTCCATCCTGTACTGCACCAGGGCTGCTCCTGTCAGGTACCCACAGCACAGGCACAAGCTCAGCCAAATCCTCCCCCATCTTCATTAAGCCAGGTAGCCCCACCTCTGTTCCTCCACCCTCAAACAAGGACAGGACTTGGCTAAAATGCTGAATACTCAGTAAAGCACCTGCTGCTAGGCAAAATGAAACCTCTTGGGATGGAAGGTCCACAGTGCAGGAGAAAGAACTTATTAAAAATCCTTTTTTCATGTGAAGTACCATGTTTTTAATGTTTCAGGTTGTGGAATCCTTGTCCATCTCAGCTTGACACTTGCTGTTTGCAGGGGTCACATCCCACCTTTAATGAATACAGCTCACCCAGCACAATCCCAGCTCTGCCCCAGCAGTGGTGCCAGCATCTCCCCTCACCAGATTCTTGCTGCCACTGATGCGTGGGGACAGATTTCTGTTCCTCTCAGCCTTCCCAAGCAGTTTTGGGAAGTGCAGGCACCCAGGCTCAAAGGCAAACTCTGGAATGTGGTTTTGTAGCAGAGAATGTTCCTGGACTCCATCAGCAGCATCTTCAGGCTCAGTCACCTTTCAAAAAGACAAACTCCATGAACACTGCTCTCATATACATACATGCACACACAAAAACAGTTATTAGCTTAATAGGGTGAGTATCAAAATGCAACAATAAATTATCTGACATCTTTATTGCTTAGAATGACAGATTCAAACAAAGCTAACCCTTTAATTATGTTTATATAATGTAATTTGGCAGAAGTCATAAAGCACCCCTTTGGCAATGCCAGATTAAATATTTTACATTTGCTTGGGCAGCACATTACAAGACTAGAAGTGGTATTTTTGCCCTGCACTGCCTCTGGAGCAGTGACTGCAGTAGTGTGGATAAGAACAAGGGCATAGAGGTTCTGCCCTGAAGGAATTGTCCTGAGATCAAGGGACCCCAACCCCATATGCCACTTCATAGAACTTCCCTTCCCACCCTCACCTCTCTCATCCAGGAGAATGGAACCATTGCCATTTTCCAAGACCAAAACAAAAGGCCCTGCTGATGCCAAGGGCACCAGTGGTGCCTCTGTTATTGCTGGTGGGGTTTCCTCACCTTTTTTGTCCACTGTAGCTTCTCTGAGTCCTGCTTCTGTGTACAGTGAGAGAAGGGGGTCCCACTTTATGCCACAAACATTTTGGCTAATGGTCCTTGAGAAAGTTTTTACCTGGGATTTCAGAGAGAGGATGAAGCTCCATGAGCTGTTCTGCACCAGGGCACAGGCAGAGGGAAGTCTCTATGTCCATATTCCCAGAGCCCATTTTCCCATCACTCCTAAGTATCTTCCCAAGAAAAATGAGTTCCCATACTGGGCTTTGTGTCTGGGTTCCTCTGTAGGAAACTCCCCAAAGATCCCACATTTCAAACTCCATGGCCCTGTTCTTCACTGTTGAACTAGAAATGCTTGTTGCCTGTTTCAAAAGGATGTAAATAAGCACAGCTCTCACCCCCAGAACAGGTCTCATGAAGCTGCCCCTCCACTGCCAGAACATCAGGAATGTAGATGGAGACAAAGTTAGAATAAAGCCCCTTGAGATCCAGGATAGCCACTTTGCAGGCAGCAGACTGGTTTCCCTTCCCAAGGGATTTTCCATGAGTCATCACCACCATGCTGGGAATCTCAGTTCACTCTCAGCCCTCTGAAATCCACATGCCTCCTCCGACCATCACCACCTGCTCCAACATATCTAAATTCTCCACTGCCAAGGACCACCCCAACCTCACAGGTCTTCCAGAGGTTTCTCTGACTTGGTTCTGCTGCTACAGTGGTAGCACAAAATTAGTATTCATAAGCAAATACAGCACAGTAGAATCCAGTGCAAGGAGAATTGTACTTTTCTGCAGCCAGTGGAATGGAAAGCTGCATTCACAGTCTGCTGGAGCTGCCAGCATAAACTTACTGTATCCCCACTACTTTGCTTAAGTTCAGACTATTTCACATACACACACACACACACACACACACACACACACACACACACACACACACTTTGCCCATCATACTCTTTGTATAATGTAAAGTAGGTATCAGTTTCAATTGCTCACTATGAACACCAATTTGGATGCTGCAAGAGGTACCTAAACCTCTCTTCACTGTTATAATTAAGTGATGTTTGTGAAGATACCAATAATGAATGAGGATACAGGACAGACAGCAGGAACATGAACTTCTTCAGTGACATGTGGAGCCAAATGATATAGATTTAGATCAAAAATTAATTTAAAAAACCCCAAACAACTAAAAATAATTCAAGTGGTCCACAAAACAATGCGGAATATACAGTTCAGAGCAGAACTTTGATTAATGCAAAGAGACAAGACCTTTGGAGCACTATGCAGAGCAGTTTACAGTTTTTGGAGTAGGTTATGTTTGCAGCAAAGTTTTAATTACAGAACGAATAAATCCATCCAGACAAAATTTCTTTGGGTTCTTCAAAGACAGCCTTGACTGTTTTGCCGAAGCACTTTCCCGTTTTTGCCTTCATATAAGTTATAATGTGCAAAAAAATAAGTCAATTAAGAGAGAATAGGCATTATGAAATACTTCCCTTTGCATAAGCACACAGGATTGCAAATCTCATTGAAATTCTGTCGAGTTGCATTGCCCACACAACTTGCAATCTTAGCAAAAGCCACACAAAAGGCTTCCCTCCCCATTGTTTACAGGAGCATTTTGGGAACGAGACATACATTGCTACGCAGGAAGGGAAACAGAGACAGGAGTGAAATGTAGTTTGTTGAGCTAATAAAACAGCAAGGCTTCCATTTGTTTCCTTAGTCCTATAGAGCCATTCCTGTTTAAGACTTACACGCTCCACTGTTCGCAGAGCTGGTGACAAGCATTTTCACTGCTGACTGTTAAAGCTTGTAGGCTGGTCATGTTTTAACTATGAGAAGGTTTCCCAGCCATTATTAATGGCAGTGGCTTAGTTCGTGATTTAAGAGGTTGATATATGACAACAAAGGGACAGAAAGCTGTACCTGACTAGCTAACTCCTCTAGAGATTATGGGAACCCCAGAAAAACATGAAATTAATCAAAATGCAGGGGATTCTGGAGTTTGAAAGGCTTTTGGCCAAAAGCAACCTTAATATTTTCATATTCCTTTACATAAAGTTACCAGTACTGCCTAATTACATGAGTAATAAGAGACAACAAAGTCTTCTTCTCACACATTCAGAACACTCTTTCATGCGGCAAGGAATGGTATATATAAAATAATTAAGACGGACATCAATGAAAGCAAGAAGAGGCATGAGCTTGGAAAATCTGCCAAACCATTGGGGCTTCTGACAGAACACCCTCAATGTCTGAGATTTATTTATTCAAATGTGGGAATCAGACTTCTCCAGGGAGACAGCCCATGCAGGCCAGCAGTCACACAAGACTACAGGACAGCAGCTGCCTCCTGCTGCCCTTGCAGGTGAACTTCTCACTTCAGCACCAAGGCAGCAATGGCAGAGAAACTGAACAGAGATGAGAAAAATATTCTGTAACAAATACCTCAGGAAAAGGTTTCGGGGATACCCACCCTCATGTCCCAGGAACTGGGGTTGCTCCAGCTCCATCCTGCCATTTCTAGGAGGCTACAGACCATTTCTGAAGGCACAGGCATATATAGATGGGAAGAAAAGCCCAGGTGCTCAGGAGTTCATTGTTTCCTCCTACCCCAAGTATTCAGATGAAGAATGAGTGAAGAAAAATCTATCTTTACTTGGTTAGTGACCTCAGACCATCACGGCTGCAGCAGTTTAACACTGCTCCATCCATTTGCAATGCCAATTCTCTGAAACCTATTGAAGGCAAAGGATCCCTCCTCTTCAGTAGAAAGGGCTGAGTGCCAGCTCCAAACTGCTTTTCTTGCCTCTTGGAAACCCTAGTTTAGTCCTTCACTGATTTCAGTTGACTCCTTCAATTTTCTCCTGTTGAGGAGGAAAGAGGAAAGGGATAAATAGTTCAATCCAGATGTTCAACTGATTTCAATAGGACAGTGATAATTTACAAGAGGGGATAATGCCACCAACAGGTAAACTCAGGTTTTTCCTGATTTACACCAGGGATGAGGTTCACCATCAGCAGGTGGCCTCCTCAATAACCAAGCGAATTCAGGGTGGTTTATTTCAGAATCTCACATTTACACCAGAGTAGGTGTCCTCTTCTGCAAAACCTCATCTTTATATGGTTGTGCATCTGAGGATTGGGTGAAGCCTCCTGAAGGTTTTCAGGAGAAGAACTAAGAAAAGAAGTTCTCCTTTTCAGAGGAAGAAAGATCCTTTCCAAGGCTTTGAACACAGCCCCCAGTAAGAGGAAGGTGCGTTGAACTCTGCAGCTGAGCTGGTGCAGGTCACAGGAGGAAACAGGGTCACTTCTTAAGGCTGTGCAATCCCTTCCCTAAGCTGGTCTTCCAATGCAGCCTCAGCAGAAAGACCTCCCATGCAGCAGTACTCAGAGCTCAGTGTCTGAACAAACTTATCTTTTCTTTGTTCAGTCCTCAACTCAGTCAAACCTCCCTTCCTTTTCTTTTCTTTACTAACTCCCACCATGTGCCCAGCTGGTCTGGCTCAGGGCAGTCTCAGGTGGGTGGTCACTCCCTGGCTGAGGCAGTGCTTTGCTCCCAGCCCCAGCAGCAATCTGACTATCAGGAAATTTGCAAACCAGAGCAATGAATTGTAGGACCTCTCCAGCGAAAGCACTTCTATCACACCACACCCACACATTCTTTACGCAGCTGGAATTAAAATCAGGTTTTATTTCCCTCTCTGGGTCAAGCAGAATAAATCATCACTTCCCTGGTAAGCACAGAGCCTGGACCAGCATTGCCCAGCAATGAGCCCTAGTGACAAGGATATGTACCCACAGCAGTGAAAGAAAAGATCTCCTTGCACTCACAGTGAGAAGCCTGTCCCTTCTCCCCCCAACCCTGCATGTTTTCTGCTTAAAACAATTAATTGCTTCATTGCTGAAGGCAACATTTAATCCTGCAAGCATAAATTCTCACGTACAGTGATGTGATTGGTGAGGCTTGTGGGATTAAGTCCTTGGGTCCACCAAAATTTTCACAGGAGTGTAATTATAATCAGACATGCAGCTACATGAGTGTTTCAAGAGAAGCACATGTGCAATGGCTTGTGATTTCTTGCAGTTTTTAAAATCAGAAAAATTGTTCAGGATCAAATTGAATTTCCTGGGCAGACACACACAGAATAAAACTGAGAAATCAATTTTAGGGATTCTCCTGTTGGTCCTTTACCTAGCGTCCCTTCAGACAAGTCCTCTCTGAAGAACTGCCTTTCCTCCACTAGGCTTTGCCTCATTGCTTTCCTGACCTGAGCCCCTCCTGCCACCTTCTACATTAGTTCCAAACAAAGTTTCAGCCAAAGACGCTTAAAGTTTTATCTGCACATCTCACTGTTTTTTCCTTACAGCCCAAAGGGCAAATAAGCACAAACATGAAGTTAAGGCTTTATTAATGGCATGCGTGTTCAACTGAGACAACCCATCAACTCTAAAATTGGGAAGTAAAGATCTTCATGCTACCTCTGAGATGACCTGCTGGGACAGGGCTTCCTGCGGCTCAAGAAACAGCTTCTTGTCCTCTCCTGAGGGCACATATCTCCCACACTTTGTTCAGATACCTCCTGATCCCTCTGCAGCTCAGGTGATACCCCAACCTGAGGCAGCTCACTGCTAACTACAGCCCAAACAAAAGGCAGTCATGGCATGAGATAATGCACAGGAGGAATTCCTACCAAGGAACTAGAGCTTTTCATACAAAGACCATTGAAGAAACCACTCATAAAAGATGTGCTTCTCGAAGCAGAACCTTTTGCAGAACCTCTGCAGCCAGTCACTGTCCCTTGTTGTATCCCTTGCAGGTGCTCCTGACCCAGCTCTTCCACCCAAAACTTTCACACTAAACTTCCCACATCACTGTCACCTGTACTTACAAGAACCTGGCAGTGCCAGCCCACGCTGTGCCTGGCCAGGTGCCTAATGCTCAAGCAACCTCCCAAATGCTATTGATCCACATTTGCAGCTGCTTTAGAGCATTTCCCTTTAAGGGCTGCTTTGCAGAAACAACTGTCCTGACTGCACTCCTGGGGCTCTGGGGTTTGGAGCAGAGCTTTCTCCAGGTGATCCCAGTGGCAATTACTGGATGGATGAGACATTTCAGCTGAGTAGTCCCCCACTCTCTCTGCTGCTGAAAGCTGCAGCTCTGGTGAAGGCTTCCTGAGACCTGTGGCTGTTGCTCTGGCTTTTCTTCAGCATCACAGCGGGAATCAGATCCTTGGGGTCTTTTGGAGTCCTAGGGGACTCTTTCCCCCTAACCCTGACATTGGACTCTGAGATGTAAGCCATGGACTATGCAGTGTTCTGGTTCCCTTTATGATGTCTCAAAAATAATCAACTGCACCAAGTTCACCAAGTTATGCAAAAATCTCACTGATGAGCTACTGCAAGTGGTGACTTCCAGGTAAGACAGACCTGAAAGGGGTTTGTAGTGAGATGGGTGTTAGTCTCTTCCCTCAGGTAACAAGTGACAGGATGAGAGAAAATGGCCTCAGGTTGTGCCAGGGGAGATTAAATCAGGTATTACGAAAAATTTCTTCACGGAAAGACTTGTCAAACATTGCAACAGGCAGTCCAGGGAGTGGTGGAGTCACTGTCCCTGGAAGTGTTCAAAAAGCATTTGGTGTGGTACCTGGGAGCCTGTGTGCACAGCCAGCTGCCAATGGACTGAAACTATAATGGGAATAAGAAGAAACCCCCCTCCATCACACAGATTTTGCCCCTTGCTGATAGTATCACCACCAGCCTGTTTCATGTGCTATGGGTAAAATCTTTAAATCAGACAAGGAGCCAACTAAGTTTGATTTAATAGCAAGCAATTTGCTTAATGAAACAGAGTGCCAAAGCAGGAAATATTCATTGCCCTTACTAGAAACACAATACTAATTTAAAAAAGCATAATGAAAGAGGAAAACATGTTTCTCCATCAGTCAGAAAATCCCTTATTGTTTAGATGCTCATAGAATATTTGCTCCCTTTGGACCATGCTGTATTTTGAATCAAAATGGACTGATATAATCAGAGTATTTAAACCTCTACATAGAAGATTTAATTCCAAAGCCACAAAAATATGCTTAAATATCACCTCTCCAGCTATGCACTGCATAAAATTTTGCTTTCTTAAAAATGAAATTATTTATTTCTGTGCTGAGTGACAACTGCTTGCACAGTTGATTTTACTGAGAATTTATGCCTGGTCCAGGCAGAAGAAAGGAGCCTGGAATTAACCTCTTGCTCTCTGCTACTGGTAATTACCTTTGCCACTGAGTAGAGCACACCAGGAGCAGAGAATCCAGGCAGGGCCCTGCCATCAGCAGCAATGAAATAAATCAAGGTGTGACAGCATGAAGGGACAAATAAATCACCAGGAGAGAGGTGACATGGGGAAGGACAAGAGCTATAAGCAATACAAGCTCATGAGTTCATGGCCAATGCCAGCTGTGCAGGAGCTGCTTTGGTTCCTTCCCAGCAGAAAGTCTGGAGCTGGGCTGGGTTTGAAGTACAGCCTGTGATCTCAGGATAGGAAAAATGAGACACAGAGAAATAAGTTTGAGTTCCCAAGACCTCTGAGGGAGCGAGACACCCTGTCCTTGTACAGGGTCTTGTCTAAGCAAGGTTCCCACAGAGAGTTAGTGCTAGGGCTAGAGACATCTAGCCCAAGGCATCCCAGATCTTCCTCTTCTGACACAGGAATTTACTTCATCTTTTACTATTCAAATATATCAAGAGCATTTATACAGGAAAACTTATTTTTGAGCTTCTGCTGTACTTTTTGAAGAGAAAAAAAAAAAGACTGTGTTAAGATGCATTGCAGATGTTAATAAGGAAATGTCCTAAGAGAAATTACTTTTTTGGGAAGTAACATAGAGAAGTGCTCTTCCACCTTAAAACAATACATTGGGTGTGGGGGAAATAAAGAGAAAATCTGCTTTTTTGATGGGTTTTCTTTTGATTGGTAGGTGGGTTGGTTTGATTTTAATGGGTTTTTTTTGTTTTATTTTCTTTTGTTTAGAGGAAGAGAGAAGGAGCAGCAGGGAGGGATTTGGCTGTCAAGGGTATCTCATGGCAGTAGATGGCAAAGATGTCTCAGTGCTCCCTTGTGACATTTTTGGTGAGATGACGTGGTTGGAAGGAAAGTGAAATGAATGTAGCTGCCCCTAGAAATAATCCCCCAAGGTTTTATCTTTAATCTCTTTCGTCCATCCTGTGATATGGACTATATGGAGAAAATCCTGAGGTCAGCACAGCAGCCTTTTGGCTGATGCCAGAGTGTGTGACCACATCCCAGCCCCACTCAGCAGAAGCATCTCATTTCCTGCAGGACCTGGAGCAGGCTCATGACCTCGTTGTCGCCAAGCCACAATGGAAGCACCCAGATGGGCTGCAGGTTTCTCCAGCAGGGAGGACACAAGCCGGGATATTTCATCAGGAAAGGGCAACTGCCAGGCACCTTGATAGTTAGGGAAGAGAAATCTCTTCATTGCTGGAAAAAGTGAACATGCACAAATGGGCTTGCTCAGCTCCTCTCCCCTTATCCCACTGAGGCAATAACTGGCCAGTTTTTATACCACCAAGGTTTGGTTTCTTGTCAAGCTCTTGAAGACCAGGACACACACACATGTGGTGAATAGCAAATACCAATACTCATTGCAAGGATAGAAGCCATGTAAAATGGGGGAAGAAGAAACATGCAATAACTGAGTGAAGAAAAACCATTAAACATCTGGGGAACAACAGGGCCAGGATCCATTAAGAGGCCAAACATAATGTAAAATAAAAAACAAAAACCAAAACCCCCAACAAAAAAGCAATGAAACAAAACCAAACACAGAGCATTTCGGGCAAGGTTCTCCCTTTAATTTGTGTGCCAAAGTTCTACTGAGGTCAACAGTTCTTAAAGTCCTAAACTTAAAGTCCAAAAGCATCCAATGATTTTGTCAGTATTAGGTCTGGGGAAGATTTCATTAATGAGGAATGGGAGAAGAAGGTGTTTTAAATTATTATTAATTTTTTCTGTAACGACTTGGAAGAACCTGTCTCTGAGGAACAGAAGTCCACCTGGAAGCTGGTATGAGCTGAGATCCTTAGAGCCAAAATCACAAGATGCTTCAGAAAACTACCCATGAGGGACACACACACACTTCCACAGTGGAGAATAAACTAACCATTAGTTATGGATGAAAGAGCATGAGGAGGTAAAGAAATCCATCTTACTGACCTGCTGCCCTGCTCCAGGAAAATATTTCTTACACTCTTCCAGCTTCTATTTTGATTTTCTGGAATCGAAATCCTCCCAGACTCCAGCTTTCTATGCCCTTCCCCCTGGTTCTTTTGGACAGAATTACAAAATGATGGGGTTAATAGAGCGCAGAGCAGCTGCAATCTATTTGGATTTCACTGAAGGACTCAATACTGTCTCCTGAAATCTTATGCTCCAAATTAATTCAAGTTGGCTTGGGCAGGAAAACACTCCATGCCGACCAAAAGCCGCCTGAGATGACTGTAAACACAGGTAATGACAGGCAGAGATGCTCTCACTGCAGCACCAAGGGGCTGAAAGCTGCCTGCTGCACTTCAACCTCATCAGATATCCAGCAAAAGGAAAGAGGACTGCAAGGAGCACTGGCAGAAAACCCCAGATGAAGTTAAAACAAAGGGGGTTGCATCTAATTCAGCAGAGGTCAAGGGAGTTAAGAAACGATGGTAAAATACGTCAGCTTTTCCGTGGGAAGGGACGAGGAGGAGGGTTGCATACCTGTGCTGGGATAGAAGAGTTCTTAAGTGTAACAGAGGGGAAAAATCCAGCAGGCAGCAGTGTTAATATCATTACAGCCACCCAGCTGCCTGTCTTCACAGTCACAGTCATTTTAGAGTGGAATAATTACTGCTCCCTTCCAGAGTGAAATAATTGCTCTGGAATACACTCCCTCAGTAGGGTTCAGAGGAGCAACAGCCCCAGAGCAGCTCTCATAAAAGAGAATATTCTGGACAGTTTTACTTGGTAGACAAAACCCAAAATTCAAATACTCTTGATCCACAGGCAAAAAATCCATGTGGGAACAAGGAACAGGAGTTTTGTAGCTGATGCAATCAGTAGTCTGCTCTTCTTGTTGGTGCCAGAATGTACTGACCCATTCCACTGCTCCTAAATTCTAGGGAATTTTGCTGCTTTGAGGAGAAGATTTGATTATGGCCAGTTGCATGGTTTCCAGGGGAAAAGAACGCTTTTTGTTATTATGGTTTTTATGAGTTCTTCACACACAGTTTCCAAATTCTCCATCAGAAAATAAAAATACAAGAACTTCCCATGTCCTGTCTGCTGTTTTCCAGGCCATGTACAACAATCTCACCTTTGGACTATGTGGTATTTCAGTTTCACAGTACCCCATGTGAAGTTCTTCATTCTCCTGCTCCTTGTCTTTTAGGAGGAAACCACTGCTGCTCTGTAGGAGCTGGTACCTTTTCCTGATCCTGATTTAAAATATTCCCACAATGCAGTGATAAGCACTTCCCAAAGCACCCAGGTGGCTGCGGAAGTCAATAGTTCAAACAGCTTTAAAAATGGTTTGGTCAATCAGCTGTTGGTGTTCTTCCAGTAAGTTATTGGTGTTGCATCCAAAGCTCACAAAAATAAATAAACTCTCAGCAACATCACCTCCCTGGACTGAGCTGTGTGTCCTGTCTTTTGGTCACCTGGTACAAGAAAGTTTTCCCATTGCTACTTCAAATACTGCACTTAAGCCTGTTTGAATTCACTTTAGGAGTAATTCCAGTTTCTCCTTCCAAATCCAGATGCCTTCTGCCCATTCCCTTCGATACCAAGGTAAGAAATTTGGATGAGGCAGATCTGGGATGCAGGGCAGGGTGTATCACCCCTCACACAGCAGAGCAGGGATCCTTCACAGCCAAGTTCCCTGTGCTGTGTGATGTCCTGTCTCATCACTGGTGCTCACAGCACTCAGCCCTCACTACACAGACATCACCAAGGTGGAAAAAAAGCAACCTTAAAAAGGGCCTGATTTTGAGTTTAATACCAACTCCATAACCAGCCAGTCACTGGGGATATGAGACTCAGCCTTCATCTCTTCCTGCCTAATATGAAGCAGATGTCTTCTGTTAATGAACCATTTGCTAATTAATAACCACTTCATTTTCCTTCCATCAGTTTTCTTCTCTAGTTCAGACACAGAGAGGGCAGGCTGTGTAAATAATGCAGCTCTCATAGAAATGTATTGCTCGTAGAGCAATTCAAAGGCACTGAGGTAGGAAGTGAGCAGGACAGTGCCTCTCAAAAGATGGAACACTTGACAGGGATGTGGGAATGTCATTCACCCCTTTGCATGTCTTTTGATGCACCAAGTTTATCCTCTCTATTTTCAACTCAAATTCTTGCTCATGCCTCATCTGTTCACATCATAAATGCCAAAAAAGGGGCATGTCTCCAATTTCAGTGTTTAGCAGAAACAAACTGATATTTTCTACCACCAGTGAGACTGAAACAGGGCAAAGCTTTACAGCAGTGACTTTACAACCCTGTGACTTTGAATATAGGTGGTAAAACAGGCTCCAGAGACAAAACAATACTCACAGTAAACATCTTTTTTCCCTGGTGAGGGTTGCAGTGCATCTGGGACAGCCCTCAAAATTACAGTCTACAGCCCCTGATCTGTTTTGGCACAGAATCCTCATCCCTCTTCTCCCAAGATGCTCAAGTGGGAGTGGAGAGCACCCAGCAGCTGGGACACACCACCCAGGAACTTGGGACATCTGAATTCTAGTCCAAAATGTTATATCCCAGTTCAGTCAAGAGAGATTATTTTCCTCTGGGCTCTGCATTAAAAGAATGCATTGATGTTTATTCATTATTTACAGGAAAGGGATGACATTTAAATTCTGTCTGGGTCCTAGCCATCACATTGCATCTTTCTAATAGTTACCCAATAGAAACAGATTCCTGCTCTGGCTGCCTGACTCTTCTTTCCCCTTTCCCCCTGATACTAAGAGGTCTTAAAATCTTAAAAATCTATAGCCATGCTAATTTTGTAATACACTGGAACTCTCCTTTTGCATCATCCTGAGAGGGACTTACTCTAATGTGGTTCTTGGAAATAACTTCTCCCCTCATAAAACACACCAAATGTTAAACCTTCCAATGAACTCTTTACATTAAGGCATTTAAAAGTTTTATTTTAGTAATCATCATAATAAACAGCTCCAGTCTTTACAGAGCCTTTCATCCCCAAGGATCCCAGAGTGCTTCAAGCCACTGCACATCAACTACAGATAGGGAAGAATCCAGTGCCCTGTGGAAAGGTGGCTGCTCCCAACCATGCCATGCTGTGAGAGAGAGGTTTTGATGGGAGTGAGGAGCAGCAGAAGTCCCCTTTGGATGCTCAAACCTTGCCAAAGCAGGAATGTCCTCCAATTCTGCAGCATAAAACAGAGCCAGAGTCCAGTAGTTGGTAACCAGGAAACAAGCTATTAATTGAGGGATGTAATAAATGAGAGCTAACAGTATTGACTACCCCATGACAGGAGAGAGAAAATGGACACAAGTTGCAATGTGGGAAGTTACAATTATTGCTTTTTTTTTTTTTTTTAAGTCTCTATAAAGGTGGTTAAATGAGTTATCCAGAGGGCTTGTGGCATCTTCATCCTGAAGCTGAGGCTGAGTCCTTGAATTCAACTGGATGAAGCCTTGAGCAACCTGGTCTTGCTGGAACCTGCTTTATGCAGGGCACTGGATGAGAGAGGTCCCCTGGCCTCATCCCAAATTCTTCTGTAGTGTAGTCTGGCGCAATAACTTAAAGCATGAGTGGTTTTGGTTTAAATTAACACATCAACTGCTGAGTTGCAGCAGCTGTCACAGCTGTGAGCTACCGGCCCAGCAACCTCCAGCCAGCATCAGAAACTACAGTGCCTCAAGTTGTGCTAGTGGGGGACTGTGGAAACACCACTGTTCTGGTAATTTCACTGAAAATTAAGACAGTTGCTCTTGTCTTATCCCAACAGTTGTTGAGGAGAATGGAGGACCAGGCTCCCATGCAGCAAACATTTTCAAATGTGGGTGTTCCCTGCCTCCAGTCCTGTATTTTCCAGACTAAAGCCATTCAGTGCTGTTAACTCTTCCTCACAGCAACCAACAGCTTGTGATCCTCCTTAATCTGGATCTGCTCCAATTCACTGGGTCTGAGGGTGAGGAGCAATGCCCAAACCTGGCTCTAGCACACTGTACTACAGACCTCATCAACACCCAGTGTAGCCACCTCCCTTATCTCACATCCAGCTTTCCCAGGAGGCTGGTCCAAAAAGCTTTTTTGGGGCAGACAAACAGCCTGATGCCATCCCACTTGGATTAGAGTCTCCCACAGATTCCAGATGTTTCTCCACCACACTGCAGCCTCACCAGCTGCTGCTTTCTCTAGGAATTTGTGTACTGGATCATAGCTTCTTGCTCACATCTTGCTGATGGCAGGTTTGTGGTTAACTCCTGAACAGTACCAATTCCCCCCCTGGGAGATGTGCACCCCACGCAAGGAATGACAACTAGGCCTCAGGTGGAAGACAGCAAGGCAGGGATGCTCCACCACTGCTTGGGGGTTACTTCAATAGTTAACTTCCAGCTAACCCCTTTTCAGCTCACACTGACACCCAGGAGGTTACAGCATGATGCAAAGACTTGGTAGCTCGACATCAGCTATAGGCAAAATCATTGCATAAACTGAGTCTTCCAGGGCTGGCAGCCAGGGAGTGTGGAACTCAATATGGAAGATATCACTGTATTTTTTGTTGATATCATTATGGTTTATATTCTGTTTCATTACAGTCGGAAAATACTTTTAACCCACTGCTCTCACTGTGATCTGCAGTCACCAATTGCCTTGTGATTCTCATCCCGAAGAAATCCCCACTAGGACCCAGGCTTGTTACCGACTTAGACAGTTCAAGGGTTTAGTAATTTTTTAATAACCTTTAGGTATCACTGGGAAGCAAACAACCCAACAGTCCCTATGTAGCAAACTGCAGCTCTGAACTGCTGAGGCAGCATTTGAATCTCTCCTGTAGGGCAGGTAAATCTGAGGCAAACAGTGTAAGTATCTATAGACCAAACAAAATCCCTGGAACCCATTGACTTTGGACAATGGTCTGGCAAGTTCCAGCTCTTCTGCACAATATTTTCTAAACTGAAGTTACCAGCTCTGTTAAATAAACAGAAAAATATTGTTATAGTACACATCTAGAAAACAAGTAGGGCAAAAAACACAAGTGGAGAATGAATTGAAGAACAACACTTTTTTAAAAGTTTCACTCCACGTAGTGTGAATAGGGAACAGGTAATTTTTAACTTGTAAGATCAGAATGTACAAAAATCACATAAACATTTAAACTTAAAACATTTCATGGTGATAGGAATGTCATTGCTGTTGCCATCATAGCAACTGGACACACACTAATGCTTAACAGAAATAGGGGGGGGGGGGGGAAGAAATTTCCCACCAGAAAGTAATAAAAAGAAAGTTAATACAGGACTTCCAAAAAATAGTTTTTGGACTTCAGCCAGAAAGCTTTTTGCTTGGACCTGGTTAAGTCTTCCTAAGGGAAGCATTATTTTTTTGATGCAGAGGCTCAAGTCTCTGTTTCTGGAGCACATCATAGTCGATGAGTTTAGCACTTTCACATTTGAACCAACAGTTTATTAATATTTTTTTCAGGCCTTCTGTAACACCACATGGTAGTTTATTCACTTAATAATAATTTTGTAAATTGTCATGCCTGTCATTAAACGGGGCTTACCCCAAATAACCTCTTGGATTTGGCAAGTGAGACTCAGATATTCCATGTTGTGCATTAACTGTGTGACCTCCTTGTTTCCTTTCAACCCTTCTTGTTCAGTGGAGTGTTCAGCACTGTGATCAGAGCAGTCCTTGTGTGGAAGGGGAGGAAGAATTGTGTGCATTGGAGCTCAACAGGCTGGAGAACCAGCTGAAGAGAACATCATGAAGTGCTGCAAAGGTGAATGCAAAGCCTATCAGGTGGGAGGAATAACCCCTTGCACCAGTATGTGGTGGTCATTGAGCAGCTGGGCAGAATCTCTGCAGAAAAGGTCCTGGTGGAGGTGGCCATGAGCTGGCAGTGAGCTCTGGCAGCAAGGAAGGCCAACAGCTGCCTTAGGAGGGACATTGCCCACAAGAGGGATGGTCCTTTCCCTCTGCTCAACACTGGTGAGGCACACCCAGAGTGTTGGGTCCAGTCCTGGGCTCCTCAGCACGAGGCAGATGTGAACATACCAGGGTGGGCCCAGCAGAGGCCACCAGGATGTCTGGGGGCTGGAGCACAGAGCATAGAGAGAGAGGCTGAGCTGGATGGACCTGCCAGCCTGGACAGGGAGGGATTCAGGGGGACAGCCCAGAGAAGGAAAGGCTTCAGGGGGATCCTGCTGCAATCTGCAAGGAGAAGTTGTGGAGAAGATGGAGCCAAACTCTGCCTTGGGTTGCAAAGAAATAGGACAAGAGGAAGTGGACATAAAGTGCAACATAGGACCAGATTTTAAGGAAAAAATTGTCACCCTGAAGGTGGTCAGACACAGGATCCAGGAATCTGTGTAACTGTTATCCCTAGAGAAAAGCAAAACATGACTGGATAAGGCAGGAGAAATCTGATCAAAATTTGGCCCTGCTCGGAGGAGAAGTTTAGATGACTCCAGGGATCTCTTCCATCCTGAATTATTCTGATTCTCTGATTCACGCTTCTTCACCAAGCTATGGTTTTTATAATGTACCCAAGTCACTTGAAGCATTGCATCCAAACCCCTGAATCACATCTGTGTAACCTACTCTAACCTGACCTATCATTTGTCCTGAAAGTGCCTCATAGCAAATAAATGACTGTGGACTTTCAGTTTTTGGTAACTAAGTATTTATAGCACTGAGTATTTAGTTTGTTAAGAAAAGAGCTGAATCTGCCTTTGCACAGGAGAGCACACCGGCACCGCTGCTTTTACAGCAATGGGAAGGTGCTGGGCTCTGTAGGGAGATGAAAATCCAGATTAACACTTTAATCCATCACAAATGGGGTGGACATCTTCCTGGAGGGTTTAGATGCCACCTCTCGACATGGAGTCTATCGGCTGCTCTGCAGTCAGAGCAGACAAAATCCTACCAGGTACAACTGAACACCTTGCTCTCAGCACTGAAGGAATAATAAGCAAATGCTTGTCACCACCAGCACAGAGGGAAGGGCTCTGGGGAGGGCAGGACACAGGTCACTGATGACAGAGTCAGGAAACTTTTGGAAGAGCTGAGCCAGCTCTGGAGCTACCCACAATAATGCAGCCCATAGTAGCCCCACAAAGAAAACATTGTCAGGGGCTTTTCCACCAGCCAGCTGAAGCCAAGTGAATAAAGAACAGCAGTAGACAAATTCCCTACAGTTTGGCTTTTTGTTATTTGATTTTCCAAGGTTGGGGAGTTAATTTATTTTTCTATTTTTAAAGAGTTTTTCCCCTCTGCAAGAAAACCTCCACAAACCACAGAGTGATAGCAATAGCAACAAATGAGCACAAGACCTCACCAAAGGTTTGTGGTGGATTCTCTTTCACTGTCAAATTTTAACTGAGATCGGAGAACTTAGAACTGATGTTTTAAAGAGGGATTAACTCTGGGAAGTCCAGTGTCTGATTATACCAAGTCATTTGACCAGATAGCAAAGATTTATTCTGGTTCACAGGAAAAGGTTAGCTTGTTGACAGAGAAATGAAACATAGGAAGAGGGAGTGTGGGGGGCACCAAGCACTGAGGCAGAAACAGCCACACTTCCCCTTGAGAAAACAGAATCCTCAGGGGGAAGAATAAAAGATTTGAGAGACAAGACCCGGCCATGAGCATTTACAGCCCAGAAAGCAAATCATATGCTGAGCTGCATCAAGAGCAGCGTGACCAACAGAACAAGGGAGGTGATTCTGCCCCTCTGCTCCACTCCTATGAGCCCCCACCTGCAGTGTTGTGTCCAGCTCCAGGGTCTTTCCTCGCCACAGGAAAGACACGGACCTGTTGGAGTGGGTCCACAGGAGGCTACAGAGATGCTCCAAAGGCTGGAGCACCTCTCCTGTGGAGATAGACTAGAGAGCTGGGAGTGTTCAGCCTGGGAAAGAGAAGGCTCCAGGGACACCTTGGAGCACCTTCCCATACCCAAATGAATTTTACAAGAAAGATTGGGACAGATTTTTCAGCAGGGCCTGCAGTGATAAGAGAAGGTGTAATTGTTTTCAAATAAAAGAGAGTAGATTTTGATTAGACATAAATTAGGTTTATAGCACTTAGTGCTATGGTCTCGCTGAGAAGGTGATGATTGGTTAAAGGTTGGACTTGATGTTCCAGTCAGTCTTTTCCTATATAAATGACACAGATTCTGTGATACCAGGAGCATGGTGAGGCACTGGAACAGGTTATCCAGGATGCCCCATACCTGGAAGTGTTCAAGGCCAGGCTGGTCAGGGCCTGATGTAGTGATGGTGATCCTGCCCGTGGCGGGAGGGGTGGGGGCTTGGGGGCAGTGGAACCAGGTGACCTTCAAGGTCCCTTCCAACCAAACCATCCTGAGAGTGTGTGAAGCAGAGCTCATGAGTGTCAGACAGGAGCCTGGGGATGAAGGTGATGTGGGATGTGGGGGGGATGCAGGTGGGATGAGATGGGTGGGATCAGACAGGCGGGATCCGGGTGGGATCAGGTGAAATCAGTGCAGAGATGTGCAGGGACTAGTGCAGGGATGCGGGCAGGGATCGGGGCAGGGATCGGTGCAGGGATAGGTGCAGGGATCGGGGCAGGGATCGGTGCAGGGATCGGTGCAGGGATGGGTGCAGGGATGGGTGCAGGGATCGGGGCAGGGATGGGGCAGGGATGGGGCAGGGATCGGGGCAGGGATGGGGCAGGGATCGGGGCAGGGATCGGGACAGGGATCGGGACAGGGATGGGTGCAGGGATGGGTGCAGGGATCGGGACAGGGATCGGGACAGGGATCGGGACAGGGATCGGGACAGGGATGGGTGCAGGGATGGGTGCAGGGATCGGGCTGGTACAGGACTCGGGGCTGCAGGGATCGGGGACAGGGATCGGGACCGGGATGGGTGCCAGGATGGTGTGTCAGGGGATGGGTGCAGGGATCGGGTACAGGCGATCGGGGAAGGGATTGGGTGCAGGGGGATGGTTGCCAAGGGATTTGCAGTGGGTTGAAGGGCTGGGTGCAGGGTGGCGCGGTGCAGGGTTGGGTTGCAGGGATGGAGCCTAGGGAGGGGCAGGTGCTGGGTGCAGGGCTGGGGTGCAGGGCTGGGTGCAGGGATGGGTGCAGGGATCGGTGCAGGGATGAGTGCAGGGCTGGGTGCAGGGATGGGTGCAGGGATGGGTGCAGGGATCGGTGCAGGGATCGGTGCAGGGATGGGTGCAGGGATGGGTGCAGGACGCGCGAGGCTCTCCCGGTGGGATGCTGGCTCCCCCCAGCGGTTCGGTGTTCCCGGTGCGCAGTGGGATCCCGGGGTGATGGGAGGGACGCTCCCGGGGCCAGGGCACGCGAATTTCTTCTCCATCTGCTCTCCTGAAAATCGCAGGCGGCGTGTCTGCTTCACCCGGCGCCGTGGCATCGCGTATTCAAAGTCTAAATGAGGTTTCAAAGCCTTTCCCCCTCTTTCTCATGCGTCCAGGTTCCAGCAACAGCTTCAGGAAGGGTATTGCTCCTGGTGGCACATATGTAAGCACAGCTATGATTTCCTATTTTTCTATATCCTATATTTCTCTTGATTGAGGGTGTATTTATATTTGCAAAATTAAAACAAATTAATATTATAGCCTCCCACTCACTCCAAGGCAAATTACACAGAAGAATGAACAACTAAAATGCCACTATCAGCTCTCCCTGCCAATTTCCATTCATTGTTACAAATCTTCTTGAGCCTGGCTAGGTCAGCTATTGTCCATGTCAGATTTCTCTTGAGCACAAAGCTACAAATTATGTACCAAAAGGCACAAAAAAGTACAAAGAAGAGGGTTTCTGTTAGTGCTTTCTCCCTGTCATTTATTTGAAAAGGGCTTTTGGGTTGACACCAGTCAATTCTTGAATTTGGAAGTCCAAAACCTAGATAGCCGAAAGAGTCTCATTTTCAGAGTACAAAGGATCTCGCCCCCTCCCAGCCCATTGATGGGAGGGGTTTTCTGGGAAAAAGATCCTAAGTGGCTTAGGTAAAATACAAATTAAATCACACTGAGTGACTTAGGGATGGCAGTGCTACTTTAATCACAGAATTTGATGGTTGCAGAAGGTAGGTCTAAAAATAGGCAAGTGCATGGCCTCTTCTCACTCTTGATTTTGAAGACACATCCTAGAACATATTTTCCACTGCAATGCTGTAGCTTATACAGCTCCTGATGATAAGAGCATGCAGGGTTGGAAAGGAAGGATAAAAGTCTCTTAGGAACAGAGACTGCACAGGGCCCACAGAGGAGCTTGTGTAGTTCTGACTGAGGAAGAGGAGAGCACAGCCTGATGAAGGCTGCTGATTACTGGAGTTTGCAGAGACCAAGCACTGAACAACATCCAGCGAGGAGGTGTTCATAGGAAACATTAATATTTCAACTTCACTGCCACCAGGGCAAAGCAAGGTTCTGAGGAGCTGACATGCAACAAGGACTCCATAAATGCATAAATGTTTCCTAAATGGTCCTGTATATTAAGTAAAGGATAGAGAAAAGGGAAAGGTTTGGGGATAGGAAGGGTGGAAATGTGCTGATTTGCCCACTACTTTGGGATTACATCTGTAGAAGAAAGCTTTTACAAGTCTAAAGTAAGCTGCTAAGATCCCCAGGTTTTCTGCACAACAGGTTGTTACTTCCCATCTTAATTTAGTAAGACCATTAAGATTTCTCTCTCTGTCCCTCCTTTTATTTTTTTTCTTTTTTTTTTTGTAATTTTTTTTTTGTTACTCATCTCCCAGCTGCCCTTCAGCTCCTTGCTGAAGCTCTCCTTTCAACAGAATCTGAAAATCTTGCTTAATCAAGGACCTGAAAATGCAGTTAGAAAACATCACAAAAAAAGCCTGGATGGCTTTGGGGCTGGATGGAACTAAGACATAAGGAAGCACAGAGAATCCAACGTGCATGGGAGACCTGACATCTTAAATTGCTGGTTGCAGCATTCCCTGAGACATAAATCAGGCCATTCATGAAGGGGCTGCTTTGCCAATATACATAGAGAGAAATACTAGACGGAAAGCAGCAAATCTGCATTAGATCCATCTCTAGCATAGCAGAAATCCTTTACGCCAGTTAGATGAGAGAAACTGATGTTTGCAAACCACAGAAGGTTTGGCAAGGGTAAAATTGTACATGCTAATGAGCCCCCAAAGAATTTTGACCTGTGAAGGATATTTAACTACTGAGAAAGATTTATATCCAACAACACACAAAAGTGGAAGTGAACACAGGGTGTGGGGAACTAGAAACATCCTCCTGCTCACATCAGCATTGAGAAATAATTCAAGAAAATACCAAACACATTAGCAGTGAGAAAAGTGAGAATCCTTAGCCAGAGAAACTCCTTGGTATGATCTGTCACTATTTGCATTTGGTATTTAAAAGCCTTATTGCTACAAAATGCTGTACTAGGTCTTTGCACAGATTCTGCTCTGGGGAACTCGTCTGTCCAGTCACTGTCAAGGATGCTTTATGTTGCAGTGGCACAAGAGCCAAGCAATGTATTATTGATAGACTGGGCATTAACTGAACATAGATTTCTCGAGCCTCAGGTCGATGAAACAACCACAAGGCCATCAATCTCTTACCACCACTATGCAGATGTGTTCACCCTCTAAATGACATTTCACCAAAATAGTTTGCAATAAAACTTCCATATTAATCCTTCTCAGACTGTGATGTCATGAAATCAGAGGTTTTCCCAACCAGTTTTCTGCCCACCTGCAACACCAGCCTGATGGAAAAGAAGATTCCATGCAGTGAAGTCACAGCAATAAGTTCATTATCTGCCATTAAAGCAGGCAGTTGCCATTCCCTCTGTGCATATTTGCAGATAATGCACAAATCCACATTTGTAATTGCATTGGGTCTGGCCGAGCTGGAGTTCATCTCCCCACAGCAGCCCCCACAGTGCTGTGCTTTGTCCTGAGAGCTGGAAAGGTGTTGATAACACACCCAGAGCTGGCACAGCATCAGTGCTCTCTCTCAACATTCCCCCCATCAGTGGGCTGGGAGGGGGTGAGATCCTGGGAGGGGACACAATTTACCAAAGATATATTCTAGAGCTTATGTCAGCTCAGATATAAAGCCAAGGAAAGGAGGAGGGAGGAAGGACATTTGTTATTTACAATGTTTGCCTTCCAGAACAACCTCCACTACTTCCCAGGAAGTGGCTCTACATTGCTTGATGATGGGGAGAATAAATCTTCTGTTTTTCCTCTTTGCTTGTGCATGCACAAACTTTTGCTGTTGCCTTAGTAAACTGCCTTAGCTCAATCTACAAGCTGTCCCCATTTTTCCCTTAGATTTTAACAGATACACACAATTGTTATAAGTGTGTCATAAAGATTCACTATGGAGTATAATAACCAATATATCTCAGCAAAGAGAAGAGGATCCAGAAGTCAGTCTCTTTCTTGGGAGTTCAGTAAATATGATCAAGGACACCTGCCAATGTCCACATTTCATTCACAGACTCAAAACCACATTCCTCTGCTAGTCAGTTTGACCACTGCTGCACACCACTCCTATTCACCCTAATTAAAGGGTCATTAAAGAAAACTCTTAAAGCAAAAGCCTAAACAGAACAAGTTCTGCCACTTTTAATGCTTTTTATTTGGCATTTGGCTTCAAGAAGAAAAATGAAAAATTTGCAACCCAACCTTGTTTATTTATTATTATTTTAAAAGCATGTCAAGGCAGAAGGTTGCCTTCTGCCACCTATTGAAATACTTTACACTAGAGAGCAGATTCAGCATTCCCATGTTCTCAAATCCTCCTTTACAGGAGATTACTTTCATGGATACAGCTCATCAGCATCCAGCCCTGTGCCTGGCATCTCATCTGAAGAGCAGTAATTTAACACTAAATAATCAAAACCAAGAGAAAAGTAATGGAGAGATTAGGTTTCAAAATTATACTTTTATTGTAACTAAACAAAGGACACCAGCTCCAATTAACATAAGATTTTTATACCGAGTTATGGCAAACACAGGACCAGTATGCTCAGAGCACAGACAAATGATTTTCAACTTAAATTTATAACACAGGCTGAAATTCATCAACTGAAAAGCAAAACTTGGAATACATATGAAAAACAGAATATGGGATTATTCTTTTAATTAAGTATACCCAATTATTTGATATTAACAATTTAAAAGTATTTAAATACATGCTGAAGTAGCTAAAGTTAAAATTATTACCAAGGTATGCAGATATAAAGTTACAAGAAGTATTTTGGAGTTGTATAAAAGATGTAACATTTCCCCCCAGGACAAAGCCTACCTAAGTGTAAGTAGTATCCTGGCAAGAGACAATTCTCTATCTGCATGCAGTCCCGCTGACAAACTCCAACTGAACCAGCTTTCTGACACTTGACCTGCAGACAGATTACACAGTATGCAGTCAATGATGAAAATCTCTGTGAAAACCATCTTTTGGGCTAAGATGAATCAGAAATGAGTTTTTCAGTAAAATAGGTCCTACAACATGCTTGTTTTGAAGGGGGAAATCATATCCTACTTTACTTCTCTTTGCTGTTGCTAAATGGGTTTTTAAAAAAGCTTTTTCTGTGTTTTACACTTTCCCCCTGAATAGTTTATAGTCAAAATCTTATTTGAATCTGCAACAATCCTATCAAAGGTCTTACCAATCACCTAAGTCTGAGCTCAGAGGCTTTGCCTGTGTAAGTCACAAAGTCATCAAAATCCCACATATCCTTTAAATTATTTAAAGAAATATTTACATCTCCTGATTAAACAGTCATTTAGGAATAAGTTCTGACCAGTTAATGTACATTTGGAAGTCATCCTTTCTCTGGATGTACCGCAGCTTCTGTTTTTTTGGTCAACACCAAAGGCAACAAAGCACGTTATCTGGAGCTATTCCACTCTGCTGCAGTTGCCTGTATCACTGAGACAGAGCTGCTTGTGAGGTTCAGAGTTGGGTAAAAGTGGGTCACCAAGGCCTTCCTAACCTTTTAAAGCTTGCAGAAAATGTGTTGTTCAAGTCCAGCTGTCATGAGTTTGCCTGCTTTAAACAGAAGGAAGGTATTCCCCATGAAAGTCTTTTCTGTGCTTGGTGTGCGTGTCTTGTGATCACTTTAGGTCACAGCAGAAATCTGGCATTTGTGACTGGTATTTAAATGAATTTTATGAAATCTGTTAAGATTTCACAATATGCCAAGTTTCATGCAAGTCCAAATGTATCACAATTACTTCAAACAGAATAGTCTTCATAAAATTTAAAAAAAGCGCTATTTTTGGCTTTCTTCTTATTTAATCCACAGAAAATTCAAGTGAACAGTAAACACAGAACAGCAGCAAAGTGTTTTAAACTCCCAAATACTGCAATCAGCCAATTTACTTTCAGGACAGTTAAAGCTCTGTATAACTTCAATCAATAAATATTTGAAAACAGCTTTTTCTGCTACTTCCCTGGTTTAAATCTGCATGCATTCAAGTGAATACAATTCTTAGGGTTTTGATATTCCATGAAAGGTAGCAGGCAATTTTAGAGTAACTTCACCACGTTTCAGGAATGTCAAGTAATATTCTTATGCATTGTTTTAAAATTGAAAATATGCCACTGTAAAAATTTAGCGTACTTCAAAGCCCATAAATTCTACCTGTAAATTATAAATTGGAAAATTAGTTTCTAGATTGCATTTTTGAGAAATCAGTTTTACGCTTGAATTTTCATCTAACAGAAGCATTGGCCTATAAAAAGCACCCAGTGAAGTCAGATCTTCAAAAATCTACAAAGTGACTTCCATGCTGAAATCTCCAAGGTAATCTCGATTTATGAGGAAGAGAACAGCCCCCTTGTTTTGGGATACATGAACCATAAAGATTGGACTGATTTGGAATTTCAGCTTCACCACAGCAATTTCACACTTCAGCTACAATTACAGTAATTCTCAGGAGGATCTTGCTGTAAGCAGCTTTCTTTGCAAACTGTACAGAATATGAACTCAATAGTTGAACTAGACACTGACTTTTTCTAGAACTGTACATCTCACTGTACATATTGCTTTGGAAACTACTAAATACAATGGTCCATATCATGCAAGCCATGAGACTGTCAAAACTTCTTTTGTTCCACTAACTTCAAACAAGTTTGTACAAATAATTTAGCCAATCTAGATAAATACTGCACATGGAATTATGCTGAAATAGGCTTGGGAGTTGATATTTTCTACAAAAATATGCTACTATGACTAAAAGCTTTAAGTACTAACTGCCCACCTCAATATCACCATGTACAGTGCCACTGTCAGATGTGCTCTCTATAATGTACACAAAATCAAGAATGATCGTACATTTTATAATACTGGGTGCAAAATAAAAACAGAATAAAAACCCCAAACCACAACCCTGCTGGTTCAAGCCGCACTCCATGTATTTCATAATAAATTTTAAGAAAAGTGTAAAATTTAGGCTACCATGAATTATGGAACATCCCAGAGTTAGTATTTTAGTTTTAAAACTTTAAAATTTACCACTAAGAAGAAATATTAATGAGAAAACCTTGACCTACTGCCAGTATGTAGTCACACATTTAAAGACAGTGACTAGAAGCAATCAGAAAACCAATAATGCAATCAAAGCACTGGCAATACCAGAAATGACTTGTTGACTGCACAGTAAGCAAAGCCATGAGATGAACACACTTATGTACTCTGACTATACTTGGTTAATGACTTTATACCTGAGATGAAAGTTGAGAGGTAAGAGAACTAGTTATGATGTAAATAATTACCAGATGGAAAACAAGCACACAAAGATAGCTACATTATTAAAAATATATGCAAAAAGATCACAACTGACGTTTTCCCCTTCTGATTATTTTCCTTCTGCTATTCAAACACTTTAACTCATTTTACCATGTGACAGATTGTGTTCTGAAACTATTTTAAAGGCTCTTGTGATTCCAATGCTTTAATAATTCATGGAGTTTTGAGTAGAAACAACATACTCTACTCTCTAGTCCTATGAAATTTAAGGCACCCATAAGTAGCAAACTTCATGCCAAGTTTCCATACTAGGGAAAAATAAATCTGATTTTTCCCTTCAACAGAAAATAATAATAACCATGAATTCATAAAAGTGATCAGAATGCCACATTCTCTGTCAGTGAGGCAACAGCTTAGTGATATTTAGCTTAAAAACCCCTAAATCTACAGAGCTACTACTGAAGCCACGGAATCTTCACTAGCAGATTAGAAAATGTGTAATATTGTGATGGAACAGAAAGCTTGTATTAAATTCTGAAAAAGCTAAAAGGTAGAAGCAGAGCAAGGTTGGGCCCCATGTAAAGATGGAAGAAAATAAATGCAAAACATTTCTCCATGATAGATACACTTAATTTATACAGCAAACTTCCAAGTTTAATGGATCACTGTACCACAACAATGAGTGCAAATACATCTTTTTGTGGGCAGGAGCACTGCTAAAGAAGCATATTCTGTTTTCATCAGTATGGAATGACACTAAATCACTTCTTCGACGAAGGGAAATTTCATTCCATATGTCAGAAAACATATCTACGATTTATTACCAGAATCAGCTCAAAACACTTCCCATAATCACAAAGCTCAAGTAATATGTAGCCATTAGACACAGAAAGATATACAAGATTTGGTTACAACTACAATTAGCTTCAGATTCTGAAGCTTAATTCTTTGCTTCTGCAGCTTCCTTATCATGCTTTTCCTTTGCTTTCTCCTTTTCCTCCAGTTGTTCTTCTTTTTGAAGCAGTGACATAATCTCAGCAACCTGGTTGGTGCCAATATCAATGTCTTCTTTGTCAATCAATTCTACAACCTACATGAACATAAAATGAAATTGAGAGCACATTTAGTTTTTATATGGTGGACACGTTTTCCTATAATAAATTTTGTTAAGACAACAAAAGTATTCAGTTCTCATGTTCAAGAAAAACAGCATTTTTTTTCTTACATGGAAGACAAATTCAAACCACAACTAGGGCCTCAAACACATACAGCATATTAAAAAAAAGGTAAAATGTAAACTTAAAGACTTAGAACTTTTGACCTTTGTGTGCGCAGCACACAAAGACATTTTAAAGCATTAGTAAAACAGACCCATTTTTTTATCTGTTTCAATGGAAAGCTGAGATTCAGTACCTGTTGAAAAAGTATTTAAGACAATAATTAATAGGCTTAATTTTATTTTAATTTTATTTAAGAAGACTTACTGTACTAGACTGGCACAAATTTAGAAAAACTTAAAAGTAGAGGGGGTGGGCCTTTCAAAAAGCAAATGAAAAAAAGAATCTAATAAATAATTCCAATTTCCTTTAAATAGCTTTTTGTACAAATGTATTCTTGGCATATCTCCTCAAGTTCCTAGAATTAGTCTGCAATATATGCAGAATTTACAAGTACATTTTATCTGTGTTGCTAAATGTGCAACGGCTGTTTAAAGCAACATGGAAGATAATCACCATTGGGGCAGTAAAGAGGAAAAATGTGTCTCAAAAGGCTGATACTATATTTTCTAGCTGGCCATAGTTTAAATGATATTTCTGTATTGAATAGCAGAATGACTTGCAGGAAGTAAGTTTCAGGACAAATGTAAATTTATCAAGTAAAAAAGAAACAAGAAAATGAAGGTGAAAGGCAAAAACCTGAGAATGTTCAGCAAAATGAGAGAACAGGACAAATCAGGCAGCAAACACAAGTCATTTACAGTGGACTTAGAGGACAACTGGTGGTCTGTTGTCTTTCAAGGACAGGAAATACAGATCTCAATGAAACAGCTAAAGTATACACGTAGGCAAGAAAAGCCACTCCTTTGTATTGATATGAAATATATCTATGGATGTAATGATTTTCTCTTGTAAAGTAATAGTTCTACTCCCTCACATTTATAAGTAATAACAAAATTACCATATCTTACAGAATTTGATGAAGACATACAGGAAAACGTAGAGCTTTAAAGGTAATGGGGTAATGGACATTGATTTCCTCCCCCCCCCCACCCCCCCCAAAAAAAAAAACCCAGCCATACAGATTCTCAAGATGCTGTTAAGTAAGATCTACCTACAATACATACCAAAAATCTCACTAGCATCAAGTAAAGACTTGCAAAAGACTGCATTCTGAATTTATGCCCAAACAGGTCCAATGTTTGAAGGATGGTTAGCCTTATTTTCTTTAAGAAGTCCACAAACTTACCTTAACAACATTATCTATATCAATTTGGCCATCCTTGTTTTCATCTAGTGCCTCTGCAATCCTTGTTAGCTTCTCCTCTGGAATCTTCTGGATTTGTTTCATTGCATTAATAAGCTCGGCAATGCTGATGAGATTCTTCCTGAAGAGAAAGCACAAACTCTACATGACCAGCAGTTACTCCAAAGGGATAAGGTTGACAAAAGGCAGTACTAGAAGCTACTACACTGCAGGATGCTTGTAAAATTATTAATTAATTATTTATAATCCCAAACAGAATGCAAAAAAGGAAAATGATCAGCAAGCAGATTTTTATCTTACCATTGAATCTCATGCTTTTAGTTTCCACATATTTTACTGAACAAATAAAAGTACCCAGAAGCATTTGAAATAGTTTTCTGTGCTTCCCAGACTGTGTATCTAATGCCCTTTGTACCCCCCACTCCCCATTTACCAAAGATATAGCACCATGTTTCTTTTCTGATATCCTTTTATGTTTCTGGCATCCTTTTACATATAAAGGCTGGATGACAGAAAATCAATGACTCACAGGAAAACAAAAGCTGAGAACTAATCACTTGAGCAATTGAGCTGTTTTCTTAAGTCAGCTTCATTTGCTCCTGTCAGGGACCAGGCTCTGAGCAAGGAAGGCCTAGCAGGTTTCAGATTTTACTCTCTGCTCACTGATGTTCAAGGTGTCTGCTGCAACCTAAAGCCCTTGCTTGCCTATGTATTTTGCTAGTTTGAAGAAACATCTTCCAGCACAGATCCAGCTGAAATGCAGGAGACAGAGAAGCCAAGAAATACTAAACAGAAGGGCTTTATCAGTGTAGTCCCAGCTCCTCTGGGCACAGACTTTTAGGCAAAGAGCGTTTCTCAAGCTGCCGCTAAATGTCCTGGACATGGCTTGATAATGACTGCACCATCCTGAAGGTTAAAAGACAAGCCTTTGACAACTGAGCAATATTTAACCGAACAATTTTCAATCAGCCACAGTCACCTACAAAATTATCCAGAAAACCACTCATTACAAAGTCTAATTGAATTCAGTGCAAGCAGATTCTGCATTGTTTACAAATTCAGATGGTTTTGATCAACTTTTGCACAACTTCTCTGTAGCATCATTCATATGGCTGCCTTAATGCCAGTACATGAAATCTGCAACAAATGACCGTTTGCCCTGGGGACTGGAAAATACAGAGCTCAGAAGCAACAAAAGCAGAATCCCTATTTCTGTTCAGTTAAGCTCTTTTGGAGCTGGGATACTCTCTTAATGAATCACACAAAATGGTGCAAGGAAAAACCAGATTAATACAGCATTCGTGATCACAAACCATGAGAGCCACAGTTATTTATCCAGGTATTTCAGTGTGTGTAACAAGCACTAGAAAGGCTCTCCAATGATACTAAGACCTGGATAAGTGTTGGTAAATGAATTTTGTAATGAAACTATCAGGAAAAGACCTTTCATTGAAAATCTGTGTGCTGAAAAATTAAAATTAAGTAAACCTTCTGGAAAGGGAGTGCGTTAAATGATCTCCTCACTTCCATTAGATACATTTCCCCACTTGTCTCCAGACACCATAGATCCTTGCCATTTTTTTCCTCATTAACACCTTTATTACTAAATAACAACAAATATAGACATGCTCACACACTGTTGTGCACCTTTTCAATCAATGACACAGGGCAAAATTACTGTGTGAGGAGCACCACTAAGGGGATGATTTCACCTGTAATCCTCTTAGTGCCAGAGGCATGGGCAAGATGGTAAGATTCTAATCAACACTTCGACTTTCAGAATACCCTCAGAACCTGGGGAATTATACATCCTTTTTTCGTCATCAGTTCAACTATATTTAGCCTTTGAAGAAAAAAAAGTCTGCAGCACAATCTTGTTAATTTTATTTTTTAAAATCAATTATCTCAATGTTCTAAGCAACAAATTATTCACCAATTCTTTTCTAACCACACATCAGACAAAAGCAAAGAGTGAAGGTGAACAGCCTGACACATCCAGTGCTCCCAGGTCACTTACCCATGAGGAGTATCCTCCCCACCCAGCTTTGCATCTGCTGTCTTTTGACTTGTTTCTAATTCCACAATAATTTTGTCTATCTGGCCAATCATTCGGTTCACTCTCTTTGTCAGTCGCTTGCTTGCCTTCGACTCTTCCACTGCCTCTTCCTCACCAGTTTTAGAAAGCTCCTTTATCTCTTGCAAATCCTAAAAGAAATGGTCAAGATCGAGAAAAGCTTTTGTTGTCACAACAACAGACACTACTGACTTCAATGAGCATTTCAAGACAGGAGCCATTTGGAGATGAAATACAAGTGTAGAGACATACGAAGCCAGATGGAATCAGAACAATAAATGCTAACATTGCTGCCTTTTTCATGCACCCATTAAATGTTATTTTCCACACCTTTCATAAGGCCGGATAAGGTTCATTTTACTTATCTTGGAAGTTTCTGTAATACTGACATCTACACTTGCTAAGAAAGAACTGCAGCATGCAGCAGCCAGTCAGCTCCTGCTTCCCCAGTCATCCTGGGAACAAGAGCAGGAGCAGGATTCACATCTGCTGGGAACTACTCCAATGATAACAACTAGGCTTTGAACATGTTACACAAACGAGGCTCTGCACTGTCACATATGAAGTTCATTCACTCAGCTTCTAACTTTTGACTAACAGACAACCAAGAAATAACCTTTAAATTTGTGGATCATTTCTGCTAAAACTAAACATGAACAGAAAAAGAACTTCCATGCCCCATTCTTCACCTCATTATATTCCTGGACATCATCCTTCAATTCCTCAAGCTCCTCCTTTTCCTTTGTAAGTGATTTTTTCTGTTCCTGCAGCTTGGTGCAAGCATCACTCAGCACATCAATCTCCTCCTTGGTGATCTCCTCACCCTGTACAGAAAACACACACAAATTAGTGAAAGGCACATTTGTGATCTTCCTTGATATTTTCAGTCTTTTAGAAGAAAAGAGAAACTCAAGATTCTTTTTCCATGTTTGGAGTCACTACTATCACATAGTTCATTTTGAGGCTAATGCAAAGATTTAAAATGGTATGGCAGTTAATTTGTTATGCTACATAATTTTTTGAGTGTACCAGTAATAAGTTCAGCTAATGTGATTAATTATTTTGGCTATTTGAAATTCCATACCTAATCATCTTATTTTAGAATGTTTTGCTTCATTCATTCCTGGGTTAAGCAATTAAAACAATTGAGAAACCATTCAGCATATATGGGAAAAGATAAATTACACCAAAAACACTTGTAAAGTTTGGAAAGCTGAGTTGTAGAAAAGTTATTTTCAATAACCTCTCTAAGAATGAGGATAAACATCCATAGTTTGTGAAGCACACTTGTCTCTTGAAAGCTGAGAATAAAATGGGCACAGGCCCATTCCATCTACAGATATTGCAAGTGCCCCCTTGTACCTGGGGGTATAAGGTATATTAATTTCAATAATGCAGATAGATAAAGGAGATGCTCTGAGATGTTTTGTGCTGACTTCAGCTTCTGCATTGGTGAGTTTTCAATCCACTAAGTAGCTGTTTTTAACTGACAGAATATGGTGAGAGGGATAAAAGTGAAGGGCAGACAAGCAATTTATCATGTTTCTCACATGAATGCTCTGAATCTTTACTTTCAAAAGTATGAAAATGTGTGGTTATCCAGATTACCTTAATGCCTTCCAGCACTGGTGCTGTATCTATCAGTGTCTCTGAGTGCACTGCTGCACCTGCCCGTGCCAGTTCTGGTTCAGTATCCATTGCCACCTGGCTTTTTTTAGCTTGCAGAGCAGTTGCTTCAAGATCTGCTGCTGGTTCTGCCACTTTCTAAATTTAAAACACCTCATTAGGTTTCATTTTAAAAAACCAAAACTTTAGCTGTATTAACATCAGTAAAGAATGATTTGTCAAAACAGAAATAGTTGCCAAAGTAGAAACACACATTTTTATGAGAAGAGGTTAAAAACTGCAACATATTAAGTGGTTTCACATTAACATACCCAGTATTTAAAGAACTACTTCTGCGTGCACCTGAGGCTTAATTCACTAAATAAGGCAACAGCTTTTATAGTCAAATATTATACAATAACATTATCAGGTTAATTACAAATAGAAAGAGCCAAAGATAAGAACATTTAAAATATAGAGTGCAGAAAATTAAAAACAAACAAACCCACTACCTTTACTACAGAAAAAGAAGTCTTCTCTTACTGCTTTAATTAAGAAGGAAGAGAAATCAAAGATAAGTAAGACTGAGCCAACATTCTATAATAAATTCTTGTGTTGCAGTCAATAAATAATATTCTAAATAAATAAAGAAAGAATAAATATTCTCTCACATCTTCCATATCTGGATTTAAAGTCCAGTTTCTGGCAGACAATACCCAGAGCAGAGGCAATAACTCATAACATGCTAGTTTTCACCTCACTTGACATTTCCCTCTCAACAGTTGTGAGCAGAACTTACCATGGCTGCAGCTTCAAGGGTTTCTTTGGCTTTCTCTGCAGCTTCAGACATTTTCTTTTCTTCATTTTCTTTTCTGATGGCTTCCTCTTCCTGAAGTGTTGCTTCCAGACGCACTTTGTTATCTATTTTTTCACCTTCAACTTCTGCCACTTTCACTTGAGCCTCTTTGGCCTAAAAATAGCAAAAGTAGTCTAACAGAAGTGTGTATATATACATACAGGTATGGCTGCATAATGGAAGTCTAGATATCCTGATTGAGACAGACAATACAGGTATGCTAATGAATAAATTCAAAGCCCCCAAATGTTGCCCTATTTTTGCTTTTCTCAGAAAATAATGGCTTTCTTTCTCGAGAAAGCTTTTGGTTTTGGTGGAAACGTGAACTTTTCACCCTGAAATCATACATGTCCTCTATTCTCTTTCTCTCAAGACTACCAGCAATCTACTCTGCTAATTTCTCTCCCTATATAACATCATGTATTTCCAAGTATTAATATCTTTATATAGCCCGAAGCACACATTGTTTTTTTATAAGTGAAAGGTGCATTCTAAACCTTCTTATGCTATTACTGTCTGCTGTCATGTAATCCAATATGGCCCTGTATTTGCTTTATCCTCATACCTCTCCACACACAGCACAACTTCTGCGTTTGAAAGTCACTCAAATCTATCTAAGATTTAGTTTTTCAAGGAAAAGCAAGGAACTGAGAAGAACATCTACTTGTCTGGATGGATTTTCAGTCATGACACTGAAAGTTATTTACACACTATGTCCATCAATACTTACAGCACTGTCTGGTAGTGTCTGAAGCGTTGTTTTGAGCTGATCAGCTGGAGAAAGGGTATCTGGAAGATACATGGCTCTGGATAAAATAAGCAATGAAGTAGGAATTTCCTGGTTCAGGTGCAGATCTAACCACTGTAAATGCAATACAAAAAACAAGCCTTTAATTTCAGGATGTTTTATTCTTTTTTACAGATAAAATCAAGCAAAATTAAATACAAATTTTTTACCACTACTTATCAAACAATATCCTAACACACGAACTACACACAGCTAAGAATTACAGCTATTGCAACGAAATATAGGAAGATGTATTTTGCTTGAAGAAGTATTTCAAGAGGTACTGAATGAATATTTGAGTAAGTGGTTTGTTTCACATGCATCTTAAAAGCACAGAACTGTTTGGGTTGGGTTAAAGACTGTCCATCTCATTCCAAGCCCCTACCACGGGCAGGGACACCTTCCACTAAACTGTTACTCAGAGCTCCATTCAACCTGGCCTTCAACACCTCCAGGCACAGGGACTCCACTTCTCTTGGAAACCTGTGCCAGTGTCTCACTATACTCACAGAAAAGAATTTCTTCTTAAAATCTGATCTAAACCTGCCCTCCTTCTGCTTAAGGCCACCTCCCCCTTGTTCTATCACTGCATGTCCCTTTGAAAAGTCCCTGTCTGGCTTTCCTGTAAGTCCCTTTTAGGTACTGAAGGTGCTATAAGGTCCCTGGAGCTTTCTCTTCTCCAGGCTGAACAGCCCCAACTCTCTCAGCCCATGTTCATAACAGAGGTGTTCCAGGCCCCTGTAACCAACTTAGTAGCCTCCTCTAGACATGTTCCAACAGACCTTCCTCTAAACTAGGAAACACCAATTGCTGCCTAGTTTAGAGGAAGCCAACTTATCTACTTGGAGACAACTCCTTAGAGCAAGATAATAACTGACAAGACAAACTTCCAAAATTGCAAGCAGCATATCTCAGATATGTTTAAGTATCTCTCTGCATCATCAAAACATCATGGTCAAAAGGCAGCAAGCCACAGCTACTACATACTTACAAAGTACATGGGAGAAAAGCTTATTAAGAAGAAAGACTGTTTCAACAAAGCCTTTAATGAGAACAAAACCAAAATGACTTCTGGGAATCAGGACAAAAATCAGAGCATCAGAGCTAACAACTGGAATTAGGTCTGTGTATCAAGTCTTGCAAAACCATACCTGTTTAAGCTGTTCCTTGAGACGCTCCTCTGTCACACCAAGTGCTCTCATCCCTCGGGCACGACAAGCTGCCTGCAGTTCTTTAACAGTCAGGGTATCAACTCCCTCTTCAGCAATCATCTGCACAATGAAAAGGAAATTTGACCATATTAGAGCTCAAAACAAGAGGCACCACCAGCACTGCAACAACCACTAGAGGCTGCTGCAGTAACACAAAACAGCCTCAGCTGGTCCCACAGCTCCAGCATGGACAGCAAATCTCTAAGCTGATATTTCTATCAGCTCCCTTACAAATTATAGTTTCACAAAAATGGGTTTTTTCGTGATATAATTATTTTCATTTCAATTAATTGTAGATAGAAAAAGTCAGTTTTTTCTTAACAAATAAGGATACTTCTAATTTTAAGCTCTTCAAGCCTTTTTGTTCAAAGTTCTCAAAAACAAGACAATTGAAACAAAAAGGACAATGCCTAGAAAAACAAACATACATATATCCACACACACTCATTACTGTTATGTGTCAAAATTATTACCCAGTGCCTATTCAGAACGATTCACCTTGTCATCTGCTTTTATGCTCCTCAGCCTCATTGTCAGCTGGAAGCGGAGAAAGTTATTTGTCCCGATTGACTGAAGTTCCAACAATTTACAAAGTGCCACCAGCTGAGGCCTGGTCAGATTGTCCAGCGTCAACTCATCTTCAAACAGTTTAGAGAACCTCAAGATCTCCTCATTACTGGGTCTCTCACCAGTTTCCCTGATCTGTGAGGAAAAAAAAAACCCACACACAAAGCTTTTCAAAGGAAATGTTATGATTGGGCATTATTTTGAATGAAAACACTCTCCTCGCTTGTCAAGCACTTTGCAATCATTTTGGGATAAGAAATAGCACATAAGGAAGCAATGAAAAGTTTTTAAAAAAACTTACTTAGGCAAAAGAATTGATGGTGTTGACAGTTTCCAACAACAGCGCATAATGTACTTACGATAAAACTAACAAAACAAAAATTAAATGCACCTGTACACTAAGGAGCAGGTCTAGCTGAATTGCACTGCTATGAGATACCTCAAGAAATACATATATATATATATATACACACACCATTGAGTGAATAAATAGTTGCTACAGGAGTCACATTGGCAGGTATTTGTTCTGGTATCATACTTACTAAACACAGAAACACATAATATAGAGATGGGAAGGTAAAGTAAGAAGTTCACCCAATGGTAAAAACTCTGCAACACTGCTGTCCCCATGAAACACAGATTAGAACACCTAGCTACCTACTTCTCTCCATGACCACATTCATTACAATACTCTTTTGCTTTCAATTCCTAGATGCTCTGCAGCGCCTCAGTACAAATGTTTTTTGTACTTGAAGTTATTCCAGTGTATAAAGCACTCTGCATTCTTTGTGATGGCAGGTTCTATGTAACTTCTTGTACAAATGAAAAGTTAAGCTTTTCGGTGATGCGTTACCAATGACTTCCTAATCATTAAATCCAACTTCTGGAAGCTGAAACAACAGTTCAAAGAAGTAGGAGAAAAATTCCCTAGTGTCATCAAGGCACAATAAAGTATTATCACCTCTATAGATGTTGATTTTTCTATTTTAAGTAAGCCACCAATAGCTCATTAGTGACATCAGTGCATCAAAAATCTACAGAACTTACAATTAAGTACTCCCAGTCACTGAACTTCTTCAGTCTAATCACAGATATAAAAAAAAAAAAAAGTTTTCCCAGTATCTCTACTTTTTCAAAAATCCTGTTAAGAAAACATAAAACTAGGTGACACCAAGCACAGTCTGAAAACCTAACATTACCTGTACTGCCTGATTTATCATGCCTACCTGTTTTACTCACAAACTCAAATATATTAGTGAATAGTTATCGAGTATAGGAAAAGGTAAAAATCAGGAGACAAGGTGGCCTTGAGCACATTAACCTCCAGGATACTTTTGTAGCAGAGAAACCACCTTGAAGAAAGGTCAAAGGCCTTGTTGTTCCACTTCACCAGTGCCTTCACCACAGGAGCCAGAAATGGCACTTCAAAAACACAGGAAGTATTTTGTTCCTTGTTTAAAGATGAATTTTGACAGAGCCAAGCATGTGTTTCTTGAAAGAACAAATTGAAGCTTTTTAGTACATGACTAGCTACAAAGCAATAGAGACAAATTCTGGAATTATGCAGCAGACATGTTAAGCCTGTAAATCAATAGTTCTTGCAGCATCAAATACTTCACCACAGAAGCTGCTGTAAAAGAATAGGAAAAAGGTGGGAAACATTTAAGCTGCTTCTTGCTCTGACATTTATTATGCAGTGCAGCGAAATGAGATCAGTGAAGTTTGCCTCTGTGGCACAAATGAGAAATACAAAGCTGTAAAAAGCACACCCACACATATGAAATGCAGGGCTTGAAACTTCTTTTTTAGTCAGCAGAGGAACTTGGGACTTCCACCAGCAAATGCAGAGAGAAAGATCATTTATTTCCATGAAAATTAACGGCCAAATATAAATTCTCAGTAGCAGTTCTTCCAGAAGAAAATGAAATGTTCTGAACATGAAGCAGGACAGTGGCAAGTTCCCAGAGCCTGCAGGGGCAGTGCCTCAGCCACTAACTGCTGTAACTAACCACTTTAATGTTCTGCAGATTCAAAAGAACAGAAACAGATGACTGCATAGAGGCTTCAAAGTACACAGACTTTGCAAGAAGTTACTGACTGGCAAAATTTGCCACTATGATTATGTGAGGTGATCTACATGTCACTATCAACATCATCTTATCACCCCACACTTTATGCTTAGCTCTGACATGCAGGAAAAAAGGTGATGTGGTTGGCTCCACCTCTCATTCAACAGCCCCACAGTTAAGAGAAATTAGAAATAAATTCTGTTCTGAGAAGACTTAAGAAGGCATTTTTCATCTCTCCAGGGAGTACCTTACTCTCATCTACAGTTTGGTGAAAGGAAATGCTGTGAAACTTAAAGGCTATTAATGTAGGAGGCAGATGTCTGATACTTAAGTCTCTCTGTCAGCAACCAAACTTAAATGGAGAATTTTTGCACCAAGAACAGCAACTACATTCTAGCTAAACCTCAGATTATACCACATTCTAGTCAGTATAACAACTGTGCACTTTAAAACTGTTTTTACAAGCAGAATTAAATTTGACAAAAAAATTTACTTTTCCCCCCATTAAGTTTCAATCAGTTAATTAGGAAAGAAGTCCTCTCCCAGTTTTCATACTCCATGTTAAAAAACAAGAGGTCAAAACCTACATGAGTAACCACTGAGCACACCATGTTTCATGTTAGAGTTAACTTATTAACACATAAGTGAACAAGAAGCAAATGAGCAGAAATACAGTGCTTCTAGAATTAGAGAGTAAAAGCACCAGCTAGAACACCAAAGTTAATAATAGGAAAACTTCATCATACTAAAGAAGATATTTATCCTAAAAAACCCACTACATCCTGTTTCTTCAAGTCCAACAAAATAAAGGTATGTGATGATTACCATAGACCAAAAAAACCACAAAGTTGGGGTTTTTTTGTAAGAAGAGAAAACACATTTTCCAAATTTTTTACCTTTTGAAAGAATGTCGAAAAATCTTTTGTAACATTTCCCTTGGCTGCTTTATTTTTTAAGGCCATCTCCTCAATGGTGTCTTGAAGGAATTTAGCCAATTCAAGCTTTACTCTCAATTCTTTCTTCAATCTTTCCTCCTGTTAAAAAAATACTTTTTTTTAAAAGTTCCTGCTGGAAAGACATGGACTAAATATCACTTCTGCTCCTAGACAAGTTATATGGAGTAATTCTTGACTTCTGCTATAATACACAAATTCCAAAGGTGTATTATATATCTCTATTACTTATCTCTTCCCAAAGATCCCCAAATCACACTGAACAAGCTGAAGAGCTCACTACGTGCTCTGAAAGTGAAAATTTGTGGGGTTCTTTTGGTGGATTTTTACAAAGTTTTAACAATTTGGAAAAAACCTAACTCGAAGAAATAAAGTTTAAACAACAAAAAAAAAGGTAAGAAGCTATTTTAAATATTAAGTATACATATGAAAAGCCTTATATCAAGGTTTAAGACTACAAATGTTACAATGTCTATTGCAATACAACCAGAAAAATAAAATATTTATTTCTCCTTTGTAGAAGTCAGAAAATGGAAATGAGGATAGCAGAATAGACAAGAGAGGCTTTCATCCCTGATAGCTTGATACCTGCACATATAAACCATGATGGCACTGGTTCATTATTATATGTTAAAAAGCAAGATCTTCAAAGTAGGATAAGGATGATAAAAGCATTACCCCAATGTAGGGAAAAAACAATCCAATGTTTTTAGACTTTTTCTAATTTCTTTACCAAGAAATTTCTAATTTTTAAAAAAATATCACTGGATTATAAATTCAGACATGCTTACCTTTTTAGACTTTGTCTCAAATGTAGAGGGAAGCATATTAGGGAACAACTTAAGAGCTACTGGAAGCAAAAATTCCATAAATGGGACAACAAGAAAAACCAAGAAAGGGACCAGGCGAAAAAGATCAGCACATATTCGAAGAAACTGGAAGGGAAAAAAATATATTGGTAAGCTAAAATTTAAATACTTATTTTAAAAATACTTGATTTGTTCATCTAATTATCACTTAGGCTCACATATATATATTTGCTATGAAGAAATTTTAAAATAACGCAATAAAAGAATGTGACAAAGTCAGTTTTAAGTGGGTTTTTTTCAGGTTGCTATATACTAGAGACTGCTGGAGTTTCACCATTTTTCAACACTATAGAAAGTATTTCAAAAGCCTCACTGTGTCTCAATAGGATTATTGAACAAGTATCTCATTTAAACCTCTTAAAAGCACCTGAAAACAGGAGGTGGTCATTTGTTGTCATTAAAGCTGCTTAACTTCTTTTATGCATCTTTATTTGTGCTCCACCACTTCTTACATGCATGAGCTACTATGGACTAAGTAATCAAGAATAAAATGAAAGATCCCTCCCCCTCTGCCTTATAACAATTGTAATGTACATTTAAATCCAGGGTAATGAGCCCAGCTTGGTAGATTTTTTTTTTAAACCACTGCTTTTCCAGAGCAGTAATCCTCTGAAGCAGGCGGTGTTCGTAACTGAATCGTGAACTGCATGAAATAAATACTGTCCTTGTGAACTCTGTACACTCACAAATATATATATATATATACACATATATGTATTAGGCTGTACAGTCTATTATCAAATTTTCCAGTAATTGTTGAAAGCTTAATAACTCGGTTTATATTGGGGAATGAAGATCTTGCTTGACTCTACCTCGTTTTACAAAGAAAAAAAGTGGTTGTTGGGAATCCCATCAGTTGCTAAATCAGAGATACTCTGGTACTCTACTGCCACAGCACTGTCATTCCATATCAAGATTTGATAAACACAGCTGTGAGTGGCAGAAACTAGAAACATAAATACTATCACAAAAGTAAACCAATGCTCCCACTCCAGCCCCTCCCCACAGATCATGGCAATAAAGGGGAACAACCCCTTGTTGTTGAACAACAGAAATTACCAGCACAGATCCCACATCCTCAGGACTGATTTGTTAGAATACAAAACCTGTTAAACTTCATTCAGAATTTTCTTATCATAAAATCAGCCAAAATCTTAAGCACTACTGTACGTGGAACGCACATGCTCTACAGATTCAAATTTAGGCATTTTTCTTTGTATATAAAAAAATTCAGCTTCCCAGAAGGGATGCTTTGGTCCATTGTTTACAGGCTCAAGGATTTTTCCATTCATTCCAACAATGGAAGGCAAATGACTACCATGGAGTTTAAAAAAAAAAAAAAGTTTGGAAGAAAATTTTAAAACTCAGAAGAAAAGTATATTTTCCCTGAAAAAAAAAAAAATTCTGTAGAGTACAGAGTTCCTATTTTTCCCCAGTCTCTATTCTCAGACAATAAGTGCAAGTATTTCTACAAAATCCATATCCAAGGAAGCAGTTTTACCACCAGATTAAGCTAACCTAATGCTAACCTGAGATGAGGTATAAAGAGCCATGAAGGTGCACGGCAGTCACACCACTGATCCAGCTAAAACTGACCCATAAATATTTACACACACAAGGGGAAAAGGATCAGTACAAACCAAGCGGGGGTGTGGCGAGTAAACTTGATTTAAGCACCAAGCTTTTCACAGCAGCACTGTCCTGGCTCAGCTTTCACAAATCGTGGAACTGCACCCTCGGCTAACTCAAGGAAAACAGCTTTATGCAGGAACGTAATACAATGGTGTACGATTACACACACAGGATTTGGCAGCACAGCACGAGAACCTTGTGACTACTCTGTATCTGCTGCTACAGCTCGTGTATTCCACACTTCTCTCCGCTGCAGGGAAGAGTTTGTAAAGCTGGAGGACTTGCCACAAACTCCCTTGTGTTTGCCACCTCTGCCATGTTCTGAACCACCCTGCTGCAGGAGGCAGCACTACAGCAGCTAGTTTTTTAACTCAGTATCATATTTTACTTCCTGCCTTCTCTCTCTAGGTGTAGATATGTGACCCTGCTGAATCCAAACCCTGCCAGCAATTGTACGAGCAGAATTTTGGAATTGATTTTTAGTTTACATAAGCAATAGGTCCCTTTGCATTAGCCATGCTGCAACTGCTTTTTCATGTGGGTAGATTACTCGGATAACTTTCCATTATTGCCTCCAAAGAGGAAGGAAAGGGCAGGCAGAAATAACTCATTTGTCAGTCTGCATAAATATAAGGTTTCTCTAGGACTGTCAACTCATGTGCAGCTTAATACTTTTAAAGCAGCATATACTTCAATTTTTATTTTATAATTTTTGAAGTTCAGGAGGTAATTCAGCACCAAAAAGTTGCGAATTCTCTTAATCAGTCAGTATACTACAATTTAAGGTTGAACTGAAAAATGAGCTATGTTTGAAACAAACTTGAAATAAGGTTTAAAAAATACCCAAGAGGGTTTTTGTTCAGTTGCAGGCTGGTTTGCTTTTCAGTGACCCTGGATTCTGAGCCTACCATGCCCTCAACTCCAGAGACAGGATGTCCTCTTCCTCCAAATACAAAAAACACAAAACCTCGATTGAGAAACTAACATTACTGTAGTTATTAAAGCTATTTTCTCTCCATCTCCTACACGGGACTTGCATGCATATAAACACATATATACATCATTAGATAAGAGACAGGCTACACCAATGTAAACACTAATTTATACCCACAAACAAATAAATGTCCATTTCATTGAAAAGAGAATTAATATCAAAAGTGAACATTTGCACAAAAGAGCAAATCAAGAAAGACCAAATGCCAGATCACTACTTAAACATGAGGAAGACAGCTCTATCATCACTAGGTAACAAAATCAAAAGGTAATCAAGTGAATAAATCCATCTATTGATGGAATATTACTGCTGCTTTTATAATTTCTCAGACGTATGGCTCAGTAAACATGAAAGAGGCAGGAAAATCAATGGTTCCCATCTTCCCCCTGAAGAATTTCCGTTTCTGTTTTAAAACATGAATTAATTTGTCTCGCTTGGCTTTCCAAGCTCCCCAAAGCTCTCAATAAGCCAGCACAAGTCAGGACTGCTACTTCAAGAAGTTCTACAGTCCTCACCTTCCCCTATCCTCAGTTACTCTTTCTGCTACTAAATAATCCCCTCCCACGTCAGCATAGACTGTTTTAGTTATTGCTGAGCAACGTCTCAGCTGGATCAGCTGCCAAGCATTCTCCTGTACCAGCCAAATAAGATGGCAAAACTAGAGGAGCATGAAGATGCTGAGACCATCAAGCAGTGCAGGCCGAGAGGAAACCACACCCACCCACAGACAGAAACTGCTACAGGTGCTTGGAACAATTTTTGTTACTTGTCTAACCTCACGAATTTAGGAAGAACTTTTTCATACTGCATTTAAAATGTGATGGATTTTAATTACACATCAAATTGTTCAAACGTGACCAACTTTTATTAGGAAACGATAAAAACAGTGAGCAGATACTACTGTTTTTGATCATTCACTGGAATTTTTGAGGGCAGAGATGTGAACCCAGCACATTGTGTGTGCAGGTGTACAAACTGCAGAGTCACACTGTGCGCTCCTGCCCCAGAGCACACACACCTTCTGCTCCCCAGCTTTTCTTCTAGAACATCTTTCCAGCAACAGCTGAAATGTTTTTTTTATGAAGGCAGGATGACAGACTTGAATTTTTAATCTCTATGAACTGCTTAAACAGCTTGTCCTTAAAAACAGTAAAATGAGAACTGTCAAATCAGCAGATTTGATATTTTGCCAATGAACTGAAGTTGAATATCATCGATGCATTCTTTACAAAAAAACCCAAACTATACCAGCTTAATATTTTGCAGTCTTATCATATATGAACTCACATCTAATGTTTTTAAATATCCATGTAACTTTCCATTCTAATTAAATATGCCTATTTCATCCAAAACCCAAAAGTACTATTGAAATACATATATATTATCCAAATTTGAAAATAGACACATTTTGCACTCCAGATTTCATCTCCCTTTTCTTTAAAATTATCAGCTGCATTTTTACAGTTTCATAAATGTAAGCAACATGCCATAAATAAAGGAAATATATCTGGGCTAAAATTATTTCAGATATATTTATAACTAATATAGTACATTATCAATCATGCATTTCAGCCTGCAGCTTTTATCCCATTCAAAAGAATCCCATGAAGCAACAAACTGGAACAGAACTGGCACAGATACAACCTTTACTAGCAGTTTTCCTACTACTTCTCCAGCTGCAGTGAAAAAGCAGAGAAAATGACCAGATATGGCACATAGATGGGAACGTGAGAACAAACCACAATTGTTGACCATGTGACAAAACAGAAGAATCCTCTGCCATTCCAACAAGAAAATAAGAAATTTATCTTCAATAATGAGGAACACAGGAAAAAAGTTTTGGGGCATTACCCAAAAATTTTAGTGTCCACATAGTGAGGAGGAAGGAAACACACCAAGGAATTTTAATTCTAGGAACAGAAGACAACAGAAAGAACTAACTCAGTTCTAATACAGCAGAGCAACCACCAAGGACACCCAAAGGAAGCTGGTCTTTACTCAGTACCTGTCTGCGCTCCCGACGAGACAGAGTGTTTCCGTGCAGGATTCTCCAGAGCATCCTCGCAGCTATTTTTGTGTCAATCCACAGCAATCGAAACCCGTGGTAATAGTGCTTCAGTTCATCCACAATCCTCTGGCCAATAGATTTTTTTACAACTTCCACTTCTGTTGGACTATATACAGGACCTCCTTCTTCCAGCTTCTTGTTTTTGTCCTTTAAGGACTTCAGTGACTTTTCAACTATGGAGTCATCTTGAAGGGGACGTGAAGAATGCCACCACCTAACTGGAAGATACTGGGGACCTAAAACACCCACGGTTGCTAGTGGCGTCCATGAGCCCGAAGAGCTCATAAGAGTGAAGTGTATTTGTTCAGACCCTTTAGTCCAACAACAATAGTGAGCTTTTTTGGAGTAGGCGTAAACAGAAGGGACACTAGTGCAATATTTAAAGTGTACAGTCCTTCAAAAGAAAAAAGCATTCAAGAATTAGCAACAGATCATCAGCTATTTCTATATATATATTTGCACATATATATATATATTTATGTATTTATAAAACATGAAATTTGAGAAATATCTACTGCATATTTAAAAGAAAAAATAATTTTTGACTCTTAAAACCAATGTCTATATGTGAAAAGATATTTGGCTTTACTTCGTGACAAAAAAAAAAAGAAATAAAATTAACTTGCAGGGAATTTTCCATTGTACAACTTTGAAAAGGTAGTTTATTTTATTCCAATTAAAGAGCAGTCACCACATGTGCTTTCCATTTAGAAATCTACATTTGAAAACTAATATGTAAATTCCTCAGTAACACAAAGTCCCTTCTATTACTTCTCCTGTTTTGAAAACACTTGAGACAAAAAAAATAGAAGCTGTATACTTGGGATGAGTGCTGAGTCAGAGAATTAGTACCAGAGGAATCTGATTTCATTAGAGTTCCTCTCCTACTATCTCCATGCATCCAGTATTCCTTATTCAGCAGAAGATTCTGAAAGAATTTCTGTCATAGTACTGAGCTGGGACAGAGAACCAACACTCCTCTACCTTGTTCAGAACTTGTTCTTTTCTTTAATTAAATGCAGACTGAAGTTAGCAGGAAAGCACTGCTCAAACACCACTACCACTCCTTATATACACAGAAGAATCACACATTATATGCAAGTAGGATTTTACACGCTTTTAATTAAAAACAGGACAAAAATCAAATAATAGATAAAATATTTCATATAAATCACTTCCATTAGTGTCCCTCAAACTGAAATACCAGCACTAAGACATCTACAGGACAGAAATGACTGGGGTGTTTTCTTCACTGAGCCCCAGTACTACCAAAACAAAATCAGAACGTGTTTTTGTCTTCAGTCAATGAACAGAAAATTGTTGCAAGTGGCTTTACAGATCTTAGGAACATTTTACGGAAAAAAAGGGTTTATCATACACTTAAAAGTGTTAGCCTCACTCACTCAATTTTCAGACAGAAACACTTTTTAAATTTAATTATTACATACTCAAATGAGTCTTGATCTACTTTAATGTTTCTGTCTACCCAATGTCATTCAAATAGAGCCTTGTACAAAAAAAAAAGACTAAATTATTGCTTTTTAAAGACACTGTTTTCTAGTTTAAACTGAAATTTTAGCATCTGACCATTGAGTGGTCAGACAACTGCTGGAACATATAGAGATACACAAAACAGTCTCTTGGCTAGATAGAAAACTACACATTTGCACAGATATTAATTAATAAGAATGACAGTTTAATTACTTTAAGAAAATAAGCTACATATTCAAAACCAGATTAAAACACTTGCATATATCAATCCACCCTGACTCTAAGGCATTTCCCAAAAGCAGAGCTCCAGGTCTACAAGCCAAGTTCCACCTACACACATTGACACTCTTCTGCATGCAGATAGGAAGAAAGGTCTGACAGTAGTGGTTCTGGGTCTGCAGGGAATAAAAACTTTCCAAGAAATGTGCCTCTCTGAACATTCTTTCACTAGAAGGATGTCAGACCCACAATTTCTATCCCACCTGTCCTCAGTACTGATCACTAGAGTCCCCTGCTTTCAGATCTGGATCATGCAGGGTGCAGGCATTAGTTTGTTTAAAGCAGCATTACATAAATAGCAGCTTTGGTTAGAAAAAAAAAAAACAAACCAACCCCAAAAAACCCAACCCAAAACAAACAAAAAACCCCCACCCCAAACCTTCTCAATACAATAAGATTTTCTGTCCCAATATTCTGCTGCTCATTTCATCACAGAATCACAAAATGGTTTGGGTTGGAAGGGACCTAAAGATCACACATTTCCAACCCCCTTGCCACAGGCAGGGACACCTTCCACTATACCAGGTTGCTCAGAGTCCCATCTAGCCTGGTCTTGAACACCTCCAGGGATGGAGTACCCACAAATTCTCTGGGCAACCTGTTCTGCCTCACCAGCAGAACAAAGAATTTCTTCCTTATATCTAATCTAAATCTACTTTCTTTCATTTTAAAGCTATTCCCCTTCGCCTTGTCACTCCATTCCATTGACAAAAGTGCCTCTCCACCTCCCCTGAAACCCCTTCAGGTACTGGAAGATGCTGTAAGGCTTCTCTGGAGCCTTCTCTTCTCCATGCTGAAGAATTTCTGTCTGTCTTCATAGGAGAGGTGTTCCAGCCTACCGGGTTTAAAACCATAATTTTCCAGCTTCCCAAGAGAGGTCTTATATACTAACACACTAAAAATAGATATTTGAAAATGTTTTATGTATTTAAAAAAAATGATCATAATTAATTCTACAGCAAGTGATATAGAACTAACATGTCTAAAAAAGAATTGGTTTGCTTTGTATTAGAGGGTTGTGTCTAGAGACATGTCCTTATGTTAAAATGAAAATTCAGGAAATCAAAGAATAGCCCCTGTATCCTGAGCAGTTAGTTTATAAATGAGCTACAGAACCTGTATTTTAACATTGCAAGGAAAGGTGTTAGGAAATTCTTATCTACAAGTATGCCTTGTGAGCCAAGTCAGGAACAGAGAATGGATTCTGACAACATTCAACTCCTTCACTTCCATAAGGGCACACAACAGTTGGATTTGTTTTCAGAAGAGGACACCATCACCCAATGCTGCACATACTCCTTTCTTTGGTTTAATAGAGATCCCACTCAGATGCTCTACAATCTTATCTGTCAACTACAATTTTCAGCTAGCTGTGACTGAATGTTTACTCTATGGAACTCCATGGAGAAAGTATGCAAGATGCTTATCAGATCCTGGAATCTGATGACACCTGGAACCACCCAAGATAGAGATTAATATTCTACTGCTTTTACATCAGAAGTGAAACAGAAAGGGAGGAAGTGGGCAAAAAGGGGAAGATTCCACTTTCTTTCTCCCACACACAGCCAACCAGGTGAAGAGAGTAATACTCAGACTTCCTTAACCTGTCTTTAACAAAAGCTGAAACTAACATTTTAACACTTGTCTAGATTTAAACCTACATTCTGTGACAGTATACTAACTGACAGTTCAGAAAAATGTTCGTATTTACTCACATTTTGTTTGCCAGCCTCAGGGATGTACAGCTAAGACATGCCCGATCTCCCAAATTACCTAGAAAAATACCAATAATTAGCACCAATTCTGAAATTCAGGAGGACATTTATACATGTAGTGAACTGCACACAAATACATGAGTGTTGTATACATTCATACATTTCATACATTTGTATGAAAAGATTGATCTTTATGTAGAAATGGCTACTACTGAAAGCACAAAAAAGATGTTGCTTAACACACAAACTCTGTGGATGTGTGAGGTAGGTTTGCTCTAGTTCAACTCTCTGAAGACAGGTTTCGGAGACCCTCAGGCAAGAAACTATATTGCAGAGGAACTTCACTGAAGGCAAATGTAATTTTTTAACAGCTGTATGACAACATAGTATCAGATGAGTCAAATGGAGTCCTTGGCAAATGGTTAGAACGAAAATGTTTTTTTTTATTTTGTTTTAAACAAAACAAATAAAATATGAGCAGGAACCTAAAGATACTAGAGAGGTGGAACCACACCACCATTTCAATACTTTGCTGTCCATTTTGATTAGCACCTGGTAAAAATAGCTCTACCCCATGATCTCTCTGCAAAGGATACAAATTGTCTTGAAGGGCGGGGGAGAGCCCGACTCAAAGCATATGAAATGTTAGCTTTCTAGAAAACACTGTATCCCTCAACATGAACTTTATTTGGAATGCAACCTCAGAATCAGACCTAATAGTAACTAAAATAAAGTCCAAAAGAAGGGCTGACACCTATATATGAGAACCCTTTATCCAGGTACACAGACAAACAGCATCCATTCTGGAAATAAATTGAGAAGATCATCAAATTATAAATCATCTAAATTGCGTGCTTCAATAAAGGGCCATGTTTGAAAGTCTTCCGACCATGGAAGAAGCATAAACAACATAAAATGCTACCTACAATGCTGCACTGAAATCACTGAAAGTCATCCCTGATCCCACTAGAAAGGAATTAATCTTGCTAAAGCAACTTTAAAAAAAAAGTAAAATCTTGTACAACACCTTGCTACAGTAACTCAATAAGTAGCTACTACCAAGAGCAAAAAGACTTCTGGACAGATCATTAAAAAAAATCACACAAGCAAGACTTAAAACATGTTGACTCTTTTTGACCAATCCTTTCAGAATTCACTGTAACCAAAATAAAAATGGAAGGCTGGATAGTCATATTGTGGTTTGTTTCTCCCACCTGGAACCTACCATTTCTGGTCAATCCTAAGAGACAGCAGGATACAAAGGTCATTTGAGAGGTCTGTGGTACCCCTTCCCACTAGCAAAGCTGAGATACAGCCTATGACAGAACCTAGACACCTGTATGTGAGAAAATACAGCACCCAATGCTGAAGACCAAAAGCCTTCCCTAACTAAATACCCTAATTATTAGGGGAAAATCAATGCTGCCAAAATCAGGTGGGACAACCGGAAGGTACAGAAGATAAGTAAACTTACTGGAGGAAAATCCTGATAATCAAGGGATGTCCCATGCTAAGTGGGCTCTGAAGTAATTACAGCAAAAGCTGTGGCATTATCAAGTCAAAGGATTTACCCATGTCAAGTTGTGTCAAATTCTAAAACTCACTGCCACTGCTGGCAGAGCCATGGAAAAACTGTTCCTTTCTGGTTGAAAAAGCAAGCCCTGAGAATCTGTGAAGGCACTGTGATAGTCTCCAATAGTTACAGAAAGAACAGTAGCTAATCCAAGAGACTGCAAGGAGCAGCTGAGCAAAGCAGAGCAGTCCTCAGTGTCTGGAGGGATAAGTCACAGCCCAGTAATCTGTCTCACCCCAGTGCCAGGAAGCCCACAAAGGCTTATGTGCCTAAAGCAAGAGTGCTGCTAGGAGAGGACATTGCCTGCACCTGCACAGGTGCCCTAGAACTAAGAGGGATGATCTGGAGCTCAAAACTGGCTTGGAGTTTCTTAGATAAAACTCCATAGCAGCAAGACACTTTCACTTCACTTCCCTTCTTTCCAACCGGGCTCATTAAATGTTAAGGAAGGGGTCAAAGAACAAAATTCCAAGGTTACCATAAGAAAACATGCTGACTAAGCTTCTTGTTGTACAGCATGTTCAGAGTGTGAACAGGCCCACAGAAAACATTAATTCCAACTTTACCAGTTCTTACAAGAGCTCCTTAGGTTTTGTAGTGTCTCTTATAACCACAACCTAGGAGTAAACCAGCCCTGAAATAAAAGATATACTTCCTTCAGAGAGGCACAAAGTCCATAATCCTTGCTTCTGGGATAATACAGACATCCAAAAGTGTCTGAACAAGGTGAATGTTGCTCAACACTGTTCATTTAAGAAACTTGCACTGGCTTAGTAAGAAAGAAGGGCAGCAGTACCAGAGAAGTTGTATGTTAACATACTCCTTATGGAAAAGTAGTCATGGGAAACTTTATACTTGAATTTAATGAAGCATCAAACCCAAAGTTTTCAATATAGAATAGCCATACTGTTACTATGTTTAGAATTTTTAAAAATAAAATGCTATCATGAAGTAAGTCCCTAGAGTAGTGTAAGCTTGCAGTACTTAACAGTCTGATCTTCACAGGAATAACATTTAGGATTCTTAGAAGCACTTAGCTTTAACTTAATCTTGGACTACTTACACGTAAAGCAAAGAAGATGAGCTAAGTAAAGCAAAACACTACAGAAAAAAGTACACCATATAAGTATGTGTTAATAATAGATTAACACCCCAAATAAAAGTATTGGTCACATCATAACCACAGTGCACCACAGTACACTAATTATTTGATTCTATCACAGCATTTCAGCTTAGGTTGTCTAAGATTTATACCAATCAAAACTGCAGCTATCATTAGCACTACTTTTTATGCTCTGCCACAGGAATAATCAAAGCTGCTATTTAATATGAAGGGACATGGATGTGCTTTTCCCTCGTTTTAAATAAACTGGATGGTTAGGATACCCCAGGACACCGACCAGGCTTAACCTAAATAAAGACTTTATAACAGTAGCCCTCAAAACCCATCAGTTAGAAGAAGATACCACACTTGAGTGACTATTGTTAACCAAGAGGACAGCTGTTCTTCGCAATGAACAAGCATCCCTAGGGCTCATCAGGTCTGCCTGGATGCAAGCTTGCAGCTGCTCTGCTCTCAGTGACAGCACTCCCGTGACAAGTAGTGGCTCTGTGTCAGTGGCAGGCAATTCCTCGCTCACCCCCTGCCATTC